>CM030362.1:288592771-289342507 GCA_017893485.1 Hemerocallis citrina
GCTTTTTCGGTTCCCACAGACGGTGCAATCTGTTGCTGCTAATTTTGGTGTGGGAGAAAACAGATGAACAATAAAGCAAACCTGTTGACTTTCACCAACGTTTGACTGTTTTCTTGTCGCTGTCGTTGACCTGCAACAAAGTTCGATACACCGGGGTGGATCCCGGTGACGAACCCTCCGACGCTCTTGTCAGTAATCAGGAAGATTGTGAAAGAGCTTTTTTTGGAAAAAGATTGATTACCTTGTTATGGTGGGGGGAGAGGAATTGTTATAGTCGCCTATAGAGATAGTTTAAAGATAATCATTTATCCCTATGTCCCGGTGTTTTTGGATAAGATGTAGACTTTAAATCGTTTCATGATAAGAGAGTTAGTTAAAACCGCCTCTTACAGATAATCACAAATTTGAATTACTCTTTAAACATCTGAATTGGTTTGTAACGGGTTGCTACCCATACCCAATAAGACAGATCCATTTTTGGGTTATTAGGCTTCGAAGAAAAGTCCAGTTCCCATTTTGGACCCGTTTGTAGGTGAAATTACCTTTTTACCCCAAAGAGCTTTAAGATTCGCACCCGATTTAGTCCAATTTTTAGCCATATCAACCCGACCAGGACGTTCCAAGTGAGCAAAGTCCTCCCCAGCCAGTCAAAGCCAACATCGTCCAATGCATAAGGGGGAACCGAGACCTGTTCGCATGGACTGCTTCCGATATACCTGGTATCTCGGAAGAATTACTCATGCATCACCTCAGCATAGCTCCCGAAGCAAAACCCATCCAATAGATGCGTCGCAAGTTTGCACCGGACCGCCAACAAGCCATCAAAGAAGAGGTATATAAACTCTTGGTGGATCGGTTCATCTTAGCGGTTAATTACCCCGAGTGGCTTTCCAACATCGTAATGGTGAAAAAGTCCAATGGAAAATGGATAATTTGTATCGACTTCACAGATCTGAACAAGGCATGTCCAAAAGATCTGTTCCCGCTTCTTAGTATCGATGCACTAATTGATGCCACTACTGGTCACAAACTCTTGAGCTTTATGGACGCTTTCTTTGGGTACAATCAAATCAGGATGTTCCCCCCTGATATTTCGAAGACTTCTTTCACGACCGATCAAGGCATATATTGTTACCGCGTCATGCCCTTCGGGCTAAAGAACGCCGGAGCAACATATCAGCGCCTCATCAACAAGGTCTTTAAGGAACAAATTGGGAGGAACATGGAAGTTTATGTGGATGATATGTTGGTGAAAAGCCTCTGGAAGCAGGACCATGTGGTCGACCTTCAGGAAGTCTTTGATGTCTTGCGAAGTAACAACATGAGGCTCAACCAGTCTAAATGTTCCTTCGGGGTATCGTCTGGCAAATTTCCAGGGTTTATGGTTAGCCAAAGGGACATAGAAGCCAACCCAAAGAAGATCCAAGCCATATTTAATATGGCTCCCCCCTCCAGTGTTAAGGAAGTACAAAGGCTCATAGGCCGCCTCGCCGCCATAGGACGCTTCCTCTCCAAGTCAGGGGAGAAGTGTCTCCCATTTTTCAGGGCCCTAAGAGGAACGAAAGGCTTTGAGTGGGGACAATCACAGCAAGAATCATTCGACCAACTCAAAGCATATCTGGTCAACCCCCCACTCCTGAGTAAGCCCAAG
This sequence comes from Hemerocallis citrina, assembly GCA_017893485.1. NCBI lineage: Eukaryota > Viridiplantae > Streptophyta > Magnoliopsida > Asparagales > Asphodelaceae > Hemerocallis > Hemerocallis citrina. Next base: position 288,594,423 of record CM030362.1, read on the forward strand.
CCAGTGGAAATCCTCTACCTTTACCTCGCCACATCAGAACAAACCCTCAGTTTCGTCCTAGTGAGGGAAGAAGACAAAGCCCAGAGGCCAATCTATTATGTGAGTAAGGTCCTCCGGGACGTCGAACTCTGCTATTCAAAGATAGAAAAGATTGCATACGCACTGGTCATGGCTGCTCGTAAGCTCCGCCCATATTTTAAAGCCCACTCGGTGGTCGTTCTTACCGACCTTCCCCTCAAGAAAGTGTTGCACAAGCCTGAAAATTCAAGGTGCCTTATGAAGTGTTACATCGAGATAAGCCAACACGATATCAGCTATCAGCCAAGGACCGCTATCAAGGCTCAAGCCCTAGAAAAATTCATAGTGGAAATCACTATCTCCTACCCTTGCAAGGAAGGCAAGGAACCCCCGTTCTGGAGCATTTATGTTGATGGATCCTCATGCGCTGAGGGAAGCAGGGCGGGGGTCATCCTAACCAGCCCAGATGACTTCATTCTCCATTAATCGCTCCGCATCAACTTTCGAGAGTCAAACAATAAGGCAGAGTATGAAGCACTCATTGCTGGTCTATTCCTGGCATGCAAGGCTGGCGGTCAACGTGTCAAGGTATTTAGCGACTCCCAGCTGGTGGTAAACCAAGTCTCGGGAGAGTATGAGGCTAATGATAACTGCATGGTCAAGTATCTGGCTAAGGTCAAAGAGTTGCTAGCCACTTTCCAGCAGGCGGAAGTCATCTACATCCCAGGTGAAGAAAACATCCAAGCAGACGCCCTGTCGAAATTTGCCTCGTCTTCCCTCCAAGGGCTTGATCAAACCGTTCTGATTGAGGTCCTCCTAAAGCCCAGCATTGAAGAAGAAAATCCGAGCTCATGGTAGTACCTCCCCCACTACAAGCGGAGAATTGGATGAAGCCTCTGTTCAAATTCCTCAAGAATGGAGCCCTCCTCCCATACCCAAAGAAGCTAAGAAAATTAGAACTAGAGCCAAGCGGTATACGCCTATTGAAGGAGTTATGTACAAGCGCTCATATACACAGGTGGACGACAGGACCTACTTGCGATGTCTTTCCCCACAGAAGCTCAGTATGCCCTCCAGGAAGTTCATGAAGGGGTCGAGGGCACCCATATGGGAGCAAAATCGCTCGCTCGCAAAATTTTGAACCATGGCTACTTCTAGCCCATACTCTTAGACGATGCCCAACAGCACGTTCGGCAATGTGCTCCCTGTCAACGGTCTCACCCGTCCGGAGAATGCCTCAAGCTAACCTCACTTCATTGTCCAGCCCAATCCCCTTTGCCATGTGGGGGATGGATTTGCTCGGACCTTTCCCTCCGGTGCCCAGCCAAAGGAAATTCATTATAGTATCAATCGATTACTTCTCCAAGTGGATCAAGGCCGAGCCGTTGGCGACAATCACTGAGAATAGGGTACATCATTTTTTCTGAAAGAACATTATCTGCCGGTTCGACATTCCTCGGATCTTGGTAACCGGCAACGAGACACAGTTTACAGGGACAGCCTTCTGCAACTTCTGCACGGAGCTCGACATCCAGCAATGATTCTCCTCGATTTCCCACCCGCAGTCCAACGGTCAAGTAGAGAACGCCAATCGGCAAATTCTCACTGGCCTCAAGAAGAGACTTGATAAATCCACGAAAGGATTGTGAGTTGAACAGCTCCCCAATGTGCTTTGGAACTACCGCACCACCAAATGAATCCCGATAGGAGAATCTCCCTTTAACTTGACATTCTGAAACCGTCATACCCTTTGAACTTGGCCTACCCTCTTCCCGCTTGCTCACCTACAGTGAAGAACAAAACTCCCGCAACCTCCGGGGCAATCTTAACCTCATAGATGAGATCTGGGAGAGAGCATCCATTCGAAAAAAAACCTACCGGGGAAGGATCGAGCAATCTTACAACAAGAAAGTTTGCCCCACAAACCTTAAAGAGGGTAACCTAGTCCTCAGAAAACTAGAAATCTCCTTCTCGAGCAAGAGGAAAACTTTCTCCAAATTGGGAAGGGTCATACAGGATCTCCAAAGTTGTTCACCCTGGGGCGTATCAACTTGAAGACCCAAGGGGGAAGAAAGTGCCAAGGACTTAGAATGTTGAGCATCTGATGAAATTCCAAGAGAGCTAGCTTCCTTTGACTTTTTTTAGGTTTCTTTTTATTGTATCAATAAGGCCGATGTTCACAACACGGCCAAAGGCATGTAAAAATGCTCGCAACTTAGAAACAGCCGCTTAGTTCCTATTTTATGAAAAATTTAGTTTATTTTCCTTGAAAATATATTGTCAAAAAATATGATGTTCTGATAAAAGACATACGTAACTCTTAAACGACAAGTTCGGAGTCCAACACTTGGTTCGACGTCACTTTAGCCACTTGCGAACAAGCAAGTGCAAAGTAGCTCGCCATTCGGAACTGCTCCCACAACTGTTGAAAACTCTTAAACGAGAAGTTCAGAGTCCAACACTTGGTTCGATGCCACTTTAGCAACTTGCGAACGAGTAAGTGCGAAATAGCTCGCCATTCGCAACTGCTTCCATAACTGTTGAAAACTCTTAAACGACAAGTTCGGAGTCTAATACTTGGTTCGACGCCACTTTAGCAACTTGTGAACAAGCAAGTGTGAAATAGCTCGCTAATCGGAACTGTAGTGCCCTGGATCCCCATTACCGGGTATCCGTGACACTCCCCAGAATCTTTGCCTTCAAATCCATCTCAACACAGTAATAACATGGAAATTTAAAAAACTTTTTATTGCCAAATGAGTTATTACATCATTGATTACAACCAATGTCTTGTTCTTGACAAAAATACAAATTACATAAACTCAGTACATCTTATTACAACATACATCACTCCTTTCTGCAAAGTTAACAACTTCTCTCTCTCTGAATGGCAGTCGACGGCTCACTGCCGAAGCTCCGCTGAACAGTCAATTTGCTTTTCTGGGACTTGCTCCTCGGCTTGAGTCTTCTGCTGTGCTGCTCTGATATCTCTGCACCTGCTCGAAAGGTAGAAGTCGATACCTAAAAGGTGGGGAACGTCTGACGCAAAGCTGGTGATAATAGCGATCCTCTAAAATTCAATCACAACCCATCTTGAATGGAAAAGGGAAACGTGCATCCTAAATTATGTGATGCTCGTGTATGCCATGACCTAACCACTAAATGCACCAATCACAAGCCTATTTTAAAGCAAGCAAGACTTGGAAATCTAGATCCGCATGCATCCCATACTACATGCGTCTAAGACCCAAGCATAGCCTAATCTAATGCACGAACAAGAATGTACACGATGCACCTACTCTAATGCAATTCAGTTGGGACGTATGCATCCCATACTATATACTTTCCCAAAATCAACTTCGATGGAAATGTATGCATCCCATACTACATACCTTCCAAGGAGTTTGCCTCTCCTGATTGTAGGGTTCAATCCCTCGCCAAGCATCCTACCCATGTACCCATCCAGTTCCCAATAGACTGTCCGTCGTCCAAGGAGATTACAGCGGTCGGTCATATTCCACCCTGCAGTGCCCAAGTGGTCACCGCCAGTTGGTACCCGTGCACGGACCTCCTTAGAAACCGCGTTGAACCTGGTCCTTACGACCCTTGGTTCCATATGTCCACTCATGGACTCTCGCATGCGTGTTCACCCCTGGCCCGGGTTATGAACAAATATACACCAAACACAAAACACAACCCGCGCTTTAGGGACGTGAGCACCACGGAAGGTCAATTCCTTTGGGCCTCCCGCACCTTACTCTGGAAAACTTTGGAAATCAACAGATCGAGATACGAGCCGGGAACTCAATCCATGAGCGGCCGAAGACGTATCCCTACGACTGGAAGATACAACACCGACTATGGCTTAATAGGACTAATGCAATTTCTCAACCCCCTAATAAACCATTCTAACCCCTACCTTACTCTAATTATTCGGGTAAGAATTAACTGCTTCCACACTTGCCTATCAACCTCTGGCCCCTAGCGACACCGGTCCGGTTCGCCACTTCCCCGACTTGGACTCGTCCAGCAAAATGGCCTACGCCTGCCGCTATCCCGGCTATAAATATAAAATTGCCTCGTGAGCTCCACCCACTGGCATGCTCGGACGTCCTACGCTCTGCAGAAGTCTAATAATATAGGCTTGATAGGTGCAGGGTATCCTTTACCCTAGTGACTAACTCGAGTCACACATCCCACTCGGGGAATCAACAACCTCAATAACAGAGATTCAAACATCCCTAGTCACGAGTCACCGACTCGACTCACACACAAGGGAAAACACTTTCACAATCCTTAGTCCTAACCCAGACTAAGCAACCTACGGGTTTCTACCCGAATCTCAAAATGGTCATAACTCTATTGATACAACTCCGATGGAGTGCATGACCCAACCTGGAAAGGTACGATCCTAGGCTACAACTACCTAGTTGATCACGAACTTAGATTCAACCATCTAAGTTCTCGACATAGCTTTTCAAGCTCCAGCCTGCGTGCTTCCTGCGCACGGGCTGCACCTCACCATTAACACAAAATCCTACTCGTTCATTAGAACGACACAACTCAATTTCGGTAGAAGGGTGTGGGTGTCCTCAAAAACTCTCTAGTTGGTCATGAGTACAAATTATACCCTTAAATCACCCTAACACACTTATCTATCATCAATACACCCATTACACAATTGGTCTCTCCAATTCAGAGCACACAGCTCTACTCTAGTCCTCTGTCCACTCTTACAAAATCATAATAATTCAACCGTTTACTGGATTTGCCTCAAACTAGTTTTTTTGGAAAGGTCTAGGTGTCCCCTAAAACTCTCTCATGGGTCATGATCCTCAAAATATGCCTCTAACAGGTCTTAATTTTTCAATCTTTACAGAGTGTCAAAACTGACTGAAAACAGCACAGTGCTCAATCACAAAATTACAGTAAATTGCAAACTTGTCCAATTGACACAAAATTTATGGTGGTGACACTAGACATCATACCCAAAATCATCCAAAAGTCCTCATGTCAAAATTCTAATTATTCAGTGAGTAATAGCTACTGCAAGTTATCTCAGAAACCATCCAGTTTTCTTAATTCAACCTCAGATACGGATCATAGATAGATTTTTATCATGCCTTTAAAACCATCCAAATAACTCACTGATTTTTGTATATAATCAACATGCATTCAGAAATAATGAGTAAAAATTTCAGATCAAAATCATGCTTCAATAAATTAAGAAAATTCCTACAATATCAACCATTCTGTTTTTCTTTTCCTGAGTCTGCCTTACGACACATATCCATTTCTAAATTTTATTAGCATAACAAATGATCTTAAAAAAATCTGAAATAAATCATGGATGATCCTAACACATAAATGAACAAACGATTTTAATTTTGTGGTCTAATTCAACATATTGTGCTCTCGGCAAAATCCACAACATGGCACTCCGAACCAGCTTTCTCTAGTTCCATTCTGATTTCTACTTCTAACCTTTGGAAAGCAATCCTATGAATTCTAACTCACATGCATGCAACCAAATTTAATTAAGAGACAAGAATTTCAAGTTTAGAGAAACTTACCACCTTAGGTTGTAGTAGTAGAGGAAATCTCTTCAAGCTCCTCTTGGAAATCTCCTTCTTGGTCCTTCTCCTTTCATTCCTTCTTCTTTTCTCTCCTCCTTCTCTTGGGGTGTTCTCTTCTGAAAATTCCAGAGCAAATGGGAGAAATGAAGTGGAAAGTGAGGGGTTATGGGAAGGGGTGACCGGATTTGACAAGGGGTGGGGGGTAGGTTAGATCATAGGTGGTTTTGTAGGTCCCAAAACCATGGCTAGCCCATTGGTTTTGTGTTAGGTGTGTTGGCTGCCCAACATAACTCTTAACGAGCTCCGACGAGTGTGAAACGCGTGTTTTAACGAGCGCACGCAACCTATATTCACTGTAGTACCATATCGTGTTATATTTTTGATGGAACTGCGATGATTTCCAGGACCACGGATTGGTGTGCGTATCGATCATAAAAGCTTAACAGATTTAATAGTGATCTAACCCTTTATAGCGGAATCTAGGGTTCACGAATTATACCTGCGATGAGAAGAAGACGATAGTTTCTAGCAACCTCGAGCCGTCAGCGATCCCAAGATCTTCTGCACGTATTCCTTCCTCGGGTTGGACGTCGGGTGGGCGACGGTCTCCCAACCTTTCTTCTCCTTGGCTGACCTCTCTTTCTCTCCTTACGTGAATCACGAATTTAGAGAAAACTTCTTATCTCTGATGATAATATGACGGCCAGAGAATAGAGGACATATATATAAGGCTACGGCAGGGACCATGAGGAGAAATTAGGGTTAGGTCTCCTAACGAATCTGGGTATCCCGTGTTCAGCCCGAACACACAACCCAGGCCCTTTAACAATAGCTCGGTCCACTAAAGAGCTATTGTTGCACTACCTTCCTAATCTCAAATTATATTTATGGGCTCCTTTTATTATATGCTCGTTCAGCTCCCCATGTTAAGATATCGAATGTCCGTCGATCAAATTAAGTTACTGACAACTATATTGATCAACATCTTTTATCCTTAAGTAGTACCACTCAATTTTATTTGTCATGTCGGATGTAATCCACCTGCAGGGTTTACATGACAATCCTTATGAGCTCCTTAAGAGGACATCATCAACCCGACGTATCGGAACATGGATTCCTTTTACAATCAACAACCCATCATACATACAATGCGATTACCCAATTCATAGAGGTTGTTGATCCATAATGAATCTCACTCTTTTATGAGTCAAAGTAATGCACACTGCATATACATGTCTGTTATTATATCTGGATTAAGAGCATAAGCATCCATAATAACAGAGGTGTTTGTTCTCTTTTGTAGTCAGTACAAAGAGAACAACCTCAAGTGGTCCTGTTCAATACACACAAAGTGTACTAGTGTAAACCTACAGTCAAGATAGACTCATACCAGATTACACTACAACCTTTCCAATGGATTGTCCAAGTCCGTCTAGGTTGTGAACTATTTATATATTCCATAGGGAACTGATAATATGATCTTCTGTGTGTCACCTCACACCATATTATCAACCTTATAGAATATCAGATACTTGCATTAATATTATAATAAACACAATATGCAAACATAAGCCCATATGATTCTCATTCAAAAAAAATAAGGAAATAAAGTTAATACAAAAGTGATGCTTTCAGTATATAACCCTAACAATTTGCACGTGCGTCGTGCCGAAAACTAGCAGTTATACTAGTATCGTTCTGTCTCGTTCTCGTGCATCTTTGGAATGCAACTCTCCCAAAAACCGTCCCGTAGCCCTAACCATCCACCACGATGGCAAAATCAACCCATAATACTACAATCAATTGCACGCATACTAATAATATATACACACATATGCATATCTTCAGGTACCGTACAAAACGGGGTGTTACATCACTCCCTCCTTAGAATCGTTCTATCCCCAGAACGTCCTTAGTGGGAGAAAGAAAAACAACAAACAAAATAGAAAATATTCAAAATAAATCCGGATATAAGGCCTTCATGCGGCTCTCCGGCTCCCACGCCTCAAGTGCTCAACACACTCCTCCATCCAGGAGATCAATCTCATCATGTGGATCATTTTGGGGCATACCGCATCCCGTATCCACTGTACTGGGGATGAATCACTTTGGGGTGTGTTGCTCTCGTCCTGGACTACTAGAGATCAATTCCTCTCCATAGAATTCCCTGGGGTCTATTGCGTCCCACGTTCCGGAAATACCAGGGAATATCTCGCTCTACGAATTATTCTGGAGCCCTCACCACATGAACTCCTCATGAGTTTTGCTCTCATCCCGAACCACTGGAGATCATTCCCACTCCATAGAACACTCTGGGGCCTATTCCATCCCTCGTCTGGAATGCTGGGGAATATCCCTTCTTCGCGGATCATCTGGAGCCCCCTTATTCATCCTTAAATTTCTTTGTGGGTACTACTCTCGTCCTCGAAATACTGGAGAGCAATTCCTACTCCATAGATCACTATGGGACCTACTTCATCCCTTGTCTGGAATACTGAGGAATTCCTCACTCCATGGATCATTCTGGAGTCAATGTCATACACGACCTTCCCGTGCACATCGCTCTCGTCCTCGGAATACTGGAGATCATTCCCACTCCACAGAACACTCTGGGGCCTATTTCATCCCTCGACTGGAATGCTGGGGAACTTCTCACTCTGTGGATCATTCTGGAGCCAACGTCATACACGACTTTCCCGTGAGTATCGCTCTCGTCCTCGAAATACTGGAGATCATTCCCACTCCACAGAACACTCTGGGGCTTATTTCATCCCTCGTCTGGAATGCTGGGGAACATCTCACTCCTTGGATCATTTTGGAGCCCTTACTCATCCTTGAATTTCCCTTGTGGGTATTACTCTCGTCCTCGGAATACTGGAGATCAATTCCTCTCCACAGATCATTCTGGGGCCTATTTCATCCCTCGTCTGGAATACTGGGGAATATCTCACTCCTTAGATCATTCTGGAGCCAATGTCCCACTAGCCTGCCCATGAACGTTGCTCTTATCCCTGGAATACTGGAGATCAATCCCACTCCACAGATCATTCTGGGGTCTATTTCATCCCATGTCTGGAATACTGGGGAATATCTCACTCCCTGGATCATTCTGGAGCCAACATCACACAATCTTTCTCATGAGCGTTGCTCTCGTCCCTGGAATACTGGAGACCAATCCTATTCCACAGATCATTCTGGGGCCTATTTCATCCCTCGTCTGGAATACTGAGGAATGTCTCACTCCATGGATCATTATGGAGCCGACCTCACCACACGAACTCCCCATGAGTATCGCTCTCGTCTTGAAATACTGGAGATCAATCCCTCTCTATAGAACACTCTGGGGCCTACTTCATCCCTCGTCTAGAATTCTGGGGAATATCTCCCTCGGCGGATCATTCTGGAGCTTTCATACTCACGATCGTTCTCGATTCATCATATCTCCTTCTAGTGCCCGAGTCAAGTTCTCAGCACATCTTCTAGCTCTCGGTTTGCACTTTTATAGGGTCGGTGACCACTCCCTCCTTAGAAGAAAACGAGGCTCACCAAGGAGAAGGCAAATATTTCAGCCTTACGCCTTATCCCAAACACTTAATAAAATAAGTATAAGATGAGACAACCAACTACCCAAACTTTCATGCTTTATAATAGTCATAATATCATGCTACAAAACATAGTACAAGTTCATCATCCATATCTTGCAAAAATGCAACCAACAAAACATTTTACTATTTATCGACTATGATAGCCCTTACTATTACATACTTCTTTCCAGTTAAGCTGAGGTTCATCCCTGACGAACAGGCTTCTTCCTTTTATCGGTCACCTTTAGTAACTGGTCATTGGGTTTCCCTTGCAGTCGTGGACAATCTGATTTCTTGTGCCCGGCTTCTCCATAATTGTAGCAAGTGCTTGTCTGGGCTCTTTTCGGGCATTGACTTTTGAAATGACCTGGTTCTTTACAAAAGTAACACACCACCGTCTGGTTGGTCCTCTTGCTGGTATTAAGCTTTCTGGACTTGTGAGTTGAGTCCCGCTTGTCTTGGTCATTGGTGTGAATATGTTTCTTCCTCCTCTCCTTCGTCTCGGCCTCGCCTTGACTCCGCCTCATGTCCATTTCTGTTACCGCAGCTCGCTTTACTAGCTTGTCGAATCGGCGAATGCCTAACGGAACCATCCTTGACCTCAGCCCAGGCCTAAGTCCTTGCTCAAACCTTTGAGCCTTCTTTGCTTCCTCCTGAACCATCTCCGGTGCATATCATGACAGCTGAGAAAACTTTGTCTCATATTTCCTGACGGTCATATTTCCTTGCTTCAAGCTATGGAACTCCATTGCTTTCTCTTCTTGCACATCCAAAGGAAAATAGTGCTGTCGGAATTCCTCAAGGAAATCTTCCCAAGTGATCTGTCCCTCTCCGAGACCACGCTTCACGGACTGCCACCAAACTCCGGCATCCTTCTCCAGCAGAATTGTGGCCAGACGAACCTTGCTATCTTCGGGAGTCACTAGTACTTCAAACACTGTCTCTACCTGACGTATCCAGTCGTCAGCAGCCGTGGGGTCGACCTGTCCTTCGAAAACTAGCGGTTTCATCTTCTTGAACGATTCCACCATCCTTATCGGGTCTGCTGGGGTAGCGACTCCTAGTATTCCCTGTGGCGGTGCTTGGTTTCTACTAGCTTCCACAAATGCTCCCATCATTTGGTATACACGGGTAAACTCTGCTTCAACATTGAAGTTTGTGTCGTTGGTCCTACTGCCTTCGCCCTCAGCCATTCTACGGTGACTGTTTCTGATTCTTCTAGACACCCTTCAAGGAAAGAAAACACACAGGGTTAGTTTTGGATGTAGGGAAGATCACAAACATACGATAAAATGAAACAATCATGGTTTTGACCTTCCTGCAATCCAAACTAAACCCAGCCATTTGGTATTTTAGTCAAATTTCCTACTGTGTTAGATTACAAATTGAAGTCAGCTCTGATACCACTTCTGTAGCGCCCCGGATCCCCATTACCGGGTATCCGTGACACTCCCCAGAATCTTTGCCTTCAAATGCATCTCAACACCGTAATAACATGGAAATTTAAAAAACTTTTTATTGCCAAATGAGTTATTACATCATTGATTACAACCAATGTCTTGTTCTTGACAAAAATACAAATTACATAAACTCAGTACATCTTATTACAGCATACATCACTCCTTTCTGCAAAGTTAACAACTTCTCTCTCTCTGAATGGCAGTCGACAACTCACTGCCGAAGCTCCGCTGAACAGTCAATTTGCTTTCCTGGGACTTGCTCCTCGGCTTGAGTCTTCTGCTGTGCTACTCTGATATCTCTACACCTGCTCGAAAGGTAGAAATCGATACCTAAAAAGTGGGGAATGTCAGTACTTCGACTGACGCAAAGCTGGTGATAACAGCGATCCTCTAAAATTCAATCACAACCCATCTTGAATGGAAAAGGGAAACGTGCATCCTAAATTATGTGGTGCTCGTGTATGCCATGACCTAACCACTAAATGCATCAATCACAAGCCTATTCTAAAGCAAGCAAGACTTGGAAATCTAGATCCGCATGCATCCCATACTACATGCGTCTAAGACCCAAGCGTAGCCTAATCTAATGCACGAACAAGAATGTACACAATGCACCTACTTTAATGCAATTCAGTTGGGACGTATGCATCCCATACTACATACTTTCCCAAAATCAACTTCGATGGAAATGTATGCATCCCATACTACATACCTTCCAAGGAATTCGCCTCTCCTGATTGTAGGGTTCAATCCCTCGCCATGCATCCTACCCATGTACCCATCCAGTTCCCAATAGACTGTCCGTCACCCAAGGAGATTGCAGCGGTCGGTCATATTCCACCCTGCAGTGCCCAAGTGGTCACCGCCAGTTGGTACCCGCGCACGGACCTCCTTAGAAACCGCGTTGAACCTGGTCCTTACGACCCTTGGTTCCACATGTCCACTCATGGACTCTCGCATGCGTGTTCACCCCTGGCCCGGGTTATGAACAAATATACACCAAACACAAAACACAACCCGCGCTTTAGGGACGTGAGCACTACGGAAGGTCAATTCCTTCGGGCCTCCTGCACCTCACTCAGGCAAACTTTGGGAATCAACAGATCGAGATACGAGCCGGGGACTCAATCCATGAGCGGCCGAGAACGTATCCCTACGACTGGAAGATACAACACCGACTATGGCTTACTAGGACTAATGCAATTTCCCAACCCCCTAATAAACCATTCTAACCCCTACCTTACTCTAATTATTTGGGTAAGAATTAACTGCTTCCACACTTGCCTATCAACCTCTGGCCCCTGGCGACACCGGTTCGGTTCGCCACTTCCCCGACATGGACTCGTCCGGCAAAATGGCCTACGCCTGCCGCTACCCCGGCTATAAATATAAAATTACCCCGTGAGCTCCACCTACTGGCATGCTCGAACGTCCTACGCTCTGCAGAAGTCTAATAATATAGGCTTGATAAGTGCAGGATATCCTTTACCCTAGTGACTAACTCGAGTCACATATCCCACTCGGGGAATCAACAACCTCAATAACAGAGATCCAACCATCCCTAGCCACGAGTCACCGACTCGGCTCACACACAAGGGAAAACACTTTCACAATCCTTAGTCCTAACCCAGACTAAGCAACCTACGGGTTTCAGCCCAAATCTCAAAATGGTCATAACTCTATTGATACAACTTCGATGGAGTGCATGACCCAACCTGGAAAGGTACGATCCTAGGCTACAACTACCTAGTTGATCACGAACTTAGATTCAACCATCTAAGTCCTCGACATAGCTTTTCAGGCTCCAGCCTGCGTGCTTCCTGCGCACGGACTGCACCTCACCATTAACACAAAATCCTACTCGTTCATCAGAATGACACAACTCAATTTCGGTAGAAGAGTGTGGGTGTCCTAAACAACTCTCTAGTTGGTCATGAGTACAAATTATACCCTTAAGTTACCCTAACACACTTATCTATTATCAATACACCCATTACACAATTGGTCTCTCCAATTCAGAGCACACAGCTCTACTCTAGTCCTCTGCCCAGTCTTACAAAAATCATAATAATTCAACTGTTTACTGTATTTGCCTCAAACTAGTTTTTTTGGAAAGGTATAGGTGTCCCCTAAAACTCTCTCATGGGTCATGATCCTCAAAATATGCCTCTAACAGGTCTCAATTTCCCAATCTTTACAGAGTGTCAAAACTGACTGAAAACAGCACAGTGCTCAATCACAAAATCACAGTAAATTGTAAACTTGTCCAATTGACACAAAATTTATGGTGGTGACACTAGACATCATACCCAAAGTCATCCAAAAGACCTCATGTCAAAATTCTAATTATTCAGTGAGTAATAGCTACTGTAAGTTATCTCAGAAACCATCCAGTTTTCTTAATTCAACCTCAGATACTGATCATAGATAGATTTTTCTTATGCCTTTAAAACCATCCAAATAATTCACTGATATTTTTAGATAATCAACATGCATTCAGGAATAATGAGTAAAAATTTCAGATCAAAGTCATGCTTCAATAAATTAAGAAAATTCCTACAATATCAACCATTCTGTTTTTCTTTTCCTGAGTCTGCCTTACGACACATATCCATTTCTAAATTTTATTAGCATAACAAATGATCTTAAAAAAATCTGAAATAAATCATGGATGATCCTAACACATAAATGAACAAACCATTTTAATTTTGTGGTCTAGTTCAACATATTGTGCTCTCGAAAAAATCCACAACATGGCACTCCGAACCAGCTTTCTCTAGTTCCATTCTGATTTCTACTTCTAACCTTTGGAAAGCAATCCTATGCATTCTAACTCACATGCATGCAACCAAATTTAATTAAGAGACAAGAATTTCAAGTTTAGAGAAACTTCCCACCTTAGGTTGTAGTAGTAGAGGGAATCTCTTCAAGCTCCTCTTGGAAATCTCCTTCTTGGTCCTTCTCCTTTCCTTCCTTCTTCTTTTCTCTCCTCCTCCTTCTCTTGGGGTGTTCTCTTCTGAAAATTCCAGAGAAAATGGGAGAAATGAAGTGGAAAATGAGGGGTGATGGGAAGGGGTGACCGGATTTGACAAGGGGTGGGGGGTAGGTTAGATCATAGGTGGTTTTGTAGGTCCCAAAACCATGGCTAGCCCATTGGTTTTGTGTTAGGTATGTTGGCTGCCCAACATAACTCTTAACGAGCTCTGACGAGTGTGAGACGCGTGTTTTAACGAGCGCACGCAACCTATATTCACTGTAGTACCATACCGTGTTATATTTGCATGTGCGTCGTGCCGAAAACTAGCAGTTATACTAGTATCGGTCCGTCTCGTTCTTGTGCATCTTTGGAATGCAACTCTCCCAAAAACCATCCCGTAGCCCTAATCATCCACCACGATGGCAAAATCGACCCATAATACTACAATCAATTGCACGCATACTAATAATATATATACACATATGCACATCTTCAGGTACCGTACAAAACGGGGTGTTACAGGAACTGCTCCCGCAACTGTTGAAAACTCTTAAATGATAAGTTCGGATTCCAATACTTGGTTCGACGCCACTTTAGCCACTTGCGAACGAGTAAGTGCAAAGTAGTTCGCCATTCGGAATTTCTCCCACAACTGTTGAAAACTCCTAGACGAAACTCGTGACATTCCAGTAATCCGACACAGAGAAAGTAACACTCAAATACTTGGTGGATTTTTCCTTCAAAAAGAAACCAATTACAAGATCAGGAAGGTCAACAAAAACATTACTTTTTACTCAAATACTTGGTGGATTTTTCCTTCAAAAAGAAACCAATTACAAGATCAGGAAGGTCAACAAAAACATTACTTAGGTGCTTAGAAGATCTTATTTTATAACAAAAATTTGGATTACAAGTTTTATTGAGACACAAGTTCTTACAAAACCACAAAAACTTCCTTAACTCTTTCTGGGAAGAGGGACGCTCCTGTTAAGAAATACGCGCGGCTGACGAGCGCTATGCCGTTCTCTCGACCTCTCTGAAGAGATCTCTAAACCCACAAGCCGGGACGTACCCTTGGGGCCCACTTTTCTAGCGGCCCCTCCAACTAAAGTCCCGCTAGACAAACCATCTACTCCGCTCTGAGCGTCCCCTGGGATTCGCGGGACTTCGAGCAAACAAAGAGCCAGCTCATGGAACGATCTTCCTTGGACACGCTCTTCTCGCGAGCACGACGTGCTCCTGATGTTGCCACCATCAAGAAGCCTCTTCAATTGGTGAACTTCCATCTCTAGCTCAACTATTCTCTCTTTGAGAAACCGTCCTTCACCTTAAACTTCAAATGAGGCACACTCCCTCCAAAAAATTCGAGAATTGTCCTCATAATATTGGTGACCTCCATGCTCCTCTAGAGCACCACGTTCTTCAACTCATCTCACTCTGTGGTAGCCGAAAGTAAGGAGTGACAAAGGAGTTTAACCCGTGAAGACTCTGGAGTAGTTGCCTCCCCCGAAGGACTATCTTTTACCCCAACAGGGGGTACTTCTTGTGAAGACTCATCGTCGTGTTGTGCTGCTATCTCTCGACGGGATAACTTTCTTCTCAAGTGGCCGAGCTCCGCTTCAACTTTCGAAAGTCTTTCCCAAGACTGAGCAAGCCCCAACTCAGTAATACAGGGCTTGGTACGAAGCTGTGACGTCCCGTTATCCTTAGAAACAAGTGCGTGGTATACAAAGACCTGCCAATCCAAGAAAGAGACATAAATCACTCTAAATGAATGTGTGAAAGCTACAAAATCACTCTAAATGAAAGTGTGAAAGCTACAAGATAACAATGTTTTTCACAAAAAAGGGAGAAGAGAGCTTCAGTGCCATACATGAAGTGAGCGCCCAAAAGAAGTTTTCATTGTTAAAGTAAAGATACAAAAGCGGTGTCCAGTCCGCTATTAGGCATCGATAAAAAAGAAGTTAAAAAAAACAAACAACAACAGCTAGTTACAAAAGAAGTCAAGGGTCCACCTCGGCAAACTGATTTACAGGGGGGTGGGCTCGTGACCGCTCCACTCAATCGCGTCCGGCACCGCTACTATAGCAGACTTGGGTTCTCTACAACAATCTCCTCCTCCTCTTTCTCCTCGCTACCCTCCTCCTATTCGCCATCGACGAGGTTGTACAGAGAGTACCCCGAGCAATCGAACCCAGGGACACGCACTTCTACGTGTTTAAGCGCCCTCGCGTACGACTGCTCCATGTTCAAGCGCTAGTGCCCTTTTGGTTCAGCTCTTGCCACCTCCACCACTGCCTCCTTCTCCTTGGCAGAAGTCTGCCTTCGCGGCGAGCTCTTTCTCTCGGTCTGCCCTCTCAATCTCCAAGGCAATTTGCTCATTCGCCTTCACCAGCACGGACTCCAGCAACCCGATCTGAATCGCTTGAGTCTCCGATAGGTGCTTCTCCTCCTCATACGCCTTGGCGGTCTTTGCTCACTCCGATCGATCCCTGTCGCTCGCCACCTTGAGCTCTTTCTCTTTGCTCCGCAAACTGCTCCAGTAGGTGGCTGAAGTGGCAAGTGATCTACAAAAACAAAACAAAAATTCTAAGTTACGAAGTGGCAAGTGATCTACAAAGATGAAAGAAAAATTCTATGTTACGAAGTGGCAAGTGATCTACAAAGACAAAAAAATTCAGGCGTAAGAAAATTTCTAAGTTATGAAGTGGCAAGTGATCTATTAATCCGCAGAAAATCAAGACAAAACTTACCGACATGTTGGCCCTGGTTATCTCTAGGACGTCATCACCAACCGACCCCGCCATCATGGCAGCTCGGTCCTTCGGAGTCACCAATTGCTGCATCGCCTACATACAGATGGCGGAATCCCCAAGGAACTCATCGAGTTTCATCACACGCCAGTCGGGGACGAAGTACTTCTTGTGCTCCTCGGTGAGAATCGCTTCCGCCGTTGCAGTAAGAGGCAGAGCTTCCAGAGCCAGAGTGACACCTAGAGTGAACTCCCTTGCAGATGGGGCAGGAGAAGCGGAAGGGAGAGACTCCAAGTTAACCACCGGAATGGTGGGCGCCGAACCCCAAGCAGCTTTGGCAGGCGGGGGTCCCGCGACAGTCCTCTTCCTCTTCTTCCTGTCGGGAGCCTTACTACTTAGACCCCCATGCTTGGACACCATCGATATGAAGTCCATGTTCGCTGCTTCCGCAAAGTGAGATGCAACGGGATTAGAATAAGGAGATATATAAGTACAAGAAAAAAAACGAAGAGAAATATAAGATGCATACTAGGGTCAATCGGATTGAGATCCCCACCGAAGAAGACCTCATCGGTTACATCTTTCCAACACAGAGGAGGTCGACTCAGAAGTTTCAAAACAATCTTATCCTCCGCTTGGCTTAAAACCGGTTCGGCCTTCGCCCACTTCGGCACCTCCTCTCTCCATCTCGTGGGAATCTCCCACGGTCTGCTACCCCGAATAAGGAAGTATTTTCCCTCCAAAACTTGATGGAGTCGGGTTTATCGATTAGCTTCACGCCCCGGCGTGGCAACATATAGTACCTATACGCCGTGTTACTCTTTCGATGGATTCTGTAGAGTCTCTAGAGAACACTAAGTTGAGGCTTGACTCCCGCCGCCTGACATGGAAGAATGAATCCATTGACATGCTTCCACATGTTTGGCATATACTGGATCGGACTCAGAGAGTACCACCTCAATACCTCGGTCACAAACGGAGGAAGAGGAAGAAAAAAGGTCGGCGTAGAATGCATCAAACGGAATAAAGCACAAGTCAGGGGAGGTCGGTGAACAGGCTCTGACACCCAGGCTCAGAAGGAGAAGGCCAAACTCCCTCAGTATCATGAAGCACTCTCGGATGCACACCAAGTTCCTCTCTGAGAGTATTAATGGGGCATCATCGAATTCAGAGTGCTCCCAAGCTCTATTCTCCTCATACGAAGGCGTCATTCCGTATACCACTCTTGACAGAAGGTCATCCGAATAATCTCGAACTTCGCCGAGGCTTGTCAAGGGGCAAGGAAAGCCTACCTTACTCCCCCACTTCCTTCACCTTCTCTACTACCATCTTGGCAACGACCGACCCTACCACCCTCTTCCCCTTATCCATTGTCAGGGGAAGGATCAATTGTAGATCCCCTTCACTGTCCGAAGTGGAGGTCTCATCCCCCGAGGAAACCCTAGACATCTTTTGATGAAATATATAAGCTAAAAAATATATATTTACCTTGATGTGATTGCTACGGTCGGAATAGTTCGCTAGAAAATCAGACGCCTGGCCGCGACCACTAGCAAAACCACCCAAGAGAGAGAAAACTTTTTGAGAGACAAAGAAGAGAATGAGGAATTGAAGGGGGGGGTGAAGTCTTATAGAGAAGGAGGACGTCGTTTGGGCTTCTGAGACCTTTGGCCCCCCAAAACCACTGGAAAGCCCAAAAGACCAAACCATCGTGAATACTAAGCAAACAAAACACGAAAAGGCAGGAATCTCATGCAGCACCAAAAGCCGTTGATTGGTCAGCGGTCAAAGGGAACACATGTCAACTACTAAGCCGCCCTAGCTCTTCGGTGGCGTACTCCGGGAAAACGTGTCCCCGAACGCAAATCAGGCAAAATCCGTTGACTGGTTAACGGTCAACGTCAAAGGGGACACGTGTCACTCTGCCGAGCCACCCTAGCTTTTCGGTGGCGTACTCCGAGCAAACGCATCCCCGAACGTGAAATCACGCAAAAGCCATTGACTGGTCAACGATTAAAGGGGACATGTATTACTTTACCGAGCCACCCTAGCTCATTGTAACATCCCGTAATTTCAAAAGGAACTATAATATAATATAATATAGGTCATTAAGAGCTTTCCCCATAGGGATTCCTATGGGGGTGTGGGTGTGCAATTAATTGCAAATGATGGGGGGGGGAGGCACGGTAATGGAAATGTAGCAAAAATGCTTTGGCTGCTGTCTTTAGATGAAGGTGATGTGGCTGGTCACGTGGGACCTGCCCATGAGAGAAGTGAACAGGCAGCTGTGCTGCTACTATTGGCGCTGACGTGGCTGGGGCCCACCAGAGGGGGGTTTTCGGGCTGACGTCAGCGTGTGAGAATGAAGGGAGAGGTGAGATATAATAGTCCCATATCGGGGTTTAAATAAAATAATTAAATATAAATAATAATGCCTTTGATCAAGAGTCACCAATCCGGTTAACCACCTTTTGAGAGACAGCCTGTGGTGGGCAGTTGTACTATACTATAAATAATTTATCTGATAAATTGTATAAATTGTCTGAGCCTGGGGCAGGGGCGTTACACTCTTTGGTGGCGTACTCCGAGCAAATGCGTCCCCGAATGCAAAATCACGCAAAAGCCGTTGACTGGTCAATGGTCAAAGTGGACACGTGTCACTCTGCCGAGCAACCCTAGCTCTTCGGTGGCGTACTCCGAGCAAACACGTCCCCGAACGAGAAATCACGCAAAAGCCGTTGACTGATCAATGGTCAATGGTCAAAGGGGACACGTGTCACTCTGCCGAGCCACCCTAACTCTTCGGTGGTGTACTTCGATCAAACACGTTCCCGAACGCGAAATCATGCAAAAATGGTTAACGGTCAACGGTCAAAGGACATGTGTCATTCTCACCTTTCATGACCGTTCGATCTTCTTGATTTTCTGAGCCGATCGTGATCGACGGCTCTGATTTCGCCACGGCGTCAGGTAATTTAATAAATCCTTTATTTAATTATTAATTCGAATTTATTATTTAAAAATTTTCAAAATTTTAACTAAAAATCAAAATTATTAATTAAAATTCTAAAAAAAATATTAAATTCGGGAATTTTTTTAAAATTCTGAAAAAAGATAATATTTAAATTTTGAGTAATTAATTAATTTTTTGAAAATTAATTATTTAATCCCGAAAATTGAATAAGAATTTCGAAAAAATGAGTAAAAATTGGGAAAAAAATCCTGAAAATTCTAAAAAAGTCACAAAAATTTCAGAAAATTCCAAGGATAATTTTGAGCATCTCTGAAACGTAGGAGAGCATCGTTACACTCCGAACGAGCTCTAGAAACGTCCCCAAGAACGCCGATAGATATTATAAGCCACTAAAAGCGAGCGAACTACTCCTCAAAGGCTGTGAAACTCAGTCTTCGGGAGTGAGGGGCTTGTGATGTGGCTAAAAATAGAACCAAGTCGGGACCGTTAAAATCGGGCACGAATCTCAAAGCTCGCATGGGTAAAATGGTAAAATGGTAAAATCATATACAAACGGGTCCGAAAATAGGAAACTGGGCCATTTTCCAAGCCCAATAACACAAAAACGGATCTGTCTTACTGAATTTTGGCGACAGCCCATTGCAAACAAACCCATGTCAGTGAGAGAGTGATTTAATTCATGATTATCTCTAAGAGACAAATTAAACTAAATCTCTTATCATGAAAAGATTTAAACTTTCTTTCTTATCCAAAAACACCGGGACATATAGATAAATAATTATATCTAAATTGTCTCTAAAGGCGACTATAAATATCCCTCTACCTCACCATAAACTGGTAATCAGTATTTTTTCCGCAAATGGTCTTTCATAATCTCCTTAGTTACTGACTTGAGCGTCGGGATCAATTCCGGTGTTTCAAACTTTTTGCAGGTCAGCAGCAGGGTTCAGAAACACTTTTAGTGTTTTTAGAAGAATTCACAAATCATCTATTTGCTTCCACACAAAAATTAGCAGCAACATATACCATGCTGTTGCGCTCCCACACAGGCCACACCTGGCTGGACCAATAGAGTTCGTTTGTTACATCTTCAAAAACGAACCTTGCACATGATGACAAGAGCCCCAGTCCGAACCACACAGGCCACACCTGGCTGGACCAATAGCATCGATGTAAAAAAAATTCGTTTGTTACATCTTCGAAAACGAACCTTGCACATGATGACAAGAGCCCCAGTCCGAATTCAATACTATTTCCCTTGTTTTGCAACAAAAGCGCTCGGTTCCTGGCATCTTATACCCCTCATATACAATTCAAAAGCAGGGCATCTCAAGTATCAGCATTTTTTCAGGCAATGTACGATGATTAATAACTATTGGCTTTTGCAATCATATATGCTAGTTATGTAATAAAACATTATAAATAATCTTTTAATACTATTTCGTTTTTACAGCTTATAATCACTACTATTGTTATTACTTATTATTTATTACTTTTGTTATATTTACTTGTCACTTTAATAGCTACTTATGAATTTTGTTGCTTTATACTTCTCTAATATTCTAATATTCTGTATACACTCACATTATAAGAGCATCCACAATCGTTTGATCTAAAAATGGTAAAATACATATTTTGCCAATCCATTTTGACGAAACCCTACAGTCGTCAAATGGCAAAAATGTATAAATTCGTTAAAAAAGAAATAGATGTTTTGTCTGTGATTTAAAAATAATTTATACAGGCCGAAATGTAAAAAATATTAATTAAAAATACGAGACGAAACATCGTCCCAAAAAGAAAAAAAATTCAAAATAACCGGACTGTTTCGTCCGGTTGTAATGAAGTTTTTTTTGCAAAAAACAATTGCAAAAAAAAAAATTAAATATATTTTGCAAAAATTATTTGTAAAAACAATTTAATAAATTGCAAATACAATGTCAAAATTTGCAAAATTAATTTTAAAAATTAGTTTTTTTAAAAAAATGGAATGGGACCCATCCATTCTGTTTCTTTGCTTTCTTTTTTTTAAAATTTTTTTTATGCTTTGCTTTCTTTTATTTTCTTTGTTTTTTATTTTTTTTTACTTCGGACGAAACATCATGTTTCGTCTGATTATTCAAAAATATAATTAAATAATCCTGACGAAACATGACAGCTGTGATATGCATTTTGTTATTTCGAATGCTATTTTTCCCTTTCTATTGTAGCCGAATGACAAAAAAGGACAAAATGCCTTACGACTGTGTGCGCTACAGTACACTTAAAATGAAAAAAATGATAAACAAGCAAAACGATTGTTCTCTAAATAAGCTTTTATTGGCTTTTGCAATCATATATGCTAGTTATGTTACAACCTGTATACATTAACTATACAAGTGTAAAGAATGAAGGTCAGGCAGACATGCAGCGGAAAAAAACAATTCTTCGTATTCTAGCTAATTAACTGCAGCAGCTTTGAAAAGCTCTTTCCATTTTTCAGGATCAGTACCAGGTCCTTCTCCCTGCATCATTCAAATTCATGTATTTCAGTAAATATCAAAATGTTTTTTTTGAGTTAAAAGGTGAAATAAAGCCATCCTGTTTCATTAATAAGAAGTTAATAAAACAACCCCGTGAACCGGGAGAGAAACAGAAGTACAAAGCAGAAAACAAAATACAGTGCGGAAAATAAAACATATGCCCCCAACAAAGCCATGGGGGTTGGGTCAAATATCAAAATGTTGTTGTGAATTCATAACGTGTATTGTCTAAACTAGAATATGAGTCAAGAAATTTTCGGCCGACTGTATTTTTTGGATAAACATTGCAGAATATGTATTATTACATATAAACTTTAAAAGTACCTCCACTGAGTTGATTTCAAATATTTGTCCCTGAGTGACTTCCAGGTCTAGAGCCTGAATGCAGGCTTCTGCTACTACAAGTCTGCTCACCTCACCCACAAGTTTGTCACCTGAACAATGAAGAAGCCATTAGTTCATCACATATTTATTTGTTTTATGGTTTATTTATCAAAATATCCTGATGTGTATTTTATTAAATTCACTGAAGGTTCATGACCTCTCAAAAGCAAATGTAATTAATAGTTCCGTCCGGGATTAGGGTATTTTCTGACTGTTTTACAAATGTTTGTTGATTAAATTTCAAAGAAATCAGTATCAACTGTTGAGTTTATGTCTTGCATACTATGTTGGATAAGAAGACGATGAGACGATGGAGAAATCGAGATGATCGGAGACGGAGTGAAAGCAAGAGAAACAGTCAGCAGCAGCAGGTGGAGTTGCGGTCGACTGCGCGGTCGACCGCACTTGGGGTCGGTCTACCGCTTCGACTGCATAGAGTTCCCGAGAGGGGGACGGTCGACCGACGGCGCTAATAGATTATTTGGGTCTGGTTTTGGTGATTCGTGAGAAACCCAACTTGCTATTCAAGTTAGATCTTACGGCGATTATCGTAGGGTTATCTTTTCAAGAATATCCAAAAGATATTGTATCAAGATATCAAACTACGGTTTCTCTCGATTTCTATATATTATTGTTATTGGCCTCCATTGGGAGGCAAGAGAGAGTACTTCATTGAAGGAGAGACTGAGTGATTCTCTAATTGTAAACAACTAATACTTACTCGTGAGGCTTGAGAGAGGGTCGTGGTGAGAATTTTAATATTCTTATATCTTCTCTAGTTGAATAACATCTTGGGTTTCTTTTTCCCGGGATTAAGACGAAAGCCCCAACCGGGACAAATTTGTGTGTGCTTTGGTGTATTTGGTATGATCTCATATGTGCTTGGTGGTTTGTGTTGATTGCATCGAATAACTCAACAAGATCCTAAGAGAGATTTTCGGTAGAAAACCTTAACGATTGGTATCAGAGCTTCGGGTTCAAAGGTTTGTTCAAGTTCTTTGGAGAACATGGCAGATCAGATCACGAAGATCAAGCGGTTCAAAGGCAAGATCAACTTTGATCTCTTGAAGGTGGACATGCATGAAGCATCGGTTCAACAGGACTTGGATCTAGTTCTAGATTGAGATAAAGGAAGACAAATTGGCACAAAGCAGGAGAATTAGGAGGAGATTTATTCAGAAGCCTTGGGTTTAATCCGGTTGTCATCGACGAACGAAGTCAGGTATTGGAGAAGCGCGGCGAGTCTTTGGGCAAGATTCAGAATTTACTACTCGGGTTCACTATCATAGTTACGGATGTACCAGCAAAGAAAGTGTGGGTTTCTCAGTGAAGGAAAGTACCGCTCTTCTAGATCATGTATTGGAGTTCAATATAGAGTTATCTGAACTGAGGGCGTTCAACGCAGATGAACTAAAGGTTTCCAACTCGATATAAATTCACCACCAAATCCATTCAACAGGATAACCCTGCTAGATGAGAAATCTACCAAGGAGAAGTTTTTCATAGCAGGTATGATCAAAGGGTTGGAGAAGGATGCACTTAGAAAGGAGAGTCAGAATTCGGCGTCAACTTCTGTGAGTTGCTTGGAGGTGGATTGTACTTTGATTGGAAGGAAAAGTGTATGTAGGGGTAAGGTCCGTGCCCATTACATGAGAGACTGTTGCAAGCGGTTGAGTCAGAGGGACGACAAATCAAGTGCCGCTGAATCAGGTGATGGCTTAAACAGTGCCTTTGTTTCAAGTTCTTTATATGTGAATTCCGGTTGTTCTTTTGATTCAGTTAGTTCTTCTCAAGTTTGCTCTGAGAGGGAGATGGTTTCTACTTACAAATTTGCATCATATCGTTGTGAGGGAACGAAGGTTGATAAGATTTGTGAAGTAATGGTTTCTACTTACAAGTTTGTCTCATGTCGTTGTGTGGGAACGAAGATTGACAAGACTTGTGAAGTAAGGGGTGAGAAAACAAATGAGTCGAAGATGACAGACAGAAGGGGATATACACTAGAGGAGGGCATGCATATTCCTTTGATGAAATGGAGCCTTATATCCATGAGAACTCTAGACGCGCAGGACTGTAGGTACACAGATCCAGGTGGAGTTCGTTCAGTTTGGGAAAGTTATCGTAAAGTGATGAAGGATGAGAGAGGAATTGAGTAGAGTCGGCACAATCTCTACCAGCTTTGGAGGAACAGAAAAACTTGCATAAGTGTTTCGAAGCCCATTGTTCCTAAAGCATTATCTAGTATGCCGTCACTAGAATCATCCAAGCGAGACTGCGACGTTCAAATATCGTCGGAAGATGGAGAGAGCCTTGAGATAGGTGGAGTTCGTGTGGAGGGTGACATCTCCATGATTACATCTACTGGGGTGTTCCCTTGAGGGGGGCATACAGCGGGAGAAAAATAGGTGGAGATAGATTCAATTAGCAGAGGAATTGAAACGAGTTGTTTGCAAGAAGAGAAGGAAAAGAGTCTAGTAGGATTTAAATCACACAGGTGTGGATTCATGAGTTTGCAATCCAAGGTGGAGATTGTTGGGTTTGTCTTGCATACTATGTTGGATAAGAAAACGATGAGACGATGGAGGAATCGAGACGATCGGAGACGGAGTGGAAGCAAGGGAAACAGTCAGCAGCAGCAGCAGGTGGAGTTGCGGTGACCACACTTGGGGTCAGTCGACCGCTTCGACTGCACAGAGTTCCCGAGAGGGGGATGGTCGACCAACCTTGTGGTGCGGTCGATCGAACGCGGTGCTGATGGACTATTTGGGTCGGGTCTTGGTGATTCGTGAGAAGCCCAACTTGCTATTCAAGTCAGATCTTACGGCTATTATCGTAGGGTTATCTCTTCTGGAATATCCAAAGGCTATTGTATCAAGATATCAAACTAGGGTTTCTCTAGATTTTTATATATTATTGTTATTGGCCTCCATTGAGAGCCAAGAGAGAGTACTTCATTGAAGGAGAGATTGAGTGATTCTCTAATAGTAAACAACTAGTACTTGCTGGTGAGGCTTGAGAGGGTCGTGCTGAGAATTGTAATATTCTTGTATCTTCTCTAGTTGAATAACATCTTGGGTTTCTTCTCCCCCGAATTAAGGCAAAAGCCCCAACCGGGATAAATTTATGTTTAGTGTGTTTGGTATATCTCATATGTGCTTGGTGGTTTGTGTTGATTGTATCGAATAACTCAACAAGATCCGAAGAGGGGTTTTCGGTAGAAATCCCTAACATCAATATGTGTTGAGGATTAAACTGAAGACAGGTAGTGAGTAAAAAGAAGAAACTGTAACTACTTAAGACCGAGACAGGAAAAAGATACCTTGACCAATGAGTACGGCACGTCGTTCCCCTGCAGTCGCTTTAAGCAAAGTATTTAGATCATATGAAGTATATGGTCCATCGGTCAATCTTCCAGCCCTGACAATATCACAGAATCAACACTAACTAAACAATACCGAAAGTTCATCTTGGTAATGATAATTTATTAGAGAAGTATATCTGGACAGAGAAACACACCTGATAATGGTGAAAGGAAAGCCAGAATTACGAACAAAATCCTCCCCCATTTTCTTGTACTTTAAAACACCAAATAGATTCATGATACTGCAAAATGGAAATAAGAATTACCTACTTACTGAAAACATCGATACCAATAAACGAACCACATATTCCATGGTTCTGTTCAGTTTTACTCAGAATATATCCTAATTTCTGAAGAAGAAAAAAATCTATATTTGAAACCATGTAGCCAGTTGATTATCCCCTGAGACGCTTAAGTGTTATTCCACCTTGACTTTTAAGAGAGGAAGACAATCAACAGCTTGTAACTGCTTCTGGTCAAGCTAGGCTCTTCTTCAAGTCTTTTTTGTGTGGTTTCCCTAGATAAATATTGTACATCTATATTCTAACTTCTAGAGCTGTCCAATTCTCCATAACCTATATGCATGGATTATAATCGGGTTTTCCATACATCTTTTTAAGACAAACTCACTTTAAAACTTCAGTAGCATACTCTGATTAATGACAAAACCTACCTCTACCTAACAGATGTCCTGTATACTGTATTTAGTGAATATCTGAATTTATTTTACGGAACTCTCTTTCCATAAACAGAGTTGAGCAGGCTACTTTTAGAAGAACCAACAATTACAAGTACTTTCATGTAATCTTGGATGATTAGCATCCAATTTGAAAATCAATAGAATTGAAATGTGGTCTACATCATTAAATTTACTGACAAACAAAATTCAAAACCTGTCAAGTAGTTTTTCTGCTCTATTTAGGGATCATAGTATCAAGTTTTACGAAATAAATCTAAAATGACAACTTGCACTCGCTAGATAAAGTATTAAATTTGTCAAAAATTTCTAAATTTTTTAATGCAGTTTAGACAGCATATGTCACATCCAATGGTTGGATTTGAATGTGGATGGTAAATCAACTTTATCTGAGAGCATTTGCCTTGTCGATTATCTGAAAGTACATGCCCAACACTATGTATACATAAAAATTTGCATATCATGCAGGCTTGGCTTCATAACTTGAGTCGGATTTTAGGGTTATCATGTTGAATACTAAAATAATATCCAATAGCTGATATCCATAGCATTGGTCTAATACAACTTTTCTCCTAATTCCAGTCTTCAATTATGTCTCTTTAAATATACATGTAGTGCACTTTTCTTGTAAGATGACCCCAAAATTTTGGTATAAAGGCTTTATTGTTGTTGCTGCTGTGCATTTTGTTTTTGCATTATGAAGTTAGACATAACATAAACCTATAATATTTGTGATGAGGACATCGGTTCAAGACGATTCGGGCGTTTTTATCAGCGCAGACATCGTCTAGGACAGCTGCTTATTTAGTTTAGGATTTTATTTTAGTACCATATTTGTTTCTGACAATTATAGCCATATGTAATCTTTTTGTATTTTTCTAGATTTTGAGAAAGTTTTGAGATTTATATCAAGATGTATTTTGAGCCTATTTATAGGCCTTGAGATTAATGAGAAAGCATGTCATTCTTGATTTAAAAAATTGTGTTGAGTTTTTGCTCTTCCGCTCTCTTTTTGTGTGATACAAGTGAGATCCAAATTATTAGGATTTGTGATAAATTCTAATACAATTTTAGAGTTAGTGATTAACTCTAAAATCTACCCCCAAATTAAAAATCCCCAAATAAAATTACCCAAACCCTAATTTCCCAAATCCCCAAAACATAACCCTAATCCCTCTTCTTCTACCCCAAATCCCGATCAACAGCAAACTCCACCCCTTCGTCTTCCCCAATCCCGCTCCACCTCCACATCACCGTCCACGACCGCAGCGACCCTTTCCTCACCGATCAACTCCACCACAACTCACTACCGACATCCTTCGCCGTCATCTCCGCTGCCTCTTCTCCTTCATTCACCGCCATCGCAACCATCCCGTCGACGAAACCCCTCACCCCAAATCGACGTCGCCCCCACAGTCGCCCCTCCTTTCCCTCACCCCCTGTCGACCACCCCCTCTCACTTCCATCACAAAACAACTCGCCCCGTTCGCCCCTGCCTCCCGGCGACTTTGCCGCCGTCGCTCGCGCCGCCCACGGCCGTCGCCGACGTCAACCAGTGACGACGCCGACCACCTTGTCATTGCTCTTGAAGTTGTTGTGTACCATTGCTATCTCTTGGAGTGCTATGTTCTAAGTTGTTGTCCAACTCCGAGATCTACGCTGGTTTCTTTGCACTTGGTATACTCTTTCCATTATTAAATATTTGTGTTCTACTCCCCTATTATCTATTATATTATCTGATTTGTCTGTCGTCCATATAAATAACTGAGATTGAGTGTTCCACATGCTTGAGTAGAGTACGAAGCAATATTGAACCTATTACTTGCTAAAACACTTAGGGATTTAATTATTGATTTGTAGGGTTGAATTATTAATTAGGACTGTTAAACGTGATTCAATTCTTGAAAACCCATCAAACCTGTTAACTGTTAAAATTTCTAACTTTGATCTGCACTACGTGTTGGTAAAATTAATCTATTAAGAATCTTGGAAATTCTTTATTTAGGATTAGTTTTACATTATTTTGGTATCAGAGCGAAAGTTCTTAAGACCCTAGTTCTTGCATCGTAGGCATCATTTTTGCATTCATTTAGGATTGTGTAGTCTTTTATTTTTTTCTTTTTCTTTCTTTTATTTTAGGTCATTTCAGATTCATAAAAATAAATAAATAAACAAATAAATAAATAAAATAAAAATAATAATAAAAAAAATTAGGATACACACGACCCCTAGTTTCCACTTTTGGCGAATGCGTCTTCGCAGCACCATCACAGATCCTGAAGAGCCTTTCTTGTCCCTTCCAAATCACCCAATTAGGAACCCTAGACTTCCCTGACCTGAAGTGGACAATCCTGATATCTCCGCTACCCTAGCTGCCATCTAAACAACTCTTGTCAATATCAATCAGAGGCTTAAGAAAGTGGAGTTAAATCAAACCATTGTCCCTGAGCTTCATGCCAATCATCAGAACATTCGTGACGATCAACGTCAAGAACGTGATCCTGACGAACAATATAAGAAGAACGTTAAGGCTGACGTTCTCCCGTTTGAAGGCCACATGGAACCCCAAGCTTACCTCGATTGGATCCGTTCCATGGACCACTACTTTGTGTGGTTTGACATGAGCGAAGTCCTTAAAGTTAAATTTGCCACAATGAAATTAACTGGGAAAGCTCAACAACACTGGACCAATCTTGAACATGCCCGCAGAGGCTGATGCCTGGCACCCATAGCCACTTGGAAAGCCATGAAAGCGAAGCTCACTGAGAGATATGTACCATTATCGTTCCACACCCGATTGCTAGATTCGTGGAACCAACTTTATCAAGGAAGTAAATCCACACAAGTAAATCTACACAAGATTATGTTGATAAATTTGATGACTTCCTTATTCGGTACAATGCTTTAGGTAAAGAGAGTAAAGAACAAACTCTCTCTAGGTTCAGAACTGGACTACGAGCTGACCTTAGGAACGAGCTAATCTATAGAAATGTGGACTCAAAAGCGGCAGCCTACGCCTAGTCCTCGATATGGATTCCCTTAAAGCTAGTTCTCATTCTAGGTCCAGCGACTCGAGAGATCATTCCTCTAGAATGACCTCCACTGACCCACCTAGACCTAAGCCTCCCTCTCAGCACCCCAACAAATCTTACCCCAGCAAACCTAATTCCAATTTCAATTCACATAGAGATGAACATAAGGGTAAGAACACTGAAAGAGATTACACTAAGATTGACCCTCTCACTAAGTGCTATAAATGTAAGGGATATGGTCATGTTGCTAGCAACTGTCCCAGTCCCAGTAGGATCAATATAGTAGAGGGTACCGCTGTCATTGCTGACGACTCTGACAATGAGTTCTCTTATGAGCCTATTGAAGGCGATGACTTCGGTGAAGAAGAGGATGACCAGTATCTCCGCTATATTCGGTCTATCCAATCACCTCATTTGAATGTAGTCAGATGTACTTTGTGCCAACCAAAAGAAGAAGATGATTGGAAGCGCACTGCTATATTTCACACCTTCACGACTATAGGTGGCAAAAAATGCAAGATGATTGTTGACAGAGGGAGCTGCGTCAACGCTGTCTCTTCTGCGGTCTTAGCTAAGACCAGACTCAAAGCTGAACCCCATCCACGCCCATACAAAGTATCTTGGATTGATGCAACAGCACTCCAAGTAACACATCGATGCTTAGTCCCTGTGGACTTCAAAGCTTACAAAGAGGAAATTTGGTGTGATGTGCTCAAAATGAATGTGGGTCAAGTCATTTTAGGGAGACCTTGGTTATACGATCATAATGTGATCATATATATGGTCGATCCAACCATTGTGTGTTCCAGCACGATGGACTAAAAATAAAGCTCATACCCTGTGAGACCACGAACTAGTCCAGCTGAAATAACACCGGCTCCCTCGAGAAAGGGCAAGGAGGTAACGTATATAGGTGAAAAGGAACTCACGAAAGAAATTGATAAAGGGGCTACCATTCTTTTATACACAGCGAGAGAGGTTCCTGAAGATCCTAAATCACTCATGCCGTCTAAGTTACTCCTGTCCTATAGGAATTTGCAGATGTGTTTCCTGCTGACCTCCCCAACCAGTGCCCCCATTGCGTGACATCCAACACGCTATTGATCTGGTTTTGGGAGAGAGTCTGCCTAACTTGCCATATTATCGGATAAATTCGACAGAGCATGCTGAGTCGAAAAGGCAAGTTGATGAGTTATTAGCAAAGGACTTCATCAGAGAAAGCTTAAGTCCTTGCGCTGTTCCTGCTCTATTGACGCCAAAGAAAGATGGAACATGGCGTATGTGTGTGAACAGCCGTGCCATAAACAAGATAACAGGTGAAATACCGTTTTCCCATTCCGCGTTTGGATGACATGTTGGACATGATGTCTGGTGCCACAATCTTTTCCAAGATTGATCTTAAAAGTGGCTACCACCAAATACGTGTTCGTCCTGGTGATGAGTGGAAGACCGCCTTCAAGACGAAGGATGTCTTGTACGAATAGATGGTCATGCCACTTTGAATGACAAATGCCCCGAGCACGTTTATGAGAATCATGACGCAAGTACTCCATCCCTTTATGGGCAAGTTCCTTGTGGTTTACTTTGATGATATTCTCATTTATAGCCAATCCATTGGGCAACATCTTGACCATTTGAGACAGTGTTACTGCTAAATCTGGTGTGGGGGCAAACAGATAGAATTTGTGGATTCTTTGGTATGTTGAATAGTCAAGCCTGAAACCTTTTGCACTGGAGTTTGACCGTTATCTCCTGCCGTTCACCTGCAGAAAGTGCGATACACTGGGGTTGATCCCGGCGATGCACCTTCCGACGCTCAAGTCAGTAATCAGAAAGATTATGAATGAGCTTTTATAGGCAAAAAATTGATTACCTGTTAATGGTGGGGGATGGGGGGTATTTATAGCTGCCATAGGGACCAGTTTCGAGATAAGATTCAAATCCCTACTTCCCAGTGAATGGATAGAGAGGATCAGGGCAGTTGATTAAGGTTAATCGTAAACCCTAATTCTATCTAGCTGGACCAGATTTCTCGGGGGTTGGAACCCATACCCAGTTGAGACGGATCCGTTCGTGGGCTATTGGGCCATCGAAGAAAAGACCCAGTACCCATTTCAAACCTGTTTGTAGGTGAAATTACCATTTTACCCCCGAGCTTTAAGATTCGTGCCCGATTTGGACGGTTCTGATTTAACCCCATTTTTAGCCATATCGCAAGCCTCCCACTCCCGAAGACTGAGCTTGATCAGCCTTTGAGGAGTAGTTTTACTGTTTTAATGGCTTGCAGAGTAGTATCGGAGTCCAAATGGGAGGTGTCGAATCTTTGTATGAGGTATTATGGTGATTTTCCGAGTTAGTTGCGCGCTCTAGGTTGTTCTTGAGCTCTCCTAGACTTTTGGTAATTTTTCTTAATTTTTATCTATTTTTTGGACAATTTATTTAGTTTTGCGTAGCCGTGATTTATTGTTCGGGGGTCTTAATTAATTATTCTAAGCAATAATTATTTACCCAGGGGCTCAGAAATATTTCTCCGAATTTATAATTATTTATAAGAATTTATAATTAATTTTCCTGAATTTTTAATCATTTTTTCCACAATTTTTAAATAAATAATTCGATTTTAATAAATAAAAATTAACTTTTTAATTCGATTTATGACGTGGCGCAATCTGGGCCTTCCATCAGTCTGTGGTGCGAATTTCTGGAGGATCGGACGGCCGGAGTAGCTCGGCAGGCTTTTTCTCCGCTTGCGGAGGTCGGTGCCTCGGTAGCTTGGGCCTGCCCTCCTCGGCGGCTCGGCAGCTCGGCACGTCGCGAGCTGACGAGCTACATGGTTAAATATGGAGCGTCCATCAAGGCACAAATCACGAGGAGAGGTGTTCATATCACGAGAAAACGCTATCTTGTCGTTTTGTGGACGTGGCGCGATCTGAACCGCTCATCATGTTCCGGCAAGATTTTTGAAACGATCCGACGGTTAGGGTAGCTCGACGTCATTTTTCTTTAAATGTGAGGGTCGATACCTCGGTAGCTCGGCCATAGCTGTTCGGTAGCTCGGCAGCTCGACCTTCGTCCTCGGTAGCTTGGCCGTAGCTGTTCAGCAGCTCGGCTTTCGCCCTTTGGTAGCTTGGTGGTTTGGTTGTGGCTGCTCGGTAGCTCGGCAGCTCGGCAGAGCGCCCCAGTAGCTCGGTAGGTCGGGACGAGCCGTTGGGCCACGCGGACATGATTTGGAGTGTTCATCATGGCGCGGATCACGAAGTTGGGGGTTCAGATCACGAGAAAACGTTATCTTGTCATTTTGTGGGCGTGGCGTGATCTGAGCCGCTGATCATGTTTCGACACGAATTTTGAGACAATCTGACGGTGAAAGTGGCTCGTCGGCATTTTTTCTCGATATGTGGAGGTCGGTGCTCCGGTAGCTCGGCAGAGTGTCTCGGTGGCTCGGCCCGGTACGAGCCGTTTGAGCCACGTGGCTGGATCAGGTGCGTTCATCCTGGCACGGATCACGAATTTGGGGGTTCAGATCACGAGAAAATGTTATCTTGTCGTTTTGTGGGCGTGGCGTGATCTGAGCCGCTGATCATGTTTCGACACGAATTTTTGAGACAATCTAACGGTGAAAGTGGCTTGGCGGTATTTTTTTCTCCATATGTGGAGGTCGGTGCCCCGGTAGCTCGGCAGAGTATCTCGGTGGCTCGGCCACGTACGAGCAGTTTGACCCACGCGGCTGGATCCGGTGCGTTCATCCTGGTGCGGATCAAGAAGTTGGGGGTTCAGATCACGAGAAAATGTTATCTTGTCGTTTTGTGGG
The DNA here is from genome assembly GCA_017893485.1 of Hemerocallis citrina. NCBI lineage: Eukaryota > Viridiplantae > Streptophyta > Magnoliopsida > Asparagales > Asphodelaceae > Hemerocallis > Hemerocallis citrina. Next base: position 288,627,572 of record CM030362.1, read on the forward strand.
CGTGGCATGATCTGAGCTGCTGATCATGTTTTCGACATGAATTTTGAGACAATCTGACTGTGAAAAGTGGCTCGGCAGGATTTTTTCTCCATATGTGGAGGTCGGTGCCCCGGTAGCTTGGCAGAGTGTCTCGGTGGCTCAGCCCGGTACGAGCCGTTTGAGCCACGTGGCTGGATCCTGTGCGTTCATCCTGGCACAGATCACGAAGTTGGGGGTTCAGATCACGAGAAAACATTATCTTGTCATTTTGTGGGCGTGGCGTGATCTGAGCCGCTGATCATGTTTCGACACGAATTTTGAGACAATCTGACGGTGAAAGTGGCTCGGTGGTATTTTTTTTCCATATGTGGAGGTCGGTGCCCCGGTAGCTCGGCAGAGTGTCTCGGTGGCTCGGCCCCGTACAAGCCGTTTGAGCCACGCGGCTGGATCCAGTGCGTTCATCCTGGCGCAGATCACGAAGTTAGGGGTTCAGATCACGAGAAAACGTTATCTTGTCGTTTTGTGGGCGTAGCGTGATCTGAGCCGATGATCATGTTTCGACACGAATTTTGAGACAATCTGACGATGAAAGTGGCTCGGCGGCATTTTTTCTCCATATGTGGAGGTCGGTGCCCCGGTAGGTCGGCAGAGTGTCTCGGTGCCGTTTAAGCCACGTGGCTGGATCCGGTGCGTTCATCCTGGTGCAGATCACGAAGTTGGGGGTTCAGATCACGAGAAAACATTATCCTGTCGTTTTTTGGGCGTGGCGTGATCTGAGCCGCTGATAATGTTTCGACACGAATTTTGAGACAATCTGACGGTGAAAATGGCTCGGCAGCATTTTTTCTCCATATGTGAAGGTCGGTGCCTCGGTAGCTCGGTAGAGTGTCTCGGTGGCTCGGCCCCTACGAGCTGTTTAAGCCACGTGGCTGGATCCGGTGCGTTCATCCTGGTGCGGATCACGAAGTTGGGGGTTCAAATCACGAGAAAACGTTATTTTGTCGTTTTGTGGGCGTGGCGTGATCTGAGCCGCTGACCATGTTTCGACATGAATTTGGAGACAATCTGAAGGTGAAAGTGGCTCGGCGGTATTTTTTCTCCATATGTGGAGGTCGGTGCCCCGGTAGCTCGGCAGAGTGTCTCGGTGGCACAGCCCGGTACGAGCCGTTTGAGCCACATGGCTAGATCCGGTGCGTTCATCCTGGTGCGGATCATGAAGTTGCGGGTTCAGATCACGAGAAAACGTTATCTTGTCATTTTGTGTGCGTGGCATGATCTGAGCCGCTGATCATGTTTCAACACGAATTTTGAGACAATCTGATGGTAAAGTGGCTTGGCGGCATTTTTTCTCCATATGTGGAGGTCGGTGCCCCGGTAGCTCGGCAGAGTGTCTCGGTGGCTCGGCCCCGTACGAGCCGTTGAGCCATGCCAAGTGAACCGTCGCAGCCTTTCTCTATTCTGTCGTTTTGCTTCCTTAAATGGGCCCCCAAGCATTACAAAAGCCCAACTGTCACTTTTTGGCTATAAGTTCTCATCCCCTCACTCTTATCTCATTCTTTCACTTTTCACTCTCAAGTTTTACTTCTGCTCTCGAGTCGCTCTGCTAGCGGAGATTTGAGCTCAAGGGCGGTTGTGCTAGCTGTTGCGAGGGCCAGGCGATTTCCGGCAAACTTTTTCCGACCGTGAACGTCACATCAAGGTCAGTCTACTTAGCTTTAGATATTTATTCCACGAGATGTCACGAGTATCCTTGGGTAGGGAGGCATCATCCTCGGGGGGTCAGAATGTCGAGGAAAGGAGGGAAGTGGTGAGCAGAAGGAAGGGGAAGGGGAAGGAGATAGTAGGGTCGTCTACAGCCGAGGAGAAGGGGAAGGAAGTGGTTCGGTCCTCGGTTGTCGAGACGGTGGTGGAGACAGTGAGGCAGGTGGGCGAGCTGGGTCGGATGCCGACCGTGTTGTCCGGTCATGGGGGGATAAGGCAGTACAGCGGCAAGCTGCTGACCAATGCTGTCTACGGTCGCACAGAGACCTACGAGGAGAACGATCCGAGGGAGGTCACCGAGGTGGACGACATCCCCTCGGCTCTGACCGAGCGGGACCTACTCCGGACTAGGAAGGGTTTCGCCATCCCCCAGGAGTACACACTGGTTCTCCCCGGCCCCGGGGTGCGAGCGAACACAGTCTTCCCGCCGAACACTTGTGTCTTCGCCTACCACGCGTTGAACACCGACCTACGCTTCCCCCTTCATCCCTTCGTGACGGTAGTCCTTCGGTGGTATGGGCTGTGCCCCATACAGTTCATGCCGAACACGTGGCGCCATGTGCTCGGTTTTCTGCTACAATGCCGAACAGCCAAAGTGGAGCCGCAGCTCGTCATCCTCCGAAGTTTGTATCGAATCAACAGAATGAGCAAGCTCGAGCCTCGCTACTATCTGTCGCCTCGGAAAGGAGTTAAGCTGGTAGAGAATCCTGACTCGATAAAGTCATGGAAGGGGAAGTTTTTCCTGATCAAGGGGCCATCGGCGTGGGACTTCCCGACCCGGTGGAAGGAGGAGGTGCCGAAGTCCGCAAAGGCCGAGCCGGTGTTGACCCCGGCCGAGGCAGAGGTGGTGGCGAAACTAATCGGTCTTCCGATGTTGAGTTGGAGGGAAATGACGAGGAGGTGCTACACGGGTCGGGCCTAAGTCCGATCGACCCGAGTATGCTCCTGACATCCCACTTTGTGATTTTCTTTTCTTTAATGCCTTGTTTTTTTTTAACTCATTTTTTCTTTCACCCCGACAGAGGCTCCGAACATGGACTTCAAGGCGAAGATGGCCGAGCGAAACAAAGCTGCCGACGCCAAGAAGAGGAAGAGGACGAGCACAGGTCCCTCGTCTGGCCAACCCACTAAGGCTCCTTCGGCAGTCGTCTCCACTTCTCCTCGGGAGCCGTCCTCAGCTGTTGTTGTCCAGCTGACCCCCTCTGCCCCTTCAGGCGAGGGCTTCTCCATCTCGGCAGCGCTGGATCTTGAGGCCCTGCCCCTGACCGAGCAGGCCGAGGTGATACTGACCGAGGCCCACAAGAAGCTGTTCGTCCCCAATTGGCGGGTGATGAACCACGACAGCTTCGTGGGGGATTCGGCGATGAGTATGCCTTCTAAGTTTTTAGCTCAGCTTTCATGGTGTTCTAACTGCTTCTCCGTGTAGGCGACTTGCCACTTCAGCCACCTCCTTGAGGAATATGCCGAGTAAGAGAGGGAGTTGAAGGCCATTAGCGACAAGGACCGAGCGGAGAGGGCGAGGGCCGTGAAGCAGCTCAAAGCAGAGCAGCGCCGCTCGGACGCTTTGGCAGTCCAGGTCACCGACCTTGAGGCAGCTCTGGCGCAGGCGAGGGAGAAGCTTGCTTCGGAGGTTGCCAAGGCAACCGAGGAGAGGGCCGAAGCGGTGAGGGCCCTGGAGGCTGTGAAGTGGCAACAAGCCGAGGCTATGGAGGCGGCGAGGGCGGAGATCGAGGCCAAGGCCAAGAAGCATATGGCGGCCAACATGGAGCAATCCTACGCCACCGTGCTCGAGCACATCGAGGCTCGGGTCCCCGGCTTTGACAGGTCGGGGTATAGGTTGTGGGGCCCGGTCGTCGATCCTGATGCCGAGGAAGGAGCTGAAGGAGAGGAGGAGGAAGACGAAGGAGAGGATGGGGACGAGCTACCGGGCGACGATACTCCTGCCGACCCCGAGACTGTGGAGGCGGAGGGAGGGGATGACCAGGTCGTGGCTAACCCCCGAGCCGGAGCAATGGAGGACGAGGGGCCATCTACCGAGGTGCCCATTTCCGAGCAACCACTCAAGGTGGCCCCTTGATCTTCTGGCTCCTGTATATACATTTTTTTTTGTTTTTTTGTGTACTGCCTTGTAGCGGACTAGCCACCGCTTTTTTGGTATGAATGAAACTTTCGTTTGAAATCTTTCTGAAGTTCGACTAAGTGTTGGAGTCTATTTTGATTTGAAATTTCTTTGAATTTTGACTAAGTGTTGAGTACTTCTTCTCTTGATGACTTGCCGAGTGCTAGAAAGTCTTGCTTTGAAGTTTGGCTGTGTTGCATGAGCTTAGTGTTGATGTATTTTTTCAGGGGGTGCCGCATCACGAAGCTGTAGCTGAGGCCGCTCATCTCCGAGCTGACTTGAAGATGACGAAGTTGGCCCTCTCCCGCAGCCAAGAGTGTTTTCTCAAAAGTGAGTTGGAGCTAGAGCATCTCAAGGCAACGCTGAGAGAGAGTCACTCCGAGTTAAAGCAACTACGGAAACGAGCTCGCGAGGTCCGTCTTGAAGGCGAGGTGGAGTTGCTTCGAAAGACGCTGTTCGAGGTTGAGAAAGAGAAAGGCGAACTACTGGCGGAGGTTCACCACTTGAAAATAGCAGAGGATGAACTTTCGGCGGAGGAAGAGGAGTTAGCTTCGGTGGTGGGTAGGTTGATGGCCGAGCGCGACGAGTTGACGGTGAGGGTTGACGAGTTGAGGAGGGTTACGGTCGACAATAGTATCGAAGTGATCCATCTTCGTCGAATTATATCCGATAGCCCTGGCGCCGCAGGCTCCGCTCACCTTCCTTGTTTTAAAATAGCTATGAAGGACGCCACTCTGAAGGACCGAATCGTCGAGCTCGTGGAGGAAGTAGCTCGACTCAAACCCCAGCCAGAACGAATTAACGTCAGAAGTACGTCCTGCACTCGCGAAGAGAGCGAGAGAGGGATCTCATTTTACGAGCTTACGACTCGCTCGCCTGCCATTAGGCGTAGCCCGGTTGATGCCCAAAGTGGTGTGGCTGCTTCGTCGAGCGGCGCACCGGTTGGGGCTACTGTGAGGGGCAGTGCTGAGGAGGCGTCGCAGTTCGTTGGTCTAAAGATGAGCTTCGAGGTTAGGCGTTGCCGCCCCCTGGGTGTCTCTGAACCGGAACGTTCCCGTCCCGAAAAAGCATTGAAAGAGCTGTTATAATTATGTCTAAGTTTTTGCAACACCTCGTAGTAGTAACTTGGTCTTGTAACTTGAGCGCTTTTGTACGCTAAAATTTTATATAAGTGAAAGCTTGTCTCTTCTGCGTTTGTGTGCTTTGTTGGTACTTGTTATTTGTTTGATACTATTTGTAACTTGATGGCCAGAGGAGATTCCAACGGTTGTGGGAGCAATTCCGAATGGCGAATCACTTCTGGCTTGCTTAAGAGCTAGCTTGCGAAGCGGAATCGAGCCAAGTTTTGGACTCCGAACACGTCGTTCGAGTAAGTTTCAACGGTTGTGGGAGCAATTCCGAATGGCGAACCACTTCTGGCTTACTTAAGAGCTAGCTCGCGAAGCAGAATCGAGCCAAGTTTTGGACTCCGAACACGTCGTTCGAGTAAGTTTCAACAGTTGTGGGAGCAATTCCGAATGGCGAACCACTTCTAGCTCGCTTAAGAGCGAGCTTGCGAAGCGGAATCGAGCCAAGTTTTGGACTCCGAACATGTCGTTTGAATAAGAGAAATTAAAGGCCTTAAATAGAGAGATAAAAGTAATCGCAAGGAAAATATGGGGGAAAAGATTTTCTTTATTGATAACTACTACTCGGCTGCTTCTAAGTTGCAAGCCGTTATTACAATGTGGAAATAAAGAAGCAAGTACAAGAAGTAAAAAGAGAGGAATGGCTCGACACTTGAAGGTACTCAGAGAGGCGTTCAGGCACTCTCTTGGTACTTCAGTAAATGGTTGGCATTCCAAGTTCTGGGTATCTCTCTGCCATCAAGATCTTCTAGTCGATATGCTCCAGGGCGGACTACTTTGGAAACTCTGTACGGTCCTTCCCAATTCGGAGCTAGCTTACTCTTTTGGCTAGGGAATGAGATAGCTAGATTTCAGAGGACCAAGTCCCCCTCTTTGAGATCTGTGGGACGGACCCTTTTGTTGTAGGCTTGCTCAATTCTTCTCTGATAATTTTGCTAGCGAATTGAGGCTCTTTCATGCAGCTCATCAATCAAGTCCAAATTCGCTCGGAGCTCTCTGGCATTCTGCTCTTCATCATAGGCAATAAGGCGAGGAGATGGCAGACCAACTTCCAAAGGGATCATAGCCTTGGACCCATATGTGAGACTGAAGAGCGACTCTCCTGTGGGGGTCCGTTTCGTGGTGCGGTAGTTCCACAATACGTTAGGAAGCTGTTCCGCCCATAAGCCTTTGGCCGGCTTATCAAGCCTCTTCTTGATGCCGGAGAGGATCTTCCTGTTGGCGTTCTCTACTTGGCCATTTGACTGAGGATGGGAGATGAAGGAGAAAAATTGCTGGATGGAAAGGTCTTTACACAAAGATCGGAACGCTGCCCCTGTTAACTGTGTTCCGTTATCTGTTATTAGGACCCGGGGTACGCCGAACCTACAGATAACAATTCTCCAGAAGAACTGCAGCACTTTGTTCTCAGTAATGTGGCCAATGGTTTGGCCTCGATCCATTTAGAGAAATAGTCGATTGCCACGACTAGGAACTTGAATTGGCCTGGAGCTGGCCGGAATGGACCTAGCAAATCCATCCCCCACATTGCGAAGGAAATCAGGTTTGAGAGGGATGTGAGTTGTGCTTAGGGTAGACAGCGAATGTTGGAGAACTGCTGACAAGGGCTGCATTGCCGGACGTGTTGTTCGGCATCTTGGAGTAGGGTAGGCCAAAAATACCCATAGTTCAACACTTTCCTAGTGAGGGACCTTGACCCTGAATGGGATCCGCCTATTCCTTTGTGGAGTTCTTGCAAGGCATACAAGGCTTCTTCCGGGGAGAGGCATCTCAAGTAGGGTCTGCCGTCTACTTGGGTGTAGGAGCGTTTGTACAAGACTCCTTCAACAAGGGTGTACCGCTCCGCTCTCGTTCGGATTCGACAAGCCTCTTTGGGGTCTTCGGGGAGGAGCCCATCCCTGAGGAATTCTGTCAAAGGTTTCATCCAGTTGTCCCGGAGTTGGACAGGCAGTGACTCCATCGAGTCGGGATCTTCTTCTTCTATGCTCGGTCTTAGGAGCACTTCAATCAGGACGGTCTGCTCGAGACCCTGAAGGGAGGAAGAGGCTAATTTGGAGAGGGCGTCTGCTTGGGAGTTTTCTTCTCTAGGGATCCGCTGAATTTGTGCCTCTTCGAATTAAGCCATGGGACTTTGGACCTTGGCTAGGTACTTAGCCATTCGGTCATCTCGCGCCTCGTACTCTCCTAAGACTTGGTTCACGACTAGCTACGAGTCACTGAATATCTGGAGACGTTGGGCCCCTGCCTTGCAATCCATACCGAGGCCGGTTATAAGGGCTTCATACTCCGCTTCATTGTTGGAGGCCTTAAAGTTGATGCGGAGGGAGTATTGGAGAACGAAGTCATCTGGGCCTGTCATAATGACCCCGGCTCCACTCCCTTCGGTGCAAGAGGACCCGTATACATACACTGTCCAGATAGGAGGCCCGTTCGCTGCTTGACTGACTTCTGGGATGGTGCTCTCAACAATAAATTCAGCAAAGGCCTGAGCCTTGATTGCGGTCCGAGGCTGGTATGATATGTCATGCTGACTCAGCTCGATCGACCACTTCATCAGATGGCCGGAGGTCTCGGGTTTGTGTAGGACTTGCTTAAGCGGATGGTCGGTAAGAACGACCACTGAGTGGAATTGAAAATAAGGGCAGAGCTTCCTAGCTGCCATAACCGAGGCGTACGCCATCTTCTCCAATCTTGGATAGCGGAGCTCGGCATCCCGAAGTACCTTGCTCACATAGTAGATAGGCTTCTGAGCCTTGTCTTCTTCCCTCACTAGGAAAGCACTGAGGGTTTGCTCGGAGGCAGCTAAGTAGAGGTAGAGTGTTTCTCCGGGGATAAGCTTACTGAGGAGAGGAGGATTGACCAGATAGGCCTTTAGGTGATCGAACGATTCTTGCTGCTGTTGGCCCCACTCAAAGCCCTTAGCCCCCCCTGAGGGCTTTGAAGAAAGAAAGACACTTCTCCCCTGACTTAGACAGGAAGAGCCCTATGGCCGCGAGGCGCCCGTGAGCTTCTGAACCTCTTTCACACTTGTAGGAGGAGTCATGTTCAGTATGGCTTTGATCTTCTCGGGGTTAGCTTCGATCCCTCTTTGGCTGACCATGAAGCCTAGGAACTTACCCGATGAGACTCCGAACGTACACTTGTTCGGGTTGAGCCTCATTTCATGCTTTCTCAACACATCGAATGCTTCTTGCAGATCAGCAACATGGTCGACCCCATGGATGCTCTTAACTAGCATGTCATCAACATACACTTCCATGTTTCGGCCGATCTGATTCTGGAAGACCTTGTTGACGAGGCGTTGGTAAGTCGCACCGGCATTTTTTCAGCCCGAAGGGCATTATCCTGTAGCAATTGATCGGTGACGAACGAGGTCTTCGGAATATCCGGGGGGAACATTCTGATCTGGTTATACCCGGAGAAGGCGTCCATGAAGCTGAGCAGCTCATGGCCCGAAGTAGCGTCGATCAAGGTGTCAATGCTTGGGAGAGGGAATGGATCTTTAGGGCATGCTTTGTTCAGGTCCGTGAAGTCGATGCAAATTCTCCAGCTCCCGTTGGCCTTCTTTACCGTAACAACATTAAAGAGCCATTCGGGGTAGTTGACTTCTTGTATGAATCGAGCCTTAAGGAGCTTGTCCACTTCTTCCTTTATGGCTTGCTGGCACTCAGGGGCAAATTTGCGCCTCTTCTGTTGGACCTGTTTGGACCCCGGAACAACGCTCAGGTGATGGACGAGAAGTTCCTTGGAAATTCCTGGCATGTCGGCAGCCGTCCATGTGAAGAGGTCATGGTTCTTTCTGATGCATCGGACTATATCGGAACATAGGGTAGAGGGGAGGGTCTTGCTGATATAGAACTTGCGGTTCAGATCTTGCTCGGAAAAGAGCACTTCCTCTAGCTCATCTACCAGTTCGGACATAGGTTGGGCGTTCCCTTGGGGAATCTCAAGAGTCTCGAGGAAGAGGACAAGACCCCCGGTGGAGGTCATATAACACTTGTGGGCCATCTCTTGACTACCTCTTACTTCCCCTACTCCGGTCCTGGTGGGGAATTTCATCTTAAGATGATAAGCCGACGGGACGGCCTCTAAAGCAGCTAGGCCAGGTCGGCCTAGAATCACATTGTAAGCAGCTGGGATGTCGACGACCATGAAGTCCATTGGCTCCGTCCGGGTAGTAGGAGTTTTGTCAGCGGTTACGTCGAGGGTGATCACCCCTTCGATAGTCACCGGCACTCCTGTGAACCCATGGAGCGTGTAGCCGGCGGGCTTGAGCCTGTCCCGTGATAACCTAAGTCCTCGGAAAGCCGCCAGGAAGAGTATGTTAACGGAGCTACCATTTTCCACCAGAATCCTCTCCACTTTAAAGTTTGCCATATGGAGGTTGATTACTAGTGCGTCACAATGGGGGGTTCGGACACCCTCCAGGTCTTCATCTGAGAACGTGACCGGGACCCCGAGACCTTTAGAGGGAGGTATGCCGTGAACCGAATTGACTTCTCGTATAAAAGCCTTCCGAGAAGAGTTGGAGGTACCTCCCATGGGGCCTCCATAAATGAGATGCAGGATGCATTCCTCTTCAAACTCGGGAGTCTCATCGCGCCTTTCAGGACGCTTGTTAGCCCCTCGGGGGGAGGAGGAAGATCAATTCGGTCATTTCTCACAAATTTAGATAGCTGCCCCCTCTGGATGAGAGCCTCAATTTCATTCTTCAGGGCCCGACTATCATTGGTGTCGTGGCCGTGGTCCCGGTGATATCGGCACCACTTCTCTTTGTCCCTCTTCTTGCCAGGGGTATTCATCTTCGAGGCAGGAGGTAGAACTCCTTCCTTCTCAACCTCCATGAGAATAGTTGAGATGTTGGCGTTAAGAGGGGTAAACTTCTCGAATCTGGGAGGCGGACGGGGCTGACCCCAGTTGTCCTTTTGGAGCTTCTTAGCTCCCTCTTCTTCGGCTGCCTTTCTCTTGGTTCCGGAGGAAGACCCCTCAAAGGTGGGGCGATGTTCAGCTTCCTCAGCCCGGATATACTTCTCGCTTCTAAGAAGAAGGTCAGAGAAGTTCTGCGGAGGCTTTTTGGCTAGGGAGGACCGAAGGCTTGAGTTGAGGATATTTGACTGGAAGGCTGATGCAGAAACCGATTGGTCGAGGGAGGCAATGGACCTAGCTTCCGCGGTAAACTGCTTCACATAATCTCTCAGCTTCTCACCCTTCTTCTGACTGAGGTAGAGTAGTGAAATACTGGTCTTCTCGGTGCGGCGGCTATTCACGAAGTGGGTGACGAAGAGGGTCTCAAACTGTTCAAAGGAGAATATGGAGGATGGGGCAAGGCGAGAGTACCATTCCCGGGCCGGACCTTTGAGAGTAGCTGGGAAGGTTTTGCACAATAGAGCATCAGAAGCTTGGTGGATCAACATGAGGGTCTTGAAGCTCTCGATGTGGTCCACGGGGTCTGACTCCCCAGAGTAAATCTCGAACTGCTGGAGCTTGAAGCCTATTGGAACGGGAGCCTCCATGATAGTTCTGGAGAAAGGAGGTCGGCTTGGGCGGAGGGTCCTTCCTCTCAGCTCCTCTTTCCTGTCTAGTTGGCCGAGGCGCCTCTCCATCTTGTAGAGACGACGATAGACAGGCATCATCCCTTCAACGGTAGCCAAATGAGTCTCTGGACTCGTCTTCGTACGAAGGGGAGCGGGGGCTACGGCGTCGGTAGCTTAGGGAATGGCGAGGACTAGGAATATGATAGGGGTTGCTTGGAGCTTGGGGAGGAGTTAGTGATCGGTGGCGAGGACTTTGGACTGGAGGAGGAGTGGGGACCCTTTGAGCATTGTTGTTGTCTGGTCGGAGGTTGAGGGCTTGCAGGATTGTGGCTTGGAATTGTTGAAGTTCAGCTCGGGTAATAGGCCCGTTATCGTCCCTCGGGGGCTGCCGACCAGCGGGAGAGTGATGCCTTCTTCGGTGATGCTCGGGGGACTCTCTCCGCCTTCGGTGAGGAGGGGACCTCCTGTAGTCGTGGCGATGAGGAGATCACTCATTCGGACGTTCCGGGCGGGCGGCTCCCTCACAGGCCCGTCTTTCATCCAAACAGCGGCGAAGATCCTCTTCTTTCTGCCGGTTGACGAGGATATTGCGGAGGTCTTCGGAAGGCCGGGGGTTGTGAGACGCCATCGAATCGGTAGAGGATTGTGCACGGAGACGTGGTCACGGTGAAGAGGTTGTTTCTGATGGTTGGGACGGGAGGCCCCTGCACCGGCGTTCTGGGGTCCGGTTTGGCCCCGCGGGGGCTGAAGGTTCTGAAGAGGAGGTTGGTCCTGCTGCGGGGGCTGATCAGGCTGAGGAAGGAGTTGCCCCTGCGGCTGGACTGTTTGGAGGGGAATCTCCTTTTGTGGTTGAGGAGGAGTGGGTCCACGGTTGGACCCTCTGGATCTTAGTTTCCTTGGAGGCGTGGCTAGAAACGATCTGACCGATTGGGAGAGGAAGGATTGCTATTCGTGTGTTCCCACAGACGGCGCCAATCTGTTACCGCTAAATCTGGTGTGGGACCAAACAGATAGAATTTGTGGATTCTTTGGAACGTTGAATAGTCAAACCTGAAATCTTTCTGCAAGAGTTTGACCGTTATCTCCCGCCGTTCACCTGAAAAAAGTGCGATACACCGGGGTTGATCCCGGCGATGCACCCTCCGACGCTCAAGTCAGTAATCAGAAAGATTATGAATGAGCTTTTACTAGCAAAAGATTGATTACCTGTTAATGGTAGGGGATGGGGGGTATTTATAGCCGCCATAGGGACCAGTTTCGGGATAAGATTCAAATCCATACTTCCCAGTGAGTGGATAGAGAGGATCAGGGCTGTTGATTAAGGTTAATCATAACCCCTAATTCTGTCCAGCTGGATCGGGTTTCTCGCGGGTTGGAACCCGCACCCAGTTGAGACCAATTACCGCTAAATCTGGTGTGGGGGCAAACAGATAGAATTTGTGGATTCTTTGGAACGTTGAATAGTCAAACCTGAAACCTTTCCACCAGAGTTTGACCGTTATCTCTCGCCGTTCACCTGCAAAAAGTGCGATACACCGGGGTTGATCCCGTCGACGCACCCTCCGACCCTCAAGTCAGTAATCAGAAAGATTATGAATGAGCTTTTACTGGCAAAATATTGAATACCTGTTAATGGTGGGGGATGGGGGATATTTATAGCCTCCATAGGGACCAGTTTCGGGATAAGATTCAAATCCCTACTTCCCAGTGAATGGATAGAGAGGATGAGGGCCATTGATTAAGGTTAATCATAAACCCTAATTCTATCCAGCTGGACCGGGTTTCTCGCAGGTTGGAACCCGCACCCAGTTGATACGGATCCGTTCGTGGGCTATTGGGTCTTTGGAGAAAAGACCCAGTACCCATTTCAAACCCGTTTGTAGGTGAAATTACTATTTTACCCCCGAGCTTTAAGATTCGTTCCCGATTTGGACGGTTCCAATTTAACCCCGTTTTTAGCCATATCAGACAGGTCTGCGGTATTTTGAGGAAGGAGCAGCTTTATGCTAATCCTACCAAATGTACCTTCCTCTCCGATCAGACTATCTTTCTGGGATTTATTGTTTCTGCCAGAGGAGTATCTGCTGACCCAGAAGATACGAGCTATTACAGAGTGGCCGGAGCCCCGCAATATTCGTGATGTGTGGAGTTTCCATGGCCTTGCCACCTTTTATCGTCGGTTTGTGCAAGGATTTAGCACGATCATGGCTCCGATAACCGACTGTTTGAAGAAAGGTGAGTTTGTCTGGTCGAAAGAAGCCATGAAAGCCTTCAAAGAGATCAAGAAGAGAATGACTCAGACACCTTTCATGAGGTTGCTTGATTTCACTAAAGTCTTCGAAGTAACGTGTGATGCTTCTGGTATTGGTATAGGTGGAGTCCTCAGTCAAGATAGTCATCTTGTTGCTTATTTCAGTGAAAAGCTGAACGAAGCAAAACAAAAATACTCCACCTATGACAAGGAGTTCTATGCGGTCATTCAGTCACTTCGCTACTGGCGACATTATCTCCTGCCACAAGAATTCGTTATCTTCTCAGACCATGAGGCCTTAAGATTCCTTAATTCTCAACAAAAGTCGAATCCGAGACATGCTAGATGGGTAGAGTTCTTACAAGAATATTCATATACCATTAAGCACACAAAAGGGATTGATAATAAGGCCGCGGATGTGCTAAGTCGTTGTCACATGATCTTATCTACACTGCGCACCGAAATTGTTGGTTTTGAGAGATTGAGAGATGAGTATGCATCCTGCCCAGATTTTCACAAGATCTACACTTTTTTGAAGGATGGCATAACTCGAGTGATAGATAATTATTTCTTGAAAGATGATTATCTCTTCTATCGCTCCAAACTGTGCGTTCCTAGTACATCCTTACGAGAGTATCTTGTTTGGGAATTGCACGCTGGTGGCCTTGCTGAACATTTTGGGCATAGCAAGACCATTGATGCTGTAGAACATAGGTTTTACTGGCCGAAGCTAAAAAGAGACGTTATGAGACTTATTAACAGATGTCACACCTGTCAACTTGCCAAGCAACAAAGACAGAACACATGCCTGTATACTCCATTACCTGTTTCCAGTCGCCATTGGGAAGACGTGAGTATGGATTTCGTGTTAGGCTTACCAAAAACACAAAAGAAACACAACTCCATTCTTTTTGTCGTTGACCGTTTTTCTAAAATAGCCCACTTCCTCCCGTGCTCGAAAACTTTCGATGCATTCCGGGTAGCTCAGATCTTCTTTGATAATATTGTGAAGCTACATGGGTTGCCAAAAGCCATTATGTCTGATAGGAATGTGAAATTCACGAGTTATTTTTGGAAGACCCTATGGCACAAGTTGGGTACAAAATTGAAGTTTTCATCAGCCTTCCACCCACAGACAGATGGACAGACTGAGGTTGTCAATCGGAGTCTTGACAATCTCTTACGTACTCTTGTGGGAGAGAACTTGGGAATATGCGATTTAAAATTAACGGTTGCTGAATTTGCTTATAACACATCAATGAATAGAACCACTAGCATGAGTCCACACGAAGTTGTACACGGTTATCGTCATAGGCAGCCAATAGATCTTGCCCCCATGTTAGAACATCACCGAGTATCCGAGTCTGCATCTGCATTTGCATCCTGCATTCATGACTTACATAGAGAAATTTCCAAGAATATTAATGAAACTAATTTTAACTACAAGTTAAGAGCTGATATTAGAAGGAAGTTTAAAACTTTTAATGTGGATGACAAAATGATGGTTCGGATTCGTTCGGAACGGTTTCTAGCGGGATCCGTTAAGAAATTGAATGCACGTGCTGCAGGCCCATTTAAAATTCTTCATAAAATCAATAATAATGCCTATGTTGTTGACCTCCCCGAAGGCTTTGGCATCAGTAAAACTTTCAATGTTGAGGATCTAGTACCCTATGAAGGCCCAGAATTTAACCCTAGAAATCCTCTTATACATGAGCCTACCCTGCAGCCTAATGGTGAGATTCCCCCATTACCTCCACTACCAGATACTACTTACCCATCGACAGAAGAATTGGATAATATTTTAGATTATCAGATAATCTCTACTAAAGATGGTGGTACTCATAGATATTTGGTAAGTTGGAAAAACAAGCCGGAGTCGGATAATACTTAGATAGATCGTGGAGAGCTCCAGCGCTTGGATCCAGACCTTTTGGAGCACTATGTCAGGAAGACTGGTTTTGACTCGACTGGGTCGAGCCCTCTCCCACCCGGAGAGAATGATGAGGACATCGGTTCAAGACGATTCGGGCGAATCTATCAGCGCAGGCGTCGTCTAGGACAGCTGCTTATTTAGTTTAGGATTTTATTTCAGTACCATATTTGTTTCTGGCAATTATAGTCATATGTAATCTTTTTGTATTTTTCTAGATTTTGAGAATATTTTGAGATTTGTATCAAGATGTATTTTGAGCCTATTTATAGGCCTTGAGATTAATGAGAAAGCATGTCATTCTCGATTTAAAAAATTGTGTTGAGTTTTTGCTCTTCCGCTCTCTTTTTGTGTGATACAAGTGAGATCCAAATTATTAGGATTTGTGATAAATTCTAATACAATTTTAGAGTTAGTGATTAACTCTAAAATCTACCCCCAAATAAAAAATCCCTAAATAAAATTAACCAAACCCTAATTTCCCAAATCCCCAAAACATAACCCTAATCCCTCTTCTTCTACCCCAAATCCCGATCAACAGCAAACTCCACCCCTTCGTCTTCCCCAGTCCCACTCCACCTCCACATCACCGTCCACGACCGCAGCGACCCTTTACTCACCGATCAACTCCACCACAACTCACCACCGACATCCTTCGCCGTCATCTCCGCTGCCTCTTCTCCTTCATTCACCGCCATCGCAACCATCCCGTCGACGAAACCCCTCACCCCAAATCGACGTTGCCCCCACAGTCGCCCCTCCTTTCCCTCACCCCCGTCGACCACCCTCTCTCACTTCCATCACAAAACAACTCGCCCCGTTTGCCCCGCCTCCCGACGACTTTGCCGCCGTCGCTCGCGCCGCCCACGGCCGTCGTCGACGTCAACCAGTGACGACGCCGACCACCTTGTCATTGCTCTTGAAGTTACTGTGTACCATTGCTATCTTTTGAAGTGCTGTGTTCTTAGTTGTTGTCCAACTCCGAGATCTACACCGGTTTCTTCGCACTCGGTATACTCTTTCCATTATTAAATATTTGTGTTCTACTGCCCTATTATCTATTATATTATTTGATTTACCTATCGTCCACAAAAATAACTGAGATAGAGTGTTCCACATGCTTGAGTAGAGTACGAATCAATATTGAACCTATTACTTGCTAAAACACTTAGAGATTTAATTATTGATTGTAGAGTTGAATTATTAATTGGGACTGTTAAACGTGATTCAATTCTTGAAAACCCATCAAGCCTGTTAACTGTTAAAATTTCTAACTTTGATCTGCACTACGTGTTGGTAAAATTAATCCATTAAGAATTTTGGAAATTCTCTATTTAGGGTTAGTTTTACATCAATTTGATCTCCTAATGGAGGAAAATTCTTGTGTTTCACTTATTCATCTACCATCAAATATTTCCATCAGGCATATAGTTATAGATTCTGAGAGTAGAAACACAACAAATAATTATACTAGTGACTTGAATTGAGATTAGCAGCAGACCCATTACCAAAAACATACAATGTAGGAAATAGTTTTCAAACAAATGAGTTTCAGTACCTCCATGGTAATTCATTAAATTTCGTAACTCCGACGGATGAAACAAGAACAAATCTCTTCAATGTTGGGGGCAAAGCCGACACCAGATTCTGAATGCCCTCCCAATCTTCAAAAAGGTGACATAATGTTTCACTCGGTTCTCATAAAGAATAATTTAATTATGAATCTAATAGGTTTTCAGTAGAAATAAAATTTTCAATTGTAATGAAGACAAAGCATGAAAAAACACAATATTCATTAAACATTCTCATTTGTTACTGACATAAGAAAAGAACTATATAATTCCATTTACCAGGACAACAAAGATGTTCTGTAAATCAAAAGGAAGTATAAGTATCATAAATGATCCAACATAGTTGAAGCCCAGCTTCAACTCCAGAGAACAATAACTTAGGGAACGAAATGGATTACATAGTTTCAGGTTAACCTTTTCATTTACAAATTAGATAGACTTTCTTTCACATAATAAAGCCATGGAAATGAAGTATTGGTGATCATTAGAAAGAAAGAACATAACTACACTGATTAGAAGAATGCTCAGATTTTCCTACCTACTCTTTCAGGTGTATTATCTCCTTCCCAACGTTTTGAAGGAAATGCAGTAGTTCCAGTGCAGCAAATCACATGCGTGACCCCCTATGAAACAAGAGTCCTATAATTTAATTTAATGACGAAAATTACAAATATATAACTCTGATATATGTTAAAATCTGAAAAGTGATCAAGGAGCGGAAACAACAAACCTCGAACATAGCTGGATCTATATCACTTGGGTTCCGTGTGTCCCCTTTCCATATCTGTAGTTAATTTGATCAAAGTATATCTTTAGAACAGCAATATATATATTTTATTTGTTTACATATTTATTTATCTTTGTGAATATTAGAGTTACATCTAGCAAAGTAATAAGTACCAAACTAAATCCAGATATCTTAAGAGCAGGCAACTGTACCTGTAAACTGTCTTCATCTTGTACACCAAATAGAGACATTGCTTTCTCAGGATCTCTAAGCAATATGCGAGATTTTACATTTCGGGTTAACAGAGAAGCTACAATTAACTGCCCTGGAAAGAGATTGTATCCAGTGAGAAATATTTGAAAGTTTGAACAGCTGATTGAGTAAAGGTCTTCTATAAAATGTATGACTAATATGGATACAGATTTCTTTACTATTTGGTTGGATATATGTAACATAACCACAGCTATGACATTCAAACCTATCATGATGATACCATGTCTTCTTGTAACCATCTACAAGTATTATTCTAAGACAAATAGGCTTCATCAAAATATCAAATATATTGGCTATTAACTTACGAACAACACTCTGTAAACTGGTCCGAAATACTAAAATAATAGTAGCCAAGGAAAACCATGGAATCTATGTGAGGAAGCCTGCAGATGAGGTCTGCTCTTAATGAAATTTGTACATATGCAATCTTAAAAACTAGTCCAGTACTCTTGTCATCTTTACTCCAATTCAATTACAATATTTGGCTCTACCGCATGTAGCTTTATTCTACTTCTCAAATGCGTAACTATAGTATTTCCCTCTATAAACCCTACCAGATCATGTAAGACAACCAGTGGGCAGAGATATAGCTCGTAGATCAAGTCAAAGTCAAATTAACATTTAGTTTTGGTTTTGATTGCAATTTTAGGACCTCACATGCTTGAATGCTTACAGAATTCCACTTGTATGCCAAAAGTCCTTGCTGCAAGCTATGATAATTAGTGAAAGAATATCAATGTTGGGGTAAACCATTTATACTGCTTATGCTTATGATTCTATTCTGTACATAGGGAATGAGATTTGATATTCTTACTGCAAATTTGGAAAAATTTGATTCTTCTCGTATAACTATCTAGTTTAACTCATCCTGAAGAATAGAAAATGAAAATGTTCATTCACATATTCAACCGCTTTACTTAATTTATATTCATAGTTTCTATTTATTTCTAGTTAACTCTAGGCATCTTTAGTAGACTTCATCAACTCTCCCCCGTTAGGAGTTAGATGAGGCATACTACTATCTTGTATCCATTCACCAAATTCTACCAGTTCTAAATGAATATTTGCTTGGGACAAGCAGGGCCGGCCCCACCCTTTAGGCCGGTGAGGCGGCCGCCTCACGCCCCCAGATGATTTGTAATTTTAGGGGCCCCTAAATTTGTACTCCCCTAGTAAATATAGACATGTATTTTGCACGTAAAAAATATTGTTATTAGGGGCTCCAAAAATAAATATTTGGGCCTTTAGAATCTTGTTTAAATTATTTGGGTTTGGGCTTGATTGAATTTGAGGCTTTAAATTTGGGTGATTTAAAAACAAATCCACATTTAAATAAATAGAAACTAAAAACCCGAAACCCATATTCAAATTCAAACCCAAAACCCTTACCCTCAACCCTCAACCCTCAACACGAAACCCAAATTTAAAATAAACCTTCTTTGGCTCTTTCTTCTTAGGTAGTCGATGATATATATTTTTTATATTTTGTTTTGAACAATCTGCAAATTTTTGTATACATTTTTTTTTTTTGTTAAAAGTATGGGGAGCCCATTTCTGGAGTTCGCCTCAGGGCCCGGGAACTCAGGGCCGTTCCTGGGGACAAGCAATGCTAAGACGCTCCACCTTAGCTTGCTTTGCAAACCTATTTTGCTGGAGATACATGAGTTATATAAAGGACACAATCACACGTAAATAGTCAAACACAAAATGGTATATGGTTTTATGAAAATAATGTTTATTTAACTCACATGCATGAATATGTAAGCATTTGTTATCAAACTCATAGACTGCCATATCTGTTATCTATTTATTTTAGAGACCAATTATGGAATAACCACCATAAACATGAAGTGAAGCGAGAAATGTAATGAGCTCAAAGACAAAAGGCCTACCCACTCCGCCAGTGCCACCAACAACGAGAACAAGTTTCGATGGAGATGAAGTAGTATCATCCACTAGTCCTGTTGATTGGCCCTGTTCCTCACTAACTGCATGGTTACTCATATTAACCAGAACCTTTCCTCCTCCATTTTGGAACAGCGGGGACCACAAACCTGACAGATTAGGAACCGGGAATGATATAACATTATTAGATTTCTTCCTTACTTGAAGTCTTTTGTAGGGGGTTTCAATAGACAGAGGAGGAAGGTGAGATGAGAAGAACTTCAGAGAAGCCATTCAAGAAGAACAACAAGGTGGAGAGAAAAAATGAAAGCAAACCAAAGAAAGTGCTGCAACCAGTAATTTCCATTCCTTGGATAAGAAAGATGGGCCCCACCCACCCCATTCGCTATTGGGCCTGAGCTGTTTACATATTCAGCCCATTAAGGAAAAAAAGACAAAAAAAGTCAACTTGGAACGGGCGGGCGTTCAACCCGAGAGCCCGCTTACATGGCCCAGCATTCAACCGCTTAAGCCCCTCTTGGTTACAACTTACAAGACCACGTTACAGGACTCGGCTATGTAGATGTGTTTAATAATCATACTGAAAAAAAAAAAAAAAAAAAAAAAAGGTGTCACTAGAGTCCATTGGGAAGCCTCTTCATTGGTGAGCAAGAGCTCCGGAGTTTGAATTCCGCTTGCACAAAAAAGTTCCAATTAATACATATTCGGGGTAAAAAGAAGAGTGTCGCTACGTGCTACCCCGACATTTGGGTAGAAACGCCGGGGTAGACCCCCCGTTATTTTGTATCTCCTGTTAAAATCCATTTCTATTCATTAATTATATTTGTCGCTATTTTCAAACGACTATATATTTTAATAAAAATCTATATCCATTCTGAAAGTTTATTTTCTTATTCGGTTAATTATTTAACCCAAATATTATTATTATTATTATTCCTTTTTTTATTGGTTTGTAAAATCTATAGATCTTAACATATATTTTATTATTATTATTGGAGTATGAATTTTATGTATAATATTTGATTTAATTTATTAATATGTACTACCATATTGCTCTTTATTATATTTTAGTCCAAATCGAATACAGGCTTAATTAGTTTGTGAGGTCCTACATTCTATTTTATTTATCAGTATTTGAGTATTAACTTAATGCATACTATTTGATTTATTTGTACTAAGGTATTATTATTGATTTATTATTTATTATTTTAATCTAAAACCCATTATTATAACCCTACTGTTTTTCCTATTTAAATCCAATCCAAACCCATTCTTATTAGATCCTACCCGTTAACCCGTTAACCTGTTAACCCTCACCAACCCTATATAAACAGTGTTAAACCCCCCCAACGCTAATCAATATTAAACCCTAATTACCTTCTTAATCCCCAGCCGCCTTTCCCTAACCCCCGACTTCTCTTCATCCATGTTCATCGTCTTTCTCCTCACGCTTGCCTCCGAAACCCATCCCTCCTCATATTCCCTTCGCCCTCGTCCTGAAATCCACTACAAATCTTCAAACACCATCCAAACGGCCGCTGCCATTGCCTCGTCACCCTGAGCGCCAGTATTGCTCACCGTGCATCCCTACCTCTGCATCATCCTCATCCCACCGACAGTCGTCATCCTCCTCGTCGAACCCCGACCTTTCCCTCTCATCATCTCCCCCGTCAACCTCCACCATCATCTTCGCCTCCAAACCCATCATCAGCTCGCCCTCCATCCCTACCACCCACCACCGATCGAGCACATCACCGCTGTCGTCGCCTGCGCTGTTCCGACCACTGCCTCCGTCGAACTCTGCCATCTCCACCGTCCGCCTGCATCTTCAATCACCATCCGTCCCCGCCTTCGACCGCAAGCCAGTCGACCTCCGTCGACCATCGTCGCGGTTGTCGCCGCTGCCCTTGCTGTTACCGCTGCCGTCACATTTGTTGTTGGAGTTGTTGTTTGATGATTGGCTGAATTTTGCTGTTTGCTATTGTGCTTGCTGTTCGGCTTGATCCGCTATTTGCTGTTGTATCCGTTGTTGCTGTGTGTTTCTTTGCACAGGTTTACACGTGCTTTTGTGCGTGAGTTGCATGTGTTTCTATCGTCACTCATCTCGCTTCCGTTCATCGTCTGTCAAGAAAGTAACTTGTACGTTTTTGTTGTTCCGTACAAACTTTTATTTGACCTCCCGCAATTACTAATTTTGCTTGATTTTCGCATTTTGAAACTCGTCCATGTTCATGAAAAATATCTTTACAAATTTCAATTGATTGAACCGTCGATTTGTTTATGACTTGAAATCATTCCGTGATTAAATCACTCGATATGTATGTTGAGTCGAATCAGTCTGTTTGCCTCTGTGATTCGATGCCCATAAAAAAGGGGCTTCATTTTGCGCTAGATATCAAATTATATATTTCTGCCCTGCGCTTGTTCTGACTTGTAACCAGATTTTGACCCATTTACATTTTAAATCTGTTAGAACTTTATAAACGTAAAATGTAGGCCCATGTTTCTAATTTCCAGAACTTTTGACGGATCTGAAATGCGATGTCTAGATTGCAAGATATGTTGTTTTTAGTGTTGTGACGTTTTCGATTCCAGATTTCTATTTTGAAGTGTATTTTCTTGATTGACTAATTTAAATATCATGTTAAAAGTATAATTTAGACCAGATAAATTCCAATATGTTGTTTAACATGATTAAGAACCTGATTATAAATTTTATAGAATTTTAAATGAGTTCTTTACTGATTTATGAGTATAAGAATTGTACCCTAAGTTTCTGCCTAAATATAAAATCGATAAAGAATAAGAATTTGAACCTAGTTTATGTGATTTTTATATCGTGTGTATATGCACTAGAACTGACTGAGAGTCTAGTTTCCAGAACTTCTAACAGATCTAGATTTGCTTTCCTGTAGCAACGGGAATTCTAGTTTTGGTGTAGCAACGTCCTGCTATCCATAATTGGAGTTCTTGTTGGGAGTTCTTGTTGTTTCAATATTTATAAGTTTGTTTATGGTACCCAAACATGTTTTTCTCTCAGTCTGAACCTGGTTTTCGTCCCTATCATGTTTACATGTCCCTGATTTTGCACATTCATGTCTGTTTTGGTAAAAAGAATAAGTATCAAGCCGGGGTATAAGGGAAAGACCTAGTAATGGGCGATATAGGAGATTGTACTCGGAAGGGGTTCCGTGTTTCCGAAATGATGATGCCTGTAATGTGTTACATGGAACTAAGTGCTGTGTAGAACTAAGTGCCATGTCGTCGGATGATGGAGGCCACCTCTAGAATCCATTACCTGATTACATGTTCCTGTTATATGTTATATGTTTACAAGTCACATGGAACTAAGTGCCACGTAGAAAAGTGCTATGTCGTGGGATGATGGGGGCCACCTCTAAAATCTACGGGGGCCACCTCTAGAATTCACCACTTGATTACATGATTCATGTTTACATGATTTCTCGAGTACTTGACCCAGTATAATTCGCCACTAGAGTCTAAACGTTAACATGCTTGTATGCACCTAACCTGTGGTATAGGATGCAGGATTGCGTGCATTAGTTAGGGTTTATAAGAGATTGTCAGACTTGAGATTAACACTAAACACATGCATGATTCATGATTCCAATTCCATGTTACCTGTTACAAGTTTACATGTTACCTGTTACAAGTTTACATGATTCTGGTTTATAAGATTACATGACCCCTGTTTTTAAGTTACATGTTACAAGATTTGTGCTTACACGACATGCTTCCTGTTACATGATTCCTTATTTCCGATTAGTTATATTTGAGACTTGATCAGTTCTTGTTTTCTTCTTGTTATGTATATTGTTTTCTGTTATCATGTTTGTTCTGTATTTGAATTCCCAGTTCTTATTGCTTTTCCTGTTATATCTTGTTTTTGTTCCTATTTTGCTTGTACTACTTGCGGCCCGTAGCTTGCTCTAACAGGTACTCCATCTATCTTTCTCTGAGTTATGTTATACAGGTACAGTGATGGGTTATTAAAAAGAACTCGTCGAACTGTTACTGCATTGCATATTCTCGAGCTATTTGGTAAGTCCTTGTATCCCAGATTTGGTTATTGAATTATATTCTCGTTTATGTGATTATTATTGCATTGTTAAGTTTACTGGCATTTTACAGCTTATGGATGATATGAGTTGGCATACTTATATCATTCGCTGGGCTTCAGTTACGCGCCCGTGTTTCCGTATTCAGGAAAGTGGGGCGTGACATTAATATTGTCTTGTTAGGGTTTAGTGACTTGTTAAGTACCCATTAATTTTGGACATCAGGATGAAATTGAAGTTTTGATCATTTTGTAAAACGGTGGATAATTATGGAGTTAATCGAATACTTTGAGCATAGAATATGTGGAGTATAAATCCATTTGGAAAGTTTAGTTCTTTGTAGAAGGGAAGTGATGAAATTTATAACTTTGGAAGTTTTGGTCATGCATTTTGTAAAAAGATGAATTATTTGGAAGTTTATTTCATCATATATAGCTTAGCAATGCCCTAAAATTCATGTATATATCTTAGTATGTCTTATGGCACAAATATGAAATATATGTGTATGTTAGCTTAAACTACTATTGAACCTACAAATGTAAATTTATTTTTGGGGTGTATTTTTTCGTAGTATTGAAGATATAATTTCAAGTGACATCTTGCTATCTTTTGAGAAAAAATAATAATTTAAAAGCCATTTATTTTATAGGAAAAAGAAATATAAAGTAGAACACTTTATTATTTTCACTTTTTTGATATCATTTAATTCACTTTGTGGTCCTTATTGTGTGATATGCACATTAGAATTAGACACTTCTCCTAAGTGGTAAAAGACATTGATTATTTACATCTTAAAATAGTTAGAATCTCGTTGCATTATTGTTTGGTTGATGCTTGTTATTTTTTTTAATTTGATTTTTTGCATTGTGTTCGGTGTCTATTGTTTAGTTCTTGTTGTAAGGCTATTAGCTGGTTGTGAAGTATATTGTAGTTCTTTAGTTGATATAAAACCATATTAGTCGACTGTGAAATACACATGAAATTTATCGAATTAGTTGACATGTGTAGTACACATGAAAATCAATCAGGGAATGTCTAAAAATGGGAAAATTAGTTATTGAATTAGTTTTCAATTATAATAGTTATTAATTTTTTGAAATTTAAATTTCAGATTGAGTGCTATTATTCAAATGGATAGAAGTTGGATTAATATGCCACGATAATCCAAGGAGTACCGCAATGGTGTTAAAGATTTCATTAACTTTGCCAAGCAAAATTCCCGTGATCCCAATTTAATTACCTGTCCATGTCTCTGATGTACAAACTATGATTTGAGTACATGCGACGAAATAGAATCACATTTGATTTACAATGGTTTTCTATGAGGGTACACACGATGACATTATCATGGAGAGTGTGCAACGTCAGCTCTACTAGGTCCGGTTGTGTTTCAAGACGAAGACGAGTCTTTAGTGAAGGATGACATATGTTGTAACACCGCGCAAAATTGAGGTATGACAATTTTGCCAATAGGTGTTACCCACATGTATTTTGTACTGTTACGAGTAGTATCCGTAACGTATTTTAAAATAAAATTTTTCTACGTATTTTTGTATTTTGATTCTTATATATATATATATATATATATATATATATATATATATATATATATATATATTCTCTCGAATTCGATTATGTATTTGAATTTAAATTTTAACTCAAACATTTAATATTCTATTTTTACGTGCATTGCATGTGTTTTCAATACACGTGTCGATTATGTATTTTTTTGTTATGTGAAATATGCGTAACTTTATCAAAATAAATAAGTTTACTTAGGGTGTATTTCGATTTTTCCGTTGCTCAAATTGAATATTTATTGATACGTGCGACGCTGCAGTTCATGTATCAGTTGTATTCCATTTCAAAATAAAATTTATGAAGTGTGTATATTTTATATATCTTTTGCTTAATTTTAATATACGGAATGATAGATTTTTAGATTTTTTTGTACATTTTGGCTGCACGTGCTTTGCACGCGTTTCTCTTTTATGCAAGTGTAAATTGTATTATTATTTTACATAAATATCTAATGAAATGTGCACTAAAATTTTTATTATAACTAATCTAAAATTTTCCTATTAAATTTATATTAAAATGAATAATGTATGCATGTACATTAAATAAAAACTACAATTTTAGTGTATTTCATGTGCACACACAAAGCACGTGCACGTGTCTTGCTCACTTTTTTCTCTTGGCCAGGAATGCTTGAGAGAGAGGAGAGAGTGGGTGTGTGACCACTCATTAATTATCCTATAAATATCCCCCCCCCCCCCCCCCCCCCCCCCCCCACCCACCCACACACACACACACATAACTCTACATGAACAAAAAGAAATAAAATTTGTGCTCTTGCTATTGGTCATTTTCAGGAAATGTAGGAGGCTTGAAGTTTTTGGATTTTTGGAGTGGAGCTTGGGAGTTTTGCTAGGATTTCTCTTTTAAGATGAGTATTTCTCTAACTTTCTAATATAATTTTATTAGTAGAATGCTAGATTGTAGAATATATATGTGTGAATTGTTAGATGCATGATAACTTATATAGACTGAGTATTCATGTTTAGATTATGTATTGTTGATTAAAGGTGTGAAATTATGATATGATTGATTTAGGGACATTTTTGTTTCAAGTTTTAGTTGCACTTTCGAAAATCATATCTATTAAACTAGATGGAATCTAAAGCTAAAAATTTTATGTGAGCACCCCGTATATGTCAAGAATATCTCATTAAAATTTCATAATATTTAGAAGTCATTTACTATTTTAATAAAATCCCAACTTAGGCCTGGTTGCCAGTTGGCTAGTTCCTGAAAACTTGTATACATTTCGGATTTTGATCATTTCGGCATCTTAGATCAGTATTTTGAGAAATGTCAAAATTAAGAAGTTGAAGTAGACTTGTTAACCTTTTTTTAGAGTCTAAGAAATAAATTTGTTATAAAGAATAGAATTTATAATGAAATTTACAATATTGAACAAGTGGCAGTCGTAGCTTCTGAAAGATCGCTCCTTCCTCTTCTTCCTCTCTCTGCTCTGAGCTCTCAGATCCGTAGCCCCTGATCCACTTCTCCCTCCCTCCCCTCATTAAAGTCACTCGCCTTTTCATTCGCTACAAACCCTCTTCAGCTCCGCCTTTCCCCTTTGTGTTTTGAGTTTCTGCCTTTTGTCTTCTCCCCAGCTAGCTCCGGTTTCTCCGTCTCCCTGGTTCTGGCTTGCGTCTGGTGCCGTGTCTCTCCTCGGTGAGGTTTCCTTTGGCAGCTCTTCTTCTCGCCGCTTTCGTTGGGCTTCCCTCGACCGCTATGAGTATCCTTCTGTAATTTTAGCTCCTCCTTCAGCGAGTGCCCTCCAGTCCTGTCAGCGTTTCGTCTTCCGTAGCCCCTGCCATTCGTCACTGTTTCTTCGAAGGTATTTGATAGTTCTGTTGCGCCCTCTCCCAACCAATCACTGTAAGTTGTTATTTTATTTGCTCAGTGCATTTCGTTTCCGTTAGATCCGTTTTTGTATCCTCTGTGGAGTTTTTTGGGAGTTTGGGTATTGGTGTTCTTTCGGTCCTCTCTGGTGAGCTTTGTCCGCTTAGTGCGGATCTTTCTTTCCCCTATTTTGGGATCCCTATTCCTATCCCATCGGGATTATTCTCTCTCCTTCCGAGGAGCTTTTTTCTTCGCCTCCCTCTCTTTTGCGAGGTGTCGACCTTCGGATGTGCAAGCGTTCCCCTGTGCGCTTCCGATCTGGTTTTGCTCTTTAGTACTTAGTGTGCTTCATCAGTGTGTTTCTGCACTGTTTGGCCATTACTTTTCTCCGCTCCCATTTTCCGTCTCTTTTCTCTTTCGTTTCAAGTTCTGAGTGTGGTGGGCTTTCCCTCTTGTAAGGCCCATGGAAATGTCTTGGGTAGAAGTTGTTAGAAGAAAAAAAAAGAAATTGTTGGCTTCTTTTAATTAACCCAACTTTCCATGTTTTGCCATTAGGACTCAACAATGTTGTTGTTTTCCTAGTTTCTTCATTGTTGTTAAGCTCAACAAAATAACATGCCAGCAGACTTTCAACATACACCTAAATGGAAAAATGCACCAAGCTAAACAAGTAGAACTCAACACCCGCCTACTATTATTGCAGACACTTCAATATGGGAAATACATAAAGTACACAACCACATGTAGATCCCCACGTGTAGCCTATATATGGAAAAAATCACATGTACATCCCCACATGTAAACCCATATAACAAAAAACTCCTAACCCTCACCCTAACTTGCGGTAGTTGGGAGTTGACAGGTAATAAGTTTCCAGTAAAGTGTTTATAGATATTCTGTATATAACAAATAAAAATTTATTTTATTCGTGTAGAGTTCCAGAGAGACTGTTCGTAAAGACTGTTAAAATTTATTTTATTTTTTGTAAAAATTTTCCCCCAAAATGGATGATTATGAATTATTTTTTATCATTTTTTTTACATATTTAACCACCATGATTATATAATTGGTTTGAAAGGTGGTAGTAATCGGCACTTAAAAATAATATTGCGGAAAGATATACAAGTGTAGATCATCTGTCTTTGGTATAAATTTCCACAGAGACTGTACGTAAAGAGTAACTTCAAAAATTATAAAAACACCAAAAACATCATACGTAGTCTGTTGTTACAAACAACGGCTTAAGGCATTGAATTAAAGGGGTCCTCCATGACTTTTTCCTCTTTTCAAATATTAAGCTACAACTTAGGCCGTTGTCTTGTCTCCAACAACGGCCTAAGGTATTTATAAGAAATGGGGTTGCTCTCTGACTTTTTGCTCCTTTTGTCTTCTCCAAGTCAGAGAGCACCCCCAAAATCACAACTTTTTGACTATAACTTAGGCCGTTGTCTCAAGCAACGGCCTAAGGTATTTATAAGAAATGGGGTTGCTCTCTGACTTGTTGCTCCTTTTGTCTTCAACAAGTCAGAGAGCACCCCCAAAATCACAACTTTTTGACTATAACTTAGGCCGTTATGTCCAACAACAGCCTAAGGTATTTATAAGAAATGAGGTTGCTCTCTGACTTGTTGCTCCTTTTGTCTTCTCCAAGTCAGAGAGCACCCCCAAAATCACAACTTTTTGACTATAACTTAGGCCGTTGTCTCAAGCAACGGCCTAAGGTATTTATAAGAAATGGGGTTGCTATCTGACTTGTTGCTCCTTTTGTCTTCAACAAGTAAGAGAGCACCCCCAAAATCACAACTTTTTGACTATAACGTAGACCGTTGTCTCCAACAACGGCCTAAGGTATTTATAAGAAATGGGGTTGCTTTCTGACTTGTTGCTCCTTTTCTCTTCTCCAAGTCAGAGAGCACCCCCAAAATCACCACTTTTTTTGAGGTTATCTTAGGCCGTTGTCTCCAACAACGGCCTAGGTTTATCATGTACATATAGTTTTGCTCTGTGGTTTGTTGCCTTTTAAAAACTAGTTATATTGAATAAAAAACCAAATTCATGAAATAACTGAGGCCGTTGTTGGGCCGTTGTCTCCAACAACGGCCTTGGTTTAAAAAAAAATATATTTACAAATACAGGTACAACTACAGCTGATATAATTGAGTTACAAACCAACATTTGCGTACAACAACAATATTAACAAATGACACAAACAAACGACACTTAAGTCTCGAGAATTACATTTACAGTTACAAATCAAAGGTAATTAACCAAGTTGCATAAAGAGTTATAAATATACCGAACAATTACATTTTAAAAATTACAATTCACAGTGGATCGTCATATCTCGACTCAGAACTGTCTTCTTCGGAAGGAATTACTTCTTGCCTTCATTGAAAGATTAGGTTTAGTTAGTAAGAAACTCATTTACCACAAATAAAGTATAATAAATTTAAACGAGTGACAAACATAAAAGTTACGAGTCATACCCCTCAAGGACTCCCTAAACTTGTCGACATCGAAACCAAGATGAACCTCCTGGGGTAACTTATCCAGAATTTGCCAAATACAAAAACGATGCCGAGTCTGGGGGAAAACTTTCTTAACTGCGGCGGCGATCCCACGGTCTTGATCGGTGACAATACCAGATGGAGCACGATTCATAACCCCTAACCACTTTTCAAAGAACCATTCAAACGAAGAGGCCGTCTCATTTGGAATGAACCCACCTCCTAAGAAAGTCGATTGTCAATGTTGATTCACTCCAACAAATGGAACAAATAACATTCCGTAACGATTCGTATTGTACGTGGCATCAAAGCAAACTACATCGCCAAATTCTTCGTAATTCATCCTAAAAATATCATCTACCCACATACAATGTGACAACCGCCCTTCGGGATCGACTTGAATGTCATAAAAAAATGAAGGATCCATCTGTTTCCTAGATTCGAAAAAATCAATTAGCATTGTAGAATCGTGTCCTTTCAATGCTTCTTGCAAATCTCTAACTAAATTTCTAATATCTTTTTCTGTGAATCCTACTTGATCATGACCACCACTAGCACTTTCGAAGAAGAGCATTTATCGACATGTTTGGATATTAGCTTGGTTCATTTGATCTATAATCCTTTTGTCCGTATTTGACACGGACCTGTTTCGGGGCAAAAGGTGCCTTCTACCGGGTGAGGTGAATTCGTGATTGTGTTCTTCGTGAAATGAATACACTACCCACGTATTACTTGTTTCATTCAATTTTACCCGAACGCAAGCCTTGCAACCCGTTCTACTGGTTATTCCACGTCTACCATCACTATGTTGACCCGGCGACGACCCAGCTTTATTACAAAGATATGACTTATCTACTTCCATTCTCCCCCTTTAATTTATTCCCACCCTTACGCATTGCAAAACCCCCACAATGAGTATATGAAGAATAAAATTTCTCAGCCTCAACTAAAGTGGGAAATGTCATACCTAACTTTGGTTTCAGATGGTCTTCGACTATCGGCATGGAATCAGTAATTGGTTCTACCCGCACAAAATTATCGCCGGCAGCAGAACTCTCCGTATCGTTGTTCATCTGGGGTAAAAATATATTATTGGTCAATTAATATACACATTATATATAAAATAGCTTGTTAACAAACGATTGCGATATATATACCTACGAAAGAAAAATAAGTGACAAAACGTTGAAAACGACGTCATATAAATACAAAACTCTTCTATTGGGTTCGGCTTGCCGCACACAAAGTAACGGAACTTCTACAAGTAAGTTCCGATCCACTATTTGTAAGATAAGGCCGTGTCTCGCTCGCATTCCCCTCACTCTTGAACTGAGGTTGTTGTTTGATATACGGTATAAATCCGCACAAACGAGATCAAAAAATTCCTATACTTTGGGAGTGGGACGGCGGCAAAATACATGAGCCAACAAAATTTGTAGAGGTGAGTTTCGGCTCACGGTTTGCAAAATACGCCGATGTATCGCTTTCACTCACGGGAATGAATTGAAAGCGATACACGGCCGTACACTTCAAACCGTGAATCCAAACACACTTCTACAAATTGCGTTGGCTTGTGTATGGCAAGCTCGACGTACTCGCAAAGTTCCAAAAAATTTTGTTCGCTTTGTGCGCTATTACTAACATCGAATAACAACCAACAACAACTAATACCAACCAACAACAACTAATACTACGTCTACTTCCCCAATTAAACTAGAATTACCTACTCTATAAATACCTACGCATAATATAGCAATTGTACACTTAAACATTGGAGAAAAATTTCCAATCAATTAGCCTAGTTAGATCTGCTCAAGTAGGAACAAATTAGTACCTTTAACAATGAGGGTGTTCGGGAGGCCGCTGCGCGCCGTTGTAGAGAAAGGAAGGGTAGTAGGGTTTGGCTAATTTATTCAGGATTAGAGTTTTAGGGTTGGGTAGATTTCGTAAGGGTTAGGGTTTTTTTGTAATTGGGATCTTCAAAGGAAGAGGGCTAGAGACTGAGAATAGGGAGAGATTCGGTGAAAAGCAACGACCAAGAGAGAGGTAGGTTTTTTAGTTTGATAGAGAGAGAGCTACGGTTTGGGGAAATGGGTTTATCGAGCTCCACTAGCGAGAGAGAGAGTTGTGAGGGAGATGAAGATCTGAGTATGTACAAGTGTTTGGAAAAAACACTTGTACATACTTAGGCCGTTGTTCCCAACAACGGCCTAAGTTGAAATTTTTTATAAAAAAAACAACCTAGGCCGTTGTCTCAAACAACGGCCTAAGTGATTTTTTTGGAAAAAATAAAACCCCACGCCAAAAAATGCTAAGTACCAAATGTTTTTTGGCGTGAATTGACGAAATTACCCCTCCGCTTTTCTCAGCGTTAGTGGGATGTTTAACGGGTCCAGATCTGATCCGCTCATCATGATCAAGGCAGATCGGACGACTGAGATGGCTGTTTTCCAACCCGTTGAAAACGAACCCGTTTTCAACTGAGCAAAACCCTATATATATGTGTGTGTGTGTGTGTGTGTGTGTGTGTGTGTGTGTGTGTAGAAAAGTGGCTGTTTGTATAAAGTGAATTGGTTGATGGCAATATATGTAATAATGTTGAAGTGTGTAGGAGGTGGGGGGGCCCCACGTGGAAAGAGAACAACAAAGTAATGATGTGTTGCTCTTGTGTCTGACGTCACACACGGTGGCGTGGCATCACATGGGGGTTTCGGCTGTTACACACTCAGAGAGTGAAAAGAGAAAGGTAAGTGCAATTAGTCCCATATCGGGAGATAACTTGAATAAAATAATATATAAATATAATTGTCTATGATCAAGAGTCACCAATCCGGTTAACCACCTTTTGAGAGGCAGCCTGTGGTGGGCAGTTGTACTATACTATAAATAATTTGTCTTCTAAATTGTATAAATTGTCTGAGCTAAGGGCAGGGGCATTACACTAATTGTACCTGATCAATAACAAGCTCAATCATTTCCTTCCACAGTAGTGGCTCCTGGATATTGAATGCTGCCATCTAGTTCAAAATCCAAACCATCAGATGCAAGGTGATTATACAGAAAGCTTAAGATCTAAAGAAATAGCGCATGTGACTATACAGGCTATAGCCTAAATCACATATAGATGATATACGCCACTTGTTGAAACACTGCCATGAGGACCATAGTTTTTCATCAATAAAACTTTACAAAATCAATTTTAAACCGAGAAAAGAGGATTCTTTAGAGGAGTAAAGCCATAATTTTTCTTCAGATCATCTAACATTTCCTAAAGATTGTAGCATGTTTCATCTTCTTTAGTTGCACTGTTACTATATTCACATATTGATGATACAAGTCACTGAAAGTGCAACACTGGCATTAGCATAATCAATTCTAAGGAACAAAAAACCTTAACAATACACACTTAGGTAATCCATTCTAAGTAGAAATGAATGAACATCCCAGGAAACTTGAAATTATTAAATGTTTAGGCTGAATCAGGATTTAGCTAGGAGCCTATTGTAAATCACCCTGGGGGGTGAATAGGGTGGTTGTGCGAAATTAAATTTTTTTAAAATGAATAGCAAAATAAATAAGAAGAGATAAGAAAAATCAAACACAGATAGCACAAGTAACGCAGCGATATAACGTGGTTCGACCCCCAGGTCTACGTCCACACCATCTACTTGTGGCAATTATCCGCCACAAGCGTTCCACTATACTCAAAACCTTGTACAGTAATTCTCAGATTCAGGCCGAGAGACCTATTACACCCACAGAACTTCTAATACAAGTTCCGTCAATCTCACCGAAGTGGAAGAAAAGGAAAAAAAACTCAAGATCCTTAATGATCCTGACTGAAGAATACAAATAGTTATCACACACATTCGGATTGATTGTTGAAAGATTAGTTTAGAAGATTTTTCTTAGAAGTAATAGGTGAGGAATACTCAGTGTGTTTGTCCAATTATATAGACGGGGAAGTGTATCTATCAAAATTAGAAACGATATATTCCAAAAGAGTGAACAGTGCAAAGTACGGTCGACTGCAATTTAGGTGTAGTCGACCGTTCATCTTTCTAACGAAAAGTCGAGAGATGAATGGTTGACTGCTTCATTATGTTGCTGTGAAGTGTAGTCGACTGCGATGCGGTCGACCGACATGAGGTGCGGTCGACCTATATCATGTTGTTCATAACGAATCCACTTTATATTCTTACCATATACTAATCAATCATCAATCAATCAAATACAAATAAAATCTCACAAATAAGGAATAGCAACAACTTGTCTTGATAGCTTTCTTGGGCACTAATCAACATGTGCTCTTTTTGAATAACTTTTTCTTTTGCTTAATCTTGCAATCTTTCTTTATTGTTTTCCTTCTTTGCTTATTCTTGAATCTCTTTTGAATCTCTCATTGATATTATTTTAACCTGAAAATCTGAACAACTTAATTTAAACTTATTAGTATTTATGGATACGTTTTGTTCACACCAAACTAAGAGTCAACAATCTCCCCCTTTTGGTGTGAACAAAACATGCCTTTGAATGTTGAAAGTAAAAAATAAAACAATAAGGCATATAAATACTCCCCCTGAATTTAGTACTTCCTGTAACTTAGATTTTCATAGATAAAGAGCATTTAAGAGAGATTTGTAAATACTTCCCCTTAATTCAATACTTCCTGTTAAACAGAATTTCATAGAAGATATATGAAGAAGAAATAATAATATTCAATATTATATTTACTTTCAATTAAAACATTCATAAAAATATTTTCCCCTTTTTTGGAACACACCAAGAGGGGACAAAAGACAAGCATAAATTAAGTATATAACATACTTCCCCGAAAGCCATTTGTAAATGAAAAGAACATCCATTAAGCAAAACAAGGGGTTAATTTGGGGAACATGATAAATCATGAGATGAATTTGGGAAATATAATAATTTTTGAAAGCAGGGGAAAGTCTACTTACATGATACCGTTGATAGCGAAACTCTTTGATATACAGAGAGAGCTCTTCATGGTATCATAGATTTGAGATTTTCCCAATACAGATGCGAGACAGAGAATAGAAGAAGAAGTATTTCAATAAACCGATACTATAGAAAATGGTGAATAAAGGGTTCGTAAAAATCAAAACGAGTAACCAAGAAAAGAACCGGTCGACCGCAAAACCAATTGAGCATATAAAATAAAGAATCAACCTGAGAGCAAACCGGTTGACCGCACACCTTGTAAACATAAAATGAAAGACAGAGAGCGGACCGGTTGACTGCTCAAACTGCAAGCTAATTTTTTGAAAAGAAACATAAAACCAAACGAAGGCCGAGAGTGCACCGGTCGACCGTACACCTCCACAGGCGTACCGTCGCCCGTCCAGTCGACAAAAACCCAATTTTAAGCAGAAATATCAATATTGTTACCAGATTCATCTTTGGAAAGCTCAGTAGTAGTTGCCATAGGTGTTTTGTAAGCATTTGCATTCTCAAGTCCAAACTTTTTGACTAGTTCTTTTGCATAAATTGGATTGATTTATAAAGATGCCATTTTTTCTTTATTGTATTTGAAGCCCAAGAAAATAAGTTAGTTCACCCATCATACTCATTTCAAACTCATCCTGCATTTGCTTTGAGAATTCCTTGCCAAGAGTTTCATTAGTAGATCCAAATATAATATCATCAAAATAAATTTGAACAATTAAAATATCTTTAGAAACATGTTTTATAAAAAGTGTAGTGTCTACTTTCCCTTTGGAGAAGCCTATGTGAAGTAGAAATGAACTTAGTCGTTCATACCAAGCACGAGGGGCTTGCTTCAAACCATAAAAAGCTTTATCAAGACGGAATACATGGTTTGAGTGTGTGGGATCAGTGAATCCCGGTGGTTGTGCAACAAAAACTTCTTCCGAAATAAAACCATTTAAAAAAATACTTTTAACATCCATTTGAAAAAGAGTAAAGTCCATATAAGAAGCAAAAACAAGTAAAATAGGAATGGCTTCAAGCCGTGCAACAGGTGCAAAAGTTTCATCAAAATCGACACCTTCTTGTTGGTTATAACCTTGTGCAACAAGAAGGGCCTTATTTCTAGTGATGGTGCCCGATTCATCTAACTTGTTCCTAAACACCCACTTAGTTCCAAGTATAGTTCTATTGTGGGGTCTAGGAACAAGTCTCCATACTTGATTCCTTTCGAATTGATTAAGTTCTTCTTGCATTGCAATGATCCAGTCATTATCTTGCAAGGCCTCCTTAATATTCTTAGGTTCAAGTATAAAAACGAAAGTGAAAAAATACATGAAATTTTGAGCTTGTGTGCCCTGAATTGTGTATCTTCTTTTATTAAATACACGATATGTTTTGCTATTTAGAGAATATCCTAAGAATACACATTCGTCACTTTTACGATCAAATTTTCCTAAATTATCGAGAGTATTTAAAATAAACACTTTACATCCGAAGACGCGAAAGTAACTTAAATTGGAATTTTGCCATAATATAGTTCAAAAGGTGTTTTCTCAAGATATTTCCTAAGGATTACTTGATTATTTGTATAACATGGTGTATTGACAGCCTCTGCCCAAAATGGTTTAGGTAAATACTTTTCACTAAGCATGGTTTAGGCCATTTCTTGAATAGATCAATTCTTCTTTTCAACAACCCCATTTTGTTGGGGAGTGAGAGGACAAGCGAACTCAGGTTTTATTCCTTTTTAATCACAAAATAATGTGAAGAGTTCGTTTTGAAATTCACTTCCATGATCACTACGAATGGTAACAATGGTGAGTCTTTTCTCATTTTCCACTTTACGACATAATTTTTGAAATACATACAATGTGTCATCTTTTTGTGACAAGAAGGCAACCCAAGTAAATCTACTATAGTCATCAACAATTACAAAGGCATATCGTGCACCTCCATTACTACGTGTTCATGATGGTCCAAATAGATCCATGTGCAAAAGTTCAAGGGGTCTAGAAATTCATACCATTTTCTTGGGTTTGTGAAAACTTTTAGTTTGCTTACCGAACTGGCACGACTCACACAGTTTATCTTTCTCACATTTGATTTTAGGGTTCCCCCTCACAAGCTCTTTGGTTACAAGTTTGTTGAGATTATTCATGGCCGTGTGTCCAAGTCTTCGATGCCATAACCAGCCATCCTCATTTCTAGTAACAAAGCATCTCATATTTTTCTGTGCCAATTCATTAGAATTTATAACTTATACATTGTTGCATCTGTTAGTGAGAAGTAAACAAGATTTATTGTTATTTAGTACAATGCATGTATTTTTATCAAAAGTAACAGTGTAATCATTATCACATAATTGGCTGACACTAATTAAATTATATTTTAAACCTCTTACCAATAGACCATCATCAATAGAGCAAGAAGAACCAAAGTTTATTTTACCTTTACCAATGGTTTGACCAGTTCTATTATCTCCAAAGATGATATCCTTCCCTCTTTCTCTTGATAGTGATGTAAAGCATCTGTTGTCACCTGTCATATGATTTGAGCATCCACTATCAAGGTACCATCGATCTTTAGTCTTGATACTTTATGGTACCTACATCAAGATTAGTAGGTATAATTTTGCATGCCCAAGTTTGTTTTTAACCTGCATTTACATCCTTTGTTATCCACACAAAATTAGTATTCCTTTTTAATAGACAGTTATAAGAAATATGTCCTAGTCTACAACTGTAATGACATGTGATACGACTATGTCTTGGGTCATGTACACTTGCATAGTTTTGAGTTGGTTTGTGATTATGTTGGTGATTGTGCAAGTGTGTATGACCTGATGATTTAGATTTTTGATGGTGTATTGGCTCTTCGTAACCAAGCCCTCAATTATCATGATAGGATCTTGAACTTTTTGTAATAAGGTAACTGGGCCCTTCAAAATTTTCTACAATTTTTTCAAACTCAATTACTCTTTTACAAAGTCTTTTCTAGTCATCTCATCGTCTTGTGTTCCAACGAAGAGTGCCTAGTGTAGCATCAAGTATTCTATTTTGTTCAAGGGCTTCATTACAACCTTCCACTACCTCATCAAATTTTCTTTTTTTCATTCTTTTAAATCATCAACGAGTTTAGCAATATAAACAGATTTCTCATGAATTTCTTTTAATTATTCATCATGTGTTACTAAGGATTCTTGAATTTGTTGTTTTAGAAGTTCATTTTTCTCTAGCAATACATCATGATCTTTTCTAAAGGACTCAAAATTTTTCATGATCAAAGCATTTTTATTTTTCAGTTTTTTATTTTTAGCAATACAAGAGTCATGTGCTTCATTAGGTATTTGTTTATATTGCCTTAGTTCACGACTCAGTTTCTTAGCATAGTCTTTTAATCCATTACACATGTCAACTAGCTCATCATAATTAGGTTCTTCGATTACCTCTTCTTGAGATGGTGATTGCACCTCACCATTCCCAAGAGCCATGAAGTTGACATCGTTGTAACCTTGCTCATCCTTACTTGTATCTGAGTCTAGCCATGTTTCCCTCAACGCCTTCTTTTTTAGACTTGGGTTTGAGCGGTAGTAGTCCCTATTCCTATCCTGCGAGACATGACAATTTGCACGGATGTGTCCAGACTTCTTGCACTTATAGCATATGTCATCTTTATCATTCTCTCTTTCTCCTTGGTACTTACCATATTTTTTATGTTTGAGATACTTACGAAATTGCTTAGTCAATACGTCTGACTCTTCACGGTCTGAATCTGCTTTTTATGGTCGAGATTTTTCTGCCTTCAGGGCGATGCTTCTCTCTTCGTTTTTGGTTCAATCCTGATGTTCTGTCTGTATCTTTTGGTTTCCGTCATCTCCATCTCGTATGTCTTCAGCTTTTCTTGGAAGGTGTAGTAATCGAATCCCTTTTCCTCAAGGGTCTCTCTCATTGTAGCAGCTTTTACATCCCACTCGGGCGTGAGACAGCTTATGAGTTTTCCGACCTTTCGTCATCATGCAACCCCTTACCTAAGCTCTCAAGCTCGTGTGCAATGATATCGAAGCGGGAAAGCATTTGATCTACATTTTCTCCTGGCAACATATGAAAAACATCAAACTTATAAAAACATAGATTTACTTTAGCTTTTACCTCAGAAGTGGTTCCCTCATCCCGTTTCAGCATGTTGTTCCAAATCTCGTATGTTGTCTTGCAGTTTCGCCCGCATCGCATTAATTCTTCATTATTTAGCCCTGCATAGAGAGCTGCCATAGCTTTGGAATATGCGGTCTTGAGTGCTAGCTCTACTTTTGTGAAGGTGGTCTTTCCGTCGCTAACCGAAATATCTGTTTTATTAATGCATACATTCCACACTTCTTCTCCAAGCATTTGTAGAAAATGAAACATACGAACTTTCCAAACATCATAGCATTTTCCATCAAAATATGGTGAGCGTGTAAGACTTGTCCCATTGGATACGAATGGCTCCGATGAGTACAAGTTTTCGGGAGGAGGGATTTCGGCCATTGGACTTTTTTTAAGCTTTTAAGTTTTTGATAAGCACCTTGCTCTGATACCACTGTAAATCACCCTAAGGGGTTGAATAGGGTGATTGTGTGGAATTAAAAAAAAAATAATAGCAAAGTTAATAAGAAGAGATAAGAAAATTAAACACAGATAGCACAAGTGACGCAGCGATATAACGTGGTTCGACCCCCAGGTCTACGTCCACACCACCTACTTGTAGAAATTCTTTGCTACAAGCGTTCCACTATACTCAAACCCTTATACAGTGATTCTCAGATTCAGACCGAGAGACCTATTACACCCACAGGACTTCTAATACAAGTCCCGTCAATCTCACAGCAGTGGAAGAAAAGAAAAAAAAACTCAAGATCCTTAATGTTCCTAACTGAAGAATACAAATAGTTATCACACACACTCGGATTGATTGTTGAAAGATTAGTTCAGAAGATTTTTCTCAGAAGTAATAGGTGAGGAATACTCAGTGGGTTCGTCCAATTATATAGACGGGGAAGTGTATCTATCAAAATTAGAAACGATACATTCCAAAAAAGGGAACAGCACAAAGTACGGTCGACCCTTCATCTTTCTAATGAAAAGTCGAGAGATGAATGGTCAACTGCTTCATTATGTTGATGTGAAGTGCAATCGATTGCGATGCAGTCGACCGACATGAGGTGCGGTCGACCGTTATCGTGCTCTTCATAACGAATCCACTTTATATTCTTACCATATACTAATCAATCATCAATCATTCAAATACAGATAAAATCTCACAAATAAGGAATAGGAACAACTGGTCTTGATAGCTTTCTTGGGCACTAATCAACATGTGCTCTTTTTGAATAATTTCTTCTTTTGCTTGATCTTGCAATCTTTCTTTATTGCTTTCCTTCTTTGCTTATTCTTGAATCTCTTTTGAATCTCTTAGAGCATCCACAGTGGTTTGCTAAACCCATTCTAAGTTTAGAAATGAAAATTTAGAAATGAACGAATGTCGCTGCAGTCCTTATTTCTAAAATTTAAAAAAGCATAGTATGAAACGGTTCTTGTTCATCCGTCTAATATTTTTTTAATTTTTTTTAT
Organism: Hemerocallis citrina; assembly: GCA_017893485.1. Taxonomy (NCBI): domain Eukaryota; kingdom Viridiplantae; phylum Streptophyta; class Magnoliopsida; order Asparagales; family Asphodelaceae; genus Hemerocallis; species Hemerocallis citrina. The sequence goes on from CM030362.1 coordinate 288,667,311, forward strand.
TAACAAATGGAGCAGACGGCGCATCTTCATCCGTCCTTTACAATGGACGGATGTTCATCATCCGTGCGTATTAAACTTTTTTTTTTCCGCTCCATTCCGTTTAAAAATTAAAAAAAAAAAAAAAATTGTGAACAGTGCCGGACGGATTATGTTCATCCGTCGGCACATTATGAAACTAACCGGTTAATTACGAAACTAACCCTCCTATGTTAAACTGGCAATAGTGTTCCTTTTGATTTTTTTTTAAATAAAGTTAAAAAAAAATGTGTAGAAGGATGATGGTCTACCGTCTATTGCTTTTGATATATTTTTTTTTTAATAAAGTAAAAAAAAAAGGTGTAGAAGGATGATGAACATCCGTTTGTGACTTTTGGGATTTTTTTTTTTTTTTAATTAGCTATATCTATTTAATTAATTAATTTTATATAATAAATAACAAATTGAGAACGGACGGAACAACTTCATCCGTTTGAATTTTTTTTTTTTTAATTATCGAATAGACGGATGACCTTCCTCCGTCTCTTTCCTCAAACGGATTATGTTCATCCGTCTTCTATATTTAGCAAACGACCATCCGACCTCCTAACTTTAGCAAAGTACTGTACATTCCTATTCTAATTTTTGGGTTTTTAGCAAACCACTACACGTTACTTTTCTAAACGGATTTCTAATTTTTGAGTATTTAGCAAACCACTGTGGATGCTCTTATTGATATTATTTTAACCTGAAAATCTGAACAACTTAATTTAAACTTATTAGTATTTATGGACATGTTTTGTTCACACCAAACTAAGACTCAACACTAGTAACATGAAAATACTAAAGCACATAAAATGTATCCTTCACTTTCATAGTCAAGAATGCAATGTTATCATGCAAGTGCATTGTAAAGGTCAAAGATATATTACCAGCATTTAAGCAATTTCAAAATTACAGAGGTCGACCTGGTAGAAAGAGGATCAACCCACAGAATGCCATTAATGTTAGGAGGCAAATAAAAAAAACACTTATTCCTAAGGAACAATTAAATATAATGCTTATGATGCATATCAGATGATTTTTGTGGCTTCAAATCGCTACTCCTAGAACAACATGAATAAACGCTAACCTTGAAAGATCAGCATAAGACACCAATTGACTTTACCAATTCACCCATTATGTACACTAATGCAAACATGATCCAGAGAAAAAGATATCAATCTGATAAGTGCGAAGCTTCACATATACATGTGGCATCCTTTAGTTCACATTGTTATAGTGCTTCAGAATCCTTTTACTCCATAACCAGGTCCAGAAAAAACTAGGAATCACATTGGTATGATCCATCGATTGCATCTATTAATGCTCCTGATTCTTGTATCTCATCCTGCTTCTAGCAATCTCTTTTGTTCCCAAGCATTTCGTCTACAATCAAAATTACCAAAACTGGAACAAAATGCAATTTGAAGTTAAAAGCAAACCAAGTAACAGTGATTCTAACAATAACTTTTAAAGGCAATTCCAAATGATCCCTTCCCCACTATACACTCGGTCATGTAGCTAATAGTCTGCATTTCAAGTAAATAAATACAACCCATTAAGTTATTTATAAATCTAAATCGATGGGCTTATACAAAAGACTATGATCCAAAAACTAGTCACTCTGTTTGGTTAGCCATTCTTTCCTCCTATAGTTGTGTAGATGACATTGCCCCGTACCCGATCATCCGCCTCTACAACAGATTGTTCCTACAATAAACATTAGCTAGTAGTCATTACAAAAAAAAATGGAGGAGTATAAACCTGAAGCAGGAGTTTCAATTCTTACAATCCAGTAACATACACCCGAAGCAGTTTGTGTCACGCTCCGCTTCCCAAAAATACGGAATACAAGCACGTGACATTGGCCCAGCGAATGACTTGCGTCATCCATAAGCAGTTTACCCATTCAACTTAACAATAATAACAATACAAACAATTGAGCAGACAATAATAATAACCACATAAACAATAATACTTGGAATAAAACAATATGAAATAACCAAATATGATAATCTAATATTTGAAAACAAATAATAATATCCGGGTCATAAGCCCAATACAATAATAAATCCAAACACAATGATAATAAATCTCATTACAATAAGTTCAATGAAATAACATTCAACTAGAAAACAATAAATCTTTAGAAGCTTGTTATCCAATTCCTACAAGTAATTCTCCATGATCACCTGTGAACACTTCATCTAAAAAGAGAAGAAAAATTGTCCTTAGAGCAAGTCATGGACAGCAAGCAGAGAAAGCAAAGAAACAATAGAATAACGATATAACAATGAATTCAATGGATCAATGGAATCAATAACATGGGATGATAGCAATAATCAATATCAACGATAGTCAATGCAATGGTTATAAACAATGATTCAATATTCGATAACAATGTTCAATGGTCGATGTCAATAACACTTAGACAATATTCGATATCAATAGAAACAATGATGTACAATATGCAATATTGATGTTGTGTCAATTCTTAAGTCTATTCATTATTTTAATCCTAACTAATGCACGTACTACTGCATCCCATAACTACAGGTTTGATGCATACAATCAATTTCATTTAGACGTAAGTGAAAGATTCTATAGATCATGTACACGGCACGATAACATTATTTGCAACATTGGTGCACACTGGTCGGCACAATAACACTAAAACAATACATGATGAATTGGGATACTGTAGTCAGTAATCCAACAATAAATTGATAACGATAACACTAGCCGACATACATTATTTTGGAAAACATGGACCAAACTTCCGAGTACAGTCACTATATCATTAACTACTCCAGTCAATCCCTGAAACCTCGACTTGTTAATTATTTTATCGGTGCAACAATATATTATGCAATTTAGAGACATTTAATGAACGATAGTAACAATAAAGGAACAATAAGATGATAACTTTGAATGAAACAAATAGAATGATGACAATGGTACATTTGGATCATGCAATGCAATATATATACTTCAATTCATGAAATACAATGATATATATATAATTATATTAAGAAAAACTGGAAAACACAATTCTGTACAGCAAAAGGTCACTGTACAAAAATCAGTTTTTCCGCTGCTAAAGAAATAAAAAACTGAAACCGTCAGAAGTTCTTGAAACTAGACTTCCACACGATTTCAACGCATATTTAAAATACAAAATCCGACAACAGTAGCTAGGTCTAATACATCATTCTTTACAGATTACATGTTCAGGCAGAAAATTGACATCAAGTTGTTTTATCTTTAGAATCAACGAAAACTCAATTTTAAATTCATTAAAAATATTCATTAGATTCCTAAATATTTTAACTAACATCCTGGAAATTATCAAAGCATTATTCTAACATTAATTTAGCCTTTTAATAGTTTAAACATGAAAACATATATGAATCTGAAATTCTGGAAATAAAACACAACAGTAGTAAAATCATCATAACTTTTGCAATATAACTCGGAATTTAAATATCTTAGATGTTCTGGAAACTAGAGACATAGAGATACAACTCTTATTCAGAAAGTTATTAATTTTGATGTCAAATACTGGGTCTAAAAGGTCATACAATTTCCAGACAGACAACAAACATACAGATTTTCAATAGATATCATGAAATAAAGCGATCTAACATGATGGGTTCCACTTCAATTAGTCAATAAACTTCATAATCAACATGGTAGGTATAATAGCATGGCAAGCATCATTAAGAATACACACATACACCAAATTAACCACACAAATTCATCAATCAATTATTCAGCCTAATATTCGATTCTAAGATAGTTACTTTATGTGATGTTTATATGCATAACTCTATCACCAATACTACATGGATGCACGAAAGATTTGATCTTTAGATTCAATAAAGGCATGAAGTCGATGATATTTGGGTTAGCTCGTGTAAACCCTTAATATACTCAACGAAAAAGGAACAATATATGATACGATGAACAATTGGTTCTACTTGCAAGAATTTCAATAAAAGCTTGAATTTGATACAAGATTCGATTGAAGAGGAAAAGTGACTTGCTTATGGATGATTAATTCGAATACCACAGAATAACGGAATGAAAATCCAAGAGCAATGAACCCACAAATAACTACGTGCACACTACGTGCACAAGAAAGCAAGCAACAATAGCAAAGAGCGGCAACAGCAACAGCAAGAATAGCGGTAGCAAGGGCAGCATCGGCGGCTTGCTGGTCGACGGGATACGGCGGCAAACTCGGCGATCTGGGCTGCGTCGGGTCTGCTGTCGTCGATGGGAAAGGGAGGCAGCAGGGAGTCGCGGCTTGGGGTTGCTGTCATGGAAACAGAGGAGCAGTAGGGGGCTTCGGTCTGGCATCGCTGGTGTAGGGCGAAGGCGGCGGTCGGGAGGCTGGCGACAGGATTGGGGATTACCGGAGGGGTTGCTGACAATTTGGGTAGGACGGTGAAGAGGCAGATAGGAGGTCAGGGAGAGAGAAAGTCAGGAGGAGAGAGAAAATAGTTGGGAATAGGGTTTGTATTTTTAATTTTTTTAGGGTTTGCAGTAGGGTAGTATTTATAGAGTGCAATTAGGTTGTTGGGTTAATGGGCTAGGATCCAATGATAATGGGTTTGGGTCAAGAAATTATTAAAATTGGATTTTGGGTTCAAAAAGAGATGGATTTAAAGACAATAGGGTTCAAATAAAATACTCACAATCGAATGGAAATGGGATCAACAAGAAAATAGCTCGACAAGAAGAACAAGAGTAATTCACGAACAAAATTTAATTAAGTTAATCAAGGAAAAATAAAGTATTTTATTCAAGTGCAAATAAAGTATTACAATGAAGGGAAAAATGGAAGAACAGAAACAGTAGTTACAGTCCTACACACCTTACAATAAAATTTCGTCCTCAAAATTTAAGCAAGTGGTAGTAGGGTAACCCCGAAGAAAAGAAAAGAATTACACAAAAGATGGGGAAACTTCTTCTGAATCTCTTACTCAATCTCACAAGTCGACTCACCCGGCGAGTGAGGATTCCAAGCAATACGAACCAACTTGATAACCTTATTCTTCAAAAATCTTCTCCCATCGATCCAAAATCGAAACCGGATGGATCTTACAGGAAAAATCTGGTCGAACAGACAATTCGGAGTAGTCAATAACATGACTATCATCCCTGACATACTTTCTGATTTGGGAGACATGGAAGACATCATGCACTCTAGATAGCGCTGGCGGCAACGCGAGTCTATAGGCCATCTTTCCTACTCACTCACCACATCAAACAGACCAATGAATTTAGGGCTTAGCTTGCCCCCTCCTCCAAATTGGATAACACCTCTCTATGGTGATACCTTGAGGAACACATGGTCACCCACTTCAAATTCCAACGTTCTCCTGTGAATGTCTGCCCATTTCCTCTGTCTGTCCTGAGCTGCCTGTAGATACTTCCTGATCTCGGCCACTGCATCAACAGTCCTCGTGATCAACTCTGGCCCCAAAAGCTTCCTCTTACTAATGTCATCCCAGCACACTGGTGATCTACACTTCCGACCACACAAAGCTTCATACAGAGCTGCCTTAAGACTTGCTTGGTAGCTATTGTTGTATGAAAACTCCACCAAGTGTAGATGATCTTCCCAAGATCCTCCAAACTGAAGAACACAGGACCTCAACATATCCTCCAATGTTTGAATAGTCCTCTCTGATTGTCCATCTGTCTGCGGATGGAATGCAGTACTAAACCTCAGCTTACTCCCAAGAATGTTCTAAAGACTCTTCCAGAATTGAGATATGAATCTAGTGTCTCTGTCTGATATAATGTTGACAGGGACCTCATGCAATCTGACAATCTCCTGCATATACTTCTTTACAAGGCTCTCCGTAGACTAACCCACTCTGAAGGGAATAAAATGAGCACTCTTCATCAAGCAATCCACAATCACGCAGATGGCATTGTGACCCTTGGGACTTCTAGGTAAAGCAGTTACAAAATCTATAGTAATATTCTCCCACTTCCACTACGGAATAGGAAGCGGTTGAAGAAGTCCAGCAGTCCTTTGATGTTCTGCTTTGACTTGCTGACAGATCTGACACTGCGAAACAAATCTTGCAACAGCTCTCTTCATACCATGCCACCAGAAATGCAACTTCAAATCCCGATATATATTCGTACCACCAGGACGAATAGAATAAGGCGAACGATGAGCTTCTTCTAGTAACTTCTGCCTGATTTCCCCCTTCAGAACACATAGACGGGTTCCAAAGCAGAGAGATCCATCCTCATGAATAACCATATCAGTCCTTGAACCAGCTTCGACTTCAGTTCAAAACTTCAGCAACTGCAAATCACCAGTTGTGCTTCCTTAATTTGATCCACCAAAGATGACTATAACTGAAGCACCATACAAGTCTGCTTAGTACCAGGCAAAACCACACCCAAATCTAATCTCCTCATAGCTTCCACAAGCTCATCCTGCTCAGCTAGAACCATAGCAACCAGTCTTCTGTTCAGAGCATCAGGCACCAAATTAATCTTACCAGGATGATACTGCAAACTGATGTCATAATCCGCTATCAATTCCAACCATCGCCTCTATCTCATATTCAGCTCCTTCTGAGTGAACACATACTTCAGACTTTTATGTTCAGTGAAGTTGTCCACTCGGTATCCAAGTAAGTAATGCCTCCAAAGCTTCAAGGCAAAGATCACAACTGCAAGCTCCAAATCATGTGTAGGATAATTCTTCTCATGCGGCTTCAATTATCTAGATGCATATGCGACAACCTTGCCTTGTTGTATCAAAACAACACACAATCCTCTTCCTGAAGCATCACAGTGAATTACGAAACTCCCTGATCCATCCGGTATAGTCAACACAGGTGCTGATGTCAAACGATTCTTCAATTCAGCGAAGACTTCATCACAGGACTCATCCCACACAAACTTCTGATCCTTCCGAGTCAACTTGGTCAACGGGCCAGAAAATCTTCGAGAAATCCCGAACAAACTTCCTGTAGTACCCCGCTAGACCAAGAAAATTCTGAACTTCAGGGCGTCAGCCAATCCTTAACTACATAGACCTTGGATGGATCGACAGAAACTCCATCACCAGAAATGATATTGCCCAAGAATGCCACACGATCCAACCAAAACTCACACTTGCTAAGCTTCCCATACAGCTGATTCTCCCTCAATGTTTGTAGAACAACCTTCAAGTGCTCAGCATGCTCATCACGATTCCGAGAATAAACGAAAATATCATCAATGAACACCACAACAAACTTGTCCAGAAAGGGAGAAAAAACTGGATTCATCAAGCTCATGAACATGGCTGGAGCATTAGTAACTCCGAAAGGCATCACCAAGAATTCATAGTGCCTATATCTTATACGAAAAGCAGTCTTCTGTACATCCTCAGCTTTCACCTTAACCTGATGGTAACCAGATGCAAGATCCAGCTTTGAAAATACAGAAGCGCCTCCTAATTGATCAAATAGGTCATCAATCCTTGGCAACGGATACCGGTTCTTCACTGTGACATTATTCAGCTCACGGTAGTCAATACACAACCTGCGCCTACCATCCGTCTTATTGACGAACAATACCAGAGCTCCCCAAGGCGAGACACTCGGCCTAATAAAACCTCTATCCAGCAACTCCTGAATCTGCTCCTTCAACTCAGCCAACTCAACAGAAGCCATTCCGTACGAACTCTTAGAGATCGGAGCGGTACTCGACTGAACATCAATGCTGAACACCACTTCACGATCTAGCGGTAATCCCGGCAATTCCTCAGGAAAAACATCCAGAAAGTCTCACAGAACCAACGGTGCAACATCACCATTTGCACACATTTCTTCCATCACTCCAACTTCTTGACTGCCAACTTCTCCACACAAGCAAGCCGTGTTTCACCGGCATAGAATTCAAATTCTTGACATCCTGGCATTCGGAACACCACCTTCTTCACACGCCATTCAATTCCAGCATGAGTGATACTAAGCCAATCCATCCCCAAGATAACATCAAAACCAGAATTGTTGATGACAATTAGATTTGTAGCAAAATCAACACCACCAATAACCAAAGGACTTTGCTCACAGATCTAAGAACACACGACAACACCTCCACCTGTAGTAATATTCCATGCAGCTGGCATAGCGCTGCTAGCCAAGTGATGCAGGTCAACGACGCGAGAAGAAACAAAGGAATGAGTAGCACCAGAGTCAAAAAGTACATAAGCAGAAAATGAGTGAACAAGGATAATGCCTAGCAAGAAGTCAAGATGAGAACACAATATGCAGAAGGCAAAATGCAAGAAACGGACATGAATAGAAGGATAACATGATAAAGCAACATAATAGAATAACAAGATAGCAAGGAAGAATAAAATCCAAAATATACCTACAACAATGCCCAAAGCGGTTTCAACATCCTGTGTAGTCAGGTTGTAGGCCTGACCATGACCTGCAGGAAGATTAGCTCTAGGAGCGGCTCTCCTCTTATCAAAGATCTGCCTCTGAGGTGGGAGTGGTGGTCCGCCCTGACCACGAGCAAGTACTCCCTACGAAGCGGAACCTCCAACTGGTGCAAGAGATATGGACCTTTGGGCAATCACGAACGATGTGATCATTGCCTCCACACAGAAGGCACAGGCAATTTGCTATCCTGTAATCTTGGCGCAAATGCCCAGTCTTCCGACAGTGCGAACAAATCAGATCCAACCTCTGAACAGCAGGTGGGAATGGCAAATGCCCTAGTAGGAAGGGTCGGAACATGCCTCCTAATAGGCCCTCCAGAAGGCTTGGCAGACCGCTGAATGACACGCTTCCCCGTACTAGTCTACTCCTGAATTCTAGCAGCATCCAGGATATCAGTATAAGAATGAATTCGCAGGGCAGCAAGATGATCCTAAATCTCAATATCCAATCCCAACAAGAAACAACAACCTCTATCTTCGTCATTTGCCACCATATAAGTAGCAAAATCAAAATGACTTAGTCAGGTGAATTCCATAGCGTACTCGTCCACGTTCTGACTCCCCTGATTCAAGATAGTGTTTAGTTTAACGTCGGTACTTTATGAAATAACAACGAAAAAGCATGATTAAACACTATCTGACGAACCTGAGTTAGTGAGACAAACTGTCGTTCCATTTCATTCTTGGTGGCATTAAGGAAGAACTTCGTGAGGAAGCTCTCAGTGAAGATGGCCCAGTGGATGGGTCATACCAATTGTTCAGCCTCAGCTTGCCACCAGATGTGGACAAGATCAACAAGTTGGATGCTCACAACATCCACACGATCAACATCCGTTAGCCGTGCTGCAGTCAACAGCTGCTCAGTCCTGATAATCCATTGCTCGGCTTCAAGCGAACTCTCAGTGCTCGAGAACTTATCTAGATGGAGCCTCATGAAATCTTCCACATTACCAGGTCTCGGTGGTAGCAATCCGGGTGCCGGTACAATGGGTTCCCTATTAGCAGCTTTGAAAGCCACCCTCATCAATTCATTATGCTCCCGCTGCATCCGCATCATCAGTTCATTGTGCTCACATTGCATCTGCATCATCTGTGCAACAGTGAGCTCATTAGACTGATCATCCCCGGCTCGAAAAGGTGAAGCACCTTTTCTAGCCATGGTCTGCAATAAAAATCAAATGGTTAGCTTCCAGATCATAAGTTGGTTATCAGTTATCCATGTGATTCTTGTATTGCATATACAGTTGAGTCAAACCGGTAAAACCCAAATCTGACTAATATATCAATCAAAGCCAAACTTCCATATGTTAGTCACATTTGACTGATATATTATCCAAACCCGGACTCTGATACCACTAAAAACCTTGTTATGCCCAGCTTCCCAAAAATACGGAATACAAGTACGTGACATTGGCCTAACGAATGACTTGTGTCATCCATAAGCTGTTTACCCATTCAACTCAATAATAATAACAATACAAACAGTTGCGCAGATAATAATAATAACTACATGAACAATAATACTTGGAATATGACAATATGAAATAACCAAATACGATAATCCAACATCTGGAAACAAATAATAATATCCGGGTCATAAGCTCAATACAATAATAAATCCAAACACAATGATAATAAATCTCATTACAATAAGTTCAATGAAATAACATTCAACTAGAAAACAATAAATCTTTAGAAGCTTGTTCTCCAATTCCTGCAAGTAATTCTCCATGATCACCTATGAACACTTCATCTAAAAAGAGAAGAAAAATTGTCCTTAGAGCAAGTCATCGACAGCAAGCAGAGAAAGCAAAGATACAATAGAATAACGATATAACAATGAATTCAATGGATCAATGGAATCAATAACATGGGACGATAGCAATAATCAATATCAACGATAGTCAATACAATGGTTATAAACAATGATTCAATATTCGATAACAATGTTTAATGGTCGATGTCAATAACACTTAGACAATATTCGATATCGATAGAAACAATGATGTACAATATGCAATATTGATATTGTGTCAATTCTTAAGTCTATTAATTATTTTAATCCTAACTAATGCACGTACTACTACATCCCATAACTACAGGTTTGATGCATACAATCAATTTCGTTTAGACTTAAGTGGAAGATTCTATAGATCATGTACACGGCACGATAATATTATTTGCAATATTGGTACACACTGGTTGGCACAATAACACTAAAACAATACATGATGAATTGGGATACTGTAGTCAGTATTCCAACAATAAATCGATAACGATAACACTAGCCGACACACATTATTTTGGAAAACATGGACCAAATTTCCGAGTACAGTCACTATATCATCAACTACTCCAGTCAATCCCTGAAATCCCGACTTGTTAATTATTTTATCGGTGCAACAATACATTATGCAATTTAGAGACATTTGATGAACGATAGTAACAATAAAGGAACAATAAGATGATAACTTTGGATGAAACAAATAGAATGATGACAATGGTACATTTGGATCATGCAATGCAATATATATACTTCAATTCATGAAATACAATGATATATATATATATATAATTATATTAAGAAAAACTGGAAAACTCAATTCTGCACAGCAAGAGGTCACTGTACAAAAATCAGTTTTCCTGCTGCTAAAGAAATAAAAAACTGAAACCGTCAGAAGTTCTGGAAACTAGACTTCCACACGATTCCAACGTATATTTAAAATACAAAATCCGACAACAGTAACTAGGTCTAATACATCATTCTTTACAGATTACATGTTCAGGCAGAAAATCGATATCAAGTTGTTATATTTTTAGAATCAGCGAAAACTCAATTATAATTTCATTAAAAATATTCATTAGACTCCTAAACATTTTAACTAACATCCTGAAAATTATCAAAGCATTATTCTAACATTAATTTAGCCTTTAAATAATTTAAACATGAAAGCATACATGAATCTGAAATTCTGGAAATAAAATACAGCAGTAGTAAAATCATCATAACTTTTGCAATACAACTGGGAATTTAAAGATCTTAGATGTTCTGAAAACTAGAGATATCGATCTACAACTCTTATTCGGAAAGTTATTAATTTTGATGTCAAATACTGGTCGAAAATATCATACAATTTCCAGACAGACAACAAACATACAGATTTTCAATAGATATCATGAAATAAAGCGATCTAACATGATGTGTTCGACTTCAATTAGTCAATAAACTTCATAATCAGCATGGTAGGTATAATAGCATGATAAGCATCATTAAGAATACACACATACTGCCACAGCTCCGCTTCCTAAAATACGGGAACACGAGCACGTAACGTAGGCCCAGCGAATGATTATGCATCATCCATAAGCTGTACCAGTCTAACTCAATAATATACACGCATGCAAAGAATATAATCACATAAACAATAAATAAACTCAAAGATAATCATCAAATAAATTCATTAAATAATAATCCAACATCTGGGATAAAACAATTTCGGATCATACAGCCCAAGAATACAAAGTATGATAGAAAGAAATACAATGAGAAAATAACAAAGATAGCTAAGCAGTCTAATAGTCTAGCTCCAATCTTCAAAGAGTTTGCTTACCAATGTCTTCTGGTTATGCTTCTTCGGTACCTGTAAATACTTGATTTTAAAAAAAGAAAAAGAGAGCTCTTAGAGCAAGTCGTGGGCAGCAAGTAGAGAAAAATAGAGGATAAAGGAAAGCATGAATATCAAAGAATAAGGACATGGTCAAAGACAAAGAACAAAGCAAAGGCAGGCAAAATATCAAAGGTCTACAGTAAATCACGCATGTAATGCGGGATGTCAGGATCAGACAAGAAATGCAGGTTATTAAGTATTTTATTAATCTATTTAGTGCACGTACTACTGCATCCCATACTATAGGTTCCGCACAAACACCCAGTGAACGTTTTAGACTGATGGTGAATTCTCGGTCTGTGTACTCGGCCTAGTAATCAGTATTTCATGTTCAGTATCAGTGTTTCTTGAGCAGTGTTTATCGGGCAGTAGTTTATGGCCATCAGTATCGGTCAGTGCAGTTCAGACAGTAGGGCCCAACCGAATACAGTTTTCAATCGTTCACTACCTAGTCAACCCATGATATCCCAGCTTTTTATTAGTTATTTTAATCCTATGTGAGCATGCAAGAAGGTGTCAATGTTTTTCATTACTATGTGGGACTAATTCTAAGCATTACAGACAAAGCATGAAGCAAACAAGTCATTTACACACATATCACATGATCAGGACAGTATGACCTTGTTGTACTAAAATATGGATTACAACCACTACAAGATAGCAAATCTGAATCCACCAGAAGGTCTAGAAAGTAGACTTCCACACAGGTTCCAGCGAGTATAATTAAGATATATAAAAGATACCGAACCTAAGGTGAAAACTCTATTCTAATCAGGTTTAAAGTTCAGACAACATGCAGTAGGTTGTGTTCAACTAATTGTTTCGGGTCAGAGAACTTATTATTAAAATCTATAAAAATTCTGGGTGATACCTATAAATGTCTAGGTCCATCCTAAATTATTTCAGATTTTTCTTATACCATTAACAGGGTCAAATAAAATATAGAACAACAGAGAACGCATGAAAATCTGAGTCTGAAATTACTAATATAGTTGCATTAAAGTGATGATAACTAACATATGATAGATTGGAATTTAAATCCAGACTAAGAAAAATTTATCTAGACATCAAGGGATACATTTTATGTTTAGTAAGTTCTTTCAAATTAGGTCATTAACAGGGTTAAAAATCTGATTTAAAGTGAAACTTACAGCAGTCCAGAAATCAAATTAACATAAAAAGATAACAAATAATTCATACGATCATAGATAGCATGCAAATTGGCAATCAAAACAATCCTAGGTGTCAACATGCAATTTCTAAGGGTTAAGATATATTTATCATGGTCATGGTGTCAATTCATCAATTAAATCCAATTCTAGCATGTTCAATTTCAATGTCCAATCTATCAAGCAGTCCTATGCATGAATCTAGTTGTTTAATTGTGCATATGCATGAACAATGGGGACTGGGTTATAGATCAAAGAGATAGCACGATGTTAAGAGTATGTCAGGTTAGCTCGTGTAAACCCTCTACAATCTTAACGAAATTTTCAAAAGAAATTTTTGATAATAGAAAGGACGGATCTACTTGCAGGAGATCAAATAATCTTGAACACAAACAATAAAAAGGGTTCAAGAAGAGACTTGCCTGTTACTGCAGATATAATTAAAATAGGAATAACGGGATCAGAATTCCGAATGAAAACTCCCAAAAGCACGTGCGAAACCCGTGCGAAGAATCAACAGCAAACAAGAAATCAGCACCTCATATCCTAGATAGAACAGCGAACATCGTAACTGGATCGCTACACGCCAAACACAAAACAACGAAACCCACCAATCAGCTTCCTTCTTCACACCAGATCGGGGGCAAACAAGGGACATCGATCACCGATCCAATGCACCCAAACACCAAACGGCAAAATCGTCCACTCACGATTCGTCTTCTCACTCCAACGAAGAGAGAGAGAGAGAATGGGCGGGAGAGACCACGGCGACGGCGCGGCACTGCGGCGGGGCACTCGGCAACGGCGATCACAATTGCAGTTGGTTTGGGATTAATTAAGGTTTAGTAAATGTATTAGGGTATTTATAGGGGGAAATAGGATATTGGGTATTGGGTGTTGGGTATGGATCCAATAAGATAAAATACATTGTATGTAATACAATTGATAAATACAAATCCGAATACGAGAAATGAGATATATAATAATATATGATTCATAAAAAAATACAATTTGTACCACGTAATTTATTTGAAATAATTATAAACACAATTATTAAATAAGAATTGATTTGTTTCAATAATCAATAATAACAATAAATATTCATAGTAACAATAAGAATAGGAATAACCATGTAAATAAAAATAATGATACTAATAATATCAATTAGTAAGAATAATAACACTAAGAATAAAATACTGACAATAATAATAATAAAAATAATAAAAATAACCGTAACAATTATCATAGCAATATCTATATATTAAAAATAGGAATTTGTTGAAATAGTCCAAACAGTAATAATAATATTTTTGGTTTGAGATTAAAATGCAAATGGTTGATCAAGTAGAAATAGAGATAAGTTTTATTCAAAATAATTATAACAATTGTTTAGGAAAAGCTTTAACAATAAATTCAAAATGAATTTAATAATAACGAATTTATAAATATCAAAATACGGAACAATACCCAGGAAATACGTATTTGCGGGAATAGGGGTTACACATATGTAACACCCCGAATTCCAAATAAGTCTGAATTCGAAGTTTCACAGGATCTTTGCACTTCACTTTGTACAATTTTACAAGAAATTTAAAACTTTTGTATAATAATGTTTACATCAACACAGCGGAAGAAAATTACAACATATTACATGAATAAAAATAACACTTGAAACAATTCTTTAAGTAGCATTCCTCTTTAGTCCTTTCATTCATTTTGTCCTGCAAAGAAACTGTGGGTACATCAGTTGCATACAACTGACGCTAGGATATAATACATCAATTTCTCTTACTTGGAAAGAACACATTTGTTCACAAAAAAAACTAAGGGGGACTATCTTAGTGATGTTGTGTGTGAATGTGCACTTAGTCCTTAATACAGTTATTTATATTTAATGACACTAATGCGCACTTGTTCAGATTCTATGCATCCTATACTACATAGGTCCGGGGGCAAGCCCTTAATCGTACTTCATCTTGTAGGGTTGGATCCCTCGTTATGAGTTAAACTACTACGGTAACTAAGGTAAGTATCCTAGATATTCTATGAGTTACGAGCCCATGTCCAGACATCCTGGAGGGGAATCTCGCATGATGCATCATGCAGACATCCTATGGACAATTCGCCTCCACCATGGAACGATGGCACTAGGTAGTCACCGAGAACCCCACAAGCGTCACCACGGTCCCGATATTCTAGAGATGTATTCACGTCCTGACATGACGCATCATGTAGACATCCTGTGAACACTCTCACACCGTAGATCCGAGGCCTTCATACTTGTATTTTTCTCTTACTTTCATCACATCTTCACTATGTGTTTAATCCTTAGATAATTGAACCATGAGTAAAAATTAGAATTTTTTCCCAAATTGTCCCACTTTTTGAAAGTTTTTTCCAAACTGCCCTACTTTTTAAAAAAATTCTCAAACTGCCTCACTCGCTTTCTGAAAAAGCAGTTTGGTTAAAAATAGGTCATTTTTTCAGAAAGCGAGTGTGACACTTTTGATTTTCGAAAGCATAGACTCGCTTTCTGAAAAAGCGACCTATTTTTAACCAAAATTGCTTTTTCTTAAAGTGGGTGTGTTATTTTGGTAAATACTTTCGAAAGTGGATCAATTTGATAAATACTTTCAGAAAGTGGTTTATTGTGGTAAATACTTTCAGAAAGTGGGTCATTTTGGTAACAAGTTCATCTTCTCTCATCATGGTATTTGTTCTTTTTCTTTTTTGGTTAATGCATTTTGTCGAACAGTTGGTGGGCATTAATATTTGAGGTTGGTATTAGAAATTGATAGTTGGGTCAATTTGTTGGGGTGTCCTGCAAATTAGTTTTTTATTTAGATGAAATTAGATCTATAACAGGGAAGAAATTCTCGTTTGATGGATTTGTAAAAAAGGTGAGGTCATAGCTTTGGGGTTTTCGTTTTTCGGGGGATTTGAAAAGGTTCTTGATTGAATATTATTGGGAGTTTGATTATTATTTCATATCTGTTAATGGGCAAGCATTAGAATTAGGGTCTTTATTATTTTAAAATATGAAGTTGTCACTTTTGTGTAACAAAAGTTATACTTTTTTTTTAAAGAAATAAGTTTATAATTTGTTCTTTAGATTTAATTGCAGGATTTGACGAAAGGCATACTAAGGATTACAGGAAGTCTTTATCCTGACTATAGTTTTATCATTTAGGAATTTGGTACCTAATAGCGGTTGATGATAGTCTCTTTCTTCAAGTCTTGCGTATCTGACCATACTTTGATGGAAGAAACTGAACTTTAGACTTTATACTCAATAGTGTGAAGAAAATGTTGATGTTATTCCAAAAAAAGAAGTCAACATTGGTACCATACTTGTTGCACCTTTGCATGCGCATAATTAATGTTTTTTAGCCGAATGTGTGTGTGTTTTCTAAGGCCTGAGTTGTAGTTGTCTCACATTCATGATTTCAAAATATAGTTCTTGTGACTTACTACTTGATTGGGAAAAACTTTTGATCATGGCACTTACCACTTTTTGAAGTATAGTCAGGACAAAGACTTTCTGTAATCCTTAGTATGTCTTTCGTCAAATCCTGCAATTAAATCTAAAGAAAAAATTATAAACTTATTTCTTAAAAAAAAGTATAACTTTTGTTACACAAAAGTGACAATTTCATATTTTAAAATAATAACGACCCAAATTCTAATGCTTACCCATTAACAGATAGGGAATAATAATCAAGCTCCCAATAATATTCAATCAAGAACCTCTTCAAATCTCCCGAAAAATGAAAACCCCAAAGTTATGATCTCAGCTTTTTCACTAATCCATCAAACAAGAATTTCTTCCCTGTTATAGATCTAATCTCATCCAAATCAAAAACTCATTTGCAGGACACCCTAACAAATTGACCAAACTATCTATTTCTAATACCAACCTCAAATATTAATGCACACCAACTTTTCGACAAAATGCATCAACCAAAAAAAAAAAAAAAACAAATACCATGATCAGAGAAGAGGAACTTTTTACCCAAATGACCCACTTTCTGAAAGTATTTACCAAAATAATCCACTTTCTAAAAGTATTTACCAAACTGAACTTTTGAAAGTATTTACCAAAATAACACACTCAAGAGTTTGGTTTAAAATAGGTCGCTTTTTTAGAAAGTGAGTCCACCGCTTTCGAAAATCAAAAGTGTCACACTCGCTTTCTAAAAATGCAACCTATTTTTAACCAAACTCGCTTTTTCAAAAAGCGAGTGAGGCGGTTTGGGAATTTAAAAAAAAGTAGGGCAGTTTGGGAAAAACTTTCAAAAGTGGGATAGTTTGGGAAAAAATTCTAAAAATTAACACCCTAGAGTTTGCATCACCTCTACACCGACTTAAACATCAATTTATAACAACGACCCAAATCTTGGTCTTTTTCTACAACATTCATTTTTCAAGAATTTATTCATGCCGGTATAAGGATTTAGCTACACTCTAGTTCTTTAACTTCTTTTTTATGTTCACCAAAATGAGTGTTTATACTCATAAAATTTCCACACTTCATCATAATCCTTTTGTTTCATTTTCCATGCACACTCACACATATTAAACATTAAATTTCATATTTAATTTACTACATCTCATAATGTAATTTCCACGTAATTTCTTGCATTCACAATTTTTTTCCTCTTTCTTTAATTATATTAAGACCATATTTTAAAGAATATCCATCAAGTTCTTCAATCCATTTTAATATGAAAACCACATCTAATCTTCACAAAACACATAAAATGTTGTAGAATTATTTTTCATGAAGTCTGGATAATATTTGTAGAGTAATAGACTTTTTTCCCAAATTTTTTATTTGTATTTTAAAACTCTTAAAACTCAAAAAAATCAAAAAAAGAAATAAAAGTGGGTCGGCAGAATTGAACCCAGAACCAAACAGAAAACCCTCGCCCATGAACAGTAACAGACCCAAAGCGCACCCGAAGACCAATTGGTCTTGAGTGGCTAACCGCTATGATTAGTGTTCAGTTCCTTATATATTGATTGTACAGTATTCAAGTAAAAATCAAATTTTGGATAAAAACAGAGCCTTTTCAAGACTCGAACTCAAGACCTCTGCACTGTACATAGCGCTTTTAACCCACACCGAAAGCCAGTAAGCCCAAGCTCACTTTTTGTTATAGTTAAGAGTCGAAATATATTTGTATCTACTGTCTGTTTAAAAATCACTTTTACAAAATTTCAATTTCTTAATACATTAGTATCTTTTAAATTAAACTTGTCCAAAATATTTTTCTTAAATAAAATAGTATAACAGTAATTAAAATCTTAATTTTTAACCTTAAATAAGTCTTTTTTACAACTAATATTCAAAGAATATCTTATCCCATCTCAAAATTACGAATATAAAATCCACTAACTACATGTTCTTGTTCTCTTTTCAATACTACAAGAGTTAGCGATCTTTTTTTTTTCCTTTTATTATACTAACATTATACAACAACAATTTATGCATTTTGTCAACTAAACATGACAATACTTACTCATCTCAATCTACAACTACACATAACAATACCCATTCATCTACAATTAAGTCATTCATATAACAAGATCATCATCACACTAGCATGGTTCATCAAAATACATATTCTAACATGAATTTTGTTAATAGAACACCATGATGAGTTTTTAATCTACTAATCACGATCAAGTTTCCTCTTTTCTCTACTAGTCTTTTTTTTAGGCAAACATATGGCAATTTTTGTTAGTTTCTTTAATAT
The DNA here is from genome assembly GCA_017893485.1 of Hemerocallis citrina. NCBI lineage: Eukaryota > Viridiplantae > Streptophyta > Magnoliopsida > Asparagales > Asphodelaceae > Hemerocallis > Hemerocallis citrina. The sequence continues at coordinate 288,686,398 of CM030362.1, forward strand.
GTTCATGAAATCAAAATTCCTAGCATGGCACCTACATTAGAAGTAGAGAAATCACCTACCTTCTTGAAAACAAAAAGAAAACTCCTAAAGAACTCCTTGAATGCACGATTGTCTCCCTTCTCCTCCTAGCTTGTGCCACAAAAACCGAGCCTTCTCCTCTTTGATGTGCCACCGAAGTTCCCTCTCTTTGATGCTAGCCGGCCACCCAAGTGCAAGAGCACATACACACAAAACACTCAATCTTTTCCTCACACAACTCTATCTTTTCTCTTACACAATTTTATCTTTCCTCTTTTGAAAATTCTAAGTGCAAATAGAAATAAAAGACTAATGGGGTATTTATACAACTCAAGCTCAAATGTAGGGTTGAGATGAGTTTGGATGAAGGGTTTAGATTCATTTGGGAGTTAGAAGAACTACCCATCATCTAATAACCAACTCTCCACTCTACCACTCTCTCCCTCCACTCCAAGTGTGGCCGGCCACCCCCTAGTGTCCCCTTGCACGTGCATGTGCAATGCATGTGTCTCCATATGCACACTAGTTTAAGTTGTAAAATTATTAATTGTTTGTTTATTTTTTACATGACCAAGTCTACCCTACAAGTTGTATTAATTACTAATAGAGTTAACTAGTGGGCTAATTAGGTGGGCTAAAACCATGGGCTTTTAATTAATTAATTAATTTATATGGGCTAGAATTAGACTATTAGGCCTAAGATTTAATAATAAATAATAATAGGCTTTTTAAAAGAGAATGAAAATGTTGTTCATGACATTAAATAAATTTTAAAACCGAAAACATACATTAATTTTCATGTGTGAAACACGTGAAAAAAAAATGAAAATTTTATACTTATTTATTTGAAAATCCAGGGTGTTACACATACACTAAATTAACCACACAAGTTCATCAATCATTTATTCAAGCAATCAACCTAATATTCGATTCTTTGATAGTTACTTTGTGTGATGTTTATATGAATAACCCTATCACCAATACTACATGGATGCACGAAATATTGATCTTTAGAGTCAATAAAGGCACGAAGTCGAGGATATTTGGGTTAGCTCGTGTAAACCTATAATATACTCAACGAAAGAGGAACAATATACGTTATGATGAACAATTGGATCTACTTGCAGGAATTTCAATAAAAACTTGAATTTGATACAAGATTCAATTCAAGAGGAAAAGTGACTTGCCTTATGGACGAATAATTTGAATACCAAAGAATAACGGGATGAGAATCCCGGAGCAACGAACCCACGAAGAACTACGTTCACACTACATGCACAAGAAAGCAAGCAACAACAGCAAAGAGTGGCAACAGTAAGAGCAAGAACAGCGGTAGCAAAGGCGGCAATGGCGGCTTACTGGTCGACGGGATATGGCGGCGGACTCGGCGATCTGGGCGGCGTCGGGTCTGCTGTCATTGACGGGAAAGGGAGGCAACAGGGAGTTGCGGCTTGGGGTTGCTATCACAGAAACAGAGGAGCAGTAGGGGGTCTTCGGTCTGGCGTCACTGGTGTAGGGCAAAGGCGGCACTCGGGAGGCTGGCGACAGGATTGGGAACGCCGGAGGGGTTGCTGACGATTTGGGCGGGAAGGTGAAGAGGCAGATGGGAGGTTGGGGAGAGAGAAAGTCAGGAGGAGAGAGAAAACGGCTGGGAATAGGGTTTGTATTTTTTTGTATTTTTATGGTTTGCAATAGGGTTGTATTTATAGAGTGTAATTAGGTTGTTGGGTTAATGAGCTAGGATCCAATAATAATGTGTTTGAGTCTAGAAATAATTGCAATTGGGTTTTGGATTCAAAAGGAGATGGATTTAAAGACAATAGGGTTCAAATAAAATACTCATAATCGAATAGAAATGAGATCAACAAGAAAATAGCTCGACAAGAAGAACAAGAGTAATTCACGAACAAAATTTAATTAAGATGATCAAGAAAAAGTAAAGTATTTTATTCAAGTGCAAATAAAATATTACAATGACGGGGAAAATGAAAAGAACGGAAATGGTAGTTACAATTTGTCTTCACTACTGTTTAAGATGAAGCTGATTTCCGAGAAGATAACCTCGCCTCGCCACTTTAGTCAGTTCGTTTCTTTTAGATATATGAAAATTCAGTAAGCACCTCCAATTACAGCCAGTATGGATGTTCACAAATTAAAAAGATGGGTGATGTTGTACGAGTACAAAACATGTAAAGAGCATGTGAATGAAAACGAATGCAAGTCATACTGTCTAACCAACCATTGGATTGCAGGATTATGTTTGGTCTTCAGGTAAGAACAATAACATTTTCTTTTTCTCAGTCTACACGAAATCAAATCTGATATCTCAACTACCGTGTAAACTGCCAAAAAGCCACTACTAGGAAAAAATCAGAGAATTGACTAGATTTTCTTCTTAAGCCAAACTCTCCTTACACCGCTACACCGGACTTTGTTATCCCTTCTCTTATGCAGTCCTAGGATCTTTCTCCCCTTACACCCCCCCCCCCCCACCCCAACCTAAAAGTGATCCCACCCAAGCCATTACATGAGATTCATAGAGAATAAGAACCAGATGCCTTGGTTGATATCCGAGATGTGGTGGCTTCGTCCTATGAATGGCGCGACGACGGAGCTATGCATAACTTTTTAGCATCATCTATTTTTAATTTTATGCTAGATTCAGATGTTATACATCTAGCAAGAACCTACCGTCTAGTGATCAATAATGATATGGATCGTATCTCCCTCTTAAAGAAAATAAGAGGTTGGAATTTGACCTAGCAAACCTAGGGTCCTCCTACCCTCAACATATGGTTTCCCAATGAATTGTTTATTTTGGAATGTTAGAAGCCTAGGTGCCCGAGGCAAATGAGAAATGGTGTAAAATGTTCTGTTATCTGCTAAACCTGACATTGTTGGTCTTCAGGAGACCAAACTTTCTACACCGATTAGCTTACATCGAACCGGGGGAGGTTGTATCAGGGAATGGAGATTCAAGGCATCGAACGGTGCCTCTGGAGGCATCATGCTAGGTTTTTATCCAGATAAATTTGAGCAGATGAGATAGCTCCGAAGGGCGTTATATGTGTCTCTACTTCTTGGACAATGTACTAATGAATGGACTTAGGTTGTGACATCAGTATACGGACCTAACTTATCGTTTGCCAAAACAAAGTTCTAGAACGAGCTCAACTCAATCCAAAACCGATGGCCTCAGCCATGGTTACTGGGGGGAGACTTCAATATCATGAGATTTGCGTTCAGGTGCGGAGGTCGAGAGGGAACTGACTCGGAGCGTGAGGTTGTCAACAAGGTAATTTCATACCTAGACCTAGTAGACATACATGTCTCTGACAGATTATTCACATGGTCCAACATGCAAGCATCTCCAATACTTGCAAAACTTGACATCATTCTAGTCTCACTGGATTAGGAGACCAAATTCCCACCAGTTGAAGCACATTCACTCCCTAAACTGACATCCGATCATGTTCCTATCGTAATCTCTTTAGGGGAAGAGACCCAAAGAAAATATAAGAAATTCAGGTTTGAGAAGGTCTGGCTAGAGAAAGAAGGTTTTCACCACTTTGTATGGGATAACTGGCCCTGCCGACTAGAGGGACATAGGTGGCTACTATATGGACCGAGAAGATTAGATGACTTAGATATAGACTTTGAAGATGGAACAAAGAACACTTTGCCACCGTCTAGAAGGCAAAAGAATCCATTTTGGAAGACACTAATAACCTGGAGATGACTAAAGAAGCTAGAGCCTTGCCTAAGCTGAGCTGAATAGACTTCTTACGCTTAGAGATAATATTGTCAGGATCTATAAGCTTGAAGAGATTAAATGGCAAGAATGCTCTAGGATTACCTGGTTTAAGGAAGGCGATGTCAATATGGTGTTTTTCCATTGGGTAGCAAACTCTCACCTTAGGGAAAACCTAATCCATTCGTTAGAAGCTGAAGATGGACCGATCCGGGAGAAGGAGGCAATTCATACGACCTTTCAACAGCACTTCCAGAACCTCTTTGGTAATAAAAACCAATTTAGAATCCCCCTTAGCTCAAAGGCTTGGCACAACCCAGGTTCGGACTTCTCCCACGCACTTTGTAAGATAGTGAAGCCCTTTAGGGAAGAGGAGGTGAAAGAGGCCATTCCCAACGTGGTAATAATAAAGCGCCGGTCCAGACGGCTTTCTAATCATTTTCAATCATATCTTCTGGGAAGATATCAAAGACAACCTTATGGCAGTGGTAACGATTTCTATAACCAAAGACTGCACCTGGGACCCCTCAACTTTGAGGAGGTGGTCCTAATACTCAAGAAGGTGGGGGCTAAGGAAGTTAATGACTTCCACCCATCAGTCTTTTGAACTGTTCGGTCAAGATCATCACCAAAATCCTGCCCATTAGGCTTAGTGAGGCCATCGATATGATGGTGGACAAGGATTAAACTGGATTCATCAAGAGCCATGCATTTTGGATTGTGAGGCCACATCTTAAGAAGCTATACACTAGTGTCATGTCAAGAGCTACCTACTTAAGCTGGACTTCAAAGAGGCATATGACACGGTAGTTTGGGATTGTGTGATAGAAGCCTTAAGTGGTCAGGGATTTGGAAAGCGGTGGACCACCTTGATAAAAAACTTCTTCACGACGAGCCAAACTTCAATCATTGTCAATGATGTGGCCAAAAAGCCTTTTAGATGCAAATGCGGGTTACTACAAGGATACCCGCTCTACCCATTGCTCTTTACCATTATAGCTGACGTTCTCAACTCTATTATATGTAATTGTGGATAGGAGGGTTTGATCTCACCGGTGTATACCGGTAGAAATATAGTTGGCTGCTCGATTCTACACTATGCATACGACACACTTATTTTCTGCAATGGTATAATTGAGGAGACAATAGTAATCAAAGAGGAGCTATACTGTTTTGAGGCATGGTCTGGCCTCCGGGTCAACTTTCGTAACATTAGTCTCTTCCCAATAGCACTCTCGGAGGAGGAAGCTATCACACACTACATGACACTCAACTGTAAGACTGAATCGTTTCCCATCAAATTCGTTGGGCTACCACTTAGACTCAGGAAATTGAAGAAAGTTGATTGGCTTCTATAATTGACAGGGTTGAATCTAGATTGACGGGGTGGAAAGGAAAATCTCTATCGCTTGGAGGCAGAGTTCTTCTAATCAACTCAATCCTCCCGAGTGTTCCAACAAACTATATGTCATTCGTCGAGATGCAAAAATGGGTCATCCAGGATAGATAGAGTTCAAAAATGGTTCCTATGGAAAGGGCGGACGAATTGAGGAAGGGATATCACTTCATTAAATGGGAAAAGGTCAGTATGCGTAAAGCACATGGAGGTTTAGGGGTTATAGACCTTCGAGACATGAATCTAGCTTTGTTGGGAAAATTGTGGTGGAAGATACTCCACCTGAATGGTGAGGCTGGAAACAATCATCCAACAATAGCTTAAAGGGCGAGGGACACGAAGAGAAAGGTTCCAGATGGGTGCGAGAACATCTTATTTCTGGAAAGGAATTTCCAAGGCCTATGATCCAATGAGTAAAAGCTCAATTCATTTATATGGAATGACGCGACAACTAAAATTTGGTGGGACAGATGGTGTGGGGGGCATCCACTCAGAGACTTGATCCCAGACCTGTACTATCTCACTACCCAACCACATTGTACCGTTGCCAGGTTTGGCGACGGGCTGAGTTCCTTTTAGGTCCAGACTATCCTCAAACATTCATTCTAGACTTCTTGAACTCAAACAACACATTTCCCTTTTGGGAGTGAGATGAGGTGTTGGCCCAGACAAAAGAGTGTGGGAGCTCAAGATGAATGGGCCTTCTCGGTCAGTTCCCTTTACTCCCACATTCTTTTTAGGGGCTGCTGTAACACCCCGTGTTAAAAAGAAAAATATAATATATAAAATATAAGAGGGATTTGGTATCTTGCCCCATAGGAATTCATATGGGGGGGTTGCATGGGTTGTTAGTGCTGGGGGCCCATGGTGAGAAGAGAAGCAGCATTGTTGCTTTGACTTCGGTCGGCCATGGCTGACGTGGCTACTGACGCCAGTGGGGGGAGAGAGGAGGCAGCAGGCGTGAGTGCTGTGCTGTCTGACGTGGACAGGGGGCCCACGGGGCTACTGTGCACGGAGAGAGGGGAGAGAGAGTGTATTACATAATCTCATATCGGGAATTGAACTAGAATAAATAATAATAAATAATATAGCCTATGATCAAGAGTCACCAATCCGGTTAACCACCTTTTGAGAGGCAGCCTGTGGTGGGCAGTTGTACTATACTATAAATAATTTGTGTGATAAATTAAATAAATTGTCTGAGTTTTGGGCAGGGGCGTTACAGCTGCACACCGTCATGGGCATAAGTAATTTGGAAAGCAAAATATCCTCTAAAAGTCAAAGTCTTTCTCATGCTAGTTCTCAACATTGTCAGTTTAACTATGGAAAACCTAGCCAAAAGACAACCATAACTCACCACTAATTGTGGTTTCTGCAATGCGACCCTGTAAATGAGGGATCACCTTTTTATCAGCTGCCCTAATAGCAAATCGGTAATGATATAGGTACTTCAGGCCCTAGGAGCACAGGGATACCCAGCCACATATGATGAGCTTCAGGCAGGACAATGATTCACAAGACATAGGAAGAACATGAAATAAGCCTGGTTCATAGCGATCGCTACAATGACTTTGGTTATACGGTAGACTAAACCAAATAGTTTTTCTTTTGTGCCACTAGTAATAGTTTTTCTAGTACACTAAACCAAATTATGCATTTTATATCTTTTTGGGCGGAGACAGCCGCAACAGATGCTCGAGATCACATTAATGACAAACAATTTTCAGGGACAAGAACAACTTTATGATGATGAGGAGATAGAGTAGGGACGAAGCTGGAGTACTCTTTGTATTGGTGGATCTACTTATGTTATATTTCATGTTTCTTCTTATTGCTTGTTATTGGTTACTTCTACTTTTGCTCTTAGATTGTACCCGTCCTCATGAATTGTTTCCCAAAATGACCCACTTTTTGTAAGTATTTACCACACTAACCCACTATCAAAAGTATTTACCAAAACAATCAACTCGCTATCTCAGTTAGCAACCCAAGTGAAAATAGGGTTGCTAACTGAGATAGCGATTCTATCTGTATGTTGTTTTCACCACTTGGGGAAAAACCTGAAGAAAAAAGTATATACTCGTTATCTCAGTTATCGACCCTATTTTCACTAGGGTCGCTAAGTGAGATAGCGAGCGTCGATTGAGAATTTACTTCATACCACACTCGCTATCTCAGTTTCTTCTTCCTCTATCTCTCTCCACACTCCTTCTCTATGGTGCATGGTCACAGTAGAATGGTGTTTGCAAGGCTTGATGACGTGAATCTGGACCTAGCCATAGTCTTGCTATTGTCAAGGGCTAATCTTGGCTCAGCACTTCACAAGTCAGCACTGTATCGAGGTGAATCGCTCGGCCAATGTAGTCAAAATGGATCACTGACTGAAACTCCATTTGACCTTGGAGGATATATAAGAGATGTCATTATCCCTACTGTGAGCTTCTCAAACACTCTCCTAATGTTTCTCTTGTTCATTAGCATGTGATACATATTGCAGTTCATTCGTATTCATTCCATGTCTTGGGTGATTTATATGGCCATGTTTCCTACATTCTTTTGCTCATTCTTTTGTGAATTTTTACCACTATAGTTTTAGTGTCAGTCATTGTTAGCAACAATTACATCATAATGGTCATGATCAATGTATCAGGGATTCAGGATGTCATATGTTTTAGGTGCTCCAGTTCCATCCATGAAAATGTCAGTTTCTTATCAGAAGAGGTTACCTTCTAAGTCATTTCGCTATATATCCCCTGGAAATTACAATAAGTAAACTTAGAACATTGCTCAGAATATTTTTTCTCTGTTGTTGTTGAGAACTATAACAGTGTGATGAAAATATTAGAAATATTTTTTCGACAATATCAGACAGTCCTATAGGTAGCCTTTCTCCAACTCATCTCTATACATACAAACACCACGTGATCAACGGCTTCAGTGCTTTCCACATCTCAGCTTCAACAACTCAAGCAAATGCCTGATCATCTCACTGCATATCCTGATGCCTTCGGCGAGCTGCACACGAGCCACATTCCCACATTCCTTAGCCTTAATCGTAACTCAGGCCTTTGGCCTACTTAAAATTTCGGGGATGAAATGATAATAGAGATTATCTGGCCTGAGATCGAGAGCTTCAATGACAAGGGGATGCCACCAATTCCTGGGAGATGGAAGGGTGAGTGCGAGAAAGGAACGCAGTTCAGCTCTTCCCTAGAGTTTTGGCCCGCTAGGGTTTCGAAGTGGGAGAAGGAATGTGGAGAGAGATAGGGGAAGAAGAAATTGAGATAACGAGTGTGGTATTAAGTGAATTCCCAATCGTCGTTCGCTATCTCAATTAGCGACCCTAGTGAAAATAGGGTCGCTAACTGAGATAACATGTATACTTGACTTTTTTCTTCAGATTTTTTTCCAAGTGGTGAAAATAATAGACAGATAGACTCACTATCTCAGTTAGCGACCCTGTTTTAACTAGGATAGCTAAATGAGATAGCGAGTAGGTTGTTTTGGTAAATAGTTTCTAAAGTGGGTCAGTTTGGTAAATACTTTCAAAAAGTGGGTCATTTTGGGGAAAATTCCGTCCTCATTGGGTTGTAGGATAGTAGGAGTTATGATTGTATTTTTGATTTTTCTCCCAGTTTTATAGGGCTTGTTTCATTACATTCTCATTAATAAAATATAATAGTTATATTCTATACTCTTACAAAAAAAGTAAAATAAAATAAAATATCAGCCACGTAATCCATCAATCCCACTCCCCTGTGGTTGCCAATGTGCCCCCACCATGCCAACAAAATTTTATTGGACTTACTTACTTTTTTAGGACTAATTTTGAAAATATTTACAAAAAGAGGACAACGATCAAAATATTTGCAACTAAGGGATAGTTTTTAATTAATATTCTATGCTTACCTATTAGTTTTTCTATAGGATGTGTGATCTTTCTGCAAATTTAAAATTTGTTTTTGTTATATTTTCTATTTTTCTTATATAATTGATTTTTTAACTACTTAAAATTTACTAAATATTTTGCTAAAATTTTGAGAAAACCAAGTACTGATACCATTATGGGGTGAAGCGTTACAGGACTGGTTACAGGACCGACTCTTACACAGATACAAATAAAAAGTATATAAACTGACTCAGTACATAAAGCAAACTCACAAGACTAACACGATAGAAAATAATACAGGTCAACATGAAGAAAGTAGAACAGCTCGCTTGCTCTCTTGATAGGCTAGTATGCCCATAAGTCTTCAAGTCACTTTCATCATTATTAGATTCCATCTTCAAGTCACTTTCACCATTATTAGGTTCCTTTATTAGATTAGTCTCCTTCTCCTTTGTTAGATTCCATTTCTTATCTCCGTATCTCCATTATTTTCACAAATTAAATTCAAATCCCTTACTTGCCTTCTTATTTATTATTCTCTCTTACTTGTCTTCTTCTTCTTCATATGTATTTAGTATGCTCACATACCAAATGGGGTTGCGAAGCGTGAAATCACCTTCAAGATCTCTCATGGCTTCTAATTCTGTCTCAGATATTTCGCTACTACTACGTGGCAATATTTATAGATTTGTAATTGTCTTCAGCAGAGAACAAAAGAGTATCAAAAATATTTAAAATGAAATCATGAGTAGGGAGAGATTTCTTAAGGATACCATCAAAATCAAAACAAAATGGCCCATCATGCTTCCGACCTAGTTAAACTTCTTTAAGTTTCTCTGTACCAGTTACTACTAGTGGATAAAATAACTCTGGTATGCACCCCGATTTCAGTGCTCCTTTTACGTTTCCTCCCATCTCAGGACTACTATGCTCTTCAAGAGAGCTTCACTCAAGAGATACTTCTAGAACAACTAGTAACACTTTGATGCAGACAACCACAACCTATCTTGTTTCCTGCTACTAGGTGTATAGCTCAACTAGAGAAGATTGCAAATTGAACTTTTTGCAAGATTTTTCAGGCAGAGCCTAACAAAACTCTCCCCGAAGGGAAGAGATTAGTTAGTCATCTCTTATTTTGAACAAGAAAGATAATTTTTATTCATCTCAATCTCCTTACAGACCAAACTTTCATTACAAACTTATATGGAATTTCTTTCCTCCTAAATGTTCTGCCTTCTACCTTCTCAGCCTACCCTTTTATAGACCAAAGGATCAGCTTACAACAAGTTTACATGCTACATTGCTTACATCATATGTCAAATAATTGCTGCTTACATCAGTCTTTAATAATTGCCTTATGGACTACTCTAGAAAAAGAGATTCCTCCTGGTCGACATCTTCACATGCTCCACATTTATGTTGATGTTCTGTCTTCATCAAGCTACAGTAGTATCCTGCTATCTATTCTGACATTGTCATTGCTCCTGTAGATAGTATTTGGTATCAGCTGTCAAACAACTCATGCTCATCTTGTGGCTGTTTTATTTTTGTTATACTATACATTATTATTTTTTCTAGATCTGGGCTGTCATAGATCCATATGTTGTTGTCTTTTAGTTTTATGTCTTTTAACTCACAATACATGTTCCTGAAGCCCATTGCCCTTCTTTCTGGGATTAATTTCTCAAATTCCTCAGTTTTATATGGTACAATATTTGAGGCTCCATAGATCACTTGGGTGGTCATCCCTATTTTTATAACGTGTTCTGCTGGAAGTTCTTCATTGTCTTCAAGATATTCAGGGATAGCTGAATACATTCTGACATATATTTTTGATGCCTTTGTGAGGCCAAAATAACTCTTGGCTGCTTTCTAAATTTCTCTTGGTAAGTGGATCAGTTCCTCACATTCTCTGGATGGATAGATGCAATGAATAGGTCCTCTTTCGAACAATGCCCTAGTTGTTCTTGGATTAGCTACTGGTAGAATGATGGCCTTATTCATATGTTGTTGTGATATGGTTTTGATGAACTGGTTCACCTCGGTTACTTGACATAGTTTTTGAATATATTGTAAAAATAATATTTTCTTTGATACTTTGATAGGAGCTTTCTCAGTAAGAAGTGTTTCCTTGTATGTAGTCTTATTTGAGGATGTAAGTACATCTTCTTTTGGGGAATGAGTAGGTTCGCCTATCTCACTCATTTTCTCGCTAGTATTGTCCATCATATTTTCTGTGGTTACATGCTGACTTACATGCTGGTAGAACAGACTTTGGAGTCTGCATATTTGTAGTTGTAATTGATTAAATGCTCCTTTTATTTGTTTCATGGTTCCCTTGAGGCAAATAACATCCTGTTCTATTTGCTGGACTCTAGTTTCCATTCTGCAACAAATGAAATAGTCAATTTCTTGATAAAAAATCAGCTAAAATGTTATCCTTTCCTTTTATGTTTTCTATTGAGAAACCGTAATGTGCTAACTCCATTTTCCATCGTATCAATTTTTTGGTTTGCTATAGTTGGGTCTATTATTTTGTTAATTCAACTATTTGCTTACGTATTGTCTGTCCTTACTGTGAATTTCGTATGTATTATAAATAGTTCAAACTTTTTTATAGCTTTTAAGATTGCTAGTAGTTCTTTTTCATTTATGTGGTAATTTTGTTGGGTTTGTGTGAAAGATCCACTAGTATATCTAGCTAGTCTTTTCTCATCTTCTCATATTTCAATGAATTTTAATACTGCTTCGCAATTGTTTTCACATGCATCTGTTTCTATTATCCATGACCATTCTTTAATAGGTAATCTTAGCTTATTTAATTCTGAAGTCTGTTGTTTTAATGTTTTAAGCTTTTCTTCATCCTCTGGGGTCCACTCCCATTTATTGAACTTTTTTAGTTTTTTTTGTAACCAATTTGTTTTTGCTGATAAATTTGGTATGTAACCTCTTGTTTGATTTAGTAACCTGATTATAGATTGTACTTCTCTTTTTTCTTTAGGACATTAGGAAATGTCCTTTATTTTTTTTGCTATATGTGGCTGTAGCTCTATTCCTTCATGTGATGATTTTGTTCCTAAGAATTCTATCTCAGTTTTGAACAATTCCAATTTTTTATAGTATAATACCTGTATTTTTTTTACTATTTCTATGAATTTTAGTAGATGCTCTTTATGTTTTTCCTCGTTTTCGGATCCTATTAGAATATCATCTACATATACTAATATGAAATTTTTGTATTTTTCAAATATCTTATCCATATATTCTTGAAATATTCCTAGACTTTTTTTTATAACCGAATGGTAATACATTCCATTCATAGAATCCTTGAGGTGTGCTAAATGTTGTTAACTGTTTCGAATCTTCTGTTAGTTTTACATGATAAAATCATGATTTACAATCAAATTTCGACTATATTTTTCTTGTCCTTAATGTGTTGAGTAGTATTTGCATATCTGGTAGTGGATATCCAAATATCTTAGTATATTTATTTAGTTCCTTATAATTTACTACCATTCGAGATTTACCTCTTTTTTCTTTTGAATGTTTTCTTACTATGAATGCTGGTGATGAATGTGGACTTTGTGATTTTCTTATGTAATTATTTTCCATTAATTCTTTTATATGTATTTTGAATTCTTCTAGATCTGTTAAAGTATGCCTTATAGGTTTAATTTTTATTACGTTATTCAATCTATTAACTATATGTGTTGTGGGTTTACTAAGTCCCATTTTGCCAAGGGGTCTTCTCTGCACAGATCTTCTAATTATTTTTATAAAATTTCTTTTGTAGTTATTTCTTGGACTTGTTGTATTCTAGTTTTGTTTGGTAAATATTGATATTCATCACGCTGGGTTGCAGAAACTCTAATGTGTGGCAGTTTGGTTCTAGAATAAGGTTGGGTTATTCTAATTGTTATTACTTGGTGTTGACATGGTGTCGTAAATACAACTAATTTATGTGATATGGTTATAGGATAGTATTGTTAGAAAAAGTCATTTCCTAAGAGCACATCATTATTCATATCATCAAACTGGTATATTATTGGTATTTTTAGTATGTAATTTCCTATTTGTATATTAACATTTTGTTGATACTTATCAAGTATGATAGTTTATCCAGTTAATCCAGTTATTGCTTTTTTATTATATCCATCTTGTTTCTATTTTGGTAGTATTTTTTCGCGGCATAGGCTAGTGCCTGCTCCGGTGTCTATTAGACTATGATAGTTTCTTGATTTGTATCCTTCGTAAACAAATTCTGTTAGTATGTATAATGTGTTTTTTGTTGATCTTAATGGATTTATTTGTCCAATATTCTATTTATTACTATACTTTCATGTTTACTGTTATTGTGATTTTTTCTTCTTGAATTGAGTAAGGTTGTACTGATGTAAGGAAGTCAGTTTCTAATAAAATTTATTAACATGGTGTTTTGGGTCTACGTGTAAGTATAATAACATTTCATTTCTACCATTTATCCTTAGTGGTAGTATTATTTTATGTACAATTGGATGTCTATTATTGTAATAGTCTAGGTAGTAATATGAGTTTTCTAATGGCATTAATTCAGTTGTTTTTATATTTGTTTGTTTAATATGTGAATTAGTAGCTCCTGTATCTACTAAGGCCACTTGTTTATTCCAATTTCCATTGTCATAATATTCTATTTCTATTTTAAATTGGTTATTGTTTTGGTGTTCTAATATATTTATTATTGGTGTTAATTCCAATGCTTGTTGTTTGTTTCTTATTGATAGTGATATCTTTCCGAACATTATTTGTGGTGCTTTTCCTTTTGCTATTTCTTTTGCTTTATTAAGTCCAATTCTATATAATTTGGTATAGTCATTTCAGGGTTTTTTCTAGCTGGTTTGTATCTTATAATTTCGCTGAATAGCGGCTCTATTTTAAAATTATCTATGTCTATTTTTTACTTCATGCTAACTAGTGAACGCATAAATATTTCTTATTTGTATATTCATAATTTTACTTTTTTCTATCATTTCTAATCCTGATAATTTGTGATACATGACTAGACTTTTGTCTTTATTTTCTTCTGTCATGCTTATATAGAAATTAGGTTTTATTGTAAATTTTATCTTTTGGTACATTGGGTTTCCTTATACTATTCCTATTAAGGCATCTTGTGTACTTGATATTATTCTATCATCCATTAGGTATATTTCCAGGGGTGTATTTATTCCTTCCTTAAAATAGGATTTTATTATTATTTGTACAACTCCTAAATGTATGTGTCTTAATGTTTTTCTAGTTTTCTCACTTATTTTTTCCATCTCTTGTCTTATTATTCTTTCGGTTATTAATGGGATTATGGTTTTTTCCTTGTGCTTATTCAATGTCTATAGGTTGTTCATTATTCCTAGCTATTATGATGGTACTTTTCTTCCTTTCGAATATTGGTAGTTTAAAACTTTCTTTTGGATTTATATCTAATTTGGTCGCTCTTATTTTATCGTATTTTTATATTTCAAAGCACATTCTTTACCTTACTTCTTCATTGTTTACTTCTTCATTAATCAAAACCAAAATCTGATTAATATATCAATCAAAACCAAACTTTCTTACGTTAGTCACGTTTGACTGATATATTATCCAAACCTAGCTCTGATACCACTAAAAACCTTGTCACGTCCTGCATCCCAAAAATACGGAATGCGAGTACATGACATTGGCCCAGCGAATGACTAACATTACCCATAAGTTGTTTATCCGATCAACTCAATAATATAATTAATACAGAACAATTGCGCAGGAAATAATAATAATCTCATGAACAATAATACTTGGAATAAACAATATGAGATAACCAAATATAATAATAATCCAACATCTGGAAACAAATAATAGCAATATTCGGGTCAAAAACCCACAATACAATGAAATAACAATAGTCCAATAATTAAGTTTTCATCACAAAACAATAAATTATTAAGCGGCGATGCTACCAATGTTGTTCTCCCAATCCATCAGGCAATTCTCCATCAACACCTGTAAACACTTCATCTAAAAAGAGGAGAAAAATATCCGTAAAGCAAGTCACGAACAGCAAGTAGAGAACGCAAGGAACAATGGAAAAACGATATAACAATGAATTCAATGGATCAATAGGAATCAATACATGGCACGATAGCAATAATCAATATCATGGTAGTCAATGCAATGGTTATAAACAATGATTCAATATTCGATAATAATCTTCAATGATCAATAACAATAACACTTGGCCGATATTCAATATCAATAGGAACAATGATGAACAATATGCGATGTCGATGTTGTGTCAATTCTTAAGTCTATTAATCATTTTAATCCTAACTAATGTAGCACTTCATGCGTCCTATTTATTTACCACATGGTTGATACATACAAACAAGTTATGTTTAGACTTAGTGATGAATTTTATAGATCATGTACTCGGCAATGATATACAATAATGACCGATGATTTAATGATCGATAATCGAATCAATTGAGACACTGTAATCAGTAATCTACAATCAACCGATGACCGATATGACCGATATGACAGATATGACCGATAAATAAGGAAACACGGGCCCCTCCTCCGAGTATAGTTCCTATATTTTCCACTACTAAAGTCAACTCTTAAATCCCGGCTTGTTAATTATTTTATCAATGCAACAATACAATATGCAATTTGAGACATGAGATGAACAATAGTATCAGTATGAGAGCAATACGACGATAACTTAGATAAGACAATTAGAATGATAACAATGGGGCATTAGGATCATGCAATGCAACATACACACTTTAATTCATGCAACACTATAATATAGAAACAATTAATTTATTAAAAACTAAAAGATAAAATTCTGGATAGTAAGACTAGTCTATACAAAAATGTAATTTCCCGCTGTACAGATATCAAAAACTGAAGTCGTCAGAAATTCTAGAAACTAGACTTCCACATGGTTCCAACGCATATTTAAAGTTCAAAATCCGACAACAGTAGCTAGGTCAAATACATCATTCTTTACAGATTTCATGTTCTGGCAGAAATTTGGCATCTAGTTATTACATTTTTAGAATCAGCAAAAAACTCAATAATAAATTCATTAAAAATATTTATTAGACTCTTAAACATGATAACTAATAATCTGAAAATTTTCAGAGCAATATTTTAATGTTAAATCAACCTTTTATCAGTTTAAACATGAATCGTTCAAGAATCTGAAATTCTGGAAATACAACACAGCAGTAGTAAAATAGCCATAACTTTTGCACTACAACTTGGAATTCAGCGATTCAAGATGTTCTGGAAACTAGAAAGATAAGGCTACAACTCTTATTCAGAAACTAATATTTTTTGAGATCATTTACCGAGTCGAAAATAGCAGACAATATACAGTCAGCAAGCAACATACAAATTTTAAAGGTATTTTTCATGAAATAAATTAAGTAAACATGATGGGTAAATTATGTAGTCAATAAATTATGTAATCAACATGAAAGGTGTAATAGCATGATAAATATAACTAAAAACACAAACGTACACAATTCTAATAACATCCAACATCAATCGATCAATCAAACATACAACCTAGTAATTATCTCTAAGATAATTAATTGTGTTATGATTATATGAACAACTCTATTCTCAATTCTATATGAATGCATGAAAGATTTATTTTTTAGTGTCAATAGAGGCACGATGTCAAGAATATTGGTGTTAGCTCGTGTAAACTCTCAATAGACCCAACGAACGATAATCAATAAAACGATATGATAACGAATATGATCTACTTACAAGAATTTCAATAAAACTTGAACTTGATTCAATTAGTAATTCAAGAGGAAATGTGACTTGCCTTTTGGACGACAAAATTGAATACCAAGAATAACGAGATAAGGACCCCGAAGCAATGAACCCACGAACTCATACGAAATAACACGTGCAAACTACGTATAAAAGAAACAAAGTAACATCAGCAAAAAGTGATAGCAACTGCAACAGCCAGAGGGTGGTCGGGATCTGGCCGACGGCGACGGCGACCAGCGGGTGGTCGAGCGACTGGGCCGCGCGACGAGAGGTCGGGAGGTCGACGTGGGCGAGCCTGGCATCGATGGCGACGCGCTAAAGTTTGGGAGGGAGAAGGATAGAGCGGGGGGGGGGGGGGTGTCAGGTCAGGGCGTCGACGGGAGAGGGAGGCTCGATGGGGTTGGCTGATGCAGGGGAAGGCGACGCTGGTGGTGGTGTCGCCGGAGGGGGTGGTCGGGGGTCTGATCGGAGATGGAGCACAGGGGTATTGGGCGGGAATCTAGGTCGGGGAGAGAGAAACGGGAGGAAAGAGAAAGAGGAGAGAGGAAAGAGAAATTGACGGCTACAATTTGTGTTTTTGTATTTTTTGGGATTGTATTAGGGTTGTATTTATAGAATACGAGTAGATTATTGGGTTAATGAGTTTTGGATCCAATAATAGTGGGTTTGGGTTGAGAACAAATTGCAATTGGGTTTTGGGTTCAACAAAGAGATGGGTTTGAAAACAATAGGGTTCAAATAAAATACCAACAATCCAATAAAATAAAATTCACAAGATAGATCGCCCAACAAAAAGAGAAAATAGTTCATGAACGAAAATTTAAATCCAAATAAATAAATAAATAATACAAATGAATAGAATATAAATTGGGCTTGAAAATAAATTAAAATTCGCCAAGAAAATCACATCAAGTACAATAATTAAATAATTCAATAAATGAATTTTAAATAATAATCTAGAAATAACGGTTAATTATTATAATTATAATAATAATAAAATCATATGACAAAATAATATTCGGGTTTAACAATTTCATTAAAATAATCCAATAATAATAATATATTTGTTTTAGGCTCAAATATAAATAGTCGATCAATAAAATATAGAAAAATAAGATCAAAATACGACATTATTCGAAATGAATAAAATTTTCGATTAGAAAATATTTTAATAAAAGATCCGAAATGAATTTAGCACAAAATAAATTTATAAAAATCAAATTATAGAAAAATATACGGAAAATACTTATTGTCGGGAATTGGGGTTACATTTCCACATATGTAACAATTACATTTCTTAGGGTTTTTCATATATTGTCTATTTTTATTTTTATTTATTTTTCTAAAGTATTTTTTACAGGGTTTTTTTATATATTTTAAAAGTTTTTCAATATTTTGGTGTATATTTTTTTAATTTGTGATTATTCTTCTTTGTATAATTATAGTTATGATTACATCCCCAATGATCATTCGGTCTAGCATCCTCACAACAAATTCTTTGTTTATAAGTTTTGCACTACAACTTGGAATTCAGCGATTCAAGATGTTCTAGAAACTAGAAAGATAGGCTACAACTCTTATTCAGAAAGTAATTTATTTTGAGATCATTTACTGAGTCGAAAATAGCAGACAATATACATCCCGCAAGCAACATACAAGTTTTGAGGTATTTTTCATGAAATAAATTAAGTAAACATGATGGGTATCAATTCTGTAGTCAATAAATTATGTAATCAACATGAAATGTGTAATAGCATGATAAATACAATTAAAAACACAAACGTACACAATTCTAATAACATCCAACATCAATCGATCAATCAAATATGCAACCTAGCAATTATCTCTACAATAATTAATTGTGTTATGATTATATGAACAACCTTATTCTCAATTCTATATGAACGCATGAAAGATTCAATTTTTAGAGTCAATAGAGGCACAATATCAAGAATATTGAGGTTAGCTGGTGTAAACTCTCAATAGACCCAACGAACGATAATCAATACAACGATATGATAACGAATAGGATCTACTTACAAGAATTTCAATAAAACTTGAATTTGATTCAATTAGCAATTCAAGAGGAAACATGACTTGCCTTTTGGACGACAAAATTAAATACCAAGAATAACGGGATAAGAATCCCGAAGCAATGAACTCACGAACTCACACAAAATAACACGTGCAAACTACGTGTAAAAAAACAAAGTAACAACAACAAAAAGTGATAGCAACTGTAATAGCCAAAGGGTGGTCGGGATCTGGTCGACGACAATGGCGACTGGCGGGTGGTCAAGCGACTGGGCCGTGTAACGAGAGATCGGGAGGTCGATGAGGGCGAGTCTGGCGTCGATGGCGGCGCGCTAGAACGGGAGGGAGAAGGACAGGGCGAGGGGGGGAGGGGGGGTGTCGGGTCAGGGCGTTAACCGGAGAGGGAGGCTCGACGGGGGTGGCTGACGCAGGGGAAGGCGACGCTGGTGGTGGCATCGCCGGAGGGGGTGGTCAGTAACACCCCGTATTTCGAGAGAGTATAAATATTAGTATATAGTATATAGTATAGTATATATATAGAATAATAAAAAAAGAAAAAGGAGGTGAGATGAGTTAGGTAATGACATGGAGGAAAAAGTGGAGAAGGAAATGAGATGAGTTAAAGTGGGGACTATAGATGATTCTATGGGATTTGATGAAGTGATGGGCTTAGAAGATTTTCTATGGGGCATAAGAAATTAAAATGAAAATGAATGAAAGAAATGAAGGAGTGAAGTGTGCTGGTTTGGTCATGGTTGACCGTGAGTTGACCATGGGGATTTAATATCCCACATCGGTGGTAAATAAGAGAAAAAGAGAGAATATATTAGGAAAGCCAATGAGAAAGGTTACATAATCGTCCGGACACCCTTTTGAGGCAGCCTGTGGTGGGCTGTTGCTAGAATTTAGTTAATTGTGTGCGTACGAGTTGAGTGCGGGACGTTACAGATGGTATCAGAGCCAACTTTCGACATCGAATGTAGAGCTTGTAGATATGAGGTGCGTAAGATCCTTGGTGGGCAGCGATATGTGTATGAGATGCGTAAGACCCTTGGTGGGCAGCAATTATGAGACAAGTCTACATTCGACTAGAAATGATATCCTGTGCTAGATTGCACATCCCGTATTCAGCGAGGACACTAAATTCTTAAGAGGGGATGAGTGTAACACCCCGTATTTCGAGAGAGTATAAATACTAGTATATAGTATATAGTATAGTATATATATAGAATAATAAAAAAAGAAAAAGGAGGTGAGATGAGTTAGGTGGTGACGTGGAGGAAAAAATGGAGAAGGAAATGAGATGAGTTAAAGTGGGGACTATAGATGATCCTATGGGATTTGATGAAGTGATGGGCTTAGAAGATTTCCGATGGGGCATAGGAAATTAAAATGAAATATGAATGAAAGAAATGAAGGAGTGAAGTGTGCTGGTTTGGTCTTGGTTGGCCGTGAGTGGACCATGGGGATTTAATATCCCACATCGGTGGTAAATAAGAGAAAAAGAGTGAATATATTAGGAAAGCCAATGAGAAAGGTTACCTAATCGTTCGGACACCCTTTTGAGGCAGCCTGTGGTGGGTCGTTGCTAGAATTTAGTTAATTGTGTGCTTACGAGTTGAGTGCGGGGCGTTACATGGTCGGGGGTCTGATCGGAAATGGAGCACAGGGGTATTGGGCGGGAATCAAGGTCGGGGAGAGAGAAACGGGAGGAGAGAGAAAGAGGATAGAGGAAAGAGAAATTGATAGCTACAATTTGTGTTTTTGTGTTTTTAGGGTTTGTATTAGGGTTGTATTTATAGAATACAAGTAGATTATTGGGTTAATGAGTTTAGGATCCAATGGTTTTGGATTGAGAACAAATTGCAATTGGGTTTTGGGTTCAACAAGAGATGGGTTTGAAGACAACATGGTTCAAATAAAATACCCACAATCCAATAAAATAAAATTCACAAGATAGATATCACCCAATAAAAAGAGAAAATAGTTCATGAACGAAAATTTAAATCCAAATAAATAAATAAATAATACAAATGAATATAATATAAATTGGGCTTGAAAATAAATTGGAATTTGGCAAGAAAATCAGATCAAGTACAATAATAAAATAATTCAATAAATGAATTTTAAATAGATAATTTAGAAATAACGATTAACGATTATAATTATAATAATAATAAAATCATACGACAAAATAATATTCGGGTTTAACAATTTCATTAAAATAATCCAATAATAATAATATATTTGTTTAAGGCTCAAATATAAATAGTCGATCAATAAGATCTAGAAAATAAGATCAAAATACGACATTATTCGAAATGAATAAAAATTTCGATTAGAAAATACTTTAATAAAAGATCTGAAATGAATTTAGCACAAAATAAATTTATAAAAATCAAATTATAGAAAAATACACGGAAATGCTTATTGTCGGGAATGGGGGTTACATTTCCACATATGTAACAATTGCATTTCTTAGGGTTTTTCATATATTGTCTATTTTAATTTTTATTTATTTTTATAAAGTAATTTTTTATAGGGTTTTTTATATCTTTTAAAAGTTTTTCTATATCTTGATTTATATTTTTGGAATTTGTGATTATTCTTCTTTGTATAATTATAGTTATTATTACATCCCCAATAATTCGGTCTAGCATCCTCACAACAAATTCTTTGTTTATAAGTTCTGTAGTATTTCATTGTTGCTCTAGCATCTTGGCATACTTTATCCCTATAATCTTTTACAAATTGTGTTCTATACCCTAAAGTATCTACTTCTGGTTTTACTTTCTCACTTATGTATGCACTATATATATTTATACTCCATGGATCATGTAGTTTTAGAAAGAATGAGTCCAAGATTGGACTTCGTTCTTCTTTTGTATAATAACTATCTTGAAAATATTCTCAGAATTCACAAGCATAAGTATCAAAATAACACATGTCGCATATTTCTAAGTTACTTAGTTTCCATCTTGCTTGATTCTTTTTGTATATAGTGTGTTTTTCTCCTTTATCGTAGACACTAAATTCTGTTCTTATTGCTATTTCGTAATTTGTAATTATTTCTTTCACACCTAAGGTTCGTTGTGCTGATGTTTCTTCAATTCCATTATCTTCAGTTGGTCTTGATTTTCTTATAGTATTTCTCTCTTCTTCCTTTAGTCCATTCCACCATTTTGCTACTACTCCTATAATGGTGGCTTCTATAAATTTCTCAAATGTGTTTCCTGAAAGATTTTGCCTAAATCCTACTATTAGTGAGGCCTTTACCTATTCTTCTATTGTTCTATCTACGTCTTTTACGCAGTCTAGATCTAGGGCCATTCTCCATTTCCTGTTATTCTTTTTTTGTAGTGTTCTGCAGGTTCATATTTTTGGGGTTTCTTATTCTTTGTCTCTTTCTAATTTATTATTTTTTGTGTTTTCCCATTTTCCATGGTAATTGATAAGGTCTTTTGTTAGGTGGTGGCCTTAAGATTTCGTACATGTCAGTTTGAGTTTCTGTAGGTTTTACTATAATCTTTTTTTTATCTTGATTCATTTTTATTTCTTCATTCGTTATATCTAGGTTTTTTAAGGCTTCCTCTACTTCTACTGAATTAGGATTTGTCATTAAATCTTCTATTTCTAAAATATTTATATTAAGTTTTGTTATAGTTTTTAACTCCTTCATACATTCGTCCGTTATGCCTAAATTTTCCTCTGTGTCATCAGTTATATACCTACCTAATTCTTTTATGCTTTTATTTATGATTTTTAAATATTTTCTTATAATTCCTACAAACTCAGGACCATTGGAATCTTCTTCTAACTCCTGTATGTTTATCATATAGATTTCTGGTCCTATATTTGGATTTAATCCTACTGCTCCGTTGGCCATACTTAGCATAATATTTTGTATGCTAGTAGGTATTGGTAATACCAACTCTCTTCTTTGTTTCTGTAATCTAATACTTTGTATGCTATCTCCTTTTGTATTTTCTTAGGTAGTTTATTAGTTATTTTACTTGTGATCAACAAATATTATGATATTTCCTTATCAGTAATATGTTTTCTTTCTGTTATTTTTCTATCAATGTATCTAATTTTAAATCTTGAATTTTTTTTTAATCTTAATATTTTTATTTTCTGTGAAATATCCAGTTTTTAAATAGGGTAGTGAGATATGTAAATTTTTAGTTTTAGTGTTGTGTAAATATTCCTAAAATTAGGGTCTTTCTTGAAAGATTACTACCAACTGTTCTATTTTTATAAATAGTTTGGAAGGTATCCTGTATTTGCAAATATTTTCTAAAAAATTTCTATAAGTGAAATTGAGTCATTTTATTGTTGCTGTTTCTTTATCCCTTTCCGATTGTTACTGTTGTTTACTTTATTTCTTTTTGTTATGCATTGTTATAATTTAATTTTTTAAAAAAAAATATAGAGTATAGTCATCCTGTTACTCAGAGTACTGAGCCAGCTACATTATTATAATTGTATTAATAAAATAAAAAGTCAGTCTTCAAATACAACTTTATATTTATCAAATCGCTTTCTTGAATAGAACCACAAAAGCAAAATGTTGCCAAAAAAACCTTTCTTGAATAGAATCACTCTGTTTCATTAATAAGAGATTAATAAAACAAACTCAGAGTACTGAGCCAGGTACATTATTATAATTTTATTAATAAAATAAAAAGGCAGTCTTCAAATACAACTTTATATTTATCAAATCGCTTTCTTGAATCGAACCACAAAAGCAAATTGTTGCCAAAAAACCGTATGTTTTCGTTGAAAATTTCCCACATTATTTTTCTTTGTCAAAAACGTATAAAACACTTGATATATATATTATCTTATCCTTATATTCTTTTTCGCGCTTCGAATATTATCTTATCCTTTTCTTAAACACGTATGGACCCATAGTTCTTATACCCATCAAGTATACGATATCACGTACAACAATCCAATATCATGCGCCTGCGCATATTATAACACTATCCTACGGTCATACGTCAATCCTGTAGAAAGCATAGGATTCTAACGTATAAAAAAACACAACTCATCGATCGCCATCCCTACACGTGTCAAAAGTCAAGTGTACGCATAAAACAAAACTATGCGGCTGTCGGTTCTTCTTTTTCTTCCTTTTTGTTCATTTTGAGTTTTGTGTCTGCAACTCTCTTTCTATAAAAACCCTGGCTCGAATTTTGATGCAATAAACCCCCCTCCCCAAAACAAAAAAATCATCCCAATTTCCTCGCCGAATTTGAAATTCCGATCGTTTCTTCGACACTTTGATGACACATTCGAGCAAATCTCATCGAATTGTCGGCGATTTGCGCTTCTTTCGTTGAATCGGGTCGTAAAGGTTCGTTCTTTTTCGAATCGTCGAGCATCCCCCAATTAATTGGATGGTTTCTTGTTTAATTTAGCTTTTGATTTGAAATCATTTTGGTATTTGATTTTGGTACTTGAAAGATTGCAGGATATGGAGGAGAGGCTGAGGTTGAGGGTGGTGGTCTTGATGTGCTTGGTTTTGGTTTGCAGTGGGAGTGGTAACTCTCTCTCTCTCTCTCTCTTTGAATTTCTTATTCATTTTGTTGAATTAGGTTTCGATCATATGTTAATTAGTGGAATGATAGATTAGTATAGAAAAGAAGAAGTTGGTTAGCCTTTTGAGGGATCTTGTTTATGAGAAAGATATAGTGTTGTTGATACAAAATACACAAATTCATGCACTTTTTGAATGGAAACTAATATCTTGGAGATTGAACTTAGTTATAAAGTTGTGTTGTAACAAATTGATGCAAAAATGGAGAACAGGTTAGCTTCTAGGAAGCACGGGTACTTCCGAAAGGCCAACGTACCCATGTCGGGTGCGTATCGGGTGACGATACTTCTTGGATACTCCAGGGTGCGTACCCAAAGAGTACTTAATTTTTTAATTCTCTTTTGCAACTTTTAGGCACATTGTGCTTAGATATACACTCGCGGCCGTAGTGTAATTTTAAAAAACGTGAGGTTTAGAGTTATGCTCAACCAGAAAATAAGTATACCCAAAAATTTGATACGTGGATTATTATTTCTAATTTCTTTCTTCGAAAATTCTTATAATCATGATTTATATCTTCATAGTTCTTTATAATTATTTTAAGAGTAAAAAGATCCTAGAGGGACCCTTTAGGAAATTTCCTAGAGGGAAGCTGACATGTCATGCATTTATTAGTTGGCACAACTACATTTTACAAAATTGTCCTTATTAAATGGAGGGGGTATTATACAAATTTGGCGGCCCCAACTTATAAATGCATGCCACGTCAGCTTCCCTGTGGTAATTTTCCTAGAAGGTCCCTCTAGGATTCTTTCACTCTTATTTTAATGCTTGCATTTTTAAAACGATTATTTTTTATTTATAGATATTAATATGAAGTATATTATATTTAACATACCCACCAGCGCACCCGTATCCTTCTTTTTTGTAAAATACGTATCCCCGTATCCGTGTCGTGTCAGTACCCGCACCACGTAGCTTTTTGAGGGATCTAGTTCATCTGGGTTAAAGAAAGATATGGTTTATTTACACATGCACAAAAGGCATCTATACATTTACCATAGACTACACCTAATAATGGAAATTAATAGTTGCATAAAGTAATGAGATTAGGGAGGTCGCTCTTTTGTGTTTTTTTAAGATTGATTGTCAAATAGCTCCTATCATATTATTGAGTTGTAGTAATTATTGAAGCACTTGTTAGGACTTCCTCATAGTAATGATGACTCAGCATCCAGCCTCTTATTTCATAAAATTTAGTTGGGGGTATTTGGGGTTTACTTTTGATTTTCTCCCTAATTAACTTGCATGACAACTTTCACTAGGGAGTATCATGACTCGGTGATGAATGTTTGCTTGGATTGTGACATTAATCTGGTGGGGTTTTCTTGTTTCTGATGGCATATAAGTTGATTAAATTTGTTTTTTGAGTTAAAATGACTAAATTATTTTATGAATTCCATTGAAGATATAATTAGACCCAGAAATTTGATAGGGATCAAAAAACAAATTTAACGTGGATTACTATTTGAATTTGTTGTTCGAGTCAAAATGACTAAATTATGTTAAGAAATCCAGTGAAGATATGATTTGACGTGCTAGGCTTGTGGGTTCTGATAGGGGGATAGAAATATAATTAGTCGACAATCTACTTGATGGTATGATTCAAGTTTAATGGACGTGAATTTTTATTGTTTCTGATGAAATCAGTTCTAGGTATGCCAAGTTAAAATCTTCGGAACTTGGTTTTCAAGATATTGGAACATATAAGCTGGTTAGAAGAAGAAATCTTATATCTATCTTGTTGCTCAACTGACCCTCATTATTTGGTGATGGTGCAATGTGGCAACCAATGGCAGTGGTTACTGTGAGATTTGATATATTTCAATGATCTTTCTTCTTTGTTTTGTCGTCTTTTTCCATTTTGGTTAAAGTTAGATTCGTTGGTCGTACACAAGACATGAATGATAAGTTTTTGCCTCATTGGCAGTTAACCTTAAAGTGCACGTAGATTTTTGACATGTCATTTCTTTGTCACTTTGAAGGACTTCCACTGGCTAGGTGTTTAATAATGAATGAGGATCCAGAGCATCCAAGGTCCCATCTTGAATGATTCATATGGAATTGAAATATTTGAATGTTGTGGAAAGTGGAAAGCGAAAAGCGGGAGCGAAGCGTAGGCTAAGCTTTAGTGGCAAAAACCACAAAGCTCAATTTTAATAAGGTGAAAACAAACACATGACAGAAAAATTTATAGACAAAAAGAAATTAGGTGCATAAGTTTAAATAATGAGCAATTTAGAAAGGGAAAAAAAATCAAAACACCATAGTATATGCAAAGAAGCAAATTTACACGACAACATATACTCTAAATATAAGAAACTCAAACTAGACAAACAAGCAAACTAATGTGAATTACACTTCAAACTTCAAAATCTCTTTATCTTTTACTGGAGACTTTGCTAATTCATCTCCAGTTACATGTACAAAATTAAATATTGCGAAATCTTTAGCATTTGTTGTCGTGTCAATTACTTTATTACATCTTGAAGCTATTTGTTTTTGTTCAGAATATTTTTGTTACGGTGGCTATGTTAGATCAATTTTATTGGGAACTTATAAGCAATAGTTAAGTGAGTATGAGCTTTAAAATGAAACCAATGATGCTTTTAAGTTGGTTTTGAATATTGCCTAATACCTAGACACATTGACTATATTCGGTCAAGATTTTACCTACTTATATTTCCAGTTTGTCCGGTGTTTCTGTAACACCCCGCAAAATTGAATTATGACATTTTGCTTACGGGTGTTACGCACATGTATTTTGTACTGTTACAGGTAATATCCATAACGTATTCTAATATAAACATTATACGTATTTTGTATTTCGACTATTTATACATTTTCCGTCTTCTCAAAATTTATTTTTTATCCTATTTGAGCCAATTCAAATATTAAATTTTATCTTTGTGTTTTTATGTGTATCGCACGTGCTTTCAATACACGTGTCAACTATGATATTCTTACGTGTAATATTATAAAATTCTTACGTATTTCAATTATTTATTTTTATAATTTGTTCGAATTTGTTTTATAAATTGAAATTCATTTTTTTGATATTTTGATCCAAATATATTTATATGTGCGATGCACGTGTTTTCTATGTGCATGTTGATTACATTGTTGCATGTATAAAATTAATAAAATGTATTTTTCGTATTTCGTATTTCGATTATTTATAAACATTTCCTCATTAATCAAATCTTTTTGAATATTTGTTTTTACGTGCGGCGCACGTGTTTGCGGTGCACTTGTTGGGTGTGTTCTCTTTCAAAATAAAATTTATGAATGTGTGTGTTTATTTCTATTTGTGCATGAAACCTTTAATTATAAATAAATTAAACTAGTTTCATTAAATACATACTACATATTATAACATATACATTTAATTTAAATAAAAACTATTAATAAATTGTGTGCACACACGTAGCACGCACGTGCACGTGCATTTCACACCAAAATCAAATAGCCACCTCTGTGTTTGACCGGGTATTTGGTGGAGTGAGAGGAGTGGTGGGGTGAGTGGGTGGTTAATTAACTACCCATTAATTAACTTTCCTTATATACAACCCCTCCCTCCTCTGACCTTCATCAGCAAAGGAATCATATGAAAAAAAATGGAAGTGTGCATTCATTGTGCTTGCTGCCGAAGCTTGCTGGAATCTTTTTCCTCTTGGGCGCGGCTTTCGAGGCGGACTGGGAACTTTTTTTGGAGTTCAATTGCTAGGGAATACTTCAATACTTCAACTGGGTGGGTGTTCTCATTACCTTCTAATTTTGTAGATTTTTGCATGCTTAATTTTACCATGAGCAGTTGCTAAATTTAGTTTGGTGTGTTGAATGTAGAAGTAATCTAGAATGTAGATTGTGCACTAGTTGTTATAATTAATGTGTGATTGAGTAGATGTTCTTTTAACTCTCAAAATGTTAACAAATGTTCATGTTAGTTGAAAGAAGGTGAAAGTGGTAACTAGTGTGATATAGAAAGCAAAATTTCTAAAATTCTAATTGGTACATGCTAGATTAATCATGTAGTGGACAAATTAAAATAATGTATGTGATTCTAATAGTTCCTATATGGTGAATTTTTATGAAAAGAAACTTATTGGTATTAAATTGCATTACATGCATTATGATAGTGTAAATCTTCCCAAAAATATAGTTGGTAAAGGAAAAATAGTTTATGAAAGTCCAATTATAGAAGTATTAGTAATTAATGCAATTTGGGATACAAATTTCATTATTGTTAAAATAAAATTGTTATAATAAAATTGTTATAAGATTTTATCTCTTGTTAATTTACTGAAAGTTGGAGAGATTAAATTCTGGAAGTGATTAGAGATAATAATGTATCACAAGTTAGAGATCAAAATTCGTTAAAAGAAATATAGAAACAGAGAACTAAAAGAAAAGAATTGTAACGTATATATAATAAGATGTGATGTTGGACAACTTGGTTAGCGCGTGAGTGCAAGGGGCTTGGGCGCTCTCTGATTGTGCTCGGGTTCGAGCCTTGAGATGCCCCTTTCCTTTGTGAATTTGATTTTTATGGATTATCAGTACATGCAGTATAAAAGGGATCGAGAGTCCTTCTTTCACCAACCGTCAGTTGGCATATTGGTTGTTGGGTGCAACTTGGGATTGCGATTGGGCGTGTGCTGTTATCTCGGGTTCGAATCCGGCCATGCACAAAAAGGGTTTTTCATAATTTAAAATTCGGGGAAAAAATGTAATAATATTCTAAAATTATTATTAGAACACTTGAGATTATTTTCACATTATTCTAAAATATATTGTGGAGATTAAAAGTTATATTCACTTCAAGTAAAGTATTATATGATTTTTGAATTCAAATTTAAAGAGGGAAATGCATATGATTAAAATATTTAAGAGTTGATTGCAGAATAAAATTTTAGAACACTCTTTTATGGAATTTCATGGATATTAATCCATTGAATTAAAGAAATGGTCGCGGTAAAATCAAAGCATAAGTGTGAGATTAAAATAAGAAATTT
Organism: Hemerocallis citrina; assembly: GCA_017893485.1. NCBI lineage: Eukaryota > Viridiplantae > Streptophyta > Magnoliopsida > Asparagales > Asphodelaceae > Hemerocallis > Hemerocallis citrina. The sequence continues at coordinate 288,715,909 of CM030362.1, forward strand.
CTAGTGAAATTGTGCATTAAGAAATGGTGATTTAAATCTTAAAGAATTTGGTGTTCAGGAGAAGATGTGATGAAACTTGGGCAAACGTAAGTGGGGCGCCTTTATATAGTCTGACGGTGGACTCCAGGACTGTAGACCCAGTTTGACAATGGACTCCGGGACTGTGGTTGCTTGCGATATGAGACGAGCCTTAATTAAATCCGGGACTATGATTGATTTGACGGTGGACTCCAGGATCATGAATAGTTGGGCGGATAAGACACCGATCTCCAGTGTATATGCGTATACCGGGGCTAGAGGGGCACTTGCAAGATGTTCGCACGATGAGAATTCTGTAAGGTTTGACGGTGGACTCCGGGATTGGAATTCGTACTCGTGGGATTCTAAACCTTGCTTTTGTTACCGTAGTAGGTTTTGCATGACGAGAGATTAAACCCTATATTGTGGAGTATGTAAGGGCTTGTCCTCGGACCTATGTAGTTTGAGATGATAGAATCCGAACAGGTATGCATTAGTATCATCGTAGTATAATATCTGCATTAGGAATTAACTCATATCATACACTGATATGTTTAGGATAGTCACTTTTTACACTTTATTGTGCATTCAAGTTTGTGTTTGCTAAAGTAAGAGAATCGCTGTTTTATAACATTGTGTCAGTTGTATGCAACTGACGTGCCCACAGTTTTTTAGTTGCAAGAGTGGACCTGGCATGGACTTGAAGTCACTATGGTTAGTTGATAATGATGATTACTTCCAGATTAAAGTTGTTGAATGTTAAAGTTGTATATTCTTTTGTAACTTCTGCTGTGTATTTTGTAACAGACAATGTGTAATGAAAAAAGTTTTAACTTGTAAATTTGTACGAATTTGAAGTAAAAGATCCTGTTGTGCTACGCATTACATGTGTTTGGAATTCGGGGCGTTACAGTTTCTGTTGAATGACAGCTGAATGATAGTTAATACCCAATCTTGATACCGAGTTTTGAAAACATGTTTTATTTTACTCATTTTTACATTGTTTTAATAGAAAAGATGTGTTCTTGCAAACAACAAAAAGGTTCTTCACCAATACAAGAAAAATCCCAGGATGTGCTCCACCGATGTCCATCTTTCATTTGGGATTATGTTTCACATCTACTCCCGTAACACTTAAAGAGTCTCATATTTTAGGTGTTAAATTCAGTTTAATCGGCTTGTGTATTGTATTCATAGTCTTTTCCCCACTTTAGATCCATGGGTAATCAGGTAATTGATCCATTCTTGAACACTCCTGGCCAACCGATGAGGACATCTATTCTGTTTAGATTTTATTTCAGTACCATATTTGTTTTCGGCAATTATAGCCATATGTAATCTTTTTTATGTATTTGAGATTCTGAGAATATTTTGAGATTTGTATCAAGATGTATTTTGAGCCTATTTATAGGCTTTGAGATTAATGAGAAAGTATGTCATTCTTGATTAAAAAAATTGTGTTAGAGTTTTTGCTCTCTCTCTCTCTTTTGTGATACAAGTGAGATCCAAATTATTAGAGTTTGTGATAAATCCTAATACAATTTTAGGGTTAGTGATTAACTCTAAAATCTACCAAAAAAAATTCCCAAATAAAATAACCCAAACCCTATTCCCCAAATCAAAACCCTAATCTCCCTTCACTCTTCTTCCACACCTTCTCCGACCGAACACCTCACCACCCTTCCCTCCTCCGTCGCGAGCCCCGTTGACCACCCCTCTCACCTCCACCCCAAATTGCGTCGCCCCCGGTCCCGCTCCACCTTAACGCCCTCGTCGTCGCCCTTCACCCTCGTCCTCGCGACCCCCATCGTCGGATCCCCTATCTCCGAACCCATCTCCATCATCCTTCATCCTCATCCCCGTTCACCCCAGACTCCATCGTCAACCTCCTCAACTCACCCCCCGAAACCCAAAGCTCCGACCTTCTCCTTCCTTCTGCTCCTCACCAAGTCGAAACCCAAGCACCCCGTCTCCTCCAGCCAGCTACGATGCCCTCACACCAGGCCGACCACTAGCCCAGTCACCCGTGCGCGCCCTGTTCTCCTCCCGAGTGCCGACGCCAACCCAGATCTGTCACTGCTCTTGAAGTTGCTGCTGCCGTTACTACCTTTTTGATTGCTGTGCCCTCCGAGATCTACACTGCGTTCTTCGAACCCTCGGTATATTCTTTCCACTTTAAATATTTGTGTTATACTGCACTGTTATTTCTATTATATTATTCAATTTAACTGTCATCCACAACAATTGAGATTGAGTGTTCCACTTGCCTGATTAGAGTACGACTCGATATTGAATCGTTTACTTGCTAAGAACACTTAGGGATTTAGTTATTGATTGTAGAATTGAATTATTAATTGGGATTGTTAAACGTAATTCAGTTCTTGAAAATCCATCAAACTAATTAATTGTTTTAAAATTCTAACTTTGATCCGCATTACATGTTGGTAAAATTAACCCGTTAAGATCCTTAGAAATTCTCTATTTTAGGGTTAGTTTTACATCATTTTGGTATCAGAGCAAAGGTTCTTAAAACCCTAGTTCTTGCATCATTTAGGCATTATTTTGCATTCAGTTAGGATTGTATAGTCTTTTATTTTTCTTTCTTTTATTTTAGGTCATTTCAGATTCATTAAAAAAAATTAGGACACACACGACCTCTAGTTTCCACTTTTGGTGAATGCGTCTTCGCAGCACCATCACATATCCTGAAGAGCATTTCTTATCCCTTCTAAATCACCCAATTAGGAACTCTAGACTTTTCCGACCTGAAATGGACAACTCTGATATCTCCGCTACCCTAGCTGCCATCTAAGCAACTCTTGCCAATATCAATCAAAGGCTTGAGAAAGTGGAGTTAAATCAAACCATTGTCCCTGAGCTTCATGCCAATTGTCAGATCCCTCAAGGGAATGTTCGTGACGATCAACGTCAAGAACGTGACCCTGACGAACATTATAAGAAGAACGTTAAGGCTGACGTTTCCCAGTTTGAAGGCCACATGGAACCCTAAGCTTATCTTGATTGGATCCGTGCGATGGACTACTACTTTGTATGGTTTGACATGAGCGAAGCCCTGAAGGTTAAATTTGCCACCATGAAATTGACGAGTAAAGCTCAACAACACTAGACCAATTTTGAACACGCCCGCAGAGGCCGAGACCTGGCACCCATAGCCACGTGAGAAGCCATGAAAGAGAAGCTCACTGAGAGATATGTACCGTTATTGTTCCACACCCGATTGCTAGATTCGTGGAACCAACTTTATCAAGGAAGTAAATCCACACAAGAATATGTTGATAAGTTTGATGACTTCCTTATTCGGTGTAATGCTTTAGGTAATGGGAGTGAAGAACAAACTCTCTCTAGGTTTAGAGCTGGACTCGAGTTGACCTTAGGAACAAGCTAATTCATAGAAATGTGGACTCATTAGCGGCAGCTTATGCTTTTGTCCTCGATATGGATTCTCTTAAAGCAAATTCCCATTACAAGTCTAGCGATTCGATGGATCATTCCTTTAGAATGAATCCTCCTAATCCCTCTAGACCTGAGCACTCCTCTCCTCAGTACCCTAACAAGTCTTACCCAAATAAACATACTTCAAATTTCTATTCACATAGAAATGACAACACGGGTAAGAACACTGAAAGTGACTATTCTAAGATTGACTCTCTTACTAAGTGCTATAAATGTAAGGGATATGGTCATGTTGCTAGCAACTGTCCCAGCCCAAGTAGGATCAATATAGTAGAGGGTACCGTAGTCATCGCTGATGAGCCTGACAATGAGTTTACCTATGAACCTAATGTAAGTGATGATTTCGATAAAAAAGAGGATGACCAGTCTCTCAATTGTATTCAGTCTGTCCAGTCACTTCGATTGAGTGTACCTGAGTCACCCATCCCTTCCCAAGTCACTTGGCAGCCTACAGATTTTACCCCTGTGTTAGAACATCACAGAGTCACAATGTCTGCATCCACATTTTCATTCTGCATTCATGATTTGCATAGAGAAATTTCTAAGAAAATTAATGAGAATAATTTTAACTACACGTTAATAACAGATACAAGAAAAAAATTTAAAACTCTTGATGTTGGTAACGAAGTGATGGTTTGGATTTATCCGGAACGGTTTCCATCTGGATCCGTTAAGAACTTGAACTACATGCTGCAGGCCCATTTGAGATTCTACATACAATCAATGATAATACCTATGTCGTTGATCTTCTTGAAGGTTTTGGCATAAGTAAGGCTTTCAATATTGAGATCTAGTACTCTATGAAGGCTCAAAATTCAACCCTAGATTTTTTTTTATAGATGAGCTTACCCTGCAGCCTAATGGTGAGATTCCACATTTACCCCTCTACCTGATACTATTCACCCACCGACAGAAGAATTGAATAATATTTTAGATAATCAGATAATCTCCACAAGAGATGGTGGTATGCACAAGTATTTGGTGAGGTAGAAAAATAAGCCGAAGTCGGATGACACTTGCAGTGATCGTGAGGGGCTCCCTCAACTGGATCCACATCTTTTGGAGCACCATGACAGGATCACTTGTTTTGACTCGACTGGGTCGAGCTCTCTCCCACCCGGAGAGAATGATGAGGACTTCTATTCTGTTTAGATTTTATTTCAGTACCATATTTGTTTTCGGCAATTATAACCATATGTAATCTTTTTTATGTATTTGAGATTCTGAGAATATTTTGAGATTTGTATCAAGATGTATTTTGAGCCTATTTATAGGCCTTGAGATTAATGAGAAAGTATGCCATTCTTGATTAAAAAAAATTGTGTTGAGTTTTTGCTCTTCCTCTCTTTGTGTGATACAGGGGAGATCTAAATTATTAGGGTTTGTGATAAATCCTAATACAATTTTAGGGTTAGTGATTAACTCTAAAATCTATCAAAAAAATTCCTAAATAAAATAACCCAAACCCTATTCCCCAAATCAAAACCCTAATCTCCCTTCACTCCTCTTCTTCTTCCCCACCTTCTCCGACCGAACACCTCACCACCTCTCCCTCCTCCGTCGCGACCCCTGTCGACCACCCCTCTCACCTCCACCCCAAATCGCGCCGTTCCCGGTCCCGCTCCACCTTAATGCCCTCGTCGTAGCCCTTCACCCTCGTCCTCGCGATCCCCGTCGCCGGATCCCTTATCTCCGAACCCATCTCCATCATCCTTCATCCTCATCCCCGATCACCCCAGACTCCATCGTCAACCTCCTCAACTCACCCCCCGAAACCTAAAGCTCCGACCTTCTCCTTCCTTCTGCTCCTCACCAAGTCGAAACCCAAGCACCCCGTCTCCTCCAGCCAGCTGCGACGCCCTCACACCAGGCCGACCACCAGCCCAGTCACCCGTGCGCGCCCTGTGCTCCTCCCGAGTGCCGACGCCAACTTAGATCTGTCACTGCTCTTGAAGTTGTTGCTGCCGTTACTACCTTTTTGATTGCTGTGCCCTCCGAGATCTACACTGCGTTCTTCGAACCCTCGGTATATTCTTTCCACTTTAAATATTTGTGTTATACTGCACTGTTATCTCTATTATATTATTCAATTTAACTGTCGTCCACAATAATTGAGATTGAGTGTTCCACTTGCCTGATTAGAGTACGACTCGATATTGAATCTTTTACTTGCTAAGAACACTTAGGGATTTAGTTATTGATTGTAGAATTGAATTATTAATTGGGATTGTTAAACGTAATTCAGTTTTTGAAAATCCATCAAACTAATTAATTGTTTTAAAATTCTAACTTTGATCCGCATTACATGTTGGTAAAATTAACCCGTTAAGATCCTTGGAAATTCTCTATTTTAGGGTTAGTTTCACATCACCAACTGTAGGAGGTTTTGGTCTGCTATATTGAACTTTCAGCTGTTCATAATTCAACCAAATTCCAAAGCTCTGAACCATCTTTTTTATTAATTTCATTTCTTTACTTGCACAGGTCGGAAAATAATAAATGAAAGCTGAAGCTTTTAATAACCTGTATATGGATATGCATGGATATTTCTGAGGAGACATGATTTATTATGTAGTTTTGTTATTCCTTTTTATTTGTTGGTGCCTAACTACTACTCTTATAACTTCTGTGATTATACAGAACTTAAAATCAAGCATGAACATAACAATCATATCTACAACAGTACGCTTGCCAAGATACTTGTGGAATATGCTTCTGCTGTGAGTTTTACCTTAGGACAACTTCATCTTCTTTTGCTTATTACTACTTAACCCATCTACTGTTAGAAGTACTTATTTGGTTTTCTGAGAATCTATATATACTTGCAGGTGTACATGACAGATCTAACTGCTCTCTTTTCATGGACATGCACTAGATGTACTGATATGACCACGGTATTTAGAATTGACACGTTTTGTTCAAAATAAATGCTTGTGCTCAGCTCGGATGTCCCAGTGCTAACTATTTGTCTTTCTTTCTTCTTCCGCCTGTGTCCCTTTTTGCTCTTTCCTGTTGTTGGTTGGCAACCCAATGTTGCATTGGAATAGGGCTTTGAGATGATAGAGCTGATTGTTGATGTCCAGAGGTGCTTACAGGTGCAATCCTATTTTATTTTATATGTCAAACAACTACTTATATACATATATATTTTGCCAACTATTAGGTCATACTATTATCCATTTTATAGTAAACAAAGCTTAATTTCATGCAGGCATTTGTTGGTGTTGATCATGATCTTAATTCTGTCATTATTGCTTTCAGAGGCACCCAAGAACACAGGTATGCGAAGTATGGGAGTTTTCAGTTGATATTTGCAATTCTACAGATAGCAGCTTGCTATGTTATAGGAAGTTTGGTGAAAGTTTACAATAAAACTAATCTTACAATTCCTTATCTGGATTTACATTATCATGAAAGCTAAGTTGGTCTCTGTTTTATTTATGTTAATTGTCTTCGTATGAGATGCGATAGAACACTGGTAATTTTATGGCTAAATTCAAAGACACCCCTCAACTATATGCATTTCTGTAAGACACCCCTCACCTTCAACTTTGTTTTCAAAAAATCACTCAACTTTTTTTTCTCAAAAAACACCCCCTAAAAGGGAAGGTTTTTCAAACATTAATGAATGCTCAGGGGTGTTTTTGAATCATTAGAGCATCTGTAGTCGTTATCTATATATCGATAATATCGATATATAGCTTAAAAAGTAGCTGCAGTCGTTTGCTATATATCGATATTATCGATAAATCGCTACAGTCGATTGCTATATATGAGAGACGAAATAGCTTTATCGATAAGTCAGCGACGGTGGTCGAAGAGCCGTCCCACGCGTGCAAACTACTGTTCTAAGCATCGGACGGCACTCGAAATGCCGTCCGTTTCAAAAATTCCGCAATTAACCGGATTAATTAAATCCCAAAATCCCAATATTTCCCACTGTCGGACGGTGCTTGGTGTTGCGTCTGAGAAGTTGCCGCCTTTCCCGGACGGCACTCGATGTGCCGTCCGTTGGGATTATCGCTATAAAACATTACGAGTGATCAAATGGAGTCGTTTGTTAGCAATGCACTGTAGCATTGGGATTATCGCTATAAAACAGTGCATATATGTTAGCAATGCACTGTAGCGTTGGGATTATGGCTATAAAGGGTCGTTTTACGCTACAGTGTTGATCAAATGGAGTCGTTTTACTGCAGTAGTTTGTTAACAATGCACTGTTTTATAGCCAAAAAGGGTGTCGGACGGCACTTCATGTGCCGTCCTAGACATCCGGCGGTCTAATTTTTTTTTTATTTTTTTATTTTTTTATTTTTTAAACGGACGGCACTTCGTGTGCCGTCCGACGATTCCGCAGTCGATTTTTCCACTTTTCGGCCTCCGACGGCATACGAAATGCCGTCCCTTAATATTAAATAGTTGTTTGCTATAATATAGCTTACGACGAGTGCAGCGAAATCCTAATATCTATTTCTATTTATCGATATATGGATAAATTTATAGAAAACGACTACAGATGCTCTTAGTATAGTTTAGGGTGGTTTTTCAAACAAAAATCTTGTGGACCAAATTTAGAAAAAAACTTGAGGGGGTGTTTAAAAAAAAACAGAGTTACAAGGACATTTCTTAAAAAATACGTATAGTTGATTCAAATTTAGCCTAATTTTATTGTAGAAAAACATGAAATCTATTTGAATACTTGTTACTTGAGAAATTTGTCATGAGGCTTAATGGAAACTTTGATCTGGGGGCTTGAAATCATTACTTTACTAACTATATATTTCATGACACATGGATACATATATAGAACTTTTCTAGTTGTTAACATGCAGGCTATTATCATTTGAAGCCCTTCTCTCCTTTTAAGAAAGATACAATCATTAGTTAATTACACAAGCTAGTCTGGTGGTTTATGAGGAGTCATTATGTGTCCAACTGTACGGCATTTTTTAGCATCATAATCCATTTCAAATTGTGTGTATGTATTAATCGGTATCACAATACAAATGTTCTTACTGTTACGCTGAATCTAATTATATTGTGTATATTAGCTACAATTAAGTGCTTGAGATAGCTCAACAAAGTCCACTTATTGTGAGTAATATTTGCAATACAATTGGTCTTTTATTTGGTTTTCCATTGGTCTGTTATTTAGTTATCCATTTATCATTTGTTGTAATGCTTGACATAGGTTTCTTCTATGATTTTGGAAAGCTACACTGAGATATTTTTTTTAGAAAGTGATTCTTCCCCATTAGAAAGCTACATTAAGATATCTTTCTTTTTGTTTAGATAGGAGTATGAATGAACTTATATTTGATTTATGGAGAAGCAGACTTGTTATTTAACTAGAGAAATTATGTCTTCTTTGTGCTTGCTTTTGTGTTATCTCATTTATGTTTAATGTTCCACATGCAAATCACTTATTGTACCGCGTATTACTTCTGTAGCATACAAAATTGGGTTGAAGACCTGTTCTGGAAACAACTTGATCTGAACTACCCTGGCATGCCTGATGCAATGGTTGGGTCTATTTCTTTCTTTTCTGTTTTAATTATCTATCAACAGTGATATATATATTTAGTAATTCTCAACATTTACTTTATTTAAAGGTACACCATGGATTTTACTCCGCATACCATGATACCAGTCTCCGATCTGGCATTCTTAGTGCTGTTCAAAGGATACAAGAGGTATATGGAGACCTGCGTATAATGGTTACAGGGCATTCAATGGGAGGAGCTATGGCTTCATTTTGTGCTTTTGATCTTGCTGTACGTGACATCCTATCATATGTGATTATGCATATACTTCCTATATTTTTTAGTGACTTTATGGTGTTACCTAGTATTTTCATATTGTGTGTTTCCTACAAGAGGATGCAAACATTTTTTTCCCCAGCTGTATTTGATGTAAAACCAACCCTAAAATAGAGAATTTCCAAGAATTTTAATGGGTTAATTTTACCAACATGAAAGTGCTGATCTAAGTTAGAAATTTTTAACAGTTAACAGGTTTGATGGGTTTTCAAGAATTGAATCAAATGTAACAGTCCCAATTAATAATTCAACCTTATAATCAATAAGTAAATCCCTACGTGTTTTAGCAAGTAAAAAGTGCAATACCGATTCGTACTCTAATCTAGCATGTGGATCACTCAATCTCAGTATTTTGTGGTCGACAGACAAATTAGATAATATGCTAGATAATATGGCAGTAAAACACAAATATGTAAGAATGGAAAGAGTATACCAAATGCGAAGAACCAGCGTAGATCTTTGGTGGAACACAGCAATGCAGCGAGCAAAGGCAGCAACGACCCACGTGGTTGGCAGATCTGATCGCCGGCGATGAGGGGAGGCGGCGAGCGGGGCGACGACGGCCGGATGCGACGGCGCCGGCGAGGTTGGCTCCGACGAGGACAGGAGGAGGGGGGTTTGGCTGGGCTTCGGGAAAAGGAGAGAGGAGAATATGGTAGCGGGAATTGAGGAGGAGGGTGACGATGGTGTGGAGGCTGGCAGTAGTGGTGGATTCGACGGAGGGGAAGGGTTGCGATTCTGATGGTGGGATTTAGGGGAAGGTAGTGGCTGACGATGGGTCGCCGGAGATTGGGGTGCGGGATTGGGTGGCGACGGAGGTTGAAGGAGTCGGGAGTATGTGGAGTTGGGTTCTTTTGGTGGAGATCGGCTGGGAGTTTTGTGGGTTTGGGAAAACGAAGAAGTGGGTAGTGATGGGTTCAAGGAGAAGGGACCTGAGGAAGAAGATGAAAGAAGTAGGGGACGGCGGCTGTTGTAGGAGATGGTAGGATTAGGGTTTTTATTAGGGGATTAGGAAAATTAGGGTAGAGATTTGTATTGGGAATTTTAATTTGGGGATAGGTTTTAGAATTAATCACTAATTCTAAAATTGATTAGGATTTATCACAAACCCTAATTTTAGATCTCAGTTGTATCACACAAAAGAGAAGGAGGAAGAGCAAAAACTCAACACAGGTTTTTTTAATCAATAATGGCATCCTTTCTCATTAATCTCAAGGCCTTTAAATAGGCTCAATTACATCTTGAAACACATCTCCAAAATATTCTCAAAATCTAAAAATTACAAAAAGATTACATATGGCTATAATTGCCAGAAATAAAAAAGGTACTGAAATAAACTAAACAGGAAAGATGTCCTCATCAGTATTTCATATTATAATGTATATTAGATGAATTAACAAGTTTACACCTGCTGGATTCCCCTCTGCTTGAAAATCACACTTGGAATTATGTACTTGTCAATAACTCTCAAACATTGTGTCTCCGAAAATCTATCACTGGAGGTTTGCTGGATTTTGTTTAAATTTCTATTTCTATTTTTATTTGTGTGTTTGTCTGTGTGTGTGTGTTAACTGAGCATTCGCCTCTCCTATTCCTATTAAGAAGAAATCTGTTAAGGGAATGGGGAGAGAAATAACATCCCAAGGACCAAATAGTTGGACACATACAGGACTTAACAAGACAATGAGCTGCCTTATCATATTGGTGCCTTTCATGACGTACAGACACATTAGATAATACTTTGAACATCTCCCTGCAACTTGTAATTATGTGCCTAATTCTGTATTGCGGGGGCTGCCTACACAGAATAATCCAGTTGATAATATTTGAAGTCACAAATAATGCTGACTTTTTTGGCGAAGGAAGTGATAGGAGGGCAAATATACCTACCATAACAGCCTTTGCCTCTGTCTCCTCCAGACTGTTACCTTCAAACGGAGTTGTACGCACCGTTGAGATTCCACCTTTATGATTTCAAACCAGTCCACTTGCAACCATCTAACTATTACCAATTGCACCATCCACATTAGTTGCACCATCACCAATTCAGCATCTTGCCTGTGATTTTTTTTGTTGATTTTTTTTCTTTTTGGTTTATTGGTTACTACTTACTACAATGCCTGGTGAAGGGGATTTTTATCTTTCATGAAGTCTGTCTGGTTCTTTGAACCGGACTTCTGTGTTCGTTGCCACTGAATCATGCAAAAGTTTGGCCTACTTGAGGGGATCTTGAATAATGATTTGTCTGTGTCTACCATTAGTTTTTTTTTTTGAATATCTAGCATAACAAAAAAATTATTAATTCATTCTTAGTTGTTAACTGTATCTGTCCTTTGTGTGTTTAAAGGTCAAATGTGTAATTCCTTCCACAGTGCCTAAAAACAGCTAATCATCTAAATTTGTAGTTTTATGAATATTATTAACTTGTAATGAGCTGTTTGTTTTTGATATATATAATGAGCTGTTTGTTGATAAAGTTAAGTTATGATAACTAGAATTATGTGGAGTTATCTCACATAAATTTAGTAACATAACTTTGGGCTGTGTGGGCTTTTTTTAGGAGTTGAGATTACGTACTTATCTGAATATGTCTTAGCCTAAAAGTTGAGATAACTGGAGCTATCTCAACTCCTCTCCTTCCCAATTTATTTCTCTACTCCAGTTTTTACCATACACTTAAAAGGTAACAGGTGCTTTTTTTGGAGTCGACATAAAGCATTACCTCCACTTAAAAAATTATTTTTAGTTATCCTAACTTGGTTAACTTGGTTCCCAGATGTGGCCTGGACTTGATAATAGTCTGAACTATTTTGAGTCAAGAAAAAAGGCCTGACCTATTGTTTCTATTAACTAAAACACACAGCCCATAAAGCTTAAAATACAATTTGAATTTACATTTTATAATTGCTTGCTTTGGCTTATCTTTGTAGGTCAATAACGGAGCATCTGATGTGCAACTTATGACATTTGGACAACCACGAGTTGGCAATGCTGTTTTCGCTTCATACTTCAAGAAACATGTACCAAATGCAGTTAGGGTGACAAATGCACATGACATGGTGCCACATCTACCACCATATTACTATTATTTCCCTCAGAAGACATATCATCACTTCTCCAGGGAGGTAAGTAAAAACTTGGTGCTTTTACTAATTAACACTACTACACTTTTTATCCACTGCTATTATTTGTATGTTATATGAGGATTCAGTTTATAGACATCAGAACAAGAATCATGTTGTTTTCTGTTGTCGCTTAAATCTTTTGCAACTCTCCACGCGTACTCGGGCTTGGGATCAGCAGTGAAAGTTACTGAGAAACGTATTATGAAATGAGTGAAGCTTGGTTTTTTTTGTAAAAAAAAAGGCAAAAAAAGAGTGAAACTGACAGAATGCTAATATGTGGTTGTGATGCCACATATTAGAACTCTGCTAAGATGTTGTTTTCTTCTAACGTGTTTGGTGCTTTTAGTTTGTACGACTTTCATGAATCGACTTCCTTGTCCTAGGGTTAGCTGAACATGGCTGCCGTTTTTAATCGTACTTCCATTCATTGGCAAGGTTTATTTAAAAAAATATATATAAAAAGGGGGAAAACCCTGAATATGTCATTATCATAATTTTATTTTTAAAATTCTGTAATTGTTGTGCATATAAAAATCCATTAACTACTTTTTTAAGGTGTGGATCCATAATGCTGGAGTGGGAAGTCTTGTGTACATGATTGAGGAAATTTGTGACGGCTCGGGTGAAGACCCATCTTGTAGCAGGTATCCATCTCTATTTCCACTAAGCCTCCTTTCCTCTCTTCTTTCCGCAAAACACAAGTTACCGATGGAATTCCCCAATTGAAACAGGTCTGTAAGTGGGAACAGCATCTTGGATCATCTCACTTATTTCGGGGTCGAGTTATGTGCAGATTCGTGGTCTTCCTGTAGTATAGTCATGCACGGCAGTAGTAGACTAATGGACAACATACTAATGCATTACCACGTCGACTTTGATGGTAACATTGTAATTTCAAGGGACCCAAGCATGCCTTCCTTTCTGAAACTATTTTCACAGCCACTGCCAAATGATGCTGGTACCGTGTCCATGTCTATCTGATGGTTACCTGGTGGGTAATGAGACTTGTGTACATATTGTTGCAAAAAATGTACATATCCACTCGCACTTGAAGATGTATATATGTACATTGTAGACTGACCGACCTATTATTTGAACTTTAAATGGTAAATATCTTAATATCAATAAAGAAATTCAAAGCTTACAAAACTAATCAAGTGTTCAGGAAAAGGTTGCCAATGCTAATCTGTCGTTGTATGCTATTTGGAAATTTGTATATTCATCTGCTTTGTAGAGAACAAAAATTTTGCTTTACCAGTTGGGTGTACACCAGATGAAATACATGTTGGCGGGGTATTCAAATAGGGGGCACCTATTTTAATGCACATTCGACGGTGTAGACGTCAACTGGTGTATACACCATACTGCTACACAAAAAATTTCCCCTAGAAGATGTATAAAGTACAATGAATAATGATTTGTATTATGATGGTCTGCGCATTTTTTGTTATATATATATCTCTAATATTATAACGGGAGAAGGCCTTAATGTCATTTGTAAATGTTTTGTCAATCTACCAACCCGTGTAACACACGTGCATAACTATTATAAAGGAGGTCCTAGGTTCAAATCAAGACTCCGTCTAAATTTTTATTTTAAAAAACTATATTTATTAAAACGTGCATCGCACGTGTAAACTACTAGTATATATATATATATATGGGAAATGCTCAGTTGAAAATGCAAATGTTGTGGAAAACGTGAAAACAAGCCTAGGCCGTTGTTGGAAACAACGGAATAGGTTATAATGCATTATAACCTAGGCCGAAGTGGTTTTCCATGTTTTCACAGACATTTGCGTTTTCAACTGAGCATTTTCATATATATATATATATATATATATGGCAAATGCTCCATTGAAAACGGGTCTAGTTTTCACAGGTTGGAAAACAGCGATCTGAGCCGTTGGATCGCTCTTGATCGTGATCAACGGCTCAGATCTGAGCCGCCCATCACCCGTTCTCACTAAGTGGCGGAGGGTTATTTTGGGAATTTCGTCCCAAATAACTCTTCGCCTCACGGATTCTAAAAAAATGAATATAACATAGGTCGTTGTTGGAAACAACGGCCTAGGTTATAAAAAATTGAATCATAGGCCGTTGTTTGGAACAACGGCCCTGTTCCCAATTTTTATAACCTAGGCCGTTGTTCCCAACAATGGCCTAGGCTATAAAATATTATAGAAATTTTATAGCCTAGGCCGTTGTTGGGAACAACGGCCTAGGTTATAAAAATTGAGAACAGGGCCGTTGTTCCAAACAACGGCTTATGATTCAATTTTTATAACCTAGGCCGTTGTTCCCAACAATGGCCTAGGTTATATTAATTTTTCAGAGCGAATCAGGCGAAGAGTTATTTGGGACGAAATTCCCAAAATAATTCTCTGCCACTTAAATGATATTAGGTGATGGGTGGAGGCGATCTGAGCCGCTGATCACTATCAAGAGTGATCCAATGGCTCAGATCGCTGTTTTCCAACCCGTGAAAACAAACCCGTTTTCAATGGAGCATTTGCCTATATATATAGATCCAATGGCTCAGATCGCTGTTTTCCAACCCGTGAAAACAAATCCGTTTTCAATGGAGCATTTGCCTATATATATATATATATATATATATATATATAGAGAGAGAGAGAGAGAGAGAGAGAGAGAGAGAGAGAGAGAGAGAGAGAGAGAGAGAGAGAGAGAGAGAGAGATTTTACAGCAAACGGGTTTGCAATGGAAGTTTGCAAACGAGCATGCAAACGCCAACGTGAGCCGTTCAATCAAGATCATGATTAAGATCTTGAAGGGGTGGCTGTTGTTTCTCCCGCTCTTCTTCATCTTTAGTAAGGTATTTTGGACTTTTAACTCATCATATATAAGGAGAAGAGCATATATGTGTGCATACACATATATGGATTCTTCTTCTCTTTGAGGATGTTGCTGCTTATTTCTGTGTGGAGCAAACATATATGTGAATTCTTTTAATGAAAACAATAAAAAATCAAACCTTCGTTGTTGGTCGTGTTGACTGCCAAAAACCGCACTTGACTTCGAGATCTGATCGTCAGGAACAGTTGATATCGGTCCATTGGACCTACAAATAAGTTTGAAACAACGGGGGTGGCCCCGGCGATAGACCCTCCGACGCCCAAGTAAAAAACTCGAAGATATGGTGGGTTTTGAGAGCGGGATTTGCAAGTACCTGGTTTCTAAAGAGGTCTAAAGGTATATATAGTCGATGAGGGGGCCAGTTTCAAGATATTCATCTATCTCTACTTTCCGGTGTTTGGATAAAGTCGGTTATCCCCTCCATAGGAAAAGATCGAGTCTGGACTCTTCTTTTGACGAAGATATAGAGTTTTCAAATTCTCTTTTGTGCATGGGGGATAGAATCGGTTACCCCCTCAAAATAGGGGGGGTTTAAACTGGGTTCGATAAATCCGGACTCCTTTGCTTTAAGGTTGTTGTAGCAGTCCCTATTACATACTAGATTGGGTCGATGGGCCTGAAAACGGCCCAGCCCATATCATCGGACCTGTATTTAAAATTTGTCGTTTTACCCTTGAGAGCTTTAAGATTCGTACATGATTTGAACATTCCCGATTTTGTTCTATTTTTATCCATATCACAAGCCCCCCACTCCCGAATACTGAGTTTCACAACTTTTGAGGAGTAGTTCGCCGGTTTTTACGGTTAACATAACTTATCGGAGTCTTCGGGAACGTTTGAATCTTGCTCAGGGTGTAACGGAGTTGTTCCAACTTTGTAAAATACCCAGAAATGTTTTAAGAATTTTTGTGTGTGGATATTTTGTGATTTTTTTGGTTTTTTCCCGACTTTTTAATCATTTTTTAGAATTTTAATTAATTAATCACAATTTTAAATTAATTTCTCTAAAATAATAATTAATTTTCTGAATTTTTAATTATGTTTTAGAATTTTTATAATAACTTTCCAGAATGTTTAATTAATTTTCAGATTTTAAAATTATTCTGGAATTTTTAATTAACAAAAAGAATCGAATAACCGTCGATCGAGAGGAGCACGAATTTTGGAGAGATCCAACGGTTCAGTGCGCGCAAAGCAACGCACCTCCTCGGTTTAATGGGTACCGGGGAGGGTGTTGGCCCTGCGTGTCAGCCATTGTGCCTGACATGTGGATCTCGCCTCCCTTTTTCTTTTCTTATTTTCTCCTTTTTATTTTGGCATGTGTTTCGCATGTAAAATCATGAAGCGTGATTATTGGAGAGATCTGGATCTTCCATCGCCCACGGTGCAAAAATTGAGGTGATCGAACGATGGGGAGCGGCCGAAGCAACCGCTCTCCCCGGTTTTGTTTTGCATACCGGGGAGGACTGTGGAGCCCACCTGTCAGCGAGGGAGTGTCTGACAGTGGCCCCCTCTTTGGGTCCACTTTCTTTTTCAGTGGGTGGCGGGGCTCGCCTTGCCACGTGGTATCGCGTGGTGCCTTGCTCTTCGTGGGGCCCACACGGTCTGCCACTCGACGCGTAGTGCCGCTGCAGTGCTTGTGGGGCCCGTTGTCGCAACATGGCACTCTCCCATTGGTCTGCAGACATGGGGCCCGCCACCAGACCACGTGGACTTGGTATTACGGTCTTTTGTACGTGATTTTTTCACATGCTTAGTGTGTGCTTTCATTTTCTTTTGTTGTACTGCGTATTTTTATGTGGTATTCGTATTTTTACGCTTTTTGGCATATTGTACATGTTTTGAACTCATTATTAGGCTATTTTGCTTCCCATAAATACAAATTTCCTCCATCCTTTGCTCCTCACTTCACTATTCACTTATTCTCACTTCCAAGAGACTATTTTATTCTTCATGTGTTTGTGCGGTATTTTTTGTCGTTTCTTACCTCAACGGTCAGGTAATATTGTTATAATTCTTCTTGAGCCATGGCTGGCTAGGGTATCATTGGGAAGTTCCTCCTCCTCCAGTAGTGACGATGTAACACCCCGTAATTTCAAAGAGTATATATAGATATAAAAATAGTAGTATATATTAATATATATAATGGCATAATGGTAATAATCTTGTGGCAAGATTGTAATAATGTGGATTATTTGAATGGGGAGTGCTGGCTGCTGTTGTCCACGTGGAGGTGGGCCCGGTGTTGGTGTGCTTTGCTCCCTATGCGGCTCACGTGTGCTCACGGGAGGGGGGGGGGGTGGCTTGGAAAAATAATCTCATATTCAAATTTAACAAGAATAATCAAAAAATAAATATAATTTCCTATGACCAAGAGTTACCAAATTGGTTAACCTCCTTTTGAGAGGCAGCCTGTGGTGGGTAGTTGTACTAATAAATAAATAAATTGTCTGAGTTTGGGGCCGGGGGCGTTACAAATGGTATCAGAGCCGACTTTCGACACCGAGTGTGGATAAGAGTGGTGAAATGTATGCCCGAGAGGGAGCTGAGGTCCGTACACTGGTAGTGTGGCCAGGGGTAGTACGCTAGAATTAGCTGAATCAGAGTACTCCACTCCACATCGGGTAGATAGGAGATTCTGCACTAGGTTGCATGTCTCGGCTTAGCGAGGACGCCGATTTCTTAAGGGAGGGTGTATGTAACGTCCTGTAATTTCGGAGAGTATAAATAGATTTAAAAATATTAGTATATATTAATATATATATATATAGATATTTATAATGGGAGAAGGTCTTAGTGTCATTTGTAAATCTATCAACGCATGTAATGCACGTGCATAACTATTATAAAGGAGGTCTTAGGTTCAAGCTTAGACTATGTCTGAAATTTTACTTTAAAAAAATATATTTATTAAGACGTGCATCGCACGTGTAAACTACTAGTAATGGCATAGTGGTAATAATCTTGAATGGCAAGATTGTAATAATGTGGATTATTTGAATGGGGAGTGCTGGTTGCTGTTGTCCACGTGAAGGTGGGCCCGGTCTTGGCTGTGCTTTGCTCCCTGTGTGGCTCACGTGAGCTTGCTCACGTGGGGGGGGGGGGGGTGAGGTTGGCTGTGGAAAATAATCCCATCGAAATTTAACATGAATAATTAAATAATAAATATAATTTTCTATGACCAACAGTCACCAAATTAGTTAACCACCTTTTGAGAGACAGCCTGTGGTGGGCAGTTGTACTAATAAATCAATAAATTGTCTGAGTTTGGGGTCGGGGCGTTACAGACGAAATAGCAGTGATTTCAGTCTCTCAACCTCGTATGGGGAAAGTGGCGGTCGACTCCTCTGTTGTTGTAGAGGATATCGTCCAAACGAAAGACGACATGGGTGTTCCCTTTCACGATTTCACCCTCCTCTTGTTCCACTTCTAGTTCGTCAGTACCTGGAGGATGTATCGGAGCTGATCCACTACAGGGATACTGGTGAGGAACCCAACAATTACCCAGTCTTCGAAGATGATCATGTGAGGACTATCATTGTGGAGGGGGACATCCCGACCATCAGGCGTTGTTTTGGGATTCCTCTCGAATATGAGTTGCTTATTCCCGGTCCTAGGGTCAGGGCTTTCTCCCAGATGTTGAGCGAGTACTGCGTGTTCTCTTTCGATGCTTTCAATAGTGGGTTGCATTTTCCGATGCATCCATTCATGGCGATGGTGCTCAACTGGTATGGTCTGAGCCTGATTTAGTTTGTGCCTAACTTCTGGAGGCATCTCACGGGCTTCATTCTAAGGTGCTAAGAGGTCAGTGCCAAGCCGAATCTACAGTTGTGGCGGAGGTATTTCAAGCTCCATAAGAAACAGGCCTGTGACAACTGGTACTACATCTCCCCTCGTCCCAAAAGAGGGGTAATCGGCGTCCCAGACTCCTTCAAACATTGGAAGCGCAAGTATTTTGTTATCCGAAGTCCCAAACCGTGGGGGTTTCCTACTATATGGGGGAGTTCAGTGCTAAAGAGGTTAACCATCGAGCCAGAGTTGGCGGAGGAGGAGGAGAGGGGGAGTGACTCTCACCTTGTAGGCGGTGAGATGAAGTGGCAGGATGTGTCGGAGGAGGTCCTTCGTTCAGGTGGATTGGGAGGGGTTCCGATTTAGATGTCTTCTTGGCCCTTCAGCACGCCCAGCTTACCGCCACAGTTGATGCCATCTTTACTACTGAGGAAAAGAAGGTGCATGCCAAGGATTGGGGGTTGAAGAGGTGCGACGCGATCGTGGGGGACTCAGTTAAGTGCCTTGAAGTAGTGCAGAATCTCCCCCATCCTCGGGACCAGAAGGTTTGGAAAAGGAGACGATCGATGGCTCCATCTATTAGGTTTCGAGGGTAATCTCAGATTAAATACACAGCGGAAAAATTACAAAAAAAAAATCGAAATCTAGCCATGGATCCATACGAAAACCATAAATCGCATTTAGGAGTTATACCTTGAAGCTGGATCTGTTGTCTCCTCAGTATGCCGATCACAGCACTACAATATTGCGGCGCCTGTACGGTATCCACACGAACGGATCATATCAAGCTTTCCCTCATGCCGTGGTGCTAGCTGCAGGAGGGGATGTTCCTTACGATCTATCACTCTCACAATTTCTGTGATGGCTAGGGTTTTCTCATATGTCATTTTTTCACTGAAACGTATCATATATATAGGTGCAAAAAATCAACCCTAAGAGAGCAATGAGGCTGTTGGACTTGCAATCTGACATAGTTCAGATTCGTGTGTGGGCCTTTAAACTTTATTCAGCCCATTTAATCTAATTAAATGTCCAATCAATGTCAGAAGTTCAAGTTTTACTTGGATCCCCAATTAAATTTATCTTATTAATTTAAATCTCAATTTCGATTCATTCTAAGTGTGTGACCTTGTAGGTTTCCATTACGTTGACAGTAATTCTAAAATTATATTCTAGTATTACAAACAGTGAGCAGTATCTAGCAATACATCACTGCTACTCAAGTAACGGAAATGTCAGTGATTAGACATAACCTATCTGTGCCCAATGTTACCATGTAGTCTAGTCCCTTTGTTCAGATATCTTAATTGACCAAAAGGCATAGAGCGTGTCACCCTTGTATAGTTTAATTTTTGGTTTCTTGATGTCCGAGTAGACTTACTAAAACAAATGAGCTCAATATCTCATATTGACTCATTTGAGTACGGCCATGCATTTTGTAGTCTCACTCAATCAAGGGGCCTATAGATATCACTCCTGTTATGTAAGAGGGACAAATCCTACCTAAGTCACTCACATCCCTCCGCATGATTTGTAATATATCCAATAGTCGACTTTATAATCACCTTATTACAGGCAACGTTTGACGACATTAAAACATATAACTTCTCATGTAGGGAACCGTAGTGACTTCAAGTCAAAAGACTACATACACCATGGTCACTGTGAGAACCGCTTATGACACTCACGTAACGATCCATGCAATATTCTCATGGTGGGTCAGTCCAGTACATTATTACCTTAATATGTACCCATGTGAAGACTTGATATCTCCTTTCCATGACCCGTGAGATATGGTCATAAGTCTGTGCACATACTAGTCTCTATGTATTATTGTTGTCTTGATTCACAATAATACTTAACTAGGGATATTTAAGAATAGTGTTCTGATTACAACCAATAGGATCTCAAGTCATGCACTTGATATCTCATGATATTGAACCTGCTATTCTAAGAACTTATGTTCATTTAATCACAATAAACAACACAATACATAAAATGCCTCATATATAAAATAAATATCATGATACAATGTAAACTTGTAATGTCAATACACAACTGGCCTCTAGGGCATACACTAACACCATCATGGAGCTTTCTCAATGTGTCGTTTCGGCAAGTTGCTTGACCTTTAGTTTTTAAATTCTGTTTTAAATATCTCCTTTGAATTTCAATTTTTTCTAAGTTATTTGCTTCTCTTTGCAGGTTGCTTGTCGGACCGGGAACCTGATTAAGCTGCTACAGGCCGAGGAGAAGGAGTAGAAGAACGAGGCTGCTCGGGCTGATAGGGAGAGAAAGAAAGTCGTTAAGGAGCTGGAGGTTATGAGGGGCAAGGAGTTGGAGGTTATGAAAAGCAAAGGCAAAGGCATTGGTTCATCTTAACGATGTGATGGATCTGTCCTATGCCAAAGCCATGCGGATGTGACAGAGTGAGTCCCCGGCTTTGATGGGAGGGGGTAACGGCCGGAGCTTCTTCCAGGGATGGAACCAGTGGTAGAGGAGATTGATGAAGATGAGGCTTAGGATGGTTCACCAAGTGGAGAGGAGAGGAACAAAGCAACCAGGGTTCCTACTCCTTTGGCTTCGTCCGATGATGAGGAGCCTTAATCTTGCAGTCTTGAGCCTTGATCTTTCAGTCTTTAGTGCTTTTTCCCTTTGCATTTATTTTGATGTATTTTCCTTTGCATTTATTTTGACACATTTTGTAGTAGCCTAATAGCGAATTAGTCACCGCTTGTTGTATCTTCGTATTTGAATGCATGAAAATTTGAGAACTTTTTGTGTTGAAGTGTCATACTTGTTTACTTCTCTTATGCTGGAGCTGTGTATGTCTTCCTTTGTATTGTCTGGCGATTCGATGCTTTTTGGGGAGGATTCGAACGGTTGTTTCGAGCTCATAACCTATGCGTTAGCGTGCTTCCTGCGTGACTGCGGTATAACGCATATTCCCGGTGCTGTAGAGATCTGATTGAAAAATGTGACATGTCGTTTAGACGAGGACTCAAAGGTCTACAAGTCTTATTTAGGACGGGATTGAAAATTTGTCCCTCTTTGGGGTCGAATTCGAATTGTTGCTTCGAACTCCAAATCTGCATGCTCACGTGCTTCCGGCATTGCTACAAGGTAACACATTTTTCCGGTGCTGTAGAGCTCCGATTGGGGCATGTGACCTGTCGTTTCGATGGGAACTCGAAGGCCTGCCAGTTCTATTTAGAATATACTGAGGATTCGTCCATCTCGGGGGTCAAAACTGTTTCGCAATATGTCTGTCTCCCGGGAGCTTAAGAAGATGAGATACGCCATTGGGGAGGTGTCGAGCGGTTCAACAAGTTTCTGAAGTAGTTCGAGTGGTCGTTTCGAGCCCCGAACTCGCATGTTCGTGAACTTTGGGGGCGTTTCTGAGCCTTGATCGTGAACTCCAAACCTGTTTTTTGAAAGTTTTCAACAAGTTGTAGGAGCAATTCCGAATGGTGAGCGGCTTCGCACCTACATATTCACAAGCGACTGAAGCGGTGTCGAACCAAGTGTTGGACTATGAACTTATTGTTTGAAAGTTTCAACTAGTTGCAGGAGCAATTCCGAATGGTGAGCCACTCCGCACTTGCTTGTTTGCAAGTGACTAAAGTGGCGTCGTACCAAGTGCTCCGAACTTGTTATTTGGGATGCTAGCCAGTTGTGGAGCAGCCCTTGGAAAGAAGCTGGACTCCGAACTAGCTATTTAGTTGAGTCGTAGTCGTGACTAGGGTAGACAAATATGATGCCAGTGCAATGATTTTTACGAGAAAATAAATTAAGTTTTAATGAAAGAAAAACTAAGTGGCTGATTCAATAATGCTAGCTCTTATTACATGCTTTGACTGTATCAGGAGTGTCTGCCTTATTGAAAATAGGAAAATTAGCTCTACTAGAGGGTGTTAGGCACCCTCGTGGTACTTTATTTGATGATCTGTATTCCAAGTCTGCCTTCCCAGAAGTGAGGGATCTCCTTGAGTTCATCAACTAGTTCGGAAAGGACTTGATTGTTCCGTTGGGGGAGCTCTAATGCTTCAAGCGGGAGGACCGATCCCCCCATTGTAGTTATGTAGCATCTCATAGTTGTTTCTTGCTTTCCTTTGAATTTCCCTACTCCTGCTGAGGTACAAAACTTCATTTTCATATGAAAGGCTGAGGGTACGACATGAAGTCCATTGCTTCTGTCAATCGACGACCATGAAGTCCATTGCTTCAGTCCGAGTTGTCTGGGCTTTTCCTGCGGTCACATCAAGGGTAAATATTTCTTTGATTGATATTGGAATCCCAAAGAACCCGTGGAGTGTGTATCTGGCAGGTTTAAGATGATCTAGAGAAAGCTTGAGGCCTTCGAAGTCTTCCAGGTAGATGATATTGACGGAACTGTCATTATCGACCTGGATTCGACGGACTTCGTGGTTGGCCATGTGGAGACTAATTACGACTGTGTCACAGTGGGAGGTTCGGATGCCTTCTAGGTCTTTGTCTGAGTATGTCACCGGGAGTCCGAAGCTCTTCGCCGGTGGAAAGTTCTATACCGAATTAACGTATTGGATTTTCGGGAGTTCGGGAGGAGTTTGATTCTTCGCCCATAGGCCTTGCAAGGATAAAGTGGAAGACAGCTCCTGCCTCTGAGTCGTGGGACTCAGAGGGCTTCTCATCTCGCTTGTTAGCTCCTCGGGGTGGTGGAGGATCAACTTTGTCTTTTCGGATGAATTTGGATAGGTGCCTGTGCTGGATGAGCTCTTCGTTCTATTCCTTGAAAGCCCGACAGTCATTTGTATCGTGGCCATGATCCTTGTAAAAGCGGCACCACTTGTCTCTGTTTCTCCTCTACCCTGGGGTAATCCTCTTAGGGGAGCCCTTCCTTGTCTACTTCCATGAGGACAACCGATATACTGACATTGAGGGGGTGAACTTCTGAAAACGAGGAGGGTGATGCTGGCCATTGCTGTCCGTTTGGAGCTTCTTGGGACCTTCTTCATCTGCACTCTTCCATTTGTTCTTGAAGGAGGGCTCTGGTTTGAGAGCCTCTTCAGCTTGGATATGCTTCATTCTCCTAAGCAGGAGTTCCCAGAAGTTCTGAGGGGGCTTCTTAGCAAGGGATGCCTTCAGATTGGTATGATTTATGTTGTGTCTGAATGCGGCGGCCTCTACTGCTTGATCGAGGAAGGCGATAGACCGGGACTTAGCTTTGAAGCACCAAACAAAGTCCCTGTGTCGTTCTTCTTTTCTTTGATTCAGGTCCAGTAAGGATGCACTTGTCTTCTCGATTCGACGGCTGCTAACGAAATGGGTGAAGAAGAGTTCCTCAAACTGATCGAATGAGAAGATGGAACTTGGAGATAGGCAGGAGTACCACTCCCTTACTGGCCCCTTCAATGTGGCAGGGAATATCTTGCAGAGAAGTGCATCTGAGGCTTGGTGGATCATCATGAGAGTTTTAAAACTCTCGATATGATCAACCGAGACGGATTCTCCGGTGTATGACTCGAAGTGAGGTGGCTTGAAGGTATCGGGGACATGGGCTTCCATGATTGATCTAGAGAAAGGAGGCTTGCTAGGGTGAAAGATTTTGGCTTGTCGGTCTTCCTCTCGATTAATCTTATTGAGACAGTCCTCCATCCATCGAAGGTTGCGAAGGACTGAGTCGTCCCTTTGGTCGGATCTTGTTGGTCCGCAGTAATCTTCTTCATGTATGGTCATGAGGCGACGACTGTTTGTTTGTCGGCCCCTTCTTGGGGCGACTTTGAGGGCTTGGAGGATTTCATCTTTGAAATTTTTGAATTCCGCCTTGGTGAAGGGCGCCTCTTCTTCTCTGTTGGTCCTGTGAACTTGTCGACTTGCTGCTGTCTGGCTTCTTCACTGCCGAGAGGCACCCATTGGTCCCCTAGGAGAGGGAGATCTTCTTCGTCCCCTAGGAGAGGGAGATCTTCTTCGCCTCATTGGAGAGGGAGTTCTTCTGAACTTCGGTCTTCGAGGAAAGAAGCTCCTCTTGCTTCCTTGCTGTTATGGACATAGAGCTTCATCATGGGTTCACCTCTCGTTCAGGTGGATTCAGAATTCGGACCCCTGCTAGCGGTTGACGATGACATGATAGAGATCTGGTTGCAGCTAGGGCACTGATGCGGTTTATTTCTGGGAGACGTGTGGATGCACCAGGTGTGAGTTCGGACTCGATTTGTATTGAAGGAGAAAGCTGCTTGTCAAACAACCCTCGGCTGACCGGGCGGTTCCTGCGACGGGCTCGGAATGGGGTGGATGCCTCAGCTCGGATCAGAGGGTTCGGATCCGAGGTCTTGTGTACCTGCAGACGGTCCTGAAACACCGGGGTTTATCTCGGTGGCGGACCCTCCGACGATCTAGTCAGTCTCTGTGAGAGAGTAGCAATAACTAGGTGAAATTTAGTGGCAAAAAGATTGGTTACCTGAAAAGGTGGGTGAGGGTCTTGTATTTATAGAGAATTCCAATCGGGTTTGGATCCGCTTGGGGGTCGGGTCTGAACCCGAAAGCCCATGGGCCTGACGTGGCAGAAGGCCCAAGGGGTTTAGAGCTGACGTGGCAGTACCAGGAGAGGTATAGGGCTGACGTGGCAAAGCCCTTGGTGGTATTTGGAGCTGACATGGCTAATCATGGGGCTCCTGTGCTCCCGGGAGAATCTGGTGGCCCAGGTTGTGCCAGGTCATCTTCATTCTCCACCAGGATGGGTGGACGGCCTGGAGGGCTGTCGTGGATCGGAGGCCGAGGGCCATCGAAACTCGTCGGATACGAGGAGGCCAGGTTTGTGGGGGTGAACTTGAGGTTCGGCGCCGACCCTGTAGGGGTTCGAAGTCGAGCCAGATTGTTGTTTTCCCCATTTTGGAGTGAGAGCTGTACTGGGCCCTGGTTGGGTCCCAAGCCATTTTTACCTTACCACACAAGCCCTCCACTCCTGCGGGGGTGCGGGAGCTAGCCGTGGAGGAGTGTTCATGGTTGTAGAAATGGGTTAGCGAATCGCTGGGCCTTCATGAGGGGGTTGCCCTGAAGTTGGAGTGAGCCTCGAGCTGGCGAGGGTGATGGCGAGCCAGCGTTTCTTTCTGAGAAGAGTGCCCTGGTGCTCGACCGAACCTCGAGATGACGAGGGATTATGTGTCGGCAAGGGTGATGGCGAGCCGTTGTTTCTTCTTGAGAAGAGTACCCTGGTGCTCGACCGAACCTCGAGATGACGAGGGATTATGTGTCGGCAAGGGTGATGGCGAGCCGGTGTTTCTTCCTGAGAAGAGTGCCCTGGTGCTCGACCGAACCTCGAGATGACAAGGGATTATGTGTCGGCAAGGGTGATGGCGAGCCGTTGTTTCTTCCTGAGAAGAGCACCCTGGTGCTCAACCGGACCTCGAGATGATGAGGAATTATGTGTCGACAAGGGTGATGGCGAGCCGGTGTTTCTTCCTGAGAAGAGTGCCCTGGTGCTCGACCGAACCTCGAGATGACGAGGGATTATGTGTCGGCAAGGGTGATGGCGAGCCGGTGTTTCTTCCTGAGAAGAGTGCCCTGGTGCTCGACCGAACCTCGAGATGACGAGGGATTACGTGTCGGCAAGGGTGATGGCGAGCCGTTGTTTCTTCTTGAGAAGAGTACCCTGGTGCTCGACCGAACCTCGAGATGACGAGGGATTACGTGTCGGCAAGGGTAATGGCTAGCCGGTGTTTTTTCCTGAGAAGGGTGCCCTGGTGCTCTACCGAACCTCGAGATGACGAGTTATTATGTGTCGGCAAGGGTGATGGCGAGCCGTTGTGCCTTAGAAGGTTTGAGCAGAGTGGTCCGTCGTCTTTGCGGAGCATTGAAGGTGCTCCGGGATCTGTGCGATGTTCCAATTTCCTAGGGGCGTTAATGGCGCCTCCTAATAAATGCAGGTGGCGCATGGGCTTCCGTCGATTGGCTTTCCCAATGTCATAATGGTCGGCCTATGGGGGAGGCTATAAGTACCCCTCCCCCCTCAGTAGGTTTGATCACAGCAAGGGTGGTCCACTGGCCATCAGAGGTGTCTGCTTCGGCGGACGTCTGTGTGGTAGTGTAGGAAAGGTGGTTACTCTACAGCCCGGATCTTTTTCGATAGGGTTCCAGGAGATGGTGGCTTTCCTCCCACCCTCGAACTGTTCGGGGTTTCGGCTGCAGAGGCCGCAAGCCCCGAGCTGTTCGTGGGTGAGAGGGGAGCCGACCGAGCACGGGAATCCGGGGCGCAGGCGATGGTGGCTTCTCTCCCACCCGGGAACAATTCGGGGTTTCAGTTGCCGAGGCCGTAAGCCCCGAGTTGTTCGTGGGTGAGAGGTGAGCCGACCGAACCCTGGGGCCTTAAATCTTTAGTAAAATATTTTCTCCGCCGAACACTCCATCCGAACCGACCCCTGTGTTTGGCTGCCAGCCTGGCACTAGGTGACATTAGCAGCGCACGTTTCAAGGACGTGCACGATTTCCCAGGTGGCAGTTACACGTCAATCAGTGAACAGTAGTTGCGGAAATCGAGGGGTCATTTTCATCCTCTATAAATGCCCCCCCCTTTCCCCCTGTCGCCCACTTCTTACTCGCTTCTTTCTCTTTCAAAAAATCTTTCAACACTTCAGCGCTCGTCCCTACCGTTTGCTGTACCAGGCTCGTTCTTCCGAAGCGACCCCAGGTTAGTTGGTAAGTTTGTTTAGTTTAGGCATAGATGGACAGGGCTCAGTCTGGCTCGTCAGCGTCGACGTCGGGGGGGGACGTGAAACCCGCCTCCAAACCGACTTCGTGGGAGGAGCCTGATCTCGAGGGGGAGTCTGTAGGTGAGGAGCAGCCAGTGTATACTGTGAAGCCATTGCTGTCTCTGAGGCTTTCTGTTGTGGAGAGTAGCGAATCTGAGGAGGGGGGCGGTAGTTCCGCCGAAGTCCGGATTCTAGGGTTGGCTTCCGAAGAGGAGGGTGGCCCCGAAGGGGGTGAAGCCGAAGGGGCTCAGATAGGAGGTCAGGGTGTGGGCTCGAGTTCCATGCCGACAGGTCTGGGGCGATTATCTACCCCCTCGACGGAACGAGCCAAGAAGAAGAGGGCTCCGAAGAAGAAGGGGTCGAGGACCGGGGGCTCGAGCCAGGCGCCTGTTTATCGTGACTTGATGACAGGGTCTCCCGTACAACCTAAGCCGTTCCGCCGGTACCCCGGCGATCTTTCTGATAAGGAGGTGCTTGGGATCCAACCGTCGTCGCCGAGCCGGAAGAGGGTGATAATGGACACACTTCCGACCGTTCTGGAGGCAGGTGGCTTGGAGGCTTTGCGGCTGTCGTATCACATAGGGCCCAGCTACGAGCTCATGTTGCCGAGCTCTACTCTTCGACCGACCGACCCCCTGCCGGAATAGTATTGCGTCTTCCCCGTGGATGCCTTCATCTCCGGCCTGAGGCTGCCAGTTCACCCGTTTGTTCGCGAGGTGCTGAACTGGGTGTCCTTGGCGCCGATGCAGTACGGGCCGAACTCTTGGAAGCAGATCATCTGCTTCGTGCTGATGTGCGAGGAGCAGAAGGTACCCATACGGCTGAATGTCTTCCGAGCGATGTTGATGATCAGCTCGGCGGCTGAGGGTGTCTACTACATTTCGCCCCGGAGCAAGGGGAAGGTCGTCCACGGGCATCCGGACTCCATCAAGGATTGGAAGAAGAAATATCTGGTGATCCGGAGTGAGGAACCTTGGGACATTCCCACTTGATGGAACCACTCCAAGCCGAGCTATGAAACGCCGAGGCCGAGGGACCTGACGGTCGAGGAGTGGGGATTTGTTGAGCGCCTCCGTCTGTCGTATAGTATCAACTGGGCGAAGGTGACCGAGGGTCACCTGGCGAGCGTCGGACTGAGCCCGGCCGTTCTGTGTATGTAGTTGTTTCATTCTTTTGACTTTTTTGTTCCTCTGTGCTCATTGTCCTTACTGGATCTTCTTGCAGATATGGATCCTGAGTCGATCAAGGCAAAGAGGCTCGCCATGAAGAAGGAGGAGGCCGAGAAGAAGGTGGGGGCGATGAAGACGAAGGGGTCGTCCCAGGTGGTTTCCGAGGCCCCTGTTCAGCCGAGGGCCAAAAGGACTCGCTCGGAGACGGTCAAGGACGTGGCGGTTCAGGGCGGTCCGGACCAGGACAAGGTCACCGATCTCGATAAGGGGAAGGGCCCTCTGGTGGATCCGGAGGTAGAGGAGAGGCTTCGGCGACCGTGGGTGCCAAGTTGGTCGATCTGCGAGGGAGACTGCCTGACCCGAGGGCGGCAGGCCGCCGAGGTGGCGAGTAAGTTGGCGACCCCCCGGGATCATTCGGAGATGAAGACCGAGACCCTGGATGAGGCGTATACTCGCCTTGCACAGGCCAATGTGCTGGTAAGTCTGTCGACCTCTCTTGCCCTGTAATTACGTTGTAGAGGAGGCTTTCTTAGTTGCGCTCGGTGACTGCAGGCGACCGTGCAGGGGGCCCACGTGAGGGGCCTTTATGAGGCCGCCTTGAAGCGGGAGCGCGACCGGGCTGACAAGGCCGTGCAGGAGACGAAGGAGATGAAGATAGAGCTCGAAGGCTCTCATAAGAGGGAGCAGGAGATGAAGACGGCCTTCGACAAGGAGAAGGAGGAATGGGCGAAGAAGATGGCGGCTCAGGAGAAGGAGTTCGCCAAGGAGAGGGAAGAGCTGACAGAGACGGGTCAGCTCCTGGTGATCAAGGCTCAAGACGAGTGTTATGCGAAGGCCCTCAGCCACGTTAGGCACTTCTACCCGACCCTTGACCTATCCAACTTCGAGTATGACATGGAGGTCGAGGGGACACCGAAGACCCCTGGCGAAGAAGGGCCTGCTCTTGACCCGTCTGCCGACTCCCCTGTGGACCCGCCTGCTGATGCTGAGGTGGGAAAATAGGTTGTATAATTTTTGTCTTTCTTTTTCCTTCTCTCGATTGTATTTGCCTTCCGCGGACTGGCCACCGCATTTTTGTAAGAAGCGACTCAATTCATAAAAAAGGATTTTTGACCGGCCAAGGGTTTTGACCTCGGGTGTTTCCGACCCTCCTTGCTTATGTGTTTTGAGTTGGCTGGTTTTCTTGTAGGTTGTGGCTCCCCTTCCCGAGGTGGTCCCCCGTCGTTCCGACGTGGCGTGGCTCCGGAGCAAAGTTGAGGCCCTGGAGGCCACGTTGGTTCGCTACAGAAAGGGGGCTCGTGACACTGATGCAGCCTTTAACTATTATCGAAATAAGTCTGAGGCCTTAAGTGAGGAGACGAGCCGGCTGAGGAGGGAGATGGTAGATCGGGACCTCGGAGGTGTCGGATGTGGATATACCATGTCGAATGCCTCGGTACAGAGGCCCTCTTCTGAGAGGTTACTTCGCAATGTCATTGTGGAGAAGGAGATGGAGATATACCGCTACAAGACGATGCTGGGTGTCTCGACATCTTCCTCAGTGGGTCGGCGAGCGGAGGGAGTTCCCTCTGCGCTGCTGTTGCTGGAGCGTATGCGACCAGTTGATGCCCAGAGCTCCGTGGCTGGAGTGTCGACCGTGGCTGAGCCCAAGGACCATCATGACGAGGAGAGGGCTCCTAGCCGCTCGGTCGGAGTGGTCCCGCCCTTCGTTGGATCCGAGGGGCCCTAAGATGGCGGCTTCCTCCAGTTTGAGATGAGTGGAGTGGTCCTGTAACGGTCTTTGTTTGTTTTCTCAGACCCAAATAAAAGAGTATGAATAAAGAATTCTTTTCCTCCTTTGCTCTGTTTAGTAGTGCGGTGAATGATGGCGGAGGCGTGGTTCGGCTCCGTCGATCCGTGAGGGATCGACGCGGGGCCTTAGGAAGAGTCCCTGGCCTGAAGCTGGATTGGACCTACCGAGACGTTGGGGACGATACCGGAGTGAGATTAAGTCTGATCTGCCGAGGCATTTGGAGTTTGACAAAAAGAGATTTCTTTCATATAAGATAGGGGGGTCGCCGAAGCCGCCCTTTACACATGAAAGCTTACAAAAGATTTTATACACATTAGCCAAGTTAGAACCTATGTTCGCTCCTCCAGGAACTTTATTAGGTGCTCGGCGTTCCAGGGTCGGTTGATGAGCCGGCCGTCCATATCCGCCAGTCGGTACGTACCAGGGCATACAGCCTCGACTACACGGTATGGGCCTTTCCAGTTGGGGGCCAATTTCCTCTTCTTGGTTGGATCAGAGACGGACAATTTTCGTAACACGAGGTCTCCCGCCTTGATGTTAGTGGGGCGGACCTTCTTGTTGTAAAACTTCTCGATCCGTTGTTGGCAGATGCTTCTCCGGATTGAGGATTTCTCTCTGACCTCGGCGATGAGGTCCAGGTTGGCCCTTAAGCCGGATGAATTGTCAGCTTCGTCGAAGGCCATGATACGGGGAGAAGGCAGGCTGACCTCGACGGGGATGACTGCCTCCGTCCCGTAGGTCAAGGAGAACGGCGTCTCTCCCGTGGGGATCCTCTTGGTGGTTCGGTATGCCCATAGCACGCTAGGCAGTTCTTCGACCCAAAGCCCTTTGGGGGAACTGTCGAGGCGCTTCTTGAGGCCATCGAGGATTTGCCTGTTCGCGTTCTCCGCTTGGCCGTTGGACTGAGGGTGGCAAATAGCGGAGAAGCGTTGCTGGATACCGATGTCCGCGCAGAAAGTTTGGAAGTTCTGACCCTGGAATTGGGTTCCGTTGTCTGTAACGAGGACCTGGGGGATTCCGGACCGGCAAATGATGTTCTTCCAAAAGAATTGTTGTACTTGGCGCTCGGTGATGCTGGACAGAGGCTCGGCTTCGAGCCATTTGGTGAAGTAGTCGATGGCGACTATCAGGAATTTCTTTTGTCCTACCGCTGGGGGGAAGGGCCCCACCAGGTCCATACCCCACATGGCGAACGGCGCAGGGCTCGCCAGGGATCGGAGATTGGCTTGAGGAAGCCTCTTGATAGGGGAGAACCTTTGGCAGGGGCCGCACCTCTTGACTAAGTCTTGTGAGTCCTGGAGCATGGTCGGCAAATAGTACCCCTGATTCAGGGCCTTTCGAGCAAGTGTCCTGCTCCCCATGTGGCATCCGCTGATCCCCTTATGTAGGTCTTTGAGGGCGTAGCTGGCCTCGCCGCTGGTGAGACAGCGGAGGTATGGTTTGCCGTCGGCCAAGGTGTATGAGCGTTTGAAGAGGATGTCATCAATCATGACAAACCTTTCAGCTCGGACTCTGACTCGTCTGGCCTCGGCCCTGTCTTTAGGAAGCTCGGCACTGATTAAGAATCTTCGGATGGGAGTGGTCCAGTCGTCTGGGCTGGTACCATCCTGCACACACATTGCCTCCGGCTCTGGGTCATTGATACTTGGCTTCAGGAGGATTTCTATGAGCACCGTCTGATCGAGACCCTCGAAGGAGGAAGAGGCGAGTTTGGACAACGCGTCTGCTTGAGTGTTCTGTTCCCTGGGGACTCTGATAACTGTGGCGCAGCTGAAGGATGCCAGGAGTCGTCGGACTGCCGTCAAATATCTCATCATGCGGTCATCGCGGGCTTCGTATTCTCCGGTGATCTGATTGACCACGAGCTGAGAATCGCTGAAGGCCGGGACTTGCTTGGCTCCGGCTCGGTGGGCGAGGGTCAATCCGGCGATCATGGCCTCGTATTCTGCCTCGTTATTGGAGGCCGAAAAGTTGAGGCGGAGGGAGTATTGAAGTAGGAATTGGTCGGGGCCACGAAGGATGATGCCAGCCCCACTCCCCGTTTCGCATGATGAGCCGTCGACAAAGACCTCCCAGGTCGGATCCGAACCCTCGATGCTGGGCTGCTCGGAAACAGTGCACTCAGTTATAAATTCGGCGAGGGCCTGTCCTTTAATGGCCACCCTCGGCTGATAGCTGATGTCAAACTGACTCAGCTCGATTGACCACTTGACTAAGCGGCCGGAGTTTTCGGGCTTGTGAAGGACAGTCTTTAGTGGTTGGTTGGTCAGTACTTGGACGGAGTGGGCCTGGAAGTAAGGACGAAGCTTCCGGGCTGCCATGACCAAGGCATAGGCCACCTTCTCTATCTTTGCATACCTCGTCTCGGCTGGGAGTAGTACTTTGCTCACATAATACAATGGTCTTTGAACCCCTTCCTCTTCTCGGACGAGGACGGTGCTGAGGGCGCTATCCGAGGCGGACAGGTAGAGCCAAAGCGGCTCGCCTGGCTCGGGCTTGCTGAGGAGAGGCGGGTTGGTGAGGTATTGCTTCAGCTGTTCGAAGGCTTCTTGTTGATGGGTACCCCACTCGAAGCCCCCTTTTCCGCGCAAGGCTTTGAAGAAGGGGAGAGATTTCTCCCCTGACTTGGAGAGGAAACGGCCGATTGCCGCCAATCGGCCCGTAAGCCTCTAAACCTCCTTGACATTCCGAGGAGGGGACATGTCAATAATGGCTTGGATTTTCTCGGGGTTTGCCTCAATGCCGCGTTGGTTGACGATGAACCCCAGGAATTTCCCAGTGGAGACGCCGAAGGCGCATTTAGCCGGGTTGAGTCTCATGTTGTGACGTTGGAGGACATCGAAGGCTTCTTCGAGGTCGGCGACGTGGTCCGGCCCGGCCCGGCTCTTGACGAGCATGTCGTCGACGTAGACTTTCACGTTGCGGCCGATCAGGTCTTTGAAGATTTTGTTGACGAGCTGCTGGTACGTGGCTCCGGCGTTTTTCAGCCCGAAGGGCATAACGCGGTAACAATAAAGACCCTGGTCGGTGATGAACGAGGTCTTAGAGATGTCTGGTGGAAACATCCGGATCTGATTCTACCCCGAGAATGCGTCCATGAAGGACAGTAGCTCATGCCCCGAGGTTGCGTCGATTAAAGCGTCGATGCGGGAGAGGGGGAAAGGATCTTTCGGACATGCTTTATTAAGATCCGTGAAGTCGATGCAGATCCGCCAACCCCCTGTTGCCTTCTTCACCATGACGACATTGGCCAACCACTCGGGGTAGCTGACTTCTTGAATGAATCGAGCGGACAAGAGCTTGTCCACTTCTGTCTTCACAATTTGTTGCCTCTCCGGGGCGACTTTGCGCCTCTTTTGGACGACCGGCTTAGAGTCAGGGATGACACTCAGCCGATGCATAATCAAGTCTTCGGAGATCCCGGGCATGTCGGAGGGCTTCCAAGCGAAGAGATCAACGTTGCAACGGACGCAGGAGATGATGCCTGTCTACAAGTCCTTGGTGAGCGAGCGGCTCACCCGGAACCACTTTGATTCATCCTCGGGGTCGAACAGGACCTCTTCTAGTTCGTCGACAGGCTCGGGAGCTGAGCCGTCCCTCTCGGGTTCGAGTTCAGCGGCGTCAAGGGGGAATACACCCCCTCCGACGGCGGTTATGTAGCACGACCGCGCTGCTTCGTGGCTACCTCGGACGATGCCGACCCCTTGGGAGGTGGGAAATTTAAGTTTCAGATGGTAGGCCGAAGGTACCGCATGGAGGGAGCTCAGTTCGGGTCGGCCGAGAATGGCGTTGTAAGCTGCCTTGATGTTGACAATCATGAAATCCATGGATTCGGTCCTCTTGACAGGAGCCGATCCTGCGGTGACGTCGAGGGTAACAATCCCTTCTATTACGACCGGGACGCCGGAGAATTCATGCAATGTGTATCCGGCTGGCTTGAGTTTTCCTCTGGGTAACTTGAGACTCTCGAAGGCTTTGAGGAAAAGAATATTTACTGAGCTGCCGTTGTCGACGAGGATTCGGCGAACCTCACAATTAGCAATGTGGAGGCTAATGACGAGGGCATCGCAGTGGGGTAGGTGAACGCCTTCGAGGTCCTCTCCTGAGAAGGAGACTGGCCTCGACTGTAGCTTGGGCGAGGGGTCGTTTTGGACAGCATTCACCCCTTGGATGAAGGCTTTTCGGGATGTATTTGATTCTCCTCCCATTGGCCCCCCGTGGACACAGTGCAAGATGAATGGTGTATCCGCGGCTCCCTCTGACTCGAGATCCTGACCCTGGATGCGGTTTGAAGTAAGGTTCGGAGGCGAAAGTCTCCGGTCCCTAGCCTCACGCCGATCCCGTCGGCCTTCTCGGGTAAATTCTCGGAGGAACCCTCGTGAGATGAGTTCCTCAATTTCGTCTTTCAGGGCCCGGCATTGGTCGGTTTCGTGCCCACGATCTCTGTGGAAGCGGCAGTAGAAGCGCTGATCTCGACTGTTGTTGTTATTAGGTCGGGGAGGTAGTCGGACGAGGCCTTTGTCTTCGATTTCTAAGAGGATGGCGGATACGTTATGTGTCAAGGGAGTGTATCTCTCGAAGCGGGGGACCGGCGGGACCTTCTTCATGGCCCCTGTGTCCCTCGGAGCCTTCTTTGATGGTTCGACTTCTTCGGCCTTCCGTTTTCCCTTCCCGGTGGCCTCCCTGGCATCTTCGGGGTTAAGGGCCTCTTCTGCCCTAATGTATTTCTCGACCCTGTTGAGGAGGTCGGGAAAGTTGACGGGGGGTTTCTTCGCCAGAGAAGCCTTCAGCTGTCCGCGACGGACGTTGTGCCGAAATGCCGCGGAGGCGATGCCTGGATCGAGGGAGGAGATCGACCTTGCCTCTGCAGTAAACCTCCGGACGAACACTCTGAGTGATTCTCCCTCTATCTGCCTGAGCCCAAGTAAAGAGGCGCTGGTCTTTTCGGCTTTCCGGCTGGTGACAAAGTGGGCAAGAAAATTGCCCTCTAGTTGGTCGAAGGAGTAAATGGAGCCGGGGGCGAGCTTCGAGAACCATTCATGAGCCGGACCCCGAAGGGTGGCAGGGAAGGCTCGGCATAGCAGGGGATCCGAGGCGCTGTGAATCATCATGAGGGTTTTGAAACCCTCCATGTGATCAGCAGGATCTCCCTCGCCGTCATAGGTCTCGAATTGAGGTGGTCGGAAATTCCTGGGTATTTCCGCTTGGAGGATGGGGGCAGAGAAGGGAGGACGGACAGGTCTGTACCCCTGAGCCGCTCGTTGGCCGCCGTCTCCTATGTGATCGAGGTGATCCTCCATTTCTTGGAGGCGCCTTAGGAGTACGCCATCGTCCTCTGGCTGGATTGTTGATGGGCGGGACACGCTGGCCTCGGCGTCCGACCCGGTTTGGGAATGGAGGGCTTCCTCCCTGGGGGCCCGTCGGAGGGCCCCAAGAATTTCTCTCCGGAAGTCTTGGAACTCCTTGTGAGTGACGGGGGCTCCCTCGACCCTGTTTGGTCGGTCTGAAGGTTACCTTCCGATGCGGCTGAGTGCTGGCCTCCGTCCCTCGGGCGGCGGTCTTGGATGGTTCGGGGTCGGGTTGGAAGCGGCCCTTCCCCTGCTGTGGCTAATCTGTCGGTTGACGATTACCCCCGTAGGTCGGGCTGGACTTGACGGGTGACGCTCCTTTGGGACCCCTGATGGGGAGCCCTGTGTTTTGAAATGTGTGGCCCGACGTTAGCAGTTGGTGGGGGCGAGTCCCATCGGTTGACGAAGGAAGCAGCCCCCTTGCCCTTGGAGGCCATGAGAGTTCGGCTGTCGAGGTTCCTTGATGGTCGGGCTCGGGTCGGCTTCTGAAGCAGTGTTCCCACAGACGGTGCCAACCTGATGCAGTTTATTTCTGGGAGACGTGTGGATGCACCAGGTGTGAGTTCGGACTCGATTTATATTGAAGGAGAAAGCTGCTTGTCAGACGACCCTCGGCTGACCGGGCGGTTCCTGCGACGGGCTAGGAATGGGGTGGATGCCTCGGCTCGGATCAGAGGGTTCGGATCCGAGGTCTTGTGTACCTGCAGACGGTCCTGAAACACCGGAGTTTATCCCGGTGGCGGACCCTCCGACGATCTAGTCAGTCTCTGTGAGAGAGTAGCAATAACTAGGTAAAATTTAGTGGCAAAAAGATTGGTTACCTGAAAAGGTGGGTGAGGGTCTTGTATTTATAGAGAATTCCAACCGGGTTTGGATCCGCTTGGGGGCCGGGTCTGAACCCGAAAGCCCATGGGCCTGACGTGGCAGAAGGCCCACGGGGTTTAGGACTGACGTGGCAGTACCAAGAGAGGTATAGGGCTGACGTGGCAAAGCCCTTGGTGGTATTTGGAGCTGACATGGCTGATCATGGGGCTCCTGTGCTCCCGGGAGAATTTGGTGGCCTAGGTTGTGCCAGGTCATCTTCATTCTCCACCAGGATGGGTGGACGGCCCGGAGGGCTGTCGTGGATCGGAGGCCGAGGGCCATCGAAACTCGTTGGATACGAGGAGGCCAGGTTTGTGGGGGTGAACTTGAGGTTCGGCGCCGACCCTGTAGGGGTTCGAAGTCGAGCCAGATTGTTGTTTTCCCCATTTTGGAGTGAGAGCTGTACTGGGCCCTGGTTGGGTCCCAAGCCATTTTTACCTTACCACAGGCACTATAGAAGGGTTCCTTTGTTTTTGAAAAATGGCAGTACAGGGTACGGTTCAGGACGGCTTCGGCGGGAGCCACCCGATGCTGCTCCTCTGGATGGAGGCTGAATCTGCCAAAGAGGGGGTTGTTCCAGTTGAGGTTGTTGATCTTGATAAGATTGCTAAACCTGTTGAATTTGTTGAGGAGGGTCCTTCGCTGTGGGAGGGGGTGAAAGAGGGCAATCGGTTTGTTGACTGGTAGCCGTCGCCTTCCCTTCCTTCTTGGAGGCATGGATGAGAAGATAGTTTTGTACTGACAAAGTAGGATAAGAGATCTTTTATGTTTTTCACAGACGACGCCAATCTGTTGCAGCTTATTTTTTTATGGGAGTAACCATACATGTGTATTCTTTTAATGAAAATAATAAAGATCAAACATTCGTTGTTTGTCGATGTTGACCGCCAACTGCACTTGACTCTGAGGTCTGATCGTTAGAAACAACTAATATCGCTCCTGTTGAACTGCAAACAAGTCTCAAACACCAGGGATGGCCCCGGCGATAGGCCCTCTGATGTCCAAGTCAAAAACTCGAAGAAATGGTGGGTTTTGAGAGTGGGATTTGCAATTACCTGGTGTCTGAAGAGGTCTAGAGGTATATATAGTCGCTAAGGGGGGCCAGTTTCAAGATATTCATCTATCTCTACTTCCCGGTATTTGGATAGAGCCGATTATCTCCTCCATATGAAAAAAATTGAGTATGGACTCTTCTTTTGACAAGGAGATATAGTTTTCAAACTCTCTCTTGTGCATGGGGGATAGAATCGGTTACCCTTAGAAATAGGGGGTTTAAACTTGGTTTGATGAATCTGGACTCCTTTGTGTTATGGCTGTTACAGCAGTCCATATTATAGGCTAGAT
The DNA here is from genome assembly GCA_017893485.1 of Hemerocallis citrina. Classification (NCBI taxonomy): domain Eukaryota; kingdom Viridiplantae; phylum Streptophyta; class Magnoliopsida; order Asparagales; family Asphodelaceae; genus Hemerocallis; species Hemerocallis citrina. The sequence goes on from CM030362.1 coordinate 288,754,251, forward strand.
TGGGTCGATGGGTGGCCCAGCACATCTCATTAGGCATGTAATGGTTAAAATTTACCGTTTTACCCCTGAGAGCTTTAAGATTCATGCTCAATTTGAACGGTCCCGATTTTGTTCTATTTTTACCTATATCAGAGGAATAGAGTGGCTGCTCCATGAATGTCGACCCTGATCATAAGTACCTCGGATGGCTTGGATGAAGTCATGCTTGAAGTTTTCCAGTTCGACCCTAGTGATTGGGGCCTCTTTCTCTTTGTTCCTCTCAAGATGCTTTCGATTCTCATGAATCAGGCTTCTTTCTACAGTTTACCTCCTTTGAGAGGAGGAGTGTCTTGATCTCTTCGTTCGGGGAGAGTTGCTTCTCTAATTCTCTTGACGTTCTAAGCGGGAGGCCTCCCCTTGTGCACGCCTCTCATCCAAACGAATCCTTAGATCGGTCCCCTATTGTCTGGCATTGATGATTTGATAGAGATCTCTTGACTTACGGGGACCTCATGAGGTCATCGAGTCACTGACAGCATTATGGACTGAGACATGGCCATATTGAGGGTGTTGTTCATGGCGTGGTTCATGATGGCTTTATTAGGAGCCCCCCGGTGACTCTCCGTTGATAGGAGCTTGATTAGGCTGTTGTGGCAGATCCGACTGATGAGGAGAAATAAGGTCCTCCACAAGAGGAGCTTGTTGACGGAGAGGTAGGATAGATGGCTTGAGGCCGCTGCTCTCCCTCTTAACTTTGGTGGCATGGTGGGAGAATTCATTTCTCATGATAAGCCTGATCTTTGATGTAGATCTGTGTAGTTTTCCATAGACGGTGCCAATCTATTGCTGCTTATTTTGGTGTGGGAGCAAATAGGCAGTGAGTTTATATTTTGAAAGAAATTACTAAAGATCTAACATTTGATCTTCGCCATAAAAAGTGGTTAGAGCTTCTGAGATTTGATCTGGACCTGCAAACAAGTTTGAAACACAGGGGGTGGCCCCGATAAGAGACCCTCCTACGCTCAAGTCAGAACCAGAGAGAGAAAAAGAGTTTGAGAGAGAAATTGCAGATTACTGATTGCCTTTTGACTTAGGGAGGGGGAGGGTATTTATAGTCCTAATAAACAGTTAGGAGATTGATATGAATTTTGTTATCTCCTTTTTGGTTCTCCCCATTTCAAGCGGTAGAATTGGTTATTCTTCTGTTTGGGGATAAAGGATTTGACTTACAACCCTCATGGGCTGGGTGTCTCTTATAGTGGGCCCAGTCGCTTTTAATGGAACCCCTATTTTTCTATTTTGGATTTTTATTTTATTTTTTATTTTATTTTCTTGATTATTGTATCTGATCCCTTTTTTATAATAAATTTTTGCTTTCTTGGGTTCTTTTATTCTCTTTTGATTATTCTGTACTCTTTTGTCTTGAACACTGCTATTTTTGGCTCATTGCAAATTCTTGCTCTTCGTGTTTTGAGTTTGAATTGTTCCGCTATATGTTCATCTCATTGATTTATATTTGTTAATCTCTTTTTGGAGCCTAAATCTGTACCCTAAATCCATTAACCCGCAACCCAAAATCCAAACTTCTTAATCCCCTATAAATACCCTATTAATAAACCCTAATTAATTATCCTCTCTCTCCTCCACATCCCGCCGCTATTTTCTCTCTCCTCACCCCCGACTCTCATCTCTCTCTATGTCTTCATCTTCAAACCTAAACTATCCACCCTCAGCCTGTCGCTCCTCCCGTCCTCTCCGACCACCACCTCGACCATCGCCACCGCCTCATCATCACCCCGTCATCACCCCCCATCCTCGACTTCGTCCAAACCCATCGTCATCCCGAACCCCACTTCGCCTGAACCCATCCGCTCGTCGTCAACCCACCACTTCGTCGACCACTTTGATCCCCTCCATTGTCCCCCTCCGTTGTCCCCCACAACCCCCGAAGGTCCCTCACCCCTTGTCGTCATCGTCCAGATCTCAAGCCCCGTCCCACTGTCTCCTCCTCTCTGCACCCCATCGCTGCGTCGCTCCTCGACCGCAGTGCCGTCGCCGTCCGCCATTGAGTCGCTCCCTCTCTCTCTATCGCTGTGGAGGTGTTCGTTGTTTTGGTGTGGGGATTGAGTATCCCGTGTTTGCTGTTTTGTGTTGAGGGATTGGCTGATTTGTGTGGTTATTGCTGTGTGTATCGCACGTAGTTCGCATGTAGTTCTGTGGTTCTGTGTTCTTGTGCTTTGTGGATTCGTTGCCTGGGATTCTTATCCCATTATCAATTGGTGCTTTCACTGATCTAAACTTCGGCAATGGCAGATGAAAGGCAATTGTTGGATGAAGTGAGGGAGACGAATCGATTCCATGGGTGAGCAGTTGCAGACGCTCACCATCGACATGGAGATGCAGAAGAAGTTGATGGCGGAGATGATTCGTCAGATTACAACGATAGAAGAGAAGCTCGATCAGGTCTTGAATCGACAAGTTTCAACAGAGAATCCACTCACTGTAAGAACTCCACCTTCAACTCAACATCATGATATTCCTATATTCCTTTGAAGAATCCTAGGTTGGATTCTCCTAGATTTGAAGGCAATATTCCAATGTGATGGCTCTCTGAAGCCAATTAATTCTTTGCATATCATCGAACACCTCAAGAGCAGAGATTGCACATAGTGTCTTTTTATATGGATGCAGGGGCGAAGACAGAACAAATTTTTTAGGGAGCCAAGAAAAAATTCTATAACTATATATAAATATATAGGTATTTTTTCCATAATTTTTAGGGGGGGCAAATAATAAAATTTAGTAGATTTAAGTGGGGTTTTTAAAAAATTTCAAAAATTTTAAGGGGATTTTCAAAATTTTGGGGGGCGCCACTGTATGGATGGGAAAAATATGGCATGGTTCCAATACAAGTTTAGTAATGGAGAATTCTTGAATTGGGGGGCCTTTGTGCGTGAGTTGGTCTACTGGTTTGAACCTTTAAAGTGGGATGAAGATCAAGAAACAAAGTTTATGGTGTCTCTTTCTTCTAGTTCTGCGTCTCGACAACATGTTTGTGAGAATGATCAAGTGATTTCCAACCATTCAAATCTTGAAAAAATGAAGTACTGGAAATGGATGAAGTAAACCAATCTGATCTCGATGTTGAAGGGGCCATGCTGCATAGCAACAAACCAGCACTGGGAATTGATGAATCAAAGCTTCATCAAGAAGATTATAAGACAAAGCATAATGTTTTTGTTGAGGTAATACCATGTCCTTCTTATTTTCATTCAAGTATGTGTATACCTTCACACTTCACCTAATCCATTACTGGATACCGAATTATTAAGTGAAGAAAAAGTTTCATCAAAGCATGTATTTGTGGGTGGCCTTAAGAATGAACAAACTGAGATTGAATCTCATGAGCTAAACATTTGAAATGGTAAATTGATCTTAAATGGTTTCCCACCACATATACGATGTGATTCCTCAGTGGGTACACTAGAATACCAAGAATTCAAGAAAAGGAACAAACGAAATTCTTATGAGCCAATTGATCTGAAGGGAGTTGCCAAGCAAAAAGTTTTAGTTGAGGATAATGATACTGCAGGATATGTTCAAAAAGAAAATGCTGCATATGGAAAGTTGCCGCACAATTTGTACAGATTTTTTTTTTTTTGATAAAAGATGACCCAGTCACCGCTTCATTAATGGGATATTAAAGAAACAAGAAGTACTAATTACAAAGATCCCAGCTACCGACATAGACGTCTAACGCCCTGAAAGCATAAAAGCATAAAGTAGGATACAACCTCGATGCACTACAACTCGAAGTAGAAAGCATAAAGCAGTTAATATTGTACAGATTCTAGTTTGAACAGGTTGACATTCCGAATGATGAAGAAGTTAATATCTCTCAAGATATATTTCAGAACATAGCATCAGGGAGGTTGGAGAAACAAATTCCAGACATTGTTGATCCAAGCAATGGTAATGTGAGAAGTAAAAATTGTGAGGAAAATTTAAATAGTTTGTATATATCAGAAAATGTTTCTGCTGAAGAAGCAATTCATGAGAAGGACCATCAGATTTAGCTAATGAAGAAGTAGATAATCTTTTGGATAAATGTCTTTTGCAAGGGTTGCACACAACTCTCAAAGATAAAGATCTTCCACTTCTGAAAATTTTGCCGAAATGCCCCTGTTTTTGAAAATAATTAGCGAACTGCCCTTGTTTCGAAAACATTTAGCCATCTGCCCTTGTCTGTGACACGTCAGCAACAAACGTGATTGGGAATCACGGCATCAGTTATTTTGATGCCGTGTTTCCCAATAACGGCATCTGTATATGAAAAAATTACCATGCCGTTATTCCCAATAACGGCATTGGTTATTTTTTCAAATAGAACTCTACTTTATTAATCTTGACTCGAGTTTAATTCGAAATATGAAATAAACTGATGCCGTTATTCTGGAGAACGGCATAGTTTGTACTGATGCCGTTTTTCAGAATAACGGCATCAGTTATTTACTTTTTGCAGTAATATACTCGAAAAAACCCTTCCTCTTCCCCCTTTCTCTTCCGCTCGTGCCTTCCTCATTTCCAAACCGAAAACCCTAGACGAAAACCCTAGACGATCTGGAAAAAAAAATCCACTAGATCTTTTGGTGTGTTGTTGACTTCTATTTCGGCGTGTACTCCTCAATCCTTCATCCAGAGTTCATTCTCACTCCGATTCCGAAATCTTTGTAAGTAACTAAAAACCCTAATTTGTATTTTGTATAGTTGATTTTGACTGTTTTATTATGTAGTATAGTACAAATATTGTAGATTAGGGTTATTGAAGTAGTAATTTTGGAAGTACTTCAAGTATTGTAGGTTAGGGTTTAGTAAATGTTGAGTTTTTGAGATGCTCAAATTCTTAAATATTCAAGTGATTTACGTTTGAAGTCGGGGTTATGAAGATCCTGATACACTTAATTTTGGTGCTTGTTGCTCATGCACTCAATTTTCCTAATTCACGGGGATATCCTAATACACTCATCTTTGGTGCTTCTTGCTTATTGAAAATCCTAATTCACTAGCAGATCTCTGCTCATGCACTCAATTTTTCTACTGAAAATGTTGTTGATTAGTCTTCGTTAATGTATACAGGCCAATGGATCCTGCACAACCATCTTCTTCGCATGGTGTTGGTGCTTCTTCTACGCCTTCATTTGGACCACGGGGACATCCGGGTCCATTAGATCCTACAGTTCTGTTTCTCCAAGAAGACCACAGATCACAGGCCGTTTGGACCGGGGATGTGGAGAAGATGAGTTTTAGGACGCACAAGGTCATGCCTGTCCTCAAGAACTGTATTGCTATGCAACATTATTTAGTTAGCAGTGGGTTTAGCGGTATGTCAAAGATGACCAACATAAAGTGTGATCACGCCTTGCTTACCGCACTGGTAGAGCGATGGAGACCAGAGACACACACCTTCCACTTACCGTGCGGTGAGATGACGGTCACCCTACAAGATGTAGCGGTGATTTCGGGTCTTCCAATTGACGGGGTGGCCGTCACAGGCAATCTGATGTTCAACAAGGTTGCACTAGCACGAGATTATTTGGGGTTGGATGTTGATGAAGTTGACCACGGCATATGGGTTGGGGAATCCATTAGGCGTTCATTCCTAGAAGATAGTTTCACTCACATTCGAGTCGCACCTGTGCATACGGACATCGAGATCCAGAACTACACGCGGGCATACGTACTGTCGATGATTGGAGGGATCCTATTCCCTAACTCTTCAGGTGACGTAGTCCACCTCATGTATCTTCCATTGATAGCTGACCTACAGACAGCCGGCAGGTACAGTTGGGGAAGTGCAGCTCTAGCCTCCCTTTATCGTGCACTCTGCAACTGTTCGATGGGTTCGATTCAGATGACCGGGCCGATGTCCATCCTGCAGATTTGGTGTTGGGAAAGAATACATCTCGGCCGACCCCGTGTGACGGTACTTTCAGAGAGTTGGAGGGATGTACATGATAATCCCGTGATGAGAGCTCCTCTCGGTGCATACTGGGCGGGGAAGCGTACGTGGAGGGATAACCCACGTGGTGTCCTAACTTATTATAGGGACGAGTTAGATCAATTGAGGGAAGAGCTCGTCAACTGGACCCCGTACACGGATGAGAGACTGGCTCGTCTACCACCTATTTGCATTGCTCATGCGCAGTTGTGGTTGACCTTAGCTCCACTAGTGAATTTCTCAGTTGTGGAGTTTTATTATCCCGGCCGTGTTCTTCGGCAATTCAATGCACAACAACCCGTCCCCGTGAACACATTATACGACCGTAGACTCCACAACATCACGGGCCAAGGTCGTTTACCGAACATGGATTGGGCCGATCACCACCGCGCGTATGTAGGAGCATGGAATGAGCGGAGGTATGAGTTGGTAGTCGAGGGTGTTGAGTATCCGTACGATGGATCAATGCAAACTACTTATATGGCCTGGTACCGTCGCATAACGCGACTTTATATCCAACCCAAAACCGATTTTCCAGCGGGCATCCAAGAACCTATACCTGAGATTCATGTTGAACCACCACCGGCATTTTCATCATCACAGCCGATGTACCAACCGAAGGCCTCATCATACCGTATAATGGTAAGTTAGATTGTTTGTTGAATTTCAATTATTTCGTTCCGTTCTACTTATGCATCTTCACTTACAATATATATGGTTTACTATTATAGATAGAGAGCACATGGGACATGGCTAGAAAATGTGCGAATGTGTTGAAGAGCAATGCCAATAAGGCATGCAAAGAATTGGCACGAGACCTCCTGTGCAATTGTCGTACCTCTCTTGAAGAGGTTGGAGATGGTCCTCGTTTCAAAGAACTTATGCGTTCAACCGAAGCTCCACGCCAACAAGAACGGCCTACCGCTAGCCAAGCTTCACCTCCACCACAACCAGCTTTGCAATTGGGACCCCCATCAGAACATCGAAGACGCAAGACCGTTCGTGATCCTCCACCGCAAAGCCAATTGGCAAATCCGGAGATTGAAGAAGGAGGAGGTGGCGACGAAGGAGGAGCTGGTCCAAGTGGACCCCCAACGCAAGAACAACGGGAACGTAGGCGGAAAGTCCCGGCGCGGATGAGGAAAGCACCCAAACATTACACTCCAGGATAATTGGTAGAAACAAACTAATTGTCGTTTTGTAACACATCATTTTATGCATTTATTAATTGTATATGTTTGTATGCAGGTTGTTATGCGTGGGAGTGCAAATTGTTGAAGTATTTGATTTTGATGAAGATTAACACAGGAAATGTTTGAATTTTGTAGTGTCTATGAAGTTGATGTAGTATTTAAATTTGAACTTGATGTAGTATTTAAATTTGATGTAGTACTTATTGAACTTGAAGTTGAATTTGAACTTGAAGTTGAAGTTGATGTAGTACTTATTAAACTTGATGTAGTATTTAAATTCAAAGTCGAATGTATTGAACTTGACCTGTGAATTTGAAGTTATTTGTGTATATATCTATGAACTTGAAGCTGTGCATATCTGTGAAGCTGTGCATATTTGTGTATATATATGTGAAGCTTGAAACTTGATCTGTGCATGCCAAAAAATATAAATCAGAAATGTATCTGTGTATCAGAAATGTATCAGAAATGTATCTGTGTATGCCAAAAAAACTTGATCTGTGAAGCTGTGCATGTATCTGTGTATATAAATCAGAAAATTTGATTTTTGATTTTTGAATTCAACTTACAAAATGCATCAGTTCATTTACAAAATGCGGGTAGATTGTGAAGTCCCCACACTTTGTACATTCTTACAACTGCGTCTATTGTGTCCGCTCACACCACATTTTGAACATACTTTTCCACTAGTCCCTCCTTCTCGAGCGTCCATGTCATTGCGGATACGAGTACTCTTAGGCCTCCCTTTGACCCGGCGAAGACTAGGATCAACAATTAGTACCGGTGCGCTTTGGGTAGGCCAATAAGATTCGTCAGGGAAAGGATTGAAAGATGGTGCCCATGTTTTTGCTAACGCGTCTGTAGAGTAGAAAGGATCTATGTATGGTTGATAATCAAGCGCCCGGGAAGCACATGCCGCTAACACATGAGAGCATGGGACGTGGAACAATTGAAATTTCCCACACGTACAAGTTCGGCCTTCTAGGTCCACCGTATGCCAATGCCCACCCTTTTGATATCCACCGTCCATTCTAATGCCCGTTTTCACCCCAAAGACACCATCGCGATTATTGAACATTATGGCCTCATGTAAATTTGATTTTTCACGCCGGGCATCAATAAGATCCTGGATTCGTGGTGCCCATAGTTTACCTTCAGCGATAAGTGTCTGTGCGGCCTCACGGCGGTCGGTGAAATACATGTTCAGACGGAAAAATATCTGCTCCACAATTGCGGTGACAGGTAAGCTACGAACACCTTTTAGAACCGAGTTGAACACTTCGGACAGATTTGTTGTCATAATACCATATCTACGCCCACCATCAGCAGTAAGTGCCCACTTCTCAATTGCTTTCTCCTTAACCCAATTAGCCGCATCAGCATTACTAGCTTCAAGTTGTGCCATCTTTTCCTCATACTTTCTCCACTGATTTTCACTAGCAATTACCTTTAATTTATTCATCAAAAATTTCGAACCAAATTTTTTATGAAAATTGCTAGCAAAGTGCCGCATACAATACCGATGATATGCAAAAGGTTCCCTCCACGTGCCAAACTCATTTCCCATTGCTGATAAAATACCGGCATGTCGATCCGAGATGACGCAAAGACCTTCACGTTCTGTCACATAGCACCGAATACAGTTCATGAACCATGTCCATGTTTCTATACTTTCGCCGTCAACAAGTGCAAATGCAAACGGAAACAACCTACCGTTTGCGTCTGGTGAAACCGCAATCAACAAACAGCCTTTGTATTTTCCGTACAGATGAGTACCGTCAACACTTATAACTGGTCTACATGATTTGAATCCTTCAATCGAGGGACCGAATGACCAAAAAACACTCTTAAATGTTTCTATACCCGGCCCAGTCGTAGTCTTCGCCCACTGTACAGCCGTACCCGGATTCGAAGCTTGAATTGCATTGAATAGGTATGGTAATTTAGTGTACGCTGTTTCAAAAGAACCATATAGTTTCTCAATTGCTTTATGTTTTGTCTTCCAAGCTTTCCAATAGGATATTGTGTATTGGAGCCTACCCTTCACCTGCCCAATTATGGCTCTTGGTGTTACTGTGAGTTGTTCCCTCAGAGTATCTATTATCAGCATCGATACAACCGTCGAGTCAATTTTGCTGTGATCCTGAGTCAATGTAGGATTCACACATGTGTGTACACCTTCAAGTTGTTTCACCACAAAATAATCACGACCTTTGGGAATAATTGCACGCAAGCGCCATGGACAACCGACGACATTTTGAAGTGATGGATTTTCTGCAATCTGCTCGGCTGAATGGTTGATGGGAGCGTATTTACATTTCACATGGTACAGACAACGATCTGATTTTACCGTCACGAATTCCCTGTGGTTCTTCACGGCATACATCTTGACTTGATGTTGTAGAGCGTCTTTGGATGGAAATCTTTGACCTATGAAGAGTTCATCCAAGTTGGAAGACCCAATGGAAGACTGGATCTGTTCATGTACGGTGGCACGGGACATCCATTCGCTTGACTGCGATCCACGCATAGCTGGACCTGTGTCTTGACTTGGCAACACGCGGGTATTGTTAACCGGCACATGAACATTGGCATCAACAAGCGGCACTTGAACATTGGCATCAACAACTGGAGCTTCAAGGGCGATCTCCTCATCATCATCCTCGAGACCGCGTACCTCATCTTCTTCCTCTTCTACCAAGTCGTTATTTACAACGGCGTTATCAAAGTCTGTCAAAGCAATGCCAGCTACCAAAAAATTTTGTGGCAATGGGGTCGGATGGAGCGGCTCGTATTCGGATGAAACAGGTTCCGTTGGAGCTGTGCTAGTTTCTCCAACAGTATTAGAAATCCTTGCGTGTGACTCTTCAGATGGTCTCATAATCCTAGTTGGCCTTGGACCGTCGATAACAACTCTTGTAGAATTTGGAAGCCTCGTTTGATCAATATATAACTCAACTATATTCCAACCACAACTTGGATGAAGTGTCCTAAGCAGGACAGACCTCAGAGAACTGTCACTGTCTATGGGTACCAACATGAAGTACTGCCCATCCCCTTTACCAGCAGAATAACGGGCTCTCAATCTCAGAGTCATTTCACTTCTGTCCCAATTGGTTACTTCATATATCTTATCTGTTAATTCTGAGTAACCAAAATTGGGGGTAGCCCAAATAATTACCGGTTCAACATCACTATAAGAATATCCAATTTTTGGATCCTTAATTACTTCACCCCCAAAATATAACCATATAGGGATATCAAATTCCATACCTATGCATAAAAATTAAAACATATTCAAATCATTCACTACTCAAAATGTGATGAATCTTTGAAATAAAAATCAAACATAAGGTTAGTATGATAATACCTTTCAAATGATACCAAAAAAACCACCGGCAAAATTTTCGATGATGCGGAAGACTGAAAATGAGAGTGGGAGTGAGGAGTTAGGATGTAGGCAATTTTATAGGGCTCAAATGGTTGAAATTTTTTGATTATGAGATCTAGGGTTTGTGGGTAAAAGGGGTGATGTGAGAGAGATGCGTTTTACAAACCAGAAGGGGAAGAAAAGGGGAGAAGAAAGGGGGTTTCGCGTATAGGGATTTGTGCAAAAAGTAAATAACTGATGCCGTCATTCTGAAGAACGGCATCGGTACAAACGATGCCGTTCTCCGGAATAACGGCATCAGTTCATTTATTTTTTGGCTGCCAAATCTCGAACCATTGTTCATACAATATAGATCGAAACTCAAATTAACTAATGCCGTTATTGGGAATAACGGCATGGTAATTTTTTCATATACAGATGCCGTTATTGGGAAACACGGCATCAAAATAACTGATGCCGTGATTCCCAATCACGTTTGTTGCTGACGTGTCAAAGACAAGGGCAGATGGCTAAATGTTTTCGAAACAAGGGCAGTTCGCTAATTATTTTCAAAAACAGGGGCATTTCGGCAAAATTTTCTCCACTTCTTGGAATCCCATTATGGTCAAACCATGTACTGCCATGCAGAGCCTCATGCATCACTTTGGACATGAGAGGGTTATCTCATAAGAAGCTGTTGAAGTGCTTGCAATCAAAAGCTTTAGTTGAGTTGATATATGCAAAAGAAGATAAGAAAGCAATCATATTGTTGGTTGTGAACTGCAAACATCTAGAGTACACATCATTCAAACAAGGGAAATGGGTATTAGGGAGTGCAGAAGAAAAGCATGATGCACCAACAGCTGAGTGTGGGCAGTCATTGCATCTTGAGGTAATGGAGACATATCGGCCAAGTAGGTTGAGAGATGATGGTTCTTTTGTTGATTGTTCTTTGTATGATGATACAACATACAACATTGAAGCATCAAAGCCTGGTTATAATGCTAAACAATTGGCACCTAATTCATTTATTTGTCAGAAACTTAGTCAAATTGTAGTCAGTATTGATGGAGGAGAAGCTGGAGAATTGTTTTCTCCTTTTTTTTTTTTTAATCTTTAAGTGTTGAAGATGGATATAGGAATAACTCAGTTAGTGGTGTAGGTGAAGATTTTAGCTTTGATAATGCACTTACCATGCATGCTTATGGGGTTCCAAAGAGTGACATGAAGTTCATCTCTCTAATGCACAAGGCTGTGAAGTCCGTAATTCGAGGGGTTTCAGTTGGCAGTATGAGGTTCTACATGGAAACAATTAAATTAGCAAAAATAAGTATGCTCAGTTTTGATCTTGGTGGAAGCAACTCCTGCTCTCTTTCGATCAAGTCATGAAAAGATAGAGGTTAGCAAGAATGTCCTTGTCTTTGACCTTAACAGTAATAGCCTATAGACTTTTGTTGTTACTAATCACTTCGATATGGAGTATAAGGTTCACCTTTTGTCGGGAAATTGATAGAAACACTTGGGTTGCAAGGGTCTCGCTGAACCTTGAGGACAAGGTTATCTTAAAAGGAAAGCAATGATATGAGTATGAATAAACATGTGGAGAGGAGTATTGATACCGATGCTACTGTTGATACTGATGATGGGATTCAACTTTATGCATTTAACGTGCAGTCGACTGTGTATTAAGGTGCATTCGACTTGGAATTTCAGTAGTCGACCGTGTAGTTGTTTTTCTGAGTGTATCGGTTTTGCCTACATTGTAAGTGCTATATGCACTCTTTACTTTTAAATAGGAACTTGGCGGGAAGGCAGTTAGGAGGCTGTAACAGAATATCTTGTAGCTACTATAAATAGTAGACTCTTGTAACAGAATAGAGATGTTGAATGAATTGATTCTTGATTCTTTTCCTTAATCTATTCTCTTTATACCTCTGTTCTTCCCCAATTTTCCCTCGAATTTTCAATCTCTTAACCCTAGCTTATAAATTCTTCCCCCAATCTCATTACAATTGTATCAGGCAATGACAGTGATATGGAGCTCGACTGCTTGGCAAGTCACAATTGTGGGCCTCGTCGGGCTGATTTTCAAGGTGAGCTTGTTGTTCTCAAACGTGATTAGCAAACTGGAGACGCCAATAGTGCCCATGTTTGTAGGATGGGATGAAGGTGATCTCGTTGTTGTTAGCTCGGTGGGGGTTTGTTTCATACTATTATCAACATTATATCGACTACAAGGGGGAGAAGACAGAGAGGATGGTGGAAGATGAGAACGGAGCTGATTATGCTTAATTTGTTTCATTGAAGGATTGACGAAGATGGGTAATTTGTTACCGATGACTAGAAGATTATGTGCAAAAGACGGTTCAATTAAAAAATAAAACAAAATGTTGGAAAGGAGAGATTATAGAAGTTCAAAAGAAGTTGTTCGGTGTTGGACATAAAAAAACTTTTAACTTCAATTTTAGATAAAACCACAAATTTGTTAGGAAAACTGAGGATCTTGTTGAGTTATGCGATGCAATCAATACAAACCACCAAGCACACAGGAGATCACACCAAACACACCAAAGTACACAAGTTTGTCCCGATTAGGGGCTTTCGCCTTAATATGGGGGAGAAGAAACCCGAGATGTTATTCAACTAGAGAAAATGCAAGAATATTACAATTCTCACAACGACCCTCTCTTAAGTTTCACCTGCAAGTACTAGTTGTTTACAATTGGAGAAACTTACAAACTCCCTTTTCAAAGAAGTACTTCTCTCTTGGCTCTCAATGGAGGCCAATAACAACAATATATAGAGATTTAGAGAAATCCTAGTTTAATATCTTGATACAATAACCGTTAGATATTATTGAAGAGATAACCCTACGATAAGAGCCATACGATCTAACCTTGAGAACAAGTTTGGATCTCAGCGAAGTCAACTAACCCGTACCCGGAATCTGCTTTAGCCGCGTGCGGTCGATCGTACACAATAGACGGTCGACCGTCCCCCTCTCGAGAATCTCTGCATAGTCGGGTGGTCGATTGCACCACAAGTTCGATCGACCGCAACTCTTGCTGCTGCTACTTATGTTGCTATTTCTTCTTGCTTTCACTCCATCTCCGATCGTCTCACTTCCTTCATTGTCTCATCGTCTTCGTATCCAACATAGTATGCAAGACATAGACCCAATAATCTCCACCTTGGATTGCATACTCATAAATCCACATTGTGTGATTTAAAACATTCTAGACTCATTTTCTTCTCTTCTTGCAAACAACTCATTTCAATGGTTTCCACTGCTAGTTAAATCTATCTTCACCCGTTTTTCTCCAGCTGTATGCCCCCTCAAGGGCACACCCCAGTAAATGTAATAATGGAGGTGCCACCCTCCACACGAACTCCACCTACCTCAAGGCTCTCTCCACCTTCCGACGATATTCGAACGCCGCAATCTTGCTCAGATGATTCTAGTGACGACATACTAGATAGTGCTTTAGGAACATAGGACTTCGAAACACCTGCGCAGTCTTTCCCATTCGTACAAAGCTTGTAGAGGTTGAACTCAACACCCCTCATTCCCTTCATCACCTCACGATGACTTTCCCATACTGATCTAACTCCACCAGGATCTGTGTACCTGCAGTCCTGTGCTTCTAGAGTTCTCATGGATATAAGGCTCCGCTTCAATAAAGGAATATACATGTCCTCCTCGAGTATGTGTCCCCTTCCGTCTGTTTTCTTGGACTCATCAGTTTTCTAACCCCTTACTTCACAAATCTTATCAACCTTCGTTCTCACACAACGACACGATGCAAACTTGTAAGTAGAAACCATCTCCCTCTCGGAGTAATCTTGAGAAGAACTAACCAAATCAAAAGAACAATTGGAATCCACATCTAATGACAAAGCATTGTTTAGCTATCACCTGATTCAGCGGCACTGGACTTGGCGACCCTCTGACTCAACTGCTTGCAACAGTCTCTCATGTAATGCCCAATTCCTTTGTACTGGTGGCCACGGACCTTACTCCTACATCCCCTTTCCCTTCCATTCGAAGTACCATCCACCTTCAAGCAACTCACCGAAGTTGACGCCAATTTCTGAATCTCCTTCCTAAGTGCATCATCCTCCAACCCCTCGATCAAACCTGCTATCGAAAACTTCTTCTTGATAGATTTCTCGTCTAGCACGATTATCATGTTGGATGGATCTGGTGGTGAAAATATCAAGTTGGAAGCTTTTAGATCATCTACGATGAACGCCCTCAGTTCAGATAACTCCGTATTGAACTCCATATATGATCTAGAACAGCGGTAATTTCCTTCATTAAGAAATCCCACAACTTTCTTTGTTGGTGCATCCGATCCTACAATGACGACCCCGAGTAGTCAGTTCTGAATCTTGTCCAAAGACTCGTCGCGCTTATCCTACACCTAACATCGCTCGTCGAAGACATACGGATTAAACCAAATGCTTATGAATAAATCTCCTCCCACTTCTCCTAATTTGTGTCGATTGGTCTCCCTTTATCTCCTTCTAAGACTATATCCAAGTCCTGTTGAACCGATGCTTCATGCATTTCCTCCTTTAAGAGATCAAAGTTGATCTTACCTTCGAACTGCTTGATCTTTGTGATCGGATCTGCCATCTTCTCCAAGGAACTCAAATAAACCCTTGAACCCAAAGCTCTGATACCAATTGTTAGGAAAACTAATGATCTTGTTGAGTTATGCGATGCAATCAATACAAACCACCAAGCACATAGGCGATCACAAACACACCAAAGCACACAAGTTTGTCCCGGTTAGGGACTTTCGCCTTAATCCAGGGGTGAAGAAATTCAAGATGTTATTCAACTAGAAAAGATATAAGAATATTACAATTCTCATCACGATCATCTCTCAAGCCTCATCAACAAGTACTAGTTATTTACTATTGGAGAAACTCTCAAACTCTCTTTTCAATGAAGTACTCTCTCTCTTAGCTCTCAATGGAGGCCAATAACAATATATAGAGATCTAAAGAAATCCTAGTTTGATATCTTGATACAATTGCTGTTAGATATTACTGGAGAGATAACCCTACGATAAGAGTCACACGATCTAAATTGGAGAACAATTTTGGGTCTCAGCGAAGTTAACTAACCCGCACTCGAAATATTCTTCAGCCGCACGCGGTCGACCATACACAACAGACGGTTGACCGTCTCCCTCTCGGGAATCTCTGCATAGTTGGGCGGTCGACCGCATCCCAAGTTCGGTCAACTGCAACACCTGCTGCTGCTATTGCTGTTGCTATTTCTTCTTGCTTTCACTCCATCCCCAATCGTCTCACTTCCTTCATCATCTCTTCATCTCCGTATCTAACATAGTATGCAAGACATAATCCCAACAAAATTTACAGATGCTACAGCGGATGCACGTCACTTTCAATGTTGTTTTTGTTGTTGCTGTGTAGTTTCTTCATAGTGGTAGATGACAAACGCTAAGACTTCTTCTTCACTGAGATTAGAGAAGAGTAAAAAGGTGAGGATAATCGATGCTCACACTCTTTCTGCTTCTCATTGCTTCTTCTAGAAAACAATGGGTCCAGGATAGTTAAGGAAAGCATCCAAGGGTAAGTAGTGGATCTTTGTAGGATAAAGCTCTTTAAAATATTAGCTTTCTTAACTTTACATTGTTTGAGACATCTTTTAAAGTTGAGATTATAACAATTTCCTCACCTTTTTTAAGCCCAAATGATGAGATAGTAGTCATCTCAACTCCATTCAAATCTAATTTATCTAAATTTTATCAAACTTTGCATTCTTTCTCTTTGAATACACTTAGTAAAATTAACTTCAGTTGGCTTACAACCACCAAAAAGAAACAGAGTTCAGTTAATTGTTGAGTGTTGGTGGGGTGTGATAACTAAATTTAGCAAATCTCTACCTTCACTTAAAAATTCACTTAAGTCAACTTATTTGTTTCCAAATGCATTCTTAAAGACTTCCAAAACAAGCTCTTATCCAAGTGTGTGAAGACAACCAAAGAGCACTATGATGAGTCAAATACCCAAATCGAGATGCAAACAAGTAATCAAATCAAATAAAAACAAACATACGCAACCAACATCATGCAAACACATGAGATTTTTCTTGAGGTTCACTCA
This sequence comes from Hemerocallis citrina, assembly GCA_017893485.1. Lineage (NCBI taxonomy): Eukaryota > Viridiplantae > Streptophyta > Magnoliopsida > Asparagales > Asphodelaceae > Hemerocallis > Hemerocallis citrina. The sequence continues at coordinate 288,770,932 of CM030362.1, forward strand.
GTCCAACGGCTACTTCATTGTGCAGAGGCATTCATGTGATTTCCATTAGAAAATATGAAGAAAAACAGGTTTGCAATCACTGAAGATCCCACCCTCAAGGTGTAGGGTTTATCTCCTCTCTAATCTCTTAATAACGACAGCCCAAACTTCCTATTGGTGTTGGAATTAACCCTAATAATCGTACATCATGCATATATTTAGGATTACAATGAATTAGATCTTGGTCGTTGATCTAAATCCCAATCTACGCCATTGCGGTCGACTGCACAAAGTTGCAGTCGACTGCTTTGAGAGTCAAAAGTTGCAGTCGACTGCATCGAGAGTTGAGGAAGTCAGAAAGCTCTGCTGATAGTTGCGGTCGACTGCCTTCATGACAGTCAACTGCGCTCTTGATCGAGAGTAGCCTAACAACATTGAAGTCAACTGTTAAGTTCTGCTATTGATTCATGCTGCTACTACTACTTTCTTTTCCTCACTTGTAGACATATACACAATGTCTCGAACATATTCTTCATTTCCCTCTTGTCCTATTCAAGGCATGTGCCTGTGCGAGTCTCCCATCAATCAACTGAGAGATAATCCGATCGCGGAATAGAAAAACCGATGCTTCTTGTTATCCACTACCTTTGTGAGCAGGTCAACCAGATTCTTTGTGCCACGAATCTTTGACAGCTAGCCACTTCTTTTTAACTACCATCTTGATAAAGTAATACCTCCCATTTATGTGTCGAGTGCTAACATAAAACGTCTAGTTCTTTACCAAGAATACTGCACTCGGACTATCACACCATAGATCCCCCTACAGGTTGGTTTCTCCCTAACTGACCCATGAGTTCTGAAATCCAAAGCATGTCCTTCGAAGAATCTATAAGTGTCGTATATTCTGACTCTGTTGTTAACTGAGATAAAACTTCTGTAACTGAGAAGCCCAACTTACAGCTGTACCACCAACTGTGAACACATATCCTGTAGTACTCATACAACCATCACGATCACCGCAATAGTCTGCATCAACATAACCATGTATCTGCAATGAATCACCCCCAAAACATATAGAATGATCTGAAGTACCTACAAGATATCTAAGAATCCACTTCATTGCATTCCAATGTTCTTTACTTGGATTCTTTATATACCAGCTAACAACTCCCACTGCATGTGCGATGTCTAGCGTACTAGACACCATCGCTTACATAAAACTACCAATGACTGAGGCGTAAGGAACTGCAGTCATTTCCTCCATTTTTTCCTCTGATGTAGGACACAAGTCTATAGATAACTCAGAGTGTGCACCCTAGGGACAAGTAACTGGCCTTGCACCATCCATATTGAATCATTTAAACACTTTTTTTACATATTCCGATTGTGACAACCAAAGCTTCTTACTCTGCCTATTTCTAATGACTTTTATGCTACGAATTTGCTTTGCTCCCCCAAATCTTTTATAGAAAATCGAGAAGCTTGCATTTTTTTCACATCATTAATTTTCTTCATACGTGAATCTGCCAAGAGCGTATGAACCACATACAAAGCTAAAATTACTATATCATTGTCATCGTACCTGCACACGAAGACACGATGATCTGACTCGCATCTTTTGAATCTCTTTCCTCGCATAGAACAATCAAACTTCAAATCCCTTTGTCATGGTGCCTATTTAAGCCAGTATAAACTTTTTTTAAATCACTAAACCATGTTTTCCTTTCATTTGAAAAAACTTTTGGGTTGCTTCATATACAACTCTTCTACTACATCACCATGGAAAAAAGCTGTTTTAACATCCAACTGCTCTAAGTGCAAAGTTTCCACTGTTATTATGTTGAGCAAAACCAAAATTGAATCCATCTTCACAATTGGAGGGACGATCTCAATGTAGTCAACATCTTCTTTCTGAGAAATCTCTTTGACAACAAGTCTTGCCATGTACTTTTTGCTACCAACTGCTCGATCCTTGATTCTGAAAATCTACTTGTTCATAAGAGCACGCTTTCCTAAAGGTAACTTGGTCAACTCTTAAGTTTGATTTTGTATCAAGAAGTTCATATTGTCCTTCATGGCAGACTCCCACTGAATTTGAACCCTATCTTTCAAATTCTCATCATGAGTCTCTGGCTCATCTGAATATGCGTACAGAACATGCTCGTGAACTATGCTGACTGATGGGTCAAATTTCTTTGTCGGTCTTCTCTCTCGTACCAACCTTCTCAAAGCAATTTACAGTTCACCAACCACTTCAAGATCCCCGAATGAATTTAGCTCTACCTATTCATTTTTGATATCTTGCTCAATCACAATAGGCTCATCATGCACCTCCTATGTTGCCAATGGTATCTATACATGTCGCTATACTTTAGGGGATACATCACTAGGACCATCTTCAAAACTTGAATCTGAATCTGAAACTATTTCTGGATCTGAACCTGTTGGATCGTCCTAATCTATGTGCATGTCTTTATACAACAAATCTTCATTGAAAATCACATTCCTACTGCGAATGACCTTGCTATCAACAAATGAAATCCCAAAATTTTTAACCATACTAATCGTCGTCGTAACCAATGAACACACACTTTCTAGATTTTGAATCCAGTTTATTTCTTTCTTTCCTTTTAATTAGTGAATATGCAATACAACCATAAACTTCTAGATGAGAATAATTAACAGGTTTACTGACCATAATTCTTGTGGTATGCCTCTATCAAGAGCACTAGACGGGCAATGGTTGATCAAGTGCACTACGGTATCCACTATAGCTGCTCAAAGATGAACAGGAAGACCTGCATGAAGCCTCATGCATCTCGCTCTCTCGAGTATCATGTTGTTCATTCTTTCTGCTACTCTATTTTCATGTGGAGGTCTAGGAACTGTCTTGATTCCTTAGATAAATGCACGTGCTAGAAAATCACTAAACTCTTTACTCGTGTACTCACTACCATTGTTTGATTTTACTGTTTTCACTTTGCTACTCATCTCATTCTCAACTCTGACTCTCCAAGCTTTGAATGTCTCAAACACCTCTGACTTCTCATGAATTGCATAAACCCAAACTTTTCTAGTAGCATCATCGATAAATGTGAAGAAGTATCTCTTACCACCATAAGATAATTCCTGAGCCGGACCCTATACATCTACATGTACCAACTCTAGCTTTTCAAGTTTCTTCTCATGTTCACTCATTTAAAAACTAACTGCCTTCTGTTTTTTCATTACACAATCCTCACATAAATCCATCTCAACTATCTTTTGCTCTGGAAAAGATCTTTGGAACAAAGCTGTATGGCACATTTTTTACCAAGATGCTCCAACCTGACATTTCATAAGACTAAAAAAAATTACATGTTGATGTTATAGCAATGATTCACCTGAATCACCTCCTCTGAGTAAGTATAACGTACCAACACGTTTTTCTTTTGCCATTAACCTAGTACCTGTAGTAATCATTCACTCTCCATCCCTAAATGTTTTCGTAAGTCTCTTTGTATTCAACTTGCTAGTCAAGATCAAATTTTTTCTCAAACCTAGAATGTGCCTTGTTTCATGCAAGACAAGTTGCCCACCAATATTTTTCTTGGTCGTTGATATAAATCCCAGTATGTGACATTGTGGTCGACTGCCTTGAGAGTCGAGAAAGTTAGAGAGCTCCACTGATAGTTGCGGTTGACTTCCCTCCTGGTAGTCGACTGCGCTCTTGGTTGAGCGCATCCCTGTAGCATTACAGTCGACTGCAAGTTAACACAACCAACTGTTAAGTCTTGCTAGTGCTACTGCTACTGCCACTACTTTCTCATTCTTTTCCTCACTGTGCTTGTATATTGGATCCATTAAATCCCAACACGCTAAACATCTCTTTTCCCACAAGCATTACTCGTGCTCTTAAAAAACCAGTTAACCATAATTTAAGAAATCTTGGACTTGGACCAGGGTCGGGCCAAGGGTAAATCAACCAAAGCTAGGGCTTTAGGCCTCTAAAAAAAATTTATCTAAAGAATAAAGGTCTCTTCACACACCAAAAAGCCTGAAATATGCCTCCTCAAATACCAAAAATTTCGAAATTGATTACAATAATATAATAAATGATTTCGCATCTCAAAAAACTTGAAAGATAACATTTCAATAAAAATATATTAATTTTCACAAAATACTATTATAAGTTTTTAAAAGATCTCATTTCGAAATTTGCTTTAGGCCCTAATAAGTGTTGGGCCGGCCCTGATTCGGAGAAAAAGGGGACCAACAAAAAAGATAAAACAAAGAATCTCTCCATTGCTCTGTCTCTCTATTCTCTCACTGTCAACAATTTTGCTCATCACCTTGATTGGTTTTGATGGGCAATTGGGTTTCTTCAAGAAAGTCCACACCATCAATGGTAAGTTCTTCTAAACCCGCTCTTTTTATTTCATATGATTGATTAATTATGGTTTTATATTAATCAAGAAATAGTAATGTCAAGTGAAAGAAAAACAGATTCTAAAGGACCAAATAACAATAATCCATGGTTCTAATTTCGAAATTGTCACCCAGTTCAGTATCCAAACCCAAGTCTTAAAATTCTTCTTGTTACCTTTTTTAAGGGCATATTTGTAATTTGTGAATTGTGAATCGAGAATTGACATAAATTTGGGAAACAATCTAATGCTCTCTGTTGGTATTTCGAAACCAATTGAATGCCAGTTTCTATTATTTTATAACAAAGTGGAAGTATGCCATGTGAAAGGGGTAGTAATGGCGAGCAAACTCTAAAACAGAACGAGGTAAGGGAAAGTGATGAACCATGTCAATTTTCCAAAAAGGTTCCCTGCAAATAATGAAATTCCTTATAAGTCCCTAACAAATTGCTAATTTCAAATGAGTCTCTCGATCAACTCCAAAGCTAATCAGTTAGAGCATCCACTGTCTTTTGCTATATTTGCCAATTTCTCATTTTTTGAGAAACAAGGTGCTGCAGTCGTTTGCTATTTTGTCATATTTTGACAAAATTGCTACAGTCGCTTTCAATTTTCAAGAAACGAAATTGCAATTCTCAAATTATAGAGAACAAAACATGTTGTTCCGTCCCTATTTTTAATTTTTTTTTTTAATGGGATCAGACGAGACATGTTGTTTCGTCTGATAATTTTTTTTTAATGATCAGACGGTACATGTACCGTCCGAACAAAAAAATAAAATAAAATAAAAATAGCTCAAACGCGACATGTTGTCCCGTTCCAAGGTTTTTAGGCTTGGACGGGACATGTCCCGTCCAGCCCACTAACCCACTTTTTTAGCACCTATTTGTTAGGTTTAGTGATTAATTAAGGAGTTTAGGATATATTTTATTATTTAATTTATTTAATTAACCTATTTTAATATATAATCATTAATTAATCAACTGTGAAAAAAAAAAATCGGGACGAAACAACATGTATCGTCTTTATCAAATTTTAGCAAAATTTTAGCAAACCACCACTACAGACATAATCCTATTTCCTATTACTAATATGGAAAGAACTATTTGTGGACAGTCACAAGTCCAATACGTGTGAATGTAAGGACCATCCTTCAATTGACTATCGTCTCCAACTATACTTTTATCCTCTTCTATTAGTATTTAAGAACTTAGATATACACGCATGAAGGGAGATATAGCCATAGCACAGTTACACTGTTAGTTTATTTGTTTGAAATCTTGGGTTACACAACCTTGAACCGTCTGTTCTTCATGACACAAGAGTCCATTGTTTCTTCCTGCAAAGTTTGTTAACAAACTAAAAGTACACTCACTTGTCATCTTCTCCTAGCTACAACTCTCCTCAATCATCGTTTTTTGAGTTAAAACATGATCAAATGATAATCTGTTTCCATTAATTTAGACTAGTAAATTACATGTGCGATGCGCGTCTTAATAAATTTTTAAAAAATAAAAATAGAAACTTTGACGTAGTGAGGACTCGAACCAGAAACTTTATTCATATTAGTTATGTATGTGCGTCACACGCGTTGATAGATTTACAGATGACACTAAGTCCTTCTCCCATTATAATATTAGAGATAATTAACTGAGAAGAAACCAAAATAATTCACCAACCAAAAAAACTCGAGAGCAACAACAATGGAAAAAATGAAAATAATACATGGAACAGAAGAAAAAAATAGAACGCAATGCAGGAAAAAAATTAAGAAGCAAAGGCCAAAACTAAACGAGACGGCCACATTGTTGTGCCGATGAGCACCGTTTTATGTTTTATTGTTGTTTGCAGTGCCGACGAGCACTCTTTGATTATATAAGACTTTTGATGTAATCCCGTTAATCATCATTAATGAGATTGGTGACTTCGGTCACCTTTTATTTCAAAAAAAAAAACAACAAATTATGGGGGGGGGGGGGGGGGATGTACACCCTCCAGCAAATGTTTGCTGACCAAAAGACGAGTCTCACAGCAATGCTATTACAACACCCTTAATAGGACAGTGCCATAGCTAGCTTTGAGGTGCATGCCACCTTCATCAACATCTTGATGAACATCTAGATAATTTACAATACCCTTAAATACTCGAGAGGATCCATATCCTTCGCGTACTATTAGACATTAATTTTCTTTTTCAGTTTCTACAAAGGTCTTCCCACTTTTTCAACTTGATGTATTCGGCCAAAAAGAGTCTTTGAAAAACCATAACAATAAGAAGTGTCGTAGCAGAATTGTATGTCAAACTACAAGTATCTGACAAGTATTCGACAGAGTACTCAACACAATACAAGCAAGGTTTTAAATCTCAGATTTCGGACTCGTCAACAAGATGTGTTTCGTCTCGGATCGGAGATATCAGAGGAGTTCTCTGAAAAATGTGATCATCTCGGATGTTCATTTCGGTCACTCAATGGACATTTTTTTTTTACTAAACAATATATTATATATTCTACATGTCATTTATCATATAATATATTGTATAATGTAACTAATGACATGAATCAATCACGGTAAATATTCGCAGAATTTAACAACAATATAAAAGAGAATGTAATATAAGTATAGAACTAAATTAAATTTGCATTGATTAGAAAAATGGTATTAGTTAATAGACTTACTTGACTTTGCATATACATAAACACTAGAGAGACAAAATCTTCAAAATGTCTTAGCTTAAGGTCCTATTTTGGAAGATTTATATGCAAAAAGTAAAACAAAAAAAAGTTATATATTCACAATAATATATCAACATTAGTGTATCTATTTCGGCCGATATTTCGGCAATTTCGGCTGAAATCTACACATTTTTGTCCAAAACGATATGGATTATAATATTTGTGATTTCATATCGACAAGCTAGCCGAAACAAAATTTCATCCGTATCGAACGAAATTTAAATAGTGAGTACAAGTTCCAAACGAATCATATATATAGTCCCTAACTCTTTTCTCATTCTTTCTTCAGTTCAAAAAAGCATCATCCGCAGAGCACCACCAGGCCCTCCTCCCCAACCACCACCACCGCAATCGTCCTCGACCACCTCCCAATATGCGTCATGATGTCTACTGGTGGCTTTCAGTCTCTGTTAATATCATCCTCCTCCTCGCTGGCCAAATCGCAGCCACTCTCCTCAACCGATACTACTATGACCAAGGCGGAAATAGCAAGTGGATTGAAACTTTAACATTCTCCGCGGCCTTTCCCATCCTCTACATCCCTCTACTCTTCTTCCCTACTTCTTCATCCTCGTCTCAATCTTCTTACAAACCTTCACTTGCTATAATCTCACTTGCTTATGTGGTAATTGGCCTCATCTCTGTGTGTGACAGTATCATGTTCTCTTACGGGCTGCTTTACCTCTCTGTTTCCACATATTCTCTTCTTTGCGCTTCTCAACTTGGGTTTAATGCAGTCTTCTCTTATTTCATAAACAAAGAGAAGTTCACGCACTTCAGTCTTAATTCATTCGTGCTTCTTACATTCTCTGCTGCTGTTATCGGAATCCGGCATGATTCTGATTCTGACTCTGTGGATCCTAGCAAGGGTAATTCTGTTTTAACTTCTTTTCCAGTATTAATTGGATTTAAGTGATTTGCTGTATATATTTTAGTCTATATTTCTCTGCTTTAGTTACCAATTTCATGTCCATATAGCAAATTGGTATTTTACTAAGTCAAATTCATTCATGCATGCATAGATACCTAGACAACATCATTTAAGAATGAATTGCATAATAATGATTACTAATTTTCTTTGTGTGCATGAAAAAAAGAAAAGCATGTACAGTCTGTTATGAAGAATGTTTTCATCAATGCATTGAGGGATGTTTAAAAGCGCATTTGATCGTCCAATAACAAAAATTGCTAGAGGGGTCTATTCTCATATTTGATCGTGTAGGGCCGTAGGGGTAAGTGTGTCTATATGTGCTTCTTTTAGCTTTCAATGCTTCTACAGAGACTTATTTCGTTATTTTCTCATTAATGAAACACGATCGCGTCTGTCATCTTTGTGTTTAAAAGAAACCGAAAAATGCTTTTGCAATGAAAATATCGACAATAGATTCACCCGTTTTTGTTGGATTTATAGTAGCAAAGACTTTCTATAGCCCCACTCATCTTTTTGTTGGATACTGACTGTAAACTCATCTTCTGTAGTACCTCTTGGTTTCATCCTCACCCTAGTCGCCTCTGCGGCCGGTTCCTTCGTCCTCTCCCTTATCGAGCTCACCTTTGACAAACTCATCAAAACCCTAAACTTCTCCGCAGTTCTCAACATGCAGATATACACCTCCTTCATTGCCACACTCGTCGCCATCATTGGGCTCTTTGCCAGCGGTGAGTGGAGGACACTGACGGCTGAAATTGAAGGGTTCAAAAGAGGGAGAGTTGGATGGGAAATGACAGTGATATGGAGCGCAATTGCTTGGCAAGTCACGAATGTGGGCCTTGTAGGGCTGATTTTCACGGTGAGCTCGTTGTTCTCGAATTTTATTAGCTCGCTGGGGATACCAATCGTACCCCTGTTTGCGATGATTCTGTTTGGGGACAGAATGGATGGGATGAAGGTGATCTCGTTGTTGTTGGCTCTATGGGGGTTTGTTTCGTACTTCTATCAATATTATATCGACGACAAGAACGAGAAGAAAGAGATGATGGTGGAAGAGGAGATTGAAGCTGATTACGCTTAATTTGTTTCATTCAAGGATCTAATATACTTCACGGCATTCACTAAGGCATTGATAAAAAAAAATGTTAAATGTCTTACTGGATGACTAGATCATGTGCATTTAATAAAGTATTGCTCGTACAGTATATACGAACTTTCATGTGCATCGTGAGAGATTTTGGATTCGAAACTCAAAAATTTTCTCCGACAAAGTCGTTGAGCATTTTGCACAGAATCATGTAGAAAGGACCGATGGACAGTCCTTGCACGACATACCACTGCCATTTAAATTTTTAGTGGGCAAAGAACTACATAAGAGCATCTGTAGTCGTTATTGTTAAATTTATCCATATATCGATAAATAGAAATAGAAATTTGGATTTCGCTGCAGTCGTTGAAAGCTATATTATAGCAAACAATTATTTAATATTAAGCGACGACATTTCACATGCCGTCGGAGGCGAAAAAGCAAGCGGAGTCGTCGGACGGCACACGAAGTGCCGTCCGTTTATTATTAAAAAAAAAAAAAAAAAAAAAAAAAAACCGCAACCCAGTGTCTAGGACGGCACATGAAGTGCCGTCCAACACTCTTTTGGACTGTAGCCCTTTTCCATGCTTTTATTCCCTGCTTTATTGACAATTCCCATGCTTTAATCATTTTTTTGATCGAAATACCCTTCAGTCAAAACTCATTCATTCATTTTTTTTGAATTGAATGGGGGCAATCTCATCATTCAGCGAAATTTTTTTTTTTTAATAAATTCCCAACGGACGGCACATCAAGTGCCGTCCGGGAATAGCGGAGACAGTGTGCTTTAATTGGATTTTTGGGATTTAATTAATCGGCTAAAATAGAAATTTTTCGAACGAACGGCATTTCAAGTGCCGTCCGACGCTTATAATAGTAATTTTTTTAGTGGGACGGCTCTTCGAACGCCGTTCCTCAGATATCGATAAAAGCTATATCGCTTCTCATATATAGCAATCTACTGTAGCGTTTTATCGATAATATCGATATATAGCAAACGACTGCAGCTGCTTTTTAACCTAAATATCGATATTATCGATATATAGCAAACGACTACAGATGCTCTAACGATAACAGAATTTGATGAGATGCTTTTTCTAAGGTGAATTTGATGAGATGCTTTTTCTAAGGGACGGGGCCTTGTTGCCTACAAATGAGTGAAGATGATGGGAGAGAATCCTATGATGTCTCAAAGCACTTTACTTGATTTTTTCCCCGGTATGTGGTTATTGACAAATGCGATTTTAGGGAAATTCGTGCAAGATCAGGGCCGGCCCTGGCCCAGGGCCAACAGGGCGACCGTCCAGGGCCCACTTCACGGGAGAGGTCCAAAATTTTTTAAATATAATAAATTAACGATCTTATAATTAATATAATGAATTAATGAGTTTGTAATTAATTTTTAGTGGAGGGCTCAATTTAGTAATCTCTCTCTTTCATTGTCACTTCAACTTCTTCTTTCTTTTTATCCCGCATCTTCATCTTCTTCAAATTCTCTCTCTCCCCCCTTTCGACATCTTCAGATCTTCTTCAAATTGTCAGTTGAGAATTTTCGTTTGTTTCTTTTACAGAGTTTTTTTCTTAGCAGGAGTTGTAGTCATGGTGTCTCGGGTATCAGAGGCGTAGTTGGAGTTGTCGATATTCTTAGCAGGACTGCAGGGTTTGTTGGTCTTCTTAGCACTACTCTGGTAGTTCATCAATCTCATGTAGTTTTTTTTTAAATTAATAGAATTGAGAATCTCTTTTGTGGGTTTAGGAGGTACTGAGGTAGAAATCACTCCAACAATAGTATTGTTGATTGATTTTATTGTTAGGCAAGCTTAGTGACCAACTGAAATTTGAAGCTTATTTATATGATAAGCTTGATTCCTGGGGCCCTGACCTTACATTTTAGATGAGATGTGATTTTGTTTTGTTTTGTTTTGTTTTGTTTTTTGGCAGATGCAAGAGTCGCTATTTTTTTTTTGAAGGAAAAAGGTAGGGTAAGTCCCTACCTCACAAAAATATATATAAACCGAAATAAAGTTAAGATTACAAAGGCAGACCAAGCAAATTCAGTATGCAAACTGAATTCATGGTCTGGAGTTAAAACAACTAGAGTGTCAATATGAAGACAGCTAGGCCCTTAACATGGCCCAAAATGTACCAAAAGAAACACAAAACCAGACACAGTATCCGTATAGGGTGAACACAAATCTGTAAGAGCAATCCCTGTGGAAGTTACCAGGAACAACTTCCTTCATCGCTTGCAGTCTAGTCGATGCGTGCTAGGGCCTAATGGAGGAGTAGGTCTTGCACGTTTGCGTCTGTCATTTCTTGCACCAGCGCTTGCTTTTTCTTCTCACTGCCGATCCCATCTATCCAAGATCGAAACCAAAAAATTGCATTAGAAATAATCTCTCGAGATGAAGAAGACTTTGTAGAGAAAGTACAGTCATTTCTAGCTATCCAAATGCTCCAACATATAGCAATAGTGAGGAGGTGCCAAGTGTGCCTGTGTGTTTGAGTGCCAAAGCACCATGATGCAAAACAATCGTGCATGGTAGTGGGGAATGTATGTATATGGAAAAGTGTGGTGAAGTATTTCCAGGTTTCTAATGCTCCTGGACATAAGAAGAAGATGTGGTATGCAGTCTCGACAGGGTACGCGCAAGCTGCGCATGCCGTGTCTCCCGGCCATCCCTTAGAACTCAAAAACTCCTTGGAGTTGATCCGGCCCTGACTCAGTTGCCAAATAAAGATTTTGCACTTCAATGGCGCCGATGAAGTCCAAATGGACTTGAAGAAGGGAGATCGTAATCCAGATAGAGTGAAGAATTTGTAGGCTGACTGTACTGAGTATGATCCAGTTGGTGTAAGCCTCCACGTTGGAATATCACACTCGTAAAGCATGAAGTATTTGGTGTCATAAAGCAAAATAAAGGTAATCTTTATTTTTCTGGGTATTGTTTTTATGTCCTCTGCCGTTATATTATAATTTATTAATATATATAAAAATACATCCGTGTATAAAGGGCCTAAATTTTTTTTTTCCAGGATCTCAAATAGCTCAGGACCGGCCATCTGCAATCTTTTTGTTTGCATTGCGGTGGGAGAAGTGGAAAAAGTGAGGACGGTCGAGGTCCACACTTTTTTCGCTCCTCGTAAAGAATCGACGGGCCTAGAATAGTCGAGGAAAGCTGTCTAAGGGCAAGTAACGTACGAATCTCTCTAGCACTGAATAATCGCAACCGAGTTCCACAATCAAAATATTGATGATGGGACAGAAATCTAGAAGCACTAATGGATGGTTGGACTACATGCAATCCTGGTCGTTTCTACATGATTTTGTGCAAAACTAGATAAATAGAAGAAATCAGGAGGCTAAAAAATGTGAGCAGATAATTTCGGATTTGTTTAAGAACATTTGCCTCCTTGTGCTTAAAAGAAAAGGAAAGAAAGAAAAGAAAGCATGTAACAAAATACAAGCATTCGATCGCTCGTTGCGCTCTCATTCCATCTCGGGGCTTGCTCATAGCATCTCTAAGAACATCTGCAGTTGTGGGCTAAATACCCAAATTTTGTAAAAATTTCGAAAAAAAGAGCTGCAGTCGTCGGCCAAATTTGCAAAATTTGGGTGTACGATGAACAGTTCCTTGCCAAATATAGCAGACGGTTTGGCAATAACCAAAATATAGCTAACGACCTATTTTATTTCGTCCGTCAGTAGAGACGAAAGATTAAATTTCGTCTCGTAGGTGAGACGTACAAAAAGTGCAATCGGACGATGGATTAAACACCGTTTGAAAAAAGAAAAAAAAAATTTAAAAGTTGACAGACGATGTAATATACACTGTCTGAACAAATTGGGAAAATGCCGAATTAGAAGGACGGTAGATTAACTACCGTCCGTTCCAATTTTTTTTTTTTTTTTGTTAACCATTGTATGATTACCAATTTACCCTTTGCTTTAATCCGATCTCTCATCCTTTTTTTTACAAAACCACCATCTAAAACCACCAATCCGATCTTTCATCCGAATTATACTAAACCACCATTGTATGATTACCAATTTACAAAACCACCGTTCCACCAATAAAAAAAAAAAAATTAAACAAAACCGCCGACGATTAACTATACATCGTCCGGATCTTCCGGCATTCGATTTTATGCATCGGACGGGAGATAATCTCCCGTCCTTGCATATTTAAAAATAAAAAAAAAAAAAAAAAAATAAACAGACGATGGATCATACACCGTCCAAAGTTCAATTTGATTTTTTTAATATTTTTTCGATTCAAAGACGATACATTATTTAACGTCCCGCAATATTTTTCAAACTCTACACTCTACGACGATAGACAATCTTCCGCCTTTTAAAAAAAAACATACGACAAATCGAATATAGCTTTGAACGACTGCAGCAACATTCTTGTTTTCCTATTTCTAATTGCTATATACCCAAAATTTGGCAAGTAACGACTACAGATGCTCTAAGAAGCCTTAAAATTCTGTGAGTCTCATAGCAATGCATGAAGGGCACAAGCCTTCAAAGACGAACACAATAAAGAAAGAAATCACCAGGGCCGGTCTTGAGATATTTAAGGTCCAGGGCGAAAAATAAAATTGTGTCTTTTATAGACACGCATGTATTTTTATATATTTTAATAAAATATGATATAACGGTGGAGAACATAAAATCAATACCCCGAAAAATAAAGATTACATTGTTTTGCATTATGACATCAAATACTTCATATTTTCCATTAAGCACAGTGAGAACAATTCTTGTATCTTAAAAAAAAAAAAAAAAAATCAAATCAAATCAAATCAATCACATCTCATCTAAAATTATTTCTTTCTGCACTTTTAAGAACAAAATCATCAATTGTATGTTCAACCTCAATATTTTTCAACATATTCTTTTTAATACTTAAAATTGCTAATCCATTTAACATATCTTGAGTCATAGTTAATTTTAAAAAGCTTCTTTATGCAAATTTTACAGTCATAAGTACAATCAATAAAATCCTATAAGCAACCAAAATATTTGGAATCATATCCTTTTTTTTTGGAAAAAAACTCCATAATTTTAATAGAATGTCATGGTTTATCTGTTTCATATGCTTCACTTCGTTGCATTTCTTGCAATATTTGTAATTTTGAAAGTAAATAATTTACATCAATATTAGACATCTCATCATGTTTCAAAGCAATTTCAAGTTGCATACAACAATTTTTCATTTCATCATCATCCAATGAAACTAACCGTGATGCATCAAATAAGAAGCCAAATATAGATTCAAAATTTTGCATTTATTCAAATCTACTCTTCAATTGAGAAAGAGTCATATCAGCTAAAACAAGAAAATAATCACTTGTAAAATTTTCTTGAGCAAATTGTTGTTCTCTATCTGTATCAAGAATCTCATCAAAAATTCTTTTTCTAAAAGCACTACGTTTTAAAGGAAATAAGTGCTTAATTTTCATTTCAGATGCAATTTCTTTAGCTTCAATCATAGCAGAAGTAAATTCATTTTCTCTATTTTTTTTTAATTGAAACCAACACTTCCAAGTTTTTAATTACAACATCAAGAAGCATATCTTCGGTCTGCAACTTTTTACTCACTAAGTTTCTGCTAATTTAATTAAAGTTTGATCCAGAATGTAGTATATAACTAAGAACACTTACTGTAGTATATAACTAAGAACACTTACTGAAACATTAATTAGCAAATAGGAATTTTAAAAAGTAAAAATTAAAAATCGTAAACCATTAATTAGCAAACATGAATTAAAAGGTAAAAAATAAAAAAAATAAACAACCATTAATAAGTAAACAAGAATATAAAAAGTAAAAGAAAAATTGCTCGTAAGAGTTGAACTGAAGACCCCCCCCCCCCCCCTACTAAATGGGTGCTCTAACCAACTAAGCTAGAAGACCTTTTGTTTTTAGTTTAAATATTAATTAGTTAAAGTGTTACAAAACCATTATACTTATAAAATTTTGTGCCCCTCATTATAATTGGGCCTTGGGCGGTCACCCAGTCCGCCCTGGGTCAGGGCCGCCGTGGAAATCACTCATCTCTCATCATCCTGTATGAATATGGTTTAATTTCTGAAAAAGGAGTGTTCAAATAAATTGAGTATTAAGCAATTATGCATGAGAAATATTTGAAAATCTCAAATATAAGAAAAGAATTGAAGAAATAATAATAAGAAATAATATGCATTCATCGAGGGATTCAGATCCTCTCCAAAATTGTAAAAAAATTGAGTGACTGAGCATGGCCAAAATTGTTCATTTAACAAGAGAACTACTTATAGTTTTTTTCTTTCTTTATAAATAAAACTATGAGGTCAAAAGGGTGTTGGGTGTATGTCTTGCATACTAGGTTCGATGTGAAGAGAATAGAACGAAGCGAGAAAATGTTCGAAGCAAAGACATAAGGCAAAGGAGTTGTTGTTTGCAGATTGTCTAGAAGTTGTCTGGAAGTTGACAGTCGACAACACTTTGTAGTCGACTGCAACCAACGGGCTCGGGCTCGACTTTAGGTATAGTCGAATGCTCTTTTGAGCAGCGACCGCAAGAGGTGGCAACAACTATTTGGGCATGGTCTTAGTGGATCTGTTTGAGCCCAATTTCTTCTCCAAGTAAGATCATACAGCTCCTATCCACATAGCTTGCTCTTCAGGGTATATCGTCTCGTACTTCATCTAAGAGTTTTCTCTATTGTAAATAGTAGAGTATCTTCTGATGAGGCTTGAAAGAGAGATAATTTCTTAGTGAGAATGATTGTAACTCTTGTATCTTCTCTAGTTGAATAATATCTCGGTTATCTCCCTCAGATTAGGTTCACTGAACCGAAATATATGTGCTTTTGTGTGTTTGGTGTGGTCTACTTGGTTGGTTGTTCGTAGTGATCGGTTGTCGCATGACTCAGCGTCTCTGACTATTAATCCTTAAAAATCCTTTTTATCCCTCGTTTCGGAGGTTGCTCAATTTTCTGGGAGAAGATGACATATCAGGGTTTCATGAAGATTAAGAAATTCGATAGTAAGATCAACTTTAATCTCTAGAAGGTGGACATGACGACGTATTGGTTCAAAAGGGCTTGCTTCTTGCCCTAGTAAGAGATAAAGGGAAGTCAGCCGACATGAAGTAAAAGAAATGGGATGAGATTTGTTTAAAGCCTTTAGTTTAATCCAGTTTTCATTGGTGAACGAAGTCAAATGCAACTTTCTTGACGAGAAATGAGTGGGGAGTCTGTGAGGCGAGACTCAGAATTGACTACTCTGGATCGTCGTTAGTGGATCGGATGTACTGGAAAAGAAACGGTTTTGTTTCTCAATGATAGAAGGTACCGCTTTGGATATTACTAAATATGGGACCATAGAGGTGGAGCTTTAAGATTATACAGTGGAATTCAATAAGTTATCTGAATTGAGAGCAATAAACGCAGATGATCTAAGCGAAGAGGATAAAGTTTTCAACTTGATATATTCACTACAAGATCCGTATGAGCATTTGATAACCACCATGCTACACAGAAAATCTGTCAAGGGAAAACTCTCGGTGGCCGGTGTGATCAAGGGCTTGAAGGAAAATGAACTTATGAAGGAGACTTATAAATTAGCATATACTTCTATGAGTTGCATGGCAGTGGTTGGAACTTCAATTGGAAGGAAAGGTGTGCATAAGGATGAGATATGTTGCCACCATTGCAGAGGAATTGGACTTTACAAAAGGGATTGTCGCAAGTTGTTGAATCAGATGGGTATCAACATAGTCAGTGCCGCTAAATCAGGTAATAACTTAGACTGTCATCTTGTTTCAAATTCTATACATGTGAATTATAGCTGGTTTCTTAATTCGGGTGGTTCTTCTCATGTCACACCCCGCTTCCCAAAATACAGAATACGAGTACGTAACGTAGGCCCAACGAATGATGTAAACACCAACCATAAGTTGTACCAGCAGACTAACTCAACAATATGAAAGAACAATCACAACCACACAAGAAGATATAATTACATAAACAAAGATCAACTTCAATAATAAATGAAATAATTCAAATAATAATATCCAACATCTGGGATAAAATAAACTTCGGGTCATAAAAGTCCCAAAACAAAGTATAATATCACGACAAAGTTCAACGAAATAAGTCTTTTTAAAAAAAATCAAGCAATCTAATCTTGGACTCCATCTTCTAGAATCGTTGCTCACCAATTCTTTCTAGTATTGTTCCTCCAGTACCTGTAAATTCTTGATCTAAAAAGAAAGAAATAATGTCCTTAGAGAAAGTCATGGACAACAAGTAGAGGAAAATAGAGAATAATAGGAAGCATGTATATCAAAGAAAAAGGAACGGAATCAAAGTCATTATAAAAGACAAGGAATGGCAATAATGTCAAGAGTCTATGTTTAATCATGCATTTAATTAATAATTCCAATTCAAGTTCAATATTGGTGATGGTATACGGGATCAAGCATGAAATGTCAAATACAGGTTATTAATCATTTTATTAATCCTATCTAGTGTACGTATTACTGCGTCCCATTCCACAGGTTCGGCGCAAGCACACAGTGTACGCTTTAGACTGATGGTGAATTTACGGTTCGTGTACTCGACCCAGTAATCAGTGTTTAATGTTCAATGACAGTAATTATGAAGCAGTATTTTATGGCCATCAGCCAATACAAGTCAAGCAGTAGGGCCCAACCAAGTACAGTTTCCGATTGTTCACTACCCAGTCATCCCATAATACCCCGGCTTGTTATCATTTTATTTCATCCTATGTGAGCATGCAAGAAGGTTTCAATATTGTATGATGCTAGGTGTGACTAATTCTACTCGTTATAGACAAATCAAGAAGCAACATATTAAATTAACACAAATCACACAATCTGGACAACGTGACATTGTTGTACAAAAACACAGATTACCGCTACTACAGAAAAGCAAATCTGGAGCCGTCAGAAATTACAGAAATTAGACTCTCTACCGGTTCCAGCGAATATATATACGATATATAAAAGTTACAGAAACTATGGTGAAAATCTTATTCTTTTCAGATTTTATGTTCAGACAGCAAGTTATTAATTGTGTTCACCTATACGTTTTGGGTTAGAAAACTTCTCAATTAAATCTACAAAAATTCAGGGTAGTTCTTCATCCTCATGTTCAGGCAGAATGTTTCAAACCAATTTCAAAGCAGGGTATGTTCAGGGTATGTCATGCAGAATGTTTCAAAGCAATTTCAAGTTGCGTACAACAATTTTTCATTTCATCATCATCCAATGAAACTAACCGTTATGCATCAAATAATAAGCCAAATATAGATTCAAAAATTTGCATTTATTCAAATCTACTCTTCAATTGAGAAAGAGTCATATCAGCTAAAACAAGAAAATAATCACTTGTAAAATTTTCTTGAGCAAATTGTTGTTCTCTATCTGTATCAAGAATCTCATCAAAGATTCTCTTTCTAAAAGCTCTACGTTTTAAAGGAAATAAGTGCTTAATTTTCATTTCAGATGCAATTTCTTTAGCTTCAATTATAGCAGAAGTAAATTCATTTTCTCTATATTTTTTTTAAAAAATTGAAACCAACACTTCCAAGTTTTTAATTGTAACATCAAGAAGCAAATCTTCAGTCTGCAAATTTTTACTCACTAAGTTTCTGCTAAATTAATTAAAGTTTGATCCAGAATGTAGTATATAACTAAGAACACTTACTGAACCATTAATTAGCAAATAGGAATTTAAAAAGTAAAAATTAAAAATCGTAAACCATTAATTAGCAAACATGAATTAAAAGGTAAAAAATAAAAAAAAATAAAGAACCATTAATAAGTAAACAAGAATATAAAAAGTAAAAAAAAAATTGCTCGTGAGAGTTGAACTGAAGACCTCCTCACTTACTAAATGGGTGCTCTAACCAACTAAGCTAGAAGACTTTTTGTTTTTAGTTTAAATATTAATTAGTTAAAGTGTTACAAAACCATTATACTTATAAAATTTTGTGCCCCTCATTATAATTGGGCCTTGGGCGGTCACACAGTCCGCCCTGGGTCAGGGTCGGCCCTGGAAATCACTCATCTCTCATCATCCTGTATGAATATGGTTTAATTTCTGAAAAAGGAGTGTTCAAATAAATTGAATATTAAGCAATTATGCATGAAAAATATTTGAAAATCTCAAATATAAGAAAAGAATTGAAGAAATAATAATAAGAAATAATATGCATTCATCGAGGGATTCAGATCCTCTCCGAAATTGAAAAAAAAAATTAAGTGACTGAGCATGGCCAAAATTGTTCATTTAACAAGAGAACTACTTATAGTTTTTTTCTTTCTTTATATATAAAACTATGAGGTCAAAAGGGGGTTGGGTGTATGTCTTGCATACTAGGTTCGATGTGAAGAGAATAGAACGAAGCGAGAAAATGTTCGAAGCAAAAACATAAGGCAAAGGAGTTGTTGTTTGCAGGTTGTCTAGAAGTTGTCTGGAAGTTGACAGTCGACAACACTTTGTAGTCGATTGCAACCAACGGGTTCGGGCTCGACTTTACGTATAGTCGAATGCTCTTTTGAGCAGTGACCACAAGAGGTGGCAAAAGCTATTTGGGCATGGTCATAGTGGATCTGTTTGAGCCCAATTTCTTCCCCAAGTAAGATCATCTATCCACATAGCTTGCTCTTCAGGGTATATCGTCCAGTACTTCATCTAAGAGTTTTCTCCATTATAAACAGTAGAGTATCTTCTAATGAGGCTTGAAAGATAGATAATTTCTTAGTGAGAATGATTGTAACTCTTGTATCTTCTTTAGTTGAATAATATCTCGGTTATCTCCCTCGAATTAGGTTCACTGAACCGAAATATATGTGCTCTTGTGTGCTTGGTGTGGTCTACTTGATTGGTTGTTCGTAGTGATCGGTTGTCGCATGACTCAGCGTCTCTCACTATTAATCCTTAAAAAATCTTTTTTATCCCTTGCTTCGGAGGTTGCTCAATTTTCTGGGAGAAGATAACATATCAGAGTTTCATGAAGATTAAGAAATTCGACGGTAAGATCAACTTTAAACTTTAGAAGGTGAACAAGTACGACGTATTGGTTCAGAAGGGCTTGCTTCTTGCCCTTGTAAGAGATAAAGGGAAGTCAGCCGACATTAAGTAAAAGAAGTGGGGTGAGATTTGTTTAAAGCCTTGAGTTTAATCCGGTTTTCATTGGTGAACAAAGTCAAGTGCAACTTTCTTGATGAGAAACGAGTGGCGAGTCTGTGGGGCGAGACTCAGAATTGACTACTCTGGATCGTCGTTAGTGGATCGGATGTACTGGAAAAGAAACGGTTTTGTTTCTCAATGATAGAAGGTACCGCTTTGGATATTACTAAATATGGGACCATAGAGGTGGAGCTTTAAGATTATACAGTGGAATTCAATAAGTTATCTGAATTGAGAGCAATAAACACAGATGATCTAAGCGAAGAGGATAAAATTTTCAACTTGATATATTCACTACAAGATCCGTATGAGCATTTGATAACCACCATGCTACACAGAAAATCTGTCAAGGGAAAACTCTCGGTGGTCGGTGTGATCAAGGGCTTGAAGGAAAATGAACTTATGAAGGAGACTTAGAAATTAGCATATACTTCTATGAGTTGCATGGCAGTGGTTGGAACTTCAATTGGAAGGAAAGGTGTGCATAAGGATGAGATATGTTGCCACGAACCGCATCAATAGTATAGTATATATAGAGAGAGAATGGCATAATGGTAATAATGTGGAATGACAAGATGGTAATAATGTTGGGATTAATTAAAAATGAGAAGTGGGGAGTTCGATGTTGGTTGCTCTCCATGTGGTGAGATGAGATGGGTGGCTTGGATGTGTGCCACGTGGAGATGCAGTTGGGAGCTTTGGCTATGTGTATGTGTGGCTTTAGTGCACACAGCACGTGCTGGCATGGGGGGTAATTTGCGGTGGGTTTGGCGTGAGTTAATCCCACATCAGAGATTAATGTGAATAATTAATAATTAAATAATATTGTCTATGATCAAGAGTCATCAAATTGGTTAACCACCTTTTAAGAGGCAGCCTGTGGTGGGCAGTTGTACTAATAAATAAAATAAATTGTCTAAGTTTGGGGCCGGGGCATTACATATTTGCTCTGAAAGGAAGTTGTTTTCTACTTACAAGTCTACAATATGTCATTATGTGAGGATGGGGACTGTTGAGATTTGTCACGTAGTAGATAAGGGAACAGTTGAGTTGAAGATGTCAGATGGAAATGGGTTCACATTGGAAAAGGCATGCATATTCCTTTGTTGTAACAGAATCTAATATCTTTGAGAACTCTGGAAGCATGGCGCTGCAGGTACACAACTCTATGTAGAATTCTAGTCGTAAGGTGATGAGAGGAAGGAGGGGTGTTCAACACAACCTCTACAATCTTTCTAGGAATGAAAAATTTTGTACAAGTGATTTGAAGCCCTGCGTTCCTAAAGCATTATTTAGTTCACTACCACTAGAATCACCGAAGAGAGATCATGACGTTCGAATATCGTCGAGAGGTAGAGGATATCGCGAGGTAGGTGGAGTTTGTGCGGAGGGTGGCACCTCGGTGTTGACGTCTTCTGGGGTATGCCCTTGAGGGGTATACGATTGGAGAAATAACAGTTGGAGGTAGATTTGACTAGCAGAAGAAGCCACTGAATCGCGTTATTTATAAGAGAAGAAAGAGAAGAGTCTAGAGGTAATTAATCACACAGGTGTGGAAGTATGAGTATGCAGTCCAATGTGAAGATTGTTGGGTGAAGAGAATAGAACGAAGCGAGAAGATGTTAGAAGAGAAGATGGGAGTCAAAGGAGTTGTTATTTGCAAGCTTTCTGGAAGTTGACAGTCGACTGAAATTTGTTGCAGTCGACTGCAACTAGCGTGTTGGAGCTCAACTTCAGGTACAGTCGACCGCTCCTTTGATCGCAAGCGGCGGCATCAACTATTTGGGCCTGGTCTTGGTGATCTATTTGAGCTCAGTTTCTTCTCCAAGTAAGATCGTGTGGTTTGCTCTTCAAAGTATATTGGGCGGTGCTGGATTAAGACTACAACCTAGGATTTCTCTAGATCTCTATATAACAATGTAATGGTCTCCATTGAGAGGTGTACAAGTACTTCATCTGAGAGTGTTTTCTATTGTAAACAACAGAATATCTTCTAGTGAGGCTTGAGAGATAGATAAGTTCTTGGTGGGAGTGATTGTGACTATTTCATCTTATCTAGTTGAATAATATCTTGGTTATTTCTTCCCTGGATTAGGTTCACCGAACTGGGATAAATCTTGTGTGCTTTTGTGTGCTTGATATGGTCTACTTGCTTGGTTGTTCGTGATGAACGATTTTTGCACAACTCATTTTCACTTACTATAATCCTTACAAAAGCTCAAGTAAGAGCTAGTAGGAATAGGCTTCGATGTTTCATTCATAAAAACTTAACGAAAATAAGAACTTAACGAAAATAACAACAGAAAAATAGAATAAACTAGTTTGATACAATCCCACAAATCTAACCTTTCATAATACTAAGCTAAAAGGATTAGATCCATGTCCTAAAAATGTTAAAGTTCGTTCTCGTGATCATGCTAAATTAAATAAATAAATAGCGGTATCTTATTGAATTCCACTATATGATCATGAAGAGCGGTATCTTTCTTCATTGAGAAAATGAAAAAAAAATTCTCTTTCAGTACATCCGGTCCAGTAATCCGATCCAGTAACGACGATCCAAAATAGTCAATTATGAGTCTCGTCCATAGATTCACCGCTATTGTCTCCTTAAGGAAGTTGTACTTGACATCATCCGCCAATAACAGCCAGATTAAACTCAAGGCTTTTAAACAAATTTCATCCAACTTCTCCTACTTCATATTGGGTGGCTTCCTTTTATCTCCTTCTAGAGTAAGATGCAAGCCATGTTGAACTAATACATCGTACATGTCCACCTTCCAGAGATTAAAGCTGATCTTACCATTGAACAACTTGATCTTTGGAACACCATGATCTGTCATCTTCACCAAAGAACTTGATCAACCACAAATACGGGACAAAAATAAAATTGTAAGGAACATCCTAGAGCTCTGATACCAGTTGTTAGGAAATTTAGGCACAGCTGGGGGTTAGAGCAAGAGGCGACATCCGATCACAACAAACAACCAAGTAACGTAGACCAAAACCAAACACACAAGCACACAATGTTGTCCCGGTATGGCAAACCTAATCCGGGGGAGAAATGATGGAGATAATATCAAACTAGAGAAGATGCTAGAGTTACAATACACTCACCAAGAACCTATCTAGTACTACCTCTCATGGAGTCAATTACATTATTTTATAGAGAATTGGAAGAAACCCTATGTTGTAATCTTGATCCTTCACCGTCCGATAAACCATGAAAAGAAAGCCACAATGATAGGAGCCATATAATCTATTTTGAAGAACAAGGTGGGCTCAATCAGTTCCCTACATAATTGGCCCATCTACAACTGATGCTTACTTGCGGTTAACTGCTCAAAAGAGCATTCAACCCTCACCTGCAATTGAGAGCAGCCCCAGTTGGTTGCAGTCAACTGCACTATATTGCAGATGACTATCACCCCCTCGACAGCCCAGAACAACAGCGTCCTTTGGTATCCATCTTTGCTTCGAACCTCTTCTCGTTCTGCCCATTTCTCTTCACATTGAACCTAGTATGCAAGACATACACCCAACTGGTTTGTCTCAACATGCTCTCATATTAGGCCTCAAAATAAGTGGGGATGTAGGGACCGAAATGATCATTCCCCCTCAACAAACTCTTGTTCCAAAAATGAAAGTGTGCCATTTGAAAGAGGTCGTGCATTGATATTGGTCCTTAGTTATACTTGTCAGTGACTTCTCTACTATTCCTGCAAATTCGGGAGAAACCTAATCCATAATGAGTCAAATTAGGGGTTTTCACCGGGCTAGGTTCGACCAGAATAGATCTGAATCCCAAACCGAATCAATCTGAATATAGTTGAACCTAGCCGAACCCTATATGGTGGATTTTAAATGCTTCCTTTAGGATGATACAAGATTATTAACCATAGAAAATTGCTCGAACCTGCACATGAACTCACTTATATGGGTGTGCTTTGTGTTGTATGTCTATACAAGGCATTCTACCTTCGTCAACATCTTGACGAAACGCAGGATAATTTACAATACCCTCAAATACTATATAAGATCCATCTCCATCGCATGTAGGTAGATATTTGTTTTTCAGGTTCCACAAAGTTTTTCAGTATTTTTTCTAATTGATGCATTTGGCCCAAAATTGTTACCCTGAAAGAATATTTTTTTGTTAAATACGTATATTATATGTGTGTAATAGGTTGCATGTTATTTAGTGTTGCTTTGGTTGTTAGCTCCACATTAGATAGAACTCATTCTCATTTTCGTTGTACTTGTACATATATATATATATATATATATATATATATATATATATATATATATATATATATATATATATGGCTCAACACCTCAATTACATCATAGGATTATTTTTCCAAATATATCTGAATCTAACATGGTAAGTCTCATCCTAATCAATACCATACTCCTGAGTAAAAATAATGACAACCAGACGAGCTTTATGTCGTTCCCTCTATGACCTCAAGCAAGCTCCTCGTGCTTGGTTTATGTGTTTCACTCAGGTTCAAAGTGTTGGTTTTCTTATTAGTGCAAATGATATTGGAATGTTTATTTCTATTTCATATGGTTGTCACACTAATCTTCTCCTATATGTGGATGATATAATTACTACCGGTGAATACCAAGATCACAATGCTAGCATAAAACTCCACCTTCATAATTAATTGGACATGAAGGATCGTGGCCCACTTCATTACTTTTTTGGTCATGAGGTTGATTATTGTTGTTGCTTATTTTGGTGTGGGAGGAAATTGATAGTGAGTTCATATTTTGAAGAAAACTACTAAAGATCTAACCTTTGATCGTTGCTGTAATAACTGGTTAGAGCTCTTGAGATCGGATCGGTTCGTTGATTGAACACCTTGATCTAAATCCGAAAGCTCCTGACGCGGCCGATGGACCTGCAAAAAGCCTCAAACACCGGGATGGCCCCGGAGACTGACCTTCCAACGCTCAAGTCAGAACCAGAGAGAGAAAGAGAGTTTGAGAGAGAAATTGCAGATTATTGATTACCTTCTGACTGAGGAGGTGGGAGGTATATATAGGCATGGGAAACAATTAGGAGATTGATATGAATTTGTTATCTCATGCCTTACTCTCCCCCTTTTAAGAGATAAAATTAGTTATTCTTCTATTTAGGGGATAAAAGATTTGACTTACATCCCTGATGGGCTGGGTATCTCTCATAGTGGGCCCAGTCGCTTTTAATGGGCTTGAAAGCGGTCCATGTCTTGTAAATGAGCGTGAAGAATGCCCAGACTTGTTAAAGAGGCCCGTTATGGTTAATCTTTCTGTAGAAGCTTTAGGATCTGTGCTGGAATTGTACGACCCTGATTTGCTGCAATTTTTACCATTATCATAAGCCCCCCACTCCTAGAAGATAATTTTCTTAGATTTTGGGAAGTAATTCTCCTTATTTTAGAGTTCTGAAGTACAATCTTAGCTTTAAGGATGATTGGAGATATCTGGGACTGGTCAGAAGCTTCTGGAGGCTACGAATATTTTCCTATACTTTTCTGATATTTTTGATAAATTTTCAGAATTTAAATTATTTTTCCCCAATTAATAATTGCTTTTTCAAAATTTTAAATTAATTATTCCATTTTTTAAAATTATTTTCAAAAAAAATAATTAATTTTCAAATTTCATAATTATTTTTGAAATTTATTAAGTAAAATTTTGAATTTTAAATGATTTTGGGGGACTTTTTATAAATTTATTTGACCTGTCGCGAATTTTGGAGCAATCTGGAGCGTCGATCGTGATCTGGCTCGCCCGCTGATGGGGGTTGGGTGGTTGTGATGACGCCGCAATAATGAGGGGCGATGTGGCTTGAACTCACGGGTTGATCTCGTGCTAGTGAGCTTTTTGGGGTGATTGAGCGGTTGAAATTTGAAGAGGAGCGGTAGGGATGAAGCGAGGAGACATGGCTCAATCTCGCTTGTTCATATCGCGTGCGCCCGATCTTCTGGGCGATCCGATGGTTAGCATGGCTGCGAGAACCCCTTAGCTCGCCCGACCGTGGGCAAACTACTGTTCATCATCTCATTTCGTCTCTCTTGTTTTGGGTGAGCTAGGTGTTGGGCTACCTCCAAAAATTCATCGATCACTCCTCTTTGGTCGAGCAAGGTGATTGGGCGACCTCTTCTTCCTCGGTCAAAGCTTCAGGAGACCTCTTCTTCGTCGAGCTACTTTGGGCAACCTCCAATCTCAGTGAGCTAGTCTTGGCGACAAAGATTTTGGGCAACCACGGAGTTTGGGCGAGCAAGAGCTTCGGCAAACTACTCTGATCAACCTCCAATCTCAACAAGCTGGTTTTGACGATCAAGAGCTCGGGCGACCTCGGAGTTATGATCTTTCTCCTCCTCTCAGAAGGTTCAAAGATTATTCTGATTGCACGAGAGATTGCCCTACCAGCTAACTCCTCTCCTTTTTGGGTTGGCTATCAGGGATCCATTGTGGCTTGTGACTAGGTTGGTACGGGTGAATTACCATCAAGCCTAAGTTATCTGGATCTAGCTAATGCCCTAAGGGATTAGCCTTGCTTTGGGTTAGTAATGCTCTAAGTGCGGTTAGTACAAGAAGGTTCTACGGCTTCCACAAGCAATCGTCATTTTTGATGGTTTTTCCGCTTATCACAGCAGCTCTTTCCACACCTCCGGATATCTGGTGCCAAGAGCGAGCAAGAGCTTTGGCGAGCTACTCTGGGCGACCTCCAATCTCAGCAAGCTGGTATTGGTGACCAAAAGCTCGGGTGAACTCAGAGTTTGTGCGAGCAAAACTCCTAGTGACAAATGTGTTGGGGCGAGCACCTTCTTCGGCGATCTCATTGTGGGTGACCTACAAAAGCCTCAGGTGAGCTTGGACTTCTTCTTCGTCGAGCAGAGCTTCGGGCGAGCAAGATTTCGGCAACATGTCGCTCTGAGTTCAACCCGTGTTAGAGCTTGGGTCTCTGTTTTCGAAGCTTTAGCGTGGCTATGGGTTTGATTTTAGCCAGAGCTTGTGTTAGTTGTTGTCTTCGAGGCTTTTTTGTCAACTTCCCTGAGCGCCGACTGGCTCCTTACCGACCTGCCCTCTCCTATTAATCTCCGAACTCTTTGGTGGAGTTTGGTTGTAGTCGGTTTGAAAGGTTTGGCAGAGTTTAAGTTTGATGGTAAGCTGACTCCAAAGTTGGGTTTTGTGGATTTAAAGTTTTGGAGTTAAAGTTGTTCGATGTCTTTCTCTCTATAGCCGAGGTTGGAGTTGTGTAGAGCTTTGGGTTCGAAGCTTGAGTTGTGAGGAGCTGAAGATGATTTGATGATGATGATTCCTGGATTGAGCTTTGAAGAGTTGGTTCTCTTCGAAGCTCGAATGTTGGGTTAGAAGTTTCGGAGCTCGAATGTTAGGTTCGAAGTTTCAGAGCTTGTATGTTGTCTTCAATGAACCTTGATCTCAGGTTGGAGGTAGTCTAGCTTGGAGTTGGAGTAGGGTTTGTCGAAGTTAGAGAGTTGTGGGCTTGACCATCTCCTTGCTTGGGTGAATTGTGAGAAACTTCAGGGTGGCTTCTTTGTAAGATTTTAGCTTGGTGTGTATGTTAAATGCTCCTCCACAACATGCATGCCTCAGTTGGGGTTTACAACTTTTATTTGAAATTCTCCCTCTTTCAGAGCATGTACCCCCTACGTAAATTGTGTCTGTGTGTGGCTCTGTTGTGTTTTATTTTGGGAAAGCGTGGAGTTGGATCACCGCTATTTTTTTTGAGTTCGGTTTGAAGATTTCTTGAGTTTTCACCCACCAAATGTTTGTTGAGCGGTCTATCTCTCAAATTGCTCTTTTGTTGACCAAGTGTTGTGTTGTTCGCTTGTTTTATTTATCAAGCATTTCGTTGTTTGACGAGTGTTCCGTTGGTCTGTTGTTTGCACCCAACAAGTTTGTAGAGGCAATTTCTAAAATGGAGTTGAGTGTCGAACTTGTTGTCTGCGCCCAACAAGTTTTGTAGATGCAACTCTAAGACGGAGTTGAACGTAGAGCTTGATGTTTTATCCCAGAAAGTTTATAAAGGCAACTCTGAGATGGAGTTGAACGTTGAACTTACTGTTTGCGTCCAGCAAATTTGGAGAGACAAATATGAGATGGAGTTGGATGTAGAGCTTGCTGTTTGCGCCAAGAAAGTTTGTAGAGACAACTCTGAGATGGGGCTGAAAGTAGAGCTTTCTGTTTGATCCCGACAAGTTTGGAGAGACAACTCTATGATGGAGTTGGTCATAGAGCCCAAGTTTGTAATAGAAACTCTAAGATGGAGTTAGACGTTTGAAATTTCTATTTGAACCAACAAGTTTGAAGAGGCAACTCTAGGACAAAATGGAACGTTTGAACTTGTCGTTTGCGCCCAGCAAGATTGTAGAGGCAACTCTGAGACGGAGTTGAATGTTTGAACTTGTCATTTGCGCCTAGAAAGTTTGTAGAGGCAACTTTGAGATGGGGTTGGACGTAAAGCTCATTGTTTGATCCTAGAAAGTTTGGAAATGCAACTCTAGGACAGAGTTGAACATTTAAACTTGCCGTTTGTCCCCAACAAGTTTGTAGAAACGACTCTAGGACGGCGTTACATGTGGAGCTCGATATTTGACCCCAACAAGTTTATAAAGGCAACTCTAAGACAGAGTTGGTCGTTGAACTTGTCGTTTGCGCCTGGCAAGTGAGGCAACTCTATACCAGAGTTGGACATTTAAACTCACTATTTTCGCCCAGCAAGTTTGGAGAGGCAACTCTGGGCCGACGTTAGACGATGAACCTAATACATGAAGATGAGTGGTTGTTGGAAGGACTCGAGCAAGAATCAAGGCATTGAACTTGTTGTATGAAGCTGACGAGTTTTTGACAGAGCTCGAGCGGAGAGTAGAATGTTGAACTCGTCGTATAGAGTTAACAAGTCATTCCCGGAGCTCGAGCGAAGAGCAAGGCATTGAACTCATTGTATGGAGTTAACGAGTTGTTGATGGAGCTCGAGCGAAGAGTAGGGCATTGAACTCGTTGTATTAAGCAAACGAGTTATTGCCAGAGCTCGAGCGAAGAGCATGGCACCGAACTCGTTGTATGGAGCTAATGAGTTATTGACGGAGTGTGAGCGGAGAATGGGGAACCGAACTCGTTGTATGAAGTCAACGAGTTTTTAATGGAGCTCGTGCAAAGAGCAGGGCATTGAACTCGTTGTATGGAGCTAACAACTTGTTGAGGGAGCTCGAGCGGAGAGCAAGGTGTTAAACTCGTCGTCTGGAGTTAACGAGCTATTGACGAAGCTTGAGCGAAAAGCGGGGAACCGAACTCGTTGTATGAAGTCAACGAGTTGTTAATGAAGATCATGCGAAGAGCAGGGTGTTGAACCCGTTGTTCGGAGTTAACGGGTTGTTGACAAAGCTCGAGCGAAGAGGGCATTGAACTCGTTTTTACAAAATTAACGAGGTATTTACGGAGCTCAAACGAAAAGCAAGGCATTGAACTCGTTGTATAGAGTGAACGAGCTGTTGATGGAGTCCGAGCAAAGAGTAAGACATTGAACTCATTGTTGAGAGCTAACGAGCTGTTGGTGGAGCTCGAGCGAAGAGCAGGGTGTTAAACTCGTTGTAAGGAGTCAACGAGTTGCCGACGGAGCTCGTGCGAAGAATAAAATGTTGAACTCATTGAGCAACGAGTTGTTGACGGAGCTCGAGCGGAAAGTGGAGAAGTGAACTCGTTGTATGAAGTTAAAAAGTTGTTGACGAAGCTCGAGCGAAGATCAGAGCATTGAACTTGTTTTATGGAGTGAACATGCTGCTAATGGAGCTCGAGCGAAGAGCAGAGCATTGATCTTATTGTGCGGAGTGAACGAGCTACTGATGGATCTCGAGCGAAGAGCAGGGTGTTGAACTCGTTGTTTGGAATCAACGAGTTACTGATGGAGCTTGAGCGGTGACCAAGGCGTGGAACTCGCTGTTTGGAGTCAACGAGTTGTTGATGGAGCTCGAGCGATAAACAGGGCGTTGAACTCATTGTATGGAGCTAACGAGTTATTGATGGAGCTCGAGCAGTAAGTAGGGCGTTGAACTTATTGTATGGAGCTAACGAGCTGTCGATAGAACTAGAGCGAAAAGCGAGGCGTTGAACTCGTTGTATAGAGTTAACGAGTTGTTGATGGAGCTCGAGCGGTAAACATGGCATTGAACTCGTTGTATGGAGCTCAAGCGAAGAGCGGTGCATTATACTCATTGTATGGAGCTAACGAGTTGTTGATGGTGCTCAAGAGAAGAGCAGGGCATTAAACTTGTATGGAGTTAACGAGTTATTGACGGAGCACAAGAGGAGAGCAGGGAAGTGAACTCATTGTATGGAGTTAACGATTTGTTGACGGAGCTCGAGCGAAGAGCAGAGTGTTGAACTCATTGTATGGAGTGAACATGCTGCTGATAGAGCTCAAGCAAAGAGCAAAGCGTTGATCTCGTTGTGTAGAGTGAATGAGCTATTGACGGAGCTCGAGCGAAGAGTAGGGCGTTGAACTCATCGTTTGGAGTCAGTGAGTTGCTGATGGATTTCGAGCGGTGATCAAGGCATGGAAATGGTTTTTTGGAGTCAACGAGTTGTTTATGGAGCTCGTGTGGTGAGGAAGCTATTGAACTCATTGTATGAAGTTAACGAGTTGTTGATGGAGCTTAAGTGAAGAGCAAAGCGTTGAACTCGTTGTATGGGGTTAATGAGTTCTTTGACGGAGGAACTCAATTGGCGCGCAAAGCGCCTGACTCATTTTATGGGGAAAATGAGTTTTGGTGTTCTGAATCTTCTTGATATTGAAGTGAATTCATTTGTGTTTGTTCAGCGTTGAAGTAATTTCATTCTTCTCTTTATTGAAAAGTAGTCGTGTACACCGAATGAGGTCTTCGGGGCATCGAGTTAGCTCTCCTCTGCAATGCATTGTGCTTGAAAGAGTTGGTACCCGCGCGTCACGTAAGACAGAGTTGGAGCTTGCTCAAGTGAAGGTGGTAGGGAAGATTTGGAGCTTGCCCGCCTAGGGAAGGCTTGTCTAGAATTTTGTTGTCAAGAGTTGAGGCGGCCCTGGGGAGCCGTTAACTGGCAGGAGGCCGGTGAAGAGGGTTGTGTCTCTTAGGCAGAACATCCCCTGCCAAGTACCCAGAAGGACGACTTGTAGGACAGCTTGTTGTATATTGTTTGCAAGACTTTTATAGCAATGCTTAGGCATGAAACATGGATTCATTGTAATTCTGCAGTTGTAACGAGATTTGTTGTTTGTGAAATAAGAAGTATTTTACATGCTTGTGCCTTGTCATGTGATCCGTCGTCTTTGGGTTGACTAGTCGTAGGAGCTGCTCTTGGGGAGATTTGGGCTCTAGACTTGCCATTTTGTATTTAGCTAGTTGTATGAGCAACTCTAGGAAATAGTTTGCCTCCAAACTTGCTGTATGGGTCCTCCAAGAAATTATGAGAGTCACATGTAGTGTCGAGTTGAACTCCGAAACTTACTTTTTTGTAGGTTGTTGGAGTAACTGCAATCCACGATTACAGACCTCTAATCTGTCTTCAAGGGTATTTAATAAGTTTCAGGAACATGTCGAATGAAGAGTTGAGCTCTGAACGTGCTTGATTGCAGATTGCTAAAGCAACTCCAAGTCATGGGTATGGATTCCGAACTTGTTAATTTATGGATTTAACAAGTTGTAAAAGCAGATCGAATGACGAGTTGAGCTCTAATGTGCTTGATTGCATGTTGCGAAAACAACTTTGAGCCATGTGTATGGACGCTGAACTTGTCGTTGATAGATTTTAACAAGTTACAGAAGTAGATTAAATGACGAGTTGAACTCTAAACGTGCTTGATTGCAGGTTGCTAAAGCAACTCCGAGCCATGGGTATGGACTCCGAACCTTTCGTTGAGGTGTTTAACGAATGGCAGGAGATGATCGAATGGCGAGTTGAACTCTGAACTGGCTTCATTGTAAATTGCTAGAGTAACTTTGATCCACGGGTATGGACTCCGAACTCATCTTATAAAGAGCTTCTAATGTGTTTTTGGTGTCGTTTTTAGGAGTAAGTTTGACATTTAACTCATTGTATGCATCCGTAGAGTTGTACTGCAAAACTTAATACTAAATATTATTGAAAAATTAAGCTAAGCGGCTGCTCTAGTGGCTGACCTTTATTACATGCAGTGACCAGTAAGGAAAGCGGTCTTTATTGGAAAATATTGAAAGTATATAGACGAGGTAGGCTTTAAGCGCCCTTATTGAAGTTCATGAGGTGTTTGTCCCTGCTGATATATCCTTGCCCCCTCGGGTGTTCAAGTTGATGAGCCGCTAGGCGAACAACTTAGTAGACATTGTCTAGACTTGCCTATTTTGGAGTGAGCCTCCCCTTGTTTTGCAAAGAAAATGGGAGATCTTCAGGTTCGCCAATGTATTTAGGCATGACTATTTCTTTCCGTTAAATGAGCAGAGTGGCTTCGGGCAAGTGATTCAAATCTATTACTGTATTCTGAGTAGGATGAATTCGGACATGGTGGGAGATGGTTTGGCAGGTTTGGAAGTCCTTGGCAGGATTGTCTAGGGCAGTAGCTTCAACCTCGTTTACGGGATTGGAGTTACTATGACTGCTTTCCAATGGTAGCTCTATGGCGTCGAGGTGGATAACCGAGCCCCCCATTGTGACGGTGTAGCATGCTCATGCAGCATGTTGGTTCCCTACAACTTGGCCTATGTCTGCTGTTATTGGGAACTTCATTTTCATGTGGTAGGCGGAAACAACTGAATGAAAGGCCGCTAGTCCCGGACAGCCTAATATTGTGTTGTATGTGCCTTTAACGTGTACTACCATAAAGTCCAGTGCTTCCATTCAAATAGTGGGGGTTTTTCTTGCTGTCACATCGAGTGTGATGATTTAATCTATTTGAACGGGGACACCGGAGAATCCGTGGAGTGTATAGCCGGCTGACTTGAGTCGGTCTCGGCAGAACTTAAGGTCGTTGAAAGTGTTCATAATATGGATGTTTACTAAGCTGCCATTCTCCATCAGGATGCGACATACTTCATGATTTACCATGCAAAGGTTTAGGATGAATGCATCACAATAAGTTATTCGGATACCTTCTAAGTCCTTGTCAAAGAAAGATATCGGGACCCGATGCTCTTGACAGGCAGTTTGTTGTGTACTGAGTTAACTTTCCTAACGAAGGCATTGCGGGAGGAGTTGGAATCTCCGCCCATCGGCCCTCCGTAAATGGAGTGGAGAATGATCATGTGTTCTGAGTCTTGCAATTTGGAGGGCCTCTCTCGACGCTTATTAGCCCCCCGTGTCAGAGGGATTTCGATGTTGTTGTTATACTGAACACACTGGAAGAGGTAGCTCTGACGAACCAGGTCTTCAACTGCTTCTTTGAGGTCTTGGAGCTGTCTGTAGTGTGTCCATAATCTCTATGAAATGCACACCACTTGTTTCCATCTTATCTATTGCTAGTTGTGGTCATCTTGGGGGGAGGGCGGATTATTCCGTCCTTCTCAACTTCCGTAAGGATGGCTGACACACTTGCGTTAAGGGGAGTGAACTTATCGAAGCGTGGTGCTGGAGGAGGACAACATTGACCTGCGCCGTCTTTCTGAAACAATCTGGATCCTTCTTCGCTTGTATTCTTTCATTTGTTCCCGGAAGATTTGATGTAAATAGTTTTCTGCCAAATTTGAGAGATGAAATGACAAAAACCAAAATTTGAAATTCAGAACATGATATCTCGTACGTCAACGAGTTTTAATTTTTTTTATTTATTAAATAGATCGGACGGGATAAGATTTTTCTAAAATAAAAAAAAGTCAAGTACATAGATCATATCCCGTCCAAGGAGTGAACAGTTCTCATCCTTCTGATTTTTTTTCTTTTCTATATATCTGACCTATAGTGGTTTTATGGGTACATATACTCAAAAAAATACGCAAAATTTGTATCAGACGGGATTTCATATCTCATCTGATATTTTTTGGAAAAAAAGAAAGAAAAAAAACTCACGCACGTAAAATGATCTTTCGTCCAACGTTTAAAAACCAAATTTTGGTTTAGACGACTACAACTCATTTCTATATTTTCTATTGCTATATATTAAATACTCATATTTTGGATTTAGACGACTATAGATGCTCTAATAGTTTTTTAAATTTTACGGTAGACGAGAACTTGGAAGTTGTTGGAAGAGTTAAGAGGGGTTAATATGAGTAATGCTTTTCACTATCATTCTCTTCATTATCTTAGGTGGCATATTCCTATTGAAAAGTTCCCCCACCTACTCTATCTTCTCATACCTATTGAAATGTACCACCTAAGTTAGTGAAGAGAAATGTAGTGAAATTGGTAGTGCATGTAGTATTACGCGGTTAATATACATGATCTAAGAGATAAAAGTGTAATGTAAACAAGCAACCTCTCTCTTTTCTCTCAACTGCTAGGAGTATAATACCAGTAGCTGTACTTATTCAAAAGTCGTGCTATATCCAATCATATAATTAAATTTGGTTGGAAAGTAAGCAGTCATGTTAAAGATATGAAGTCACAAGCAAAGACCTATTCCACTTATTATTTATACTTGTCGTAAGTCACTACCAATTACAGGTTGGCTTTCTCCAACTTGTCAATCATCCATCTCCTCACTTCATCTTATATATCACAAATTTATCAAAAAATTGTCAAGATCTTCAATTTTCTTAAGATTTTTCAGACTTTTCTTAGGATAAATGCTTAAGTTGCACTTGATTTTTTAAAGCCCCAGTATATGAAACCAAGCATAATATTATTCCCTTAATTACCTAATTTTATGTACTTCTCACAAAAAAAAAGAAATTTCATTTTCATTGAGACTAAGACTTTGTATTGTTAGAGGACAGTTTAGATATTTTTCTCAAGACCAAAACTTGTGATTTGTGAAGCTTAAGAAAAGGAACTTCTTGTCCGCTTGCCCAATCTTTCATGTAAAGACATTGAAACCCCTTGCCCAAACTTGTTCTAACATCTATATTTAAACTTATTTTTTAAAAGAAAATTCTAAACCTAAGGGCCGCAAACGAACCGAGCTATTCGCGAGCCACTCGACTCGAGCTCGGTCAAAGCTCGGTCAAAGTTCAGCTCGTGTCGAGCTCGAGCTTGAAGGTACGTGGGTTTTAGAAAAAAGCTCGCGAGTATTCGGCTCGAACTCGAGCCGAGCTCGAGCCTGAAAGTGAGCTCGATACATAAACAAGTCGAGCTCAAGCCTAAAGGTATTCCGCTCGACTCGGCTCATTTGCAGCCCTACCTAAGTAGTTCCAAACTAATATTACAAGGCCACCAATGTCAAAAATTGACAGTGTGGATGAAAGGAGTTTGCTTGTTTGTTTGAGTGAAATTCAGTTTGTCTTTGCAATACATATTGACCATTGTTCTAAATTTCTAATAAGCTCCGCAGAAATTACACTTTTTCTTAAATCGTGTGAAGCCACTATAATATTGACCATTGTTGTTGTACTTATCCAAATCCTTTTACAATTTTCTTTCATTCTTGTCTAATTATTGAAATTATGATGTATATTAAAAAAAAATTTACTAAAACCTACCCCTTTTTCCTAAATATTAAATCATTGTCTTCCAGTTTTCCGCCCCTTTTCTTATTTGATACAGAAAATTTAAGTAAAAACTAAGAATTAAAACACTAACCATTGAATTTTAGCTTAGATGTCCAAAATTAGGCTACAAACTTTATTAAATTAAAAACAACTACTAAAACACAAGTTGTTGTAGTACCTGCAAATCTTTAGCTACCACTGCTAGCAAAAATATAAAACACTCTAAAATAATTTACACAAATCAAGTCAAATTATGTAAATCACGTTACATAGCTTGGATGTTTAGCTATCACAACTAGTATTATACACGTGCTGTGCACGTAGAGAAAATTTGGAAGGAATGAAAAGGAAAAAAATTCTACCAACACGTACGTTGTACGGATTGAAATATGGATAAATTACATTGAAGCCTTCTCCCATTATAGTAGTACAAAAAATAAATCACTAACTATTTTAAATTAACAACGGCGAATTTTCAACAACCCCCAATATTTTTTAAAACGACCCAGTCCAAAGTCACGCCGGAAAAATGCGCGGGCCCCACACCTTATCCCAACTCCCACGCCCAAGTCCCACCCACCTCAAACCAACAACAATTTAGTTACTTACGCAAAACCCCCTTCCATAATTAATTAATTACATTCAACCCCTATTATAAAAAAAAATTGATTTTATTTACCTAAACCGACCGCGATCCGCCAACTTCCTCGACCGGTTCGGCCCGAAGCTCAACGAACCACCGCCTGCCACGTGTCTCTGATTGCTATTACTACTAACCGGGTTCAAACCGCTCCGAATTTCGCCTGAAAACCCGACCAGATCCGACGCCTGCTTCCGAGCGGGCCCCACCGCAGGCCTCATTAGCGGACTCAAACACACCCTCCAACCCGCTAACCCGCCAATAAACTGGCGCCGACCCTGCCTAGCTGGCGTCGGGCGCTGCTGCCACGTGGCGGACGAGGAGTCCGTCGTGTAACCGCTCTGCTCCGAATCGTCTTCGTGTTGAACCGGCGACATTCCCCGATCCGACACCGAAACGCTAACCGACTTCTTCTTCTCCTTCCTTCTAGAAGGTTCCGCTTCTTGATGATGACGATGATGAAAGAGGGACGATAAGAGGGAGAACCGCCGGTATCCGACCCGATCGCCGGCCTGAGGAGTGTGAAAGACGCGAGGATCGGACGTGGAGGCGGCGGGGGATCTGCGGTGGTGATCCGGCGAAGAGGCTGCGGTTTGGGAGGCGAGGACGGCGAGGAGGCGGTCGCGGAGGCAGAGGGCGCAGACGCCGCCGCTTCCGGTGGCGTCGGAGGAGGTATGGTTCTTGCACTTCATGGTCGATCGTCGTCTTCGTCTTCGTTTTCTTTTTTTGGCGGTTTTGAGATTTTAATGATGAGTTTGTGTTGTGGTGGGGCGGCGGAGTATGTTAGTGTTAAGGTGTGACGGTGTGAGGGTCAACGGGTTGTTGGGTTGGTTTGGTACTGGGGGTTTGAGACATTCGAGCATCTGCAGTGGTCGGCTAAAATCCCATTTTTGGCAAAATTTAGAAAAATAATTGCTGTAGTGATTGGTTAAACATTCAAATTTTGGGATTCAAATTTTGGGTTTAAGAGGAACAGGTAGCCGACTATATTTCGAAAAAGATATATGATTTGAAAAAAATATAGCTGATAAAAGATCATCTTTCGTCTGAAATATTTTATTTTTAATAAAAATGAATGGGCAGAAAATGATTTAACGTCCGATCAATTTTTTAAATTTAAAAAAATATGTATCGGACGGAAAATGAAGAAATGTCTGATCCATTCCCCCCCCCCCCCCCCCCCCCCCCCAAAATTTGAACGGTGTTTATATGGAATTCGACCTATAGGAATTGTTATTTATACTCATAGTTTTGAGATTGATGTGAATTTTGGGATAACGGGCTGAGATGGAATGAGCCTATATGAATTGTTTTGCATATATATGCGTACAATTTTTTTTTAATCTTTCAAAAAAAATTCCTCAAACAGGAGATCATCTATCATCATTTTTTTTATTTTCTTTTAATTTCTAAATAACTTTTGCCTCATAAATTTTACTCTCAAGATTTTTTTTAAAATTTAAATGGAAAGAAAAATCATCTTTCGTCTGTCACTTTTAAAAAAAAATCAAAACTCATAATTTGGGTTCAAACGACTACAACTCTAACCCAAATTTCCTATTTCTAAGAGCATCTGCAGTCGTTGGCTAAAATGCCATTTTTTCCACACAAAAAAAAAGTGTTGTAGTCGTTGGCTATACCCAAATGTTGGGTTTTAGGGGAACAGTGGTCAGCTATATTTGGCAGAATATATAGAAATTTGGAAATTATAGCCGACGAAGGATAATTTTTCATTCGTTCATATTTTTTATTAAAAAAATCAGACAAAAGATTATCTTTCGGCGCTTCCTATTTTTAAAATATATCGGATGGGAAATGATTTTCCATCCTATCAATTTTATTTAAAAAAATGATCAGACGGGAAATCATATACCGTCTGTCGATTTTTAATTTAAAAGGAAAAAAATTATGGGACCTCCCGTCTAATCCCAACATTTCCAAATTGCGAAGAATTTTTTTTAAGAAGTGGACCTATAAAAATTATTATGGGTATATATTAGGTTTTAATTGAAATTTAACTAAGATTTAATATTTATTTAATATTTAATTCTGATTAAATTAAGAGTTAATTAGATTAAATTATTAGTTAATTTGGAAAAACAATCTTGGACGAGAAATGATTACCCGTCCGTGGCTAAATTATTTTTAAAAAAATTAAAATTAAAATCCTCTGACGGAAAATGATTCCTCGTTTGAGACATTTTTAAAAGCGAAAATTTTTATTATTTTTTTACGAGACATCTTCTACCGTCCGTCGATTTTTAAAAAATGAAACCCACATTTTGAGATTGAACGACTACAGATGCTCTAAAAGCTAAATACCCAAATTTTAACTTCAAACGACTACAAATGCTCTTAATGATTAATAATAATTAAGACAAAGTAACAAAGTTCGTGAATAATTTTTCAAATTCTAAACTTATTCATGAAAAAATTATTAGCCGAATTGATTTGCGAATTATTCTCATGTTTACATTTTATTTACGGATTTAACTAATTATTCGTGAAAATTGGGAATTAAACGAATGTTGGAGAATTTACCGAATTATACGAGAAATGTTTACGGATCTAAATATATTTTTACTTAGGAGTTGAATACTACCTATTAAGATGCATTAAATTTTTTTATATCTTTCTTCATAAAGTTTTGCCGAAATTTTTCTTAATTTACTGGATTGTTGCAAAATTCTGAATATTAAATCTTGTCGAATTATTTTTGAATGCCGAATTTGTGACTATGATAAGTGGATTATGGATTTTTTTACCAAGCTATCCCACTTTTTGAAAGTATGTACCAAATTGTCCCTGTTTGAAAGTTAAATACCAAAAAGTCCTTGTCGCTAACTGAAATAGCGTGCCTGGTAAAAATCTGCGCGCTATCTCAGTCAGCGTGTATTAGGGGCTACTATTTTTTCCTGAAGTAAGAGTGTGCGAAAAAAATTTCAAGTATAGACTCGCTAACTCCGTTAGCGCGCCCATTTAACCCAATCGCGCTAACTGAGATAGCGAGTGTAGATTGGTTTAATATTAAAACACACTTTAAAGAAAAAAATCAAGAAAAATCCCAAGTATAGACTAGCTATCTCCGTTAGCGAGTGTGTTTGTACCACACTCGCTAATGGAGATAGCGAGTGTATTGGCTTGTAGGGAAAAATCATTGGGTTTAGACACGCTATCTCAGTTAGCGAGTGTGTTTGTACCACACTCGCTAACTGAGATAATGCGTTTTGGGAGAGAAGAAGTGGATGAGAGTGCGACATCGAGTGTGATTTAAGTGAAATCCAATCGACACTCGCTATCTCAGTTAGCCCGTCTGGTTTGACTGAGTGCGCTAACGGAGATAGCG
Organism: Hemerocallis citrina; assembly: GCA_017893485.1. NCBI lineage: Eukaryota > Viridiplantae > Streptophyta > Magnoliopsida > Asparagales > Asphodelaceae > Hemerocallis > Hemerocallis citrina. The sequence continues at coordinate 288,810,874 of CM030362.1, forward strand.
GGTCTGTATACTTGAGACTTTTCACTCTGACTTGAGGGTGAAAGTAGTGCACCCTAGCACATGCTGACTGAGTTTGCGCGCAAATTTTACCAGGCGCGCTATTTAAGTTAGCGACAGAGACTTTTTGGTATTTAACTTTCGAACCGGGACAGTTTGGGACATACTTTAAAAAGGTGGGATAGTTTGGTAAAAAATTCTGGATTAATGGTGTCTTCCACTCTTCCTAAGAAGCAAATTTCGAAGTAACTTATACTCTATAGTGTAGTCTTTTGGAGGTAGTAGACTATTGGGAGAGGTGAACCCATCTTGGAGGAATAAGTAAATATTTGACTTGAACTTTGACGGAATCCAAGAAGAGGGCTGAGCGAGTAAGATCACAGATAATCCGCACATGAACTGCATATGATTATTAAAGTTATTTGAGTAGATAAGATTAGAGTACAAAGTCACAAGAGTTATATTTAAAAATTAGTACTAGGTTTACTTCCTGATTGATTGATCTGCCTTTTGAGCCTGAGATCTGATCGACTGTTTTGCTGATGACCTGTTTTGTTTTACTGATATACCCTGATAACAGAACCATCCACAGAAGTGAAGTGAAGTGGAAGAGCCTCGTGACAGGACTGTCAAAGGCTTTCTAGTGAGACATCGGCATCCCTATTGAGTAAGTTTCTTGACTTATTAGAGCATCACAGTCGTGGGCTAAATACCCAAAATTTGAAAAAATATCAAAAAAACGAGCAGCAGTCGTCGTCCAAATACTCAAAATTTGGGTGTACGATGAATAGTGCCGTGCTAAATATAGCAGGCGATCTGGCCAAATGCAAAATATAGCTAACGCAACATTATACTCCGTCCGATCTAATTAACGGAAGATAATACTCCGGCTCGTACAAAAAGTACAGAGTCCAATAATTAAGCCAAAAAGTAGCAGACGTTTTTTTTTTAAAAAAAAAAAATTAGGCCAAAAAAATCCCCCGAACGGGACATTATTTGCCGTGCGTGGAGATTAACGGGGTAAAATTAACCGTCGCTGGATTTTTTTAAAAAAAAATTAAAAAAAAATAATCAAAAGGGTAGTCAACGAACGGTAGATTAATTCCCGTGCGAAGACATTGACAGGGTATAATTACCCGTCGCTGGGTTTTTTTTAAAAAAAAAAGAAAAGAAAAGAAAAAACCAAAAGGATTAACGGTTGGTGGGTAAAATTAAAACACAGTTGGTGGGTTTTTTTTTAAATTAAAAAGAAGACAGGATAAAATTATATGCCGTTGGTGGGTTTTTTTTTAAAAAAAATAAAAAAAATAAAACACATTCAACCGACGGTGTATTATATACCGTGTGAAGAGATTAACGGTGCATTATATACCGTCGTTGGGATTTTTTAAAAAAAAAAAAAAAAATTAAAACACAGTCAACCGACGGTGTATTATATACCGTGTGAGGAGATTAACGGTGCATTATATGCCGTCGTTGGGTTTTTTAAAAAAAAAAATAAAATTAAACATCGTCAAGGAACGGCCTATTATATACCGTCGTAGGAGATTGACGATAGATAATCTTCTGTCGTTTAAAGAAAAACAAACGACCAATCGAAAATAGCTTTGAACGACTGCAGCAACATTCTTTTTTTTCTATTTCTAAATTGCTATTTATCCAAAAATTGACATGAACGACTGCGGATGCTCTTAGCATGCTAATATTCACTAGCCGGGTTAGTGATTGGTTCTAACATGCAAACACGGCTCATAAAGGTGGGGATTTTGAAACTTATTTTTTTCCTTTATTTTTTTTCTTCATTGATGGAAATAATCATCTTGTGACCGAGTGTCATGAATAAGCTTTTTAATGAAACAAGTACATACCCCAGAGTTAGACCTGGCAATCTTGACCCGTGACCCGTGGGTACTCACGGGTGTACCTGTACGGGCCGGGTACGGGTAAGGAAAATTTTGAAAAAAAATGAGCGGTTACTTTTTTACCCGGCCCGTGAACCCGCGGGTCGGGTCGGTTATACCCACGGGTACCCGTGGGTACCCATGTATTTAAATAAATTAAATGAAATTAAATACTCATCAACTTGAGTTGTAATTTATTTGAGTGTGTTGAGTTTGAATTTTATTTGGTTTCATTGTTTTTAATGTAATTAATTTCAAGACTTTAGAAACTTGTCATATGGTTTCATTGTTTTGATTTTGCAATTGTATTTTTGATTATGTTTAAATTTTGTTTAGACTCAATTATGTCTGTATACTTTGAAAAATAATTGCTCTTTCTTTTCATGATTGGACAAATTATTGCTCTTTTGTCTTTGTTGATGAAATGATAAATTGAAATGCTAGTTGGATTTTGAATGTTGATATATATATTTATTTGAACAAGAAGCATAAAAAAACAACAAACAACAAGCTTATTAAATTATCGTTCTTGATTCCTGATTACATTTGTTGTTGTTTCAGTTATTCAATTTTATATTTTACATTTTTTAAAAAAATGATAGCATGTTGCTAATGTTTTTAATCAATTATTCAATTAAAATAAAATTTTAAATTTTTTTTAAAAACCCCAAAACAAACTCAAAATAAACAATGAAATATTGGCGGGTACCCATGGGTACTTGTGGGTACCCACGGGCCGGGTCCGGGTTGGAAAAAAACTTTAAAAAAAGTTGCGGTTACTTTTCGACCCGGCCTGTTGGACCCGTGGGTCAAGCAACCCGTACCCATGGGTACCCGACCCGACCCGTTTGCCAGGTCTACCCAGAGTACAATCTATAAAAGCTACACAAACAACAGAACCTCTATCTATATGGAATGGCTCTCGTGCCCCGGCATACCGGAGGTAAGAGTATACTTCAAGACCTAAGAGGGTTTCGAGCCCAAAAGACAAAAATACAATATGACTGTAGAGACAACTACTCCTGCTCCTCTCCTCCATGTACCTCATGTGTCTCAGCATCTAGATCGACCTTTGCGAACAACTTTTTTGCCCGGTCCTAACAAGGAGCTGGAGCTGCAGTAGACCAATGTATGACAATATATAGTGTTGGGATTATGTCTTGAATATTTGAGTTTGATGCTAAGAAGATGATAAAGCCAGAAGTAGCATGTCACATTCACTTGAAACGCGGACCCGATATTAGACCGGAACCAACCTGATTCTAGACGGGTATGATTAGGGTCCGATGATTTTGGACCCGATCGGGACCCGGTCCGACCCGGAACCGACCCAAGAACTCGTCAGTAGGCCAATAACATAATTTTGAATATATTAGAACAAGATAGTTATATATGTGATGCGGTTTGTTTTTGGTCGCAGTGTGGATGCACCAGGTGTGAGTTCGGACTCAATTTGTAATGAGGGAAGAGTGCGGCACGGGACGATGAGCGGGAGGCTCGCTTCGGCAGGTGAGGATCGGCTCGGATGGCCTCGCCTCGAGTACCTGCAGACGGTCCTGAAACACCGGGATTTATCCCGGTGGCGGACCCTCCAATGATCTAGTTAGTCTCTGTGAGAGAGTAGCAATAACTAGGAAAATTTAGGTGGCAAAGATTGATTACCTAAAAAGGTGGGGGAGGGTCTGGTATTTATAGGGAATTCCAACCGGGTTTGGATCCACTTGGAGGCCGGGTCTGAACCCGAAAGCCCATGGACCTGACGTGGCAGGAGGCCCGGGGGGTTTAGGGCGGACGTGGCAGTGCCAAGAGTGGTATAGGGCTGACGTGGCAAATCCCCAGGTGGTATTTGGAGCTGACATGGCTGATCATGGGGCTCATGTGCCTCTGGGAGAATCGGATAGCCTAGGTTGTGCCAGGTCATCCTCATTCCTTGCCAGACTGGGCGGACGGCCCGTGGGGCTGTCGCGGATCGGAGATCGAGGGCCATCGAGGCTCGTCGGATACGAGGAGACCAGTTCTGTGGGGGTGAACTTGCGGCTCGGTGCCAAGCCTGTAGTGGTCCGAAGCCGAACCGGATTGTTGTTTTTCTTATTTTTGAGTGAGAGCCGTCCTGGGTCCTGGTTGGGCCCCAGGCCATTTTTACCCTACCACACAAGCCCCCCACTCCTGCGGGAGTGCGGGAGTTAGCCATGGAGGAGTGTTTATGGTCGTGGAAATGGGATGGCGAATCGCTGGGCCTTCATGAGAAGGCTACCCTGGTGCCAGACCGGAACTCGAGCTGGCGAGGGATTATGGGTCGGCAAGGACGATGGCGAGCCGTTGAGCCTTCCTGAGAAGACTACCCTGGTGCTAGACCGAACCTCGAGCTGGCGAGGGATTGTGGGTCGGCAAGGGTGATGGCGAGCCGTTGTGTCTTCCTGAGAAGATTACCCTGGTGCTAGACCGAACCTCGAGCTGGCGAGGGATTATGGGTCGGCAAGGGTGATGGCGAGCCGTTGAGCCTTCCTGAGAAGACTACCTTGGTGCTAGACCATACCTCGAGCTGGCGAGGGATTATGGGTCGGCAAGGGCGATGGCGAACCGTTGTGTCTTCCTGAGAAGATTACCCTGGTGCTAGACCGAACCTCGAACTGGCGAGGGATTATGGGTCGGCAAGGGCGTTGGCGAGTCGTTGAGACTTCCTGAGAAGACTACCCTGGTGCTAGACCGAACCTCGAGCTGGCGAGGAATTATGGGTCAGCAAGGGTGATGGCGAGCCGTTGAGCCTTCCTGAGAAGACTACCCTGGTGCTAGATCGAACCTCGAGCTGGCGAGGAATTATGGGTCGGCAAGGGTGATGGCGAGCCGTTGAGCCTTCCTGAGAAGACTACCCTGGTGCTAGACCGAACCTCGAGCTGGCGAGGGATCGTGAGTCGGCAAGGGTGATGGCGAACCGTTGTGTCTTCCTAAGAAGATTACTCTGGTGCTAGACCGAACCTCGAGCTGGCGAGGGATTATGGGTCGGCAAGGGTGATGGCGAGCCGTTGAGCCTTCCTGAGAAGACAATCCTGGTGCTAGACCGTACCTCGAGCTGGCGAGGGATTATGGGTCGGCAAGGGTGATGGCGAACCATTGTGTCTTCCTGAGAAGATTACCCTGGTGCTAGACCAAACCTCGAGCTGGCGAGGGATTATGGGTCGGCAAGGGTGATGTCGAGCCGTTGAGCCTTCCTGAGAATACTACCTTGGTGCTAGACCGTACCTCGAGCTGACGAGGGATTATGGGTCAGCAAGGGCGATGGCGAACCGTTGTGTCTTCCTGAGAAGATTACCCTGGTGCTAGACCGAACCTCGAGCTGGCGAGGGATTATGGGTCGGCAAGGGCGATGGCGAGCCGTTGAGCCTTCCTGAGAAGACTACCCTGGTGCTAGACCGAACCTCGAGCTGGCGAGGAATTATGGGTCGGCAAGGGTGATGGCGAGCCGTTGAGCCTTCCTGAGAAGACTACCCTGGTGCTAGACCGAACCTCGAGCTGGCGAGGGATCGTGAGTCGGCAAGGGTGATGGCGAACCGTTGTGTCTTCCTGAGAAGATTACCCTGGTGCTAGACCGAACCTCGAGCTGGCGAGGGATTATGGGTCGGTAAGGGTGATGGCGAGTCGTTGAGCCTTCCTGAGAAGACTATCCTGGTGCTAGACCGAACCTCGAGTTGGCGAGGGATTATGGGTCGGCAAGGGCGATGGCGAGCCGTTGTGTCTTCCTGAGAAGATTACCCTGGTGCTAGACCGAACCTCGAGTTGGAGAGGGATTATGGATCGGCAAGGGTGATGGCGAACCGTTGTGCCTTAGAATGTTTGAGCAGGGTGGCCTGCTGTCTTTGCGGAGCATTGAAGGCGCTCCGGGATCTGTGCAATGTTCCAACTTCCTAGGGGCATTAATGGCGCCGTCCAATAAATGCATGGCGCATGGGCTTCCGTCGTTTGGCTTTCCCCATGTCATAATGGCCGGTCTATGGGGGAGGCTATAAATACCCCTCCCCCCACAGCAAGTTTGATCACGGCAAGGGTGGCCCATCGGCCATCAGAGGTGTCTGCTTTGGCGGACGTCTGTCTCTTGCAAAATTTTGATCCTGAGAGCGTTGGACGGGTCGTCACTCTATTGCCTTGTTCTTCACCCGTCCCTGACGACCTCGATGTGAGTGTCAGGGTCGGGGGAGAACAAGGCAGAAGAGATGGCGGCTGTAGTCCGGGCTCGGGGGGCTAGGTGCTGAAAGGTTTTAACCCTGGGGACCTCGGACTGGTGGTGGCGCTGCCATCCGGATCCTTTTTCGGGTCAGACGGCCCTGACACGGCTGTCTGCCCGAGAGGGATCAGGACGGGAGGGGTATCAACCGAATTCCGGACCTGGGGCTGAGGAGCTTCGGATAGGTGGGTCGTCTTCCGATCTCTGTCTTTCTTCTGGTACTGATGGTTTCTGATGGTTGTCAGTCCAAAGGAGTTAGAGATGGGAGGTGGGCCAATTTGCTTTCCGATAGGGTTCTAGGCGATGGTGGCTTTTCTCCCACCCTCGAACAGTTCAGGGTTTCGGCTGTCGAGGCCGTAAGCCCCGAGCTGCTCGCGGGTGAGAGGGAAGCCGACCGAGCCCTGGAGCCCGGGGCGCAGGCGATGGTGGCTTTTCTCCCACCCGGGAACAATTCGGGGTTTCGGCTGCCAAGGCTGTAAGCCACGAGTTGTTCGCAGGTGAGAGAAGAGCCGACCGAGCCCTGGAGCCTTAAATCTTAAGTAAAAATTTTTCTCCGCCGAACACTTCATCCGAACCGACCTCTGTGTGGTCTCCAACCGGCGCTAGGTGACGTCAGCAGCGCCAGTTTCGAGGATGACGTGGCGCGATTCTATTGGTAGCAGACACGCGCTATTCGAGGAATAGTAACGCGATAATCGAGGCATCACCTCTCTCTCTATAAATATCCCCCCCTTTCTCTATTCTGCTTATTTCTCTCCTGCTGTCTTCTTTAAAAAGAAATCAAACACTTTAGCGCTCGGCTTTAACTATTTTAGCGGCACCGGCTCGTCAGTCCGAGGCATTCAAAAGGTTAGTTTGTAAGTTTCTTTTGTTAGGCACAGATGGACAGGGCTCAGTCTGGCTCGTCGGCGTCGACGTCGAGGGGGAAAGGGAAACCTGCCTCAAAATCGACTTTCTGGGAGGAGCCAGTGCTCGAGGAGGAGTCAGTACATGATGAGAAGCCTTCCGATACGACTTCGTAGGAGGAGCCGGTGTACAATGTGAGGCCGTTACGCTCCCGGAAACCTTTCGTGGTGGAGAGTAGCGAATCTGAGGAGGCCAGCGATAGTTCGGACGAAGTCCAGATTCTAGAGTTGACTTCCGAAGAGGAGGGTGGCCCAGAAGAGGATGAAGCCGAAGGGGCTCGGATAGGAGGTGCGGGGGGAGATCCACAGGTCAGGGTGTGGGTTCGAGCTCCACGTCGACCGGTCTGGGGCGATTATCTACCCCCTCGCCGGAAGGAGCCAAGAAGAAGAGGGCTCCGAAGAAGAAGGGGTCGAGGGCCGGTGGCTCGAGCCAGGCGCCCGTTCACCGCAACTTAATGACAGGGTCGCCCGTACAACCGAAGCCGTTCCGTCGGTACCCCGACGACCTTTCGAATAAGGAGCTTTTTGGGGTCCAGCCGTCTTCGCCGAGCCAGAAGAGGGTGAAGATGGACACGCTTTCGACCGTCTTGGAGGCGGGCGACGTGGAGGCTTTGCAGTTGGCGTACCACATAGGGCCCGGCTACGAGCTCATGTTGCCGAACTCTACCCTGCGTCCGACCGACCCCCTACCTGCTTGGTACTGCGTCTTCCCAGCGGACGCCTTCATCTCTGGACTGAGGCTGCCGGTCCATCCATTTGTTCGGGAGGTGTTGAATTGGGCGTCCCTGGTGCCGATGCAGTATGGGCCGAACTCCTGGAAGCAGATCATCTGCTTCGTGCTATTGTGCGAGGAGCAGAAGGTGCCCCTTCGGTTGAGCATGTTCCGGGCGATGCTGGGGATCAGCTCGTCGGGGGAGTCGGAGGGTGTTTATTATATCTCGCCTCGGAGTAAAGGGAAGGTCGTCCACGGTCACCCGGACTCTATCAAGGAGCGGAAGAAAAAATATTTGGTGATCCGGAGTGAGGAGCCTTGGAACATCCCTACTCGATGGAACCATTCTAAGCCGAGCTTTAAAGCGCCGAGGCCGAGGGACCTGACAGCCGAGGAGCGGGGGGTTCGTTGAGCGCCTCCGCCTGTCACACAGTATCAGTTGGCCGAAGGTGACGGAGGGTCACCTGGCGAGCATCGGACTGAGCCCGGTCGTGCTGTGTATGTAGTTGTTTCCTTTCTCTCGGTCTTGTTGTTCTTTTGCGCTCATTGTTCTTAATGGATCTTTTCGCATGTATGGATCCTGAATCAATCAAGGCAAAGAGGCTCGCCATGAAGAAGGAGAAGGCCGAGAAGAAGGGCGACGCGATGAGGACGAGGGGGTCGTCCCAGGTGGTCTCCGAGGTCGCAGACCAGCCTCCGGCAAAGAGGACACGCTCGGAGACGGGCAAGGTGGCGGTTGCTCTGAATAGCTCGGACCAGGGCAAGGTTGTTGATCTTGAGAAGGGGAAGGGTCCCCTGGAGGGGTCAGAGGTAGAGGAGAGGTTGCGGCGACCGTGGGTGCCGGCTTGGTCGATCCGTGAGGGTGACTGCTTAACCCGAGGGCGCCAGGCTGTCGAGATGGCGGCTAAGCTGGCGACCCCTCGGGACCGCGCGGAGATGAACGCCGAGGGGCTGGAGGATGCGTACACGCGCCTCGCGCAGGCTAATGTGCTGGTAAGTCTGCCGACCCCACTTGCCTTGTGAAATATTTGTAAAGGAGGTTTTCTTAGTAATGCTTGGTTACTGCAGGCGACCGTGCAGGGGGCCCACGTGAGGGGTCTTTATGAGGCGGCCTTGAAGCGGGAGCGAGACCGGGCTGACAAGGCCGTGCAGGAGATGAAGGAGCTGAAGATAGAACTCGAAGGCTCACACCAGAGGGAGCAGAAGATGAAGGTCGAGTTCGACGCCAAGGAGGCGGAATGGGCGAAGAAGATGGTGGCTCAGAAGAAGAAGTTCGCCAAGGAGAGGGAGGAGTTGACGGAGGCGGGTCAGAACATGGTGATCAAAGCCCAGGACGAGTGTTATGCGAAGGCCCTCAGTCATGTGAGGCACTTCTACCCGACCATCGACCTGTCTAACTTTGACTACGACATGGAGATCGAGGGGACACCGAAGACTCCTCGTGAAGAAGGGCCCGTTGATGACCCGGCTGCCGACCTCCCCGTGAACCCGGCCGATGTCGAGGTGGGAAAACAAGTTGTATAGTTTTGTTTCTCTTATTCCATCTCTCGATTGTATTTGCCTTCCGCGGACTGGCCACCGCATTTTTTGTACGAAGTGATTCTATTTATAAAAAAGGATTTTTGACTGGCCAAGTGTTTTGACCTCGGATATTTCCGAACCTCCTTGCTTATGTATTTTGAGTGGGCTGGTTCTCTTGTAGGTTGCGGCTCCCCTTCCCGAGGTGGACCCCCGTCGTTCTGACGTGGCGTGGCTCCGGAGCAAAGTTGAGGCCCTGGAGGCCACGTTGGTTCGCTATCGAAAGGGGGCTCGTGACACTGATGCGGCCTTTAACTATTATCGGAACAAGTCTGAAGCCCTAAGTGAGGAGGCGAACCGGCTGAGGAGGGCGATGGTGGATCGGGACCTCGGGAGGGTCGGTCTTGGATATACCATGTCGAGTGTATCGGTGCAGAGGCCCTCCTCTGAGAGGCTACTTCGTGATGTTATTGTAGAGAAGGAGATGGAGATACACCGTTACAAGACGATGCTGGGTGTCTCGGCGTCCTCCTCGGGGGGTCGGCGAGCGGCGGGGGTTCCCTCTGCGTTGCTGCTGCTGGAGCGTGTGCGACCAGTTGATGACCAGAGCTCTGTGGCTGGTGTGTCGACCGTGGCTGAGCCTAAGGACCATCATGACGAGGAGGGGGCTCCTAGTCGTTCGGTCGGAGTGGTCCAGCCATTCGTCGGACCCGAGGGGCCCTAAGACGGAGGCTTCCTTCATTTTGAGATGAGTGGAGTGGTCCTGTAACGGTCTTTATTTTTTTTTTTCTGAACTAATAAGGGAATATGAATAAAGAATTCTTTTCATTCTCTGCTCCGGTCAATAGTGTAGTGAATGATGGCGGAGGTGAGGTTCGGCCCCGTCGATCCGTGAGGGATCGGCGCGGGGCGTTAGGAAGACTCCCTGGCCTGAAGCCGGGTCGGACCTACCGAGACGTTGTGGACGATACCGGAGTGAGGACTCGGGTGCCGATCCCATTGTCCGGTGTTAGGTCGGGGCTGCCGAGGCATTTGGAGTTTGGCAAAAAGAGATTTCTTTCATATATGATAGGGAGGGTCGCTAAAACGGCCCTTTACACATGAAAGCTTACAAAAAATATTATTTACATTAGCCAAGCTAGAACCTATGTTCGTTCTTCCAGGAACTTCATTAGGTGCTCGGCATTCCAGGGTCGGCTGATGAGCCGGCCGTCCATATCTGCCAGTCGGTATGTACCAGGTCGTACAGCCTCGACTACACGGTATGGGCCTTCCCAGTTGGGAGCCAATTTCCTTTTCTTGGTCGGATCGGAGACGGACAGTTTTCGTAACACGAGGTCCCCTGCCTTGATGTTTGTGGGGCGGACCTTCTTGTTGTAAAACTTCTCGATCCGTTGTTGGTAGATGCTTCTTCGGATTGAAGACTTCTCTCTGACCTCGGCGACGAGGTCCAGGTTGGCCCTCAGGCCGGATGAATTGTCAGCTTCATCGAAGGCTATGATCCGGGGAGAAGGCAGGCCGACCTCGACGGGGATAACTGCCTCCGTCCCGTAGGTCAAACTGAACGGCGTCTCTCCCATGGGGATCCTCTTGGTGGTTCGGTGCGCCCAGAGCACGCTAGGCAATTCTTCGACCCACAACCCTTTGGAAGAACTGTCGAGGCGCTTTTTGAGGCCGTCGAGGATTTGCCTGTTCGCGTTCTCCGCCTGGCCGTTGGACTGAGGGTGGCAAATAGCGGAGAAACGCTGCTGGATGCCGATGTCTGCGCAGAAAGTTTGGAAGTTCTGACCTTGGAATTGGGTTCCGTTGTCCGTGACGAGGACTCGAGGGATTCCGAACAGGCAAATGATGTTTTTCCAAAAGAATTGTTGTCCTTGGCGCTCGGTGATGCTGGACAGAGGCTCGGCTTCGAGCCACTTGGTGAAGTAGTCGATGGCGACTATCAAGAATTTCTTTTGCCCTACCGCTACGGGGAAGGGGCCCACAAGGTCCATGCCCCACATGGCGAATGGCGTAGGACTAGCCAGGGATCGGAGATTGGCTTGAGGAAGCCTCTTGATAGGGGAGAACCTTTGGCATGGGCCGCACCTCTTGACTAGGTCTTGCGAGTCTTGGAGCATGGTCGGCCAATAGTACCCCTGATTTAGAGCCTTCCGAGCGAGCGTCCTGCTCTCCATGTGGCATCCGCCGATCCCCTCATGAAGATCTTTCAGCGCGTAGCTGGCCTCGTCGCTGGTGAGACAGCGGAGGTATGGTTTGCCGTCGGCCAAGGTGTATGAGCGTTTGAAGAGGATGTCATCAATCATGACGAACCTTTCAGCTCGGACCCTGACCCGCCTGGCCTCGGCCCGGTTTTCAGGAAGCTCGGCACTTACTAAGAATCTTCGGATGGGAGTGGTCCAGTCGTCTGGACTGGTACCGTCTTGGACACACATTGCCTCCTGGTCTTGATCGTTGATACTCGGTTTCAATAGGATTTCGATGAGTACCGTTTGGTCGAGACCCTCGAAGGAGGAAGAGGCGAGTTTTGACAACGCGTCTGCTTGAGCGTTCTGCTCCCTAGGAACTCGAATGACTGTGGAGTGACAGAAGGATGCTAGGAGACGTCGCACCACTGCCAAATATCTCACCATGCGATCATCGCGGGCTTCGTACTCTCCGGTGATCTGATTGACCACGAGCTGAGAATCGCTGAAGGCCCAGATTTGCTTGGCTCCGGCTCGATGTGCTAGGGTCAATCCAGCGATCATGGCCTCGTATTCTGCCTCGTTGTTGGAGGCCGGAAAGTTGAGGCGAAGGGAGTATTGAAGTAGGAATTGGTCGGGGCCACGAAGAATGATGCCAGCCCCACTCCCCGTTTCGCATGATGATCCATCGACAAAGACCTCCCAGGTTGGATCCGAGGACTCGGTGTTGGGCTGCTCGGAGACGGTGCACTCGGTTATGAACTCGGTGAGGGCCTGTCCTTTGATGGCCGTCCTCGGCTGGTAGCTGATGTCGAACTGACTCAGCTCAATTGACCACTTGACTAAGCGGCCGAAGTTTTCGGGCTTGTGAAGGATAGTCTTCAGTGGCTGGTCGGTCAGTACTTGGACAGAGTGGGCCTGGAAGTAAGGACGAAGCTTCCGGGCTGCCATGACCAAAGCATAGGCCACCTTCTCTATCTTTGCGTACCTCGTCTCGGTGGGGAGCAGGACTTTGCTCACATAGTACAATGGTCTCTGGACCCCATCTTCCTCTCGGACGAAAACGGCACTGAGGGCGCTATCCGAGGCGGACAGGTAGAGCCATAATGGTTCGCCCGGATCGGGCTTGCTGAGGAGAGGAGGGTTGGCGAGGTACTGCTTCAGCTGTTCGAAGGCTTCTTGTTGATGGGTACCCCACTCGAAGCCCCCTTTTCCGTGTAGGGCCTTGAAGAAGGGGAGAGACTTCTCCCCTGACTTGGAGAGGAAACGGCCGATTGCAGCCAACCGGCCTGTAAGCCTTTGAACCTCCTTGACATTCCGGGGCGGGGCCATGTCAATAATAGCTTAGATTTTCTCGGGTTTCGCCTCGATGCCGCGCTGGCTGACGATGAACCCCAGGAATTTCCCAGTGGAGACGCCGAAGGAGCATTTAGCCGGGTTGAGCCTCATGTTGTGATGCCGGAGGACTCCGAAGGCTTCCTCGAGGTCGGCGACGTGGTCCGGCCCGGCCCGGCTCTTGACGAGCATGTCGTCGACATAGACTTCCACATTGCGGCCGATCATGTCTTTGAAGATTCTGTTGACGAGCCGTTGGTATGTGGCTCCGGCGTTCTTTAGCCCAAAGGGCATAACGCGGTAGCAGAAAAGACCCTGGTCGGTGACGAACAAGGTCTTGGAGATGTCCGGTGGAAACATCCGGATCTGATTGTACCCCGAGAATGCGTCCATGAAGGACAGTAGCTCATGCCCCGAGGTTGCGTCGATTAAAGCGTCGATGCGGGGGAGGGGGAAAGGATCTTTCAGACATGCTTTATTTAGATCCGTGAAGTCGATACAGATCCGCTAGCCCCCAGTTGCCTTCTTCACCATGACGACATTAGCCAACCACTCGGGGTAGCTGACTTCCTGAATAAATCGAACAGACAAGAGTTTGTCGACCTCTGTCTTCACAATTTGCTGCCTCTCCGGGGCGACTTTGCGCCTCTTTTGGACGATCGGCTTAGAGTTTGGGATGACGCTCAGCCGGTGCATAATCAAGTCTTCGGAGATCCCGGGCATGTCGGAGGGCTTCCAGGCGAAGAGATCAACATTGCGGCGGATGCAGGCGATTATGCCCGGCTTCAAGTCCTCGGGGAGCGAGCGGCTCACCCGGAACCATTTCGATTCGTCCTCGGCGCCGAACGGGACCTCCTGCAGTTCGTCGACAGGCTCGGGAGCGGGGCCGTCCCTCTCGGGTTCGAGCTCAACAGCGTCGAGGGGGAACACACCCCCTCCGACGGCGGTCATGTAGCACGACCGCGCTGCTTCTTGGCTACCTCGGACGATACCGACCCCTTGCGGGATGGGAAATTTAAGTTTCAGATGGTAAGCCGAAGGTACCGCTTGAAGGGAGCACAGTCCGGATCGGCCGAGTATGGCGTTGTAAGCCGCTTTGACGTTTACCACCATGAAGTCCATGGATTCGGTCCTCTTGACAGGAGCCGATCCTGCGGTGACGTCGAGAGTAACAATCCCTTCTATTACGACAGGGACGCCGAAAAATCCATGCAAGGTGTATCCGGCTGGCTTGAGTTTGCCTCTGGGGAGCTTGAGATTCTCGAAGGCTTCGAGGAAGAGAATATTTACCGAGCTGCCGTTGTCGACGAGGATTCGGCGAACCTCACAATTAGCCATGTGGAGGCCAATGATGAGGGCGTCGCAATGAGGGAAGCGAACGCCTTTGAGGTCCTTTCCAGAGAAGGAGACCGGCACCGGTTGCAACCTGGGCGAGGGGTTGTCTTGGACAACATTCACCTCTCGGATGAAGGCTTTTCGGGAAGTATTTGATTCTCCCCCCATTGGCCCCTCATGGACACAATGCAAGATGAATAGCGTATCTGCGGCTCCCTCGGGTTCGGGACCCGACCCTGGATGCGGTTCGGAGTAAGGTTCGGAGGCGATGGCCTCCGGTTCCTAGCATCTCGCCGATCCCGTGGGCCTTCTCTGGTGAATTCTCGGAGGTACCCTCTTGAGATGAGTTCCTCGATCTCATCTTTCAAGGCCCGACACTGGTCGGTTTCGTGCCCATAATCTCTGTGAAAACGGCAGTAGAAGCGCTGATCTCGCTTCTTGTTGTTACTTGGTCGGGGAGGTAGTCGGACAATGCCTTTGTCTTCGATTTCTAAGAGAATGGCGGACACGTTATGTGTCAAGGGAGTGTACCTTTCGAAGCGAGGGACCGGAGGTGCCCTCTTCTCGCCGACCCCTTCCTTTGCTGTTTTCTTGGCAGGTTCGGCTTCATCGACCCTGCGCTTGCCCTTCCCCACGACTTCTTTGCTGCCCTCTGGGTTAAGAGCTTCTTCAGCTCGTATGTACTTCTCGACCCGGTTGAGAAGGTCAGGGAAGTCCAGAGGAGGCCTCTTTGCTAAGGAGACCTTGAGCTGGTTGTGCCGGACATTGTGTCGGAAAGCTGCCGAGGCGACCCCTGCGTTGAGGACAGAGACGGATCTGGCCTCGGTTGTGAACCTCTTGACGAAGTTACGGAGCGACTCCTCCTCCCTCTGGGTGAGGTCGAGCAGGGAAGCGCTCGTTCTCTCAGCCTTTCGGCTGGTGATGAAGTGGGCCAGGAAGCTGGCTTCCAGCTGGTCGAACGAGAAGATCGAGCCAGGGGAGAGTTTGGAGAACCAATCTCTGGCCGGACCCCGGAGGGTGGCCGGGAAGGCTCGGCACAGCAGGGGATCCGAAGCGCTGTGAATCATCATGAGGGTTTTGAAGCCCTCCATGTGATCAGCTGGATCACCCTCGCCGTTGTATGTCTCGAACTGCGGAGGTCGGAAGTTCCGAGGGATCTCTGCTTCTATGATATTGAAAGAGAATGGAGGTCGAGAAGGCCCCCGACCTTGGGCTAGGTTGGGATTCCCGTCGCCGATGCGCTCGATGCGATTCTCCATCTCTAAGAGGCGTCGGAGCACCTCGTCGGTGCGCTCAGGAGGGGGCGGCGGCGCACGAGTGTGACTCCTCCCGTCGCTCATTTGGTGGGGTCGGCCGTAGGTCGCGGACCTTGGCTCTCCATGGAGGGCCTCTAAGATTTCATCTCTGAAGCTCCTGAACTTGCCCCTGGTGACCCCGCCATGGTCGGAAGGGTCGGGTCGGGGCGTAGGAATTCGGCCGATGCGGCTGAGTGCCGACGGCCTTTCCCCTTGTGCGGGCCTGGAGTGGTTCGGGGCCGAGTTGGAAGCGGTCCCTCCCCTAGCCTGGCTAGCCCTTCTGTTCAGAATGACCCGACGAAGGTCGGGTTCGGCGACGTGTGAAGCGCTTCGTTGGGGTCCGGGGTTTCCACCCGGATTATTGGATGCTTGCCCTCCGTCGAGGGCCCCCTCGGGGGAGGCCCGTCTGTTCGGGCGGAACGGGCCGATCTTCGGGCTCGGGGAGCCATGGGAGATCGGGTCGAGGGAGAGCATCGGTGGCGAGGTTCGGACTGTCGTCCATACCGGATAAAGAGTTCCCACAGACGGCGCCAACCTGATGCGGTTTGTTTTTGGTCGCAGTGTGGATGCACTAGGTGTGAGTTCGGACTCAATTTGTAATGAGGGAAGAATGCGGCACGGGACGATGAGCGGGAGGCTCGCTTCGGCAGGTGAGGATCGGCTCGGATGGCCTTGCCTCGAGTACCTGCAGACGGTCCTGAAACATCGGGGTTTATCCCGATGGCAGACCCTCCGACGATCTAGTTAGTCTCTGTGAGAGAGTAGCAATAACTAGGAAAATTTAGGTGGCAAAGATTGATTACCTGAAAAGGTGGGGGAGGGTCTGGTATTTATAGGGAATTCCAACCGGGTTTGGATCCGCTTGGGGGCCGGGTCTGAACCCGAAAGCCCATGGGCCTGACGTGGCAGGAGGCCCGGGGGGTTTAGGGCGGACGTGGCAGTGCCAAGAGTGGTATAGGGCTGACGTGGCAAAGCCCCAGGTGGTATTTGGAGCTGACATGGCTGATCATGGGGCTCCTGTGCCTCTGGGAGAATCGGATGGCCTAGGTTGTGCCAGGTCATCCTCATTCCTTGCCAGACTGGGCGGACGGCCCGTGGGGCTGTCGCGGATCGGAGACCGAGGGCCATCGAGGCTCGTCGGATACGAGGAGACCAGTTCTGTGGGGGTGAACTTGCGGCTCGGTGCCGAGCCTGTAGTGGTCCGAAGCCGAGCCGGATTGTTGTTTTTCTTATTTTTGAGCGAGAGCCGTCCTGGGTCCTGGTTGGGCCCCAGGCCATTTTTACCCTACCACAATGTGTTTTAAAAAAAATTTACTTTTTTGATAGAAAATAAAGCTTAAGATGTTCATATAACTTAATAAAGAGTTTGCAATCTTTTCTTTTACTCCTTTTTGCATCTCATAACATTTATTTTATAAAATCAACTTACTTATATTCATTTGCATATTAATTAATTTTACTTTCACCTTTAGTATGTAGCTAATTCATGTGGTAATCTGAAGAAGAAAAAATATGTTATGAATTTGAATATTGAAAACTTTTGTAAACATTGAAAGAAAAAAATTATTGTCATATATTATTATACCTATTGGGTACTTGGGAACCGATTGGACCCAAACCGGACCCGGATCCGAACCCGGACACGTTGTCATAGGGCAAGGTCCGGATATCTCACTACCCGACCCAACCCGACCCAATAGCAGTGCTAGCGAGAAGAGGTCGAAACATCGAGGGAGAGAAGAAGAAAGCAACAACCAGTAGCTACAACATGATTGACAGTCGACTTCCTAGACATTGGGTTTGGAATTGTTCAAACACGGTCGACTAGCACTTTGGGCAGTCGACCGGCGGCAGCGGCAGGCATCAACTAGGTTTGGTCTAGTGATATGTTTCGGGCACAACTTATCATCCAAGTTAGATCGTACTACTCTTATCGTATGTCTCTTTATTCATGATATATTTGATAGCTATTGTATCAAGACTACAACCTAGGGTTTCTCTAGATCTCTATATACACATTGTAACGGCTTCCTTTGAGACGTAAAGTGAGTACTTCATTGAACATTGTTCGAGAGGTAAAAGTGAGTACTTCAATAAAGAGAGTTTGAGAGGTTTTTCTATTGTAAATAACAAGTATTTTCTGGTGAAGCTTAAGAGATAGATAGGGTTGTTGTAAGAGTGGTTATAACTCTAGTATCTTTCTCTAGTGAAATATCATCTCGGTTATTTCTACCCCGGATTAGGGTTCGCCCCAACCGAGACAAACTTGTGTGCTTTGGTGTGTTTAATTTAATTTATTATTTTGCTTGGTGGTCGTCCGTAATGATCGTGTCGCATAAACTCAACAGAAAATTTTAACAATTGATATCGGAGCTTCTGCAAATCCAAACAAATAGTCGAAATTTTATGTATCATGCTTCCTTTTTTTTTTTTTGGAGATTTTTTTGATCTGTATTAGTTGGCAAACCAAAACCTTTATGAGCCCCAGCCAAAAGTTGTGCTCTCGTTAAAATATCATCCTCTGATTGAAACTTAAAGTCTACCTTACGAATCCCTTTTAGATTTAAGACGAGAGATTGCAGAGAAGCAATAAGTCGCCATCGTTCTCAAAAACATCAAGATGGAAACAAAGCATTAATCAAGCAGTAGATAATCCGTCGTTGTGGAAGGAATCAATGAGTAAAGTTGAAGTACTCCATGTAAAAATGTTGTTTGTTCCTTTGTTTGGGGGCTTGGAATGGTTGGATCAGACAGCTAACAAATTTGGCTGATCCACCCTTCGACATCTATGAGATGGGGATTTTGCAGCTAACACCGATGTGCTGCGAGCCTTTTTTATGGGCGAGAAGTCCCGATAACCACAATAAACCAACTCGATAACCCAAAGAGTTGTGCTGAGCTACGATATTTCTAAAATTCAAAATCCAAAATTCAAAATGTAGATACTCTTGACTGACTATTGAAATAAAAAATTCACATTGTTTCATGTGCTAAGTTCTCGACCATTCTACTTAAAATTTCTATTTACAATATGTTTAGTAAATTAGAATATCCACGATATTGCAGTTGAAGTACTGACATATGACTTTTAAAATTTGTCGAAATAGTAATATTGAGTTAGTAATTTATGAATGAGTTATATGGAATTAAAAATATTTGTGAGCGAGTTATGTGTAAAAAAAAACCATTTAAGAATTTTCACAAAGCCTAACGGCTAAAGTAGTATGTGGATTAAATACTTCGAGAACTCCAGCTTGATAATAATCTGATAAACATGTTTATTCTTCTTCTCTTTGGGTAGGATTCTATGCCTCGTCAAGTATAATATATCTTATCAATTAATTATATCATTGGTGCTCTTCACCGACCAAGCAATTCAACTACAACTATGTGTAACAGTTCTGCTTAGATAATAAACATTCAAGAAATGTATGCTATTTATAGGGATTTCTACCGAAAATCCCTCTTAGAATCTTGTTGAATCGTTCGATGCAATCAATACAAACCACCAAGCACATATGAGATGATACCAAACACACCAAAACTCACAAATTTGTCCCGGTTGGGGCGTTCGCCTTAACCCGGAGGAGAAAAAATCCAAGATGTTATTCAACTAGAGAAGATACAAGAATATTACAATTTTCACCACGACCCTCTCTCAAGCCTCACCAGAAAGTACTAGTTGTTTACAATTAGAGAATCACTCAATCTCTCCTTCAATGAAGTACTCTCTCTCTTGGCTCTCAATGGAAGTCAATAACAACAATATATAGAGATCTAGAGAAAACCTAGTTTGATATTTTGATACAATAACCATTGGATATTCCTGAAGAAATAACCTTACGATAAGAGCCGTCAGATCTGACTTGAAGAGCAAGTTGGGCTTCTCACGAATCACCAAGATCCGAACCCAAATAAATCATCAGCGCCGTTGTCGGTTGACCGCACCTCAAGGTCGGTCGACTGTCCCCCTTGCGGGAACTTCTACAAGTTGGGCGGTCGACCACGCAGTTGACCGCAACTCCACCTGCTGCTGCTGCTGACTGTTTCCCTTGCTTCCACTCCGTCTCCGATCGTCTCGATTCCTCCATCGTCTCATCGTCTTCTTATCCAACATAGTATGCAAGATATAAACCCAACAATCTCCACCTTGGATTGCATATGCATGAATCCATACCTGTGTGATTTAAAACCCTCTAGACTCTTTTCCTTCTCTTCTTGCAAACACCTCGTTTCAATGGCTTCCTCTGGTAGTTGAATCTATCTCCACCTGTTTTTCTCCCGCTGTATGCCCCCTCAAGGGCACACCCCAGTAGATGTAATCATGGAGGTGCCACCTTCCACATGAACTCCACCTACCTCAAGGCTCTCTCCACCTTCCGACGATATTCGAACGTCACAGTCTCACTCAGATGATTCTAGTGACGGCATACTAGATGGTGCTTTAGGAACAATGGGCTTCAAACCACTTGGCCAAGGTTTCCTGTTCCCACAAAGCTGGTAGAGGTTGTGCTGAACCTGCCCAATCCCTTCTTACCCTTCATCACCTTGAAATAACTTTTCCAAACTGAACGAACTCCACATGGATCTGTGTACCTGCAGTCCTGAGCTTCTAGAGTTCTCATGAAAATAAGGCTCCGCTTCATCAAAGGAATATACATGCCCTCCTCTAGTGTGTATCTCCTTCCGTCTGTTATCTTCGACTCATTTGTTTTCTCACCTCTTACTTTACAAATCTTATCAACCTTCGTTCTCACACAACGATATGATGCAAATTTGCAAGTAGAAACCATCTCCCTCTCGGAGCAAACTTGAGAAGAACTAACTGAATCAAAAGAACAATCGGAAATCACATCTAAAGGACTTGAAACAAAAGCACTGTTTAAGCCATCACCAGATTCAGCGGCACTTGATTTGGCACCCCTCTGACTCAATCGCTTGAAACAGTCTCTCATGTAATGCTCAATCCCTTTGAACTGGTGGCCACTGACCTTACCCCGACATACACTTTCCCTTTCAATCAAAGTACAATCCACCTCCAAGCAACTCACAGAAGTTGACGCCGATTTCTGACTCTCCTTCCTAAGTGCATCCTCCTCCAACCCCTTGATCATATCTGCTATGAAAAACTTCTCCTTGGTAAATTTCTCGCCTAGCACGGTTATAATGTAGGATGGATTTTATGGTGAATATATTGAGTTGGAAACCTTTAGATCATCTGCGTTGAATGCCCTCAGTTCAGACAACTCCATATTGAACTCCACTTCATGATCTAGAAGAACGGTACTTTCCTTCATTGAGAAACCCCGCAACTTTCTTCACTGGTACATCCGACCTTGTGATGACGATCCTGAGTAGTCAGTTCTGAATCTTGCTCAAAGACTCGCCGTAATTCTCTTATACCTGACTTCGTTCGTCGATGACAACCGGATTAAACCCAAGGCTTCTGAAAATATCTTCTTCCACTTCTCCTGCTTTGTGCCGATTGGTCTCCATTTATCTCCTTTTAGGACTAGATCCAAGTCCTGTAACCGATGCTTCATGCATGTCCACCTTCAAGAGATCAAAGTTGATCTTGCCTTTGAACCGCTTGATCTCCGTGATTTGATCTGCCATCATCTCCAAGGAACTCGAACAAACCCTTGAACCCAAAGATCTGATACCAATTGTTAGTGATTTCTACCGAAAATCCCTCTTAGGATCTTGTTGAGTCATTCGATGCAATCAACACAAACCACCAAGCACTTATGAGATCATACCAAACACACTAAAGCTCACAAATTTGTCCCGGTTGGGGCTTTCGCCTTAATCCGGGGAGAAGAAACCCAAGATGTTATTCAACTAGAGAAGATACAAGAATATTACAATTCTCACCACGACCCTCTCTCAAGCCTCACCAGCAAGTACTAGTTATTTACAATTAAAGAATCACTCAATCTCTCCTTCAATGAAGTACTCTCTCTCTCTTAATTCTCAATGGAAGCCAATAACAATAATATATAGAGATCTAGAGAAAACATAGTTTGATATCTTGATACAATAACCATTGGATATTCCTGAAGAGATAACCCTACGATAAGAGCCATCATATCTGACTTGAAGAGCAAGTTGGGCTTCTCACGAATCACCAAGATCTGACCCAAATAACACATCAACACCGCTGTCGGTCAACCGCACCTCAAGGTCGGTCGACCGTCCCCCTCTCGGGAACTTCTACAAGTTGGGCGGTCGACCGCACCCCATGTACGGTCGACCGCGCGGTCGACCGCAACTCCACCTGCTGCTGCTGCTGACTGTTTCCCTTACTTCCACTCCGTATCCGATCGTCTCAATTCTTCCATCGTCTCATCGTCTTCTTATCCAACATAGTATGCAAGACATAAACCCAACAGCTATCACTTATTATGAATGGCTTCGACCATAAATCCCTCCTCGACTTTTAAAATTTGAGAAAAATAATCAGAACTATATAAAGCACAATTAGGGGTGGTAATTGGCCCAAGCCCGAACTGATGAGTCCGACCCACTTTGGAGCGGGCTTAGGCCAAATAATATTATATCTGGGCTTAATCTTTTAGCCCATATTTTAAATAGATTGGGGTTGGGTTTAAAATATATATATATATATATATATATATATATATATATATATATAAAGAGAGAGAGAGAGAGAGAGAGAGAGAGAGAGAGAGAGAGAGAGGGAGAGAAAGAGGGAGAGAGAGAGAGCTGATCAGGTGTGAACAGGTTTGCACCTGATCAGGAGTGAACCTCTCCGCAGACCGTATGACTTCTAATCCATCCTATCTTGCAATCTAACGGTCTGAACATACCCCTGCTCGAGCGGAGGTAATTTGATCATTTCTCTACTAAATATCCCCCTAAAATTCAGCCTTCCTTCTTCTCATCTTCTAGCTTTGATCTCAATGAGAACCACCCTCTTCGAAAACGAAATCCTTTCCACCCTCTTCGCCTTCGAAATCACCCTAAAAAAAATCCCCCCCCTCGAAATTCCCTAGACGCCTCGCTCTCTCCACCCCACTTGGCCTTCAAAACCCTAACACTAGCTCTCCATCTCCTAGCTCCGAGCTCCAGCTTCAGATTCCTGATGCCCCGACTGTAACACACCATTTTTAATTTTTAATTTTTTTATATTATTCCATTCTCAAAAGATTTCCAACTTAATCTATTTCTTATCTATACTATTTATTACTTAGAGAAATACTCATAGATTTTTATTAAAAATTTCGGTAGAGTTTCCGCTGAAATATTAGCCCTTTTACAGAGATTCCTTACGAAATCTAAAAACAAATATAAATATCAATGTACCTTTAAGATATATCAATCCTCCCCAGGCCAAGTCATTCAACATCACACAGGCAATAATATATGGGGCTCTAGGGGCATAATTCCTCATAATACACAAGATACAGTTTAAAAATAAAAAATTCTTTCGAAAACATATAAGATTTTTATAAAAACTTTAGAAAAATCTTTCAAAAACCAACCACAGACCCCGGTACTCCACAATGAGGTGGGTACGGACTTTCATACTCCATCGCAGAACTATATATATATATTATTTCCTTTTAAAGTTGTACACATATTTCTCCATAATACAAACTATCACCCAAATACTATCTCCATCTCTACATAATTTAGGATAATAAAATATGTAACAGATACATATACAACTCATTCGGCAACGGGAAAAGTATAACTATCAAAATCAAACACTACTACAGTAGCTCACCTCGCAGCTAATCAGTACCTGCAAGAGGGTTAGGGACATCCACCCCCAGGGAAGGACTCCCCTGACCCCCAGAAAATAACAGGGGTCAGCCACAACTGGTGTGAGTATAATCTACTATATTAGGAAATAAAATAAATGATAAGACAGAAATTGAAAGAACTTACAAACATAAGGGTAATTAAAAGTAACCTGAAATTTGAACATATAAACATAATCAAAGTGATTTTGCACAAAAGTAATTCTATGCATCTTCAACCAATCGACAAATCCATATTCACTCAATCTTATAATATTACACTCATCCATTCTTATAATATCACATTTATTTATGTCTAATAACACATGTCAGAATATTTCGTAATACACTAACCTTCATTCTCGTTCTAATTTCATTATACAGCTTATTTAATGCCCATTCTCATTTTATCATATACTTGGCTTTATAATTCAATTTTTTTTTATCTCATCATACATCTCGAATTACTTTTCATTCTCATTAATTATATATATTTTTCTTTCATTTTCGCGTACACCACATATTACAATTTACTTTAACTTTCATTCTTATGAAATTATGCTCCGCACCCCAAACATAGTTTGATTGCTTATTCGAAGGCAGACTTGGACCAGGCACCAAAGCAAGCAAGAGAGTTTGGGCCTAATATTTCTCCTATATACATACTACACCGCACCCCAAAGCCGATAACTTCGGTAATAATCACCGCATCCCAAGTAGAAGTCGGGTAATATAACATCACATCTCAATCCGATAGCTTGGAATATTACCTTACTTTATTTTCATTTTCATCTTATAATTTAATTTACTTTCATTTCCATCTCGCAATACAACTATCATATCAACAACTCCCCAATTCACCCTAGGAGTTGTGCCAAGGCAGGTAGTTCCCACTATTCCCATGGAAATAGCGGGCAAGTAGTTCCTCGACACAATTGCAAGACATCAACTCATATCACACTTATCTACAGTTTTGAAATCACTCCCATATCCATCACTTAACACACATCACTATATTCATCATACGAATATCACATATAACTTTGCTTTTCATTCATCATATTATCTCATATATACACACTTTCTTTACTTCTTTTACTCTTTTCCATTCCACAATTTCTTCGAATTATTCACATTAATTTTACATACATAATTCCTTTACTGTTATACTCATATTCTTCACATCATATTAATTCTTATATATAATTCCTTCATTTTTCATATTCAAATACATAACATCAAACTAATTCACATGTTTAATTCCTTCACTTTTTATATTTAATCCCACAACAGAAATGTTCCTCTTTTCATAATTATCTGTATATCACCATTTCTATATTTTCACTTATAATTACATAATGCAATTACCTCGTTTTTTACACTTATTTGACCACATACTTCTTTTACCATTCATTTTTATTTGCATACTCATGAATTGTATTCTTTCATACTCATCTTCTTATATATACATTTTCTTTCACTCCACTTATTCATTTCCACTTAGATACTTACTTCACTTTCTCATTTCCACTTTACATCAAATACTTTCTTTTCTTTCTCATTCTCATATCACATCATATGCTTTCTTTACTTTCTCATTTACATTTCACTTTCTTTGCTTTCTCATTCACATTTCACTTTCTTTACTTTCTCATTCACATTTCACTTTCACATTTATTCATTTTATTAATTTGTCAACCAGTGAACCACAGTATCCCAATATACTGAAAGCCGACAGCCCAGTAAACACGCGGACCTTCCCCCTCTTCTCCCCCACCCCCGTCGGGGTCTTACGCGTCCGAGGCTACGTCTTCCTCCCATCTTATGCCAGCGAGGAAAACACCGCACCCCAAGTAGAACTTGGGTACTTCCTCCCAGCCGAAGCCAGCGAGGGAAAACACCGCACCCCAAACATAGTATGGGTACTTCCTCGTGGCAAAACCAATGAGGGAAAAGAAAACGCTGCACCCCTAGTTTCACTAAGGTACTTCCTCGCGACATCTGTAATCAAGGGAATAACATCGCACCCCAGCTGAGCTGGTTAATAACCGGGCCTTAAGCTGATAGGTTGGGCAATAAAAACAATGCACCCCAAACATAGTTTGGGCAGTAAACACTGCACCCCAAGCCGGTCCTTGAGTGTTAGGAGTTCTAGCCCAACTCCCCAGGATTTCTGTAGGTACTAGTCAACAAAATTTAACTGTTATTATCATTTTCATTTCTGTAACGCCCCGAATCCCAAATCACTGAATTCGAGATGTTCTACAGGATCTTTTCACTTTCTTTGAGTACAATTTTACAAGGAAATTAAAACTTTTCATCATACATCAGAGATTTACATCATGTTACATTTACATTTACACAGCGGAAGCAAAATATACAACATTTACATAAATGAACAACATCATGATAAAATCTTTATGCATCCATTCCTCTTTACATGTAATTTTATCCTGCATGCAAAACTGTGGGTACGTCAGTTTATTCAACCGACGATAATTATACATGGCCATCCTCTCTATGCCAGAAACAGTATAACGAATCTCATTTCTTAAAAAATCACAAACTTGTTCAATATAAGCATGTAAATCAAAAGGGAACTCTTAATGATGTCGTGTCGTGATTGTGCACTTAATCCTTAATGCAATTATTTAATTTTCATGACACTAATGCGCACTTGTTCGAATTCTATGCATCCCATACTACATAGGTTCGAGGGCAAGCCTCTTAATCGTTCTTCATTTTTGTAGGGTTCAATCCCTCACCATGATTTACTCTACTTCTGTAATTATGGTGAGTATCTTAAATGGTCTATGAGTACAAGCTCGTGCACTGGACCCTGGAGGGGAACCCCACGCCATGTCTTGACTCATCAAGCATGCATTCTGTGACAATTCAAGCCTCCTCCCTGAACACGATCCTCTTGCAGTCACTAAACATCCCACAAGTGTGACTAAAGTCCGATCATTCTGAGTTGTGCCCGCGCCATGTCTTGACTCATCAAGCATGCATTCTGCGGCTCACACACCCGCACTGTAAACTCTAGTTCTCATACTTATGTTTTTCTCTCACTTTCATCACCTCCACACTATGTACTAAAATTATTAGAATCATGAATAAAAATCAAGCTCTAGAGTTAGCCTCTCCACCACACCAGACTTATCATTTCATTTACACATGACCAACCTTGGTCTTCTTTTCAATATCATTTCATTTCACTGCCGGGGGAGACTTAGCTATTCTTTCGTTCAATTTCAAATTCACAATTTCCAATAGAGCATCCTCAGCTCATAATTCATTTTAGAGTCTCACAGACTTTCTCATCATGATCTTAGCCTTTCATATTCATCTAATTCTCAATTCTCATCTATGATTCATTTTACATAATCCTTACAGCCATAAAAAGAGTCCATAGACTTCAATCATAAAGTTCACAACTTCCAATAGCAAATAAAATGAAATTCACACATAACAAAGTCCACTCTATACAGTCGACTTGGAAGAACACCAGTCGACTCATACAGTCAAATACAGGTTCATCATAAATGCTCGGGAGAGTCGACTGCTGTACATGACAAGTCGGCTGTCCCGTAACTTTTCATGTTCACAGTGTCATCCACATGACAGTCGACTGTTCATCCACCAGTCGTCTGTCCTGGGATTTTCAACAGCACAATTCTAAGTCCAGCTCAGTCGACTGGCTACACGCACTAGGTCGACTGATCAGTTCCATAATTCAAACAAAAATTATCTTTCTAACCGTCTCACATGCCCTTTCATTACAGCATACATACATCCATATTTTATAAACACTACACTTCTTACTTGTTCAGCAACATCGTAGCATGGAATTTCAAGTTACTAATATGCTCTTTTCTTTAAGAAAATACTTTAAACATGCATTCACACTTTCTTACGAAGATGAAGATATAAATCTCAAGTCATTATACTGGGTCAACACAATGGAATATCTCACTACATGGAGTTTCCAAATAATCATAATTAAATTGAAGCACCAGTCGGCTGAACACAGTATCAGTCGACTGCTCCGACAGTTCTTAGTTTTGTTAATCATCGCTAGTTCTTTTCATCCATTTACCTTCCCTCCATCATATGTGTCATAGGGAAATACAATCTTAGTAATCACACCATTATGTCTATTTACATACATGTTTATCACCACATCATAAAAATAATTGTCTCGTACTAGTCGACTGGTTCATACGTCAGTCGACTATACCGACTCAATTCATCTTGTTTTTCGTGCCATTTCTACACTATTGGTCCTCCATAATTATCAACATAAACATACTCAAGCATCTCTATTACGTACTATCTTACTCCTCAAGAGCACAGTACCAAACATTATAATTACAGCATGTTTCTACATTAGAAGTCCTGAGAAACACCCACCTTATTTGACGAAGTAATCGAATCCAGCAAGTTCCTCAATGCGGTGCAGCACTTCTTGCTCCTTGCTCCTCACCGAAATCCTTCAGAGTGCCTTCGGCCTTCACCAAAAAGCTCCCACACAACTCTCACAAAACCTCTCTTATAAAATTAATCTAGTGTAAAAGAAATAGGGGATAAGAGGGGGTATTTATACTAGAGTATAGGTGGAATGGAGGGCTAGGATTCATTAGATGGTTATAGGATCTAAGGCTAGGATTGACTAGGGGGTTGTAAAACTACCCACACCTCCAAAGTAACCGCCCATGATCTAAGCCCACTACTCTCCCAAACCGGCCAAGCTTGTGCCTTGTGCACGTGTACATTGAGTGCACGTGTACACACAAACCGTACCACCAATATTTGTACATTAAATACCCGGTAATTAAAGAGAAAAGATGCTACACATTACAAGTTGTAAAAATAATAAAAATGTTTAAATTCATGGGCTAAAATTAGTTGGGCCAAAATAATTATTTAAAAGAAGATAAGTAAATTAACCTTTGGGCTTAGGGAAAATATTTATAGAAAATATGCTTATTCATCATGAAGGTAAATAATGGTCAACAATGTCACACAAGCACACCATATAAAAATAAATAATCTTCATATATATATATATTAGGAAAATCGGGGTATTACAATTTCATCCTTTCAATCTCACACAACATCTCATCTTCTAATTCAATAATCTGCCACATCTTTGGCTTTAACCATGCAATTTATTATCTCATTATATCACATATTCACATACACCTATTTATTTCATTTATAAGATTATTACTTCATATTATTCCGTATCATAACGCCCCAAAGTAATTATTCACTCACGATATAATATCTTATGAACATGCCAAAATTAAGTAGATGATTACACCATATTACTGTCTATTAGTTTCACTTTAAACAAATCCTACACTATACATATACCCACTCATTAATTTCATCGATTAAGCTATCATAACTCATTATCACCCATGTATATCACAAACTTACACCAAATAGGTCAATACGTCATTTTTGTTTATCTACCATATATTATACGTATAACAACCACATATACTTCATCTTATCGTACATATACCCAGTACATCACCCATAACACAAAATATTCAAAATCACACAAATTCTCCATATAACACAATTTCAATATATAAAGATTTTGTATTTCAGTTAAATTTTCATTTAGCTAAAACACACAAAAATCACTTCGAAACCGCATAAAATTCTGTCACAATAGAATATATACCTACTATAATCATACTCACCTGACGAACCAGCCAGAAGACACTCCTTGCTTGCCCAGTCGCTAATCTAACTTCACTTTATAATACATATTAAGAAAATTATCGGACCCGTAAGTCATTAACTCATAACCCACATTATCTATCCCCCGAATTCACATCAAACATACTCATATCTCACATACAACATATCTAAGAATATCAAATCAACTATTCTCTAGTCTGATAGTCAAATCCCAATTTTACCCCTTGATCGGAGGAGTTCTAATCAATATTTTATATTTTAAGTGTAAAATACCCCAAATTAACTTCTGTATCCCAAAATTAACTCATATGAGCATCTCGGGAATAAAATCTATTTTTATACATATTTTCCCATAATTACCCTATTTTTAAACCACTAACTCTAATTTTTATAATTTTTCGAAACCGGAAAATTCCTTATAATTATCAAACAATTTTTAAAATTCATCATAAATGCTTCTAAATTAACCCATATAATTCTACATCATCCAAAATAATTATTAGCATACAATAGATATAGTTCTCCTTATCCCTCCTAAACTCAAACCCTAAGTTTAATAAAATTTCCACATTATCATTGAAATTGAAATCTTTCACCTCTAGCATGTTCTACATGCCCTACACATCTTTCTACTACGTGTTTTTTAGGAAAAGAAATGAAAAGCATGCAATCTCATAAACAAAGAAAGATACAAATTAGTATACCCTCTCGAAGTCCTCTTCAACAATCGATGTTGCCACGCTGAAGAACACCCCAAACTCTCCTAGAATTCCTTAATAATTCGAAGCTTGAAGTAGATGGAGGCTTGAATTCACATACCCCAGGAATGGGTAAATGGGTTTCGACCGAGAGGGAGGGGGAGAAGATCTGGTCGACAAGGAATGAGAAGGAGGACAGGTAAGGAAAAAAATTAATAAAATGGAAATTTTGTTATAAACCCCCCAAGTGCCCACTTATTAATTATATACCCTAACAGTACTACTTCGTAATAAGATCCAATAAAACCCACTCCAATGGATAAATAGATAAATTAAAGAGTATAAATAAAATAAAATTGTATTTTAATGCATAATAATAACAATAATAATATTTGATAGCAATAAAGAATTACAATTGACTATTTTTTAATTATAAAAATAGCAGGGTGTTGCATTATAAGCACCTCAAAAGAGGCTCGTCCTCGAGCTACGGGGGTTAAGAAAACTCCTCGAACAAATTCAGGATACTTCCTCTTCACCATTTCATCGGATTTCCAAGTACAATCATTAGCATCAAAACTCCATTACCCTTTCAACAACTGAACAGCTTGACGTCTTATTCACCGATGATCTGCGTAACTCTTTTTGTCGACTACACACCTCAAAAGAGGCTTATCCATTCTTGCTTGATAACTAACATCCTTCTTCGTTCCAGGCCACCAAAATGTCCTTCTAAATCTCGATACATCTTCATGCCACCGGGATAAACAGTATACTTAGTATAAGGAGCAATCTCCATCACCAGCTACCATAAACCATTCACATCAAGAACACAAAGTCTACGATGATAACGAGGACCTCCCTCACTGCCTACTAACCAATCAGTAGGGTATTCCTCAACCTCATCCAGAATTAGGTCATGCATCATCTGTAACAAGCAAAATCTTGAATCTGAGTTCGAATGATTAGCTGTAGGATAGACGACTATACTGGTAAACTGTCCAAATATAAAATCATATCACCATCTGCTACTAAAGAAAAAATCAAATGACCAAATGTTACTAATACTTTCCACTCCTGGAACATAAGAAAAGCCAACATCTTTCTTCTATTTATGGCATTCGCCACCATATTCGCTTTCCCTGGGTGGTATTTTATTTCAACCCCAAACTACTAAGAAATGAAGTCACAAGCCTGCCTTCACGTAGCAAACTGCACCTAAACCTGTACCACATGCATCAATATATACTTGAAGAGGCACTCCCTTCTCGGGGGTAATCAACACAGGAGCTGTCGTCAATCTTTTCTTTAACTCCTAAAATGCCTTTTCACACTACTCGAACCATACAAACAACACATTATTCCTGGTAAACTAAGTCATCGATGTAGCAATAATAGAAAATCGAGGAACGAACCTCCGATAATAGCCAGCCAAACCCAAGAAACTCTGAATCTCTGCCACATTCGTGGGTTGTTCTCCGTCTTTTCACCACAGTAACTTTCTCCGGATCCACAGATATGCCTTCAAAAGACACAATGTGCCCCAAAAATCACACTTCTCGCTCCCAAAAATGACAATTTGAAGACTTATCATTCCACTCCTGATCCCAAAGTGTCTACAACACAGTTTTGAGGTGCCATCTATGCTCCTCCATGCTGTGAAAATACACGAAATTATCATCAATAACCACAATCACGAACCTGTCGATATAAGGACAGGCGGTCCGATTTATCAAATCCATAAAAAATGCAGGGGAATTCGTCCAGCCCTAAGGCATCACCAAACATTCATACAGTTCATACCAGGTGCAAAAAATAGTTTCTGGGATACTTCCCTCTTCGATGCTCATCTGATGGTACCCAGCCTGCAAAATCTAGCTGTGAAAACACTGTAGCTCCCCGCAACTGATCAAGCAAAACATCTATTCTCGACAATGGTTACTTATTCCGAATAGTCACCTTATTCAACTCCCGATAATCAATACACATTCTCAGTGAACCATCTTTCTTTATTACGAAAACTGCTGGCATGCCCTACAGCGAATTACTTGGACCGATAACCTTTCCAAAAACATCACCTCTAATTATCTTTCATCTCTTCTCATTCCCAAGTACTACACTATAAGTTGATTTAGAAATTTGAGTCATACCAAATATCAAATCAATCTTGAACTCCAGCTCTCGCCGAGGTAGGGGACCAAGAACCTCTTCGAATATATCAAAAAAAATCTACAAACCACATCAACAATTTCAATCTTCACCTTAGGCATTTCCACCGAACCAAACGGACATAGTTACATTGTCTAAGGCATTACATATAATGAGAAACTAGGTTTCACCGGCTTTCTCACCCGAATCCTCCCTACATCGCACTTTCAATTGTGCATAAGGCCTTCACAACCAATCCATTTCCAAGTATAAAATAAAAACTACTACCACACATCACCCCACAGTGTATAAGACATACACCTATAGGACATACACAGGATCCCAAGAAAATTGCTCCTCCCGGCACACATCCATCAAAATAAGAGAACTTTCCAATGGTGTACTAATTCTCACTGGGGCTTCTAAAGAGGACATAAGAATACCAAAATGCAAAACATATGCATGGGCTATGAAAGGTAACGCTAACCCAAGGTTAGACAAAAGTCTAATTGGGTTCGCATCATTCAATAACATAATCCAAACTTAGCAAAACACTCTCTAAGCATAAAACATACTTCACACAAACTTCACCTTCTCTACTTAGCGATAATGAACTCATACACACATGACAAGATCACTAGAACTGGCGTGACATTCCTAGTTAACCTAAGCTCTGATACCAAACAGTAACACCCCAATTTTTTTTTAAATTAAATTTTTTTTTATACCATTCCATTCTCAAAAGCTTTCCAACTTAATCTATTTCTTATCTATACCATTTCTTACTTAGAAAAATACTCATAGACTTTTATTAAAAATTTCGGTAGAGTTTCCCCTGAAATATTAGCCCTTTTACGGAGATTCCATACGGAATCTGCAAACAATTATCAATATCAACGTACCTGTAATATATATCAATCCTCCCCAGGCCAAGTCATTCAACATCACACAGGCAATAATATATGGGACTCTGGGCCATAATTCCTCATAATACACAAGATACAGTTTCAAAACAATAAATTATTTTAAAAACATATAAGATTTTTATAAAAACTTTAGAAAAATATTTCAAAAACCAATCACAGACCCCGGTACTCAACAACGAGGTGGGTACGGACTTTCATACTCCAACACAGCACTATATATATATTATTTTGTTTTACAGTTGTACACATATTTCTCCATAATACAAATTATCACCCAAATACTATCTCCATCTCTACATAACTTAGGATAATAAAATATATAATAGATACATATACAACTCATTCGGCAACGGGAAAAGTATAACTATCAAAATCAAACAACTACTACGGTAGCTCACATCACTGTTAATCAGTACCTGCAAGAGGGTTAAGGACATCCACCCCCAGGGAGGGACTCTCCTGACCCCCAGAAAACAACAGGGGCCAGCCACAATTGATGTGATTATAATCTATTAGATTAGTAAATAAAATAAATGATAAGATAGAAATTGAAAGAACTTACAAACATAAGGATAATTAAAAGTAACCTGAAATTTAAACATATAAACATAATCAAAGTGATTTTGCACAAAAGTAATCTTTTGCATCTTCAACCAATCTACAAATCCATATTCACTCATTCTTATAATATTACGTTCATCCATTCTTATAATATCACATTTATCCATCTCTAATAACACGTCTCATAACATTTCGTAATACACCAACCTTCATTCTCATTCTAAATTCATCATACAGCTTATTTAATGCTCATTCTCACTTTGTCATATACTTGGCTTTATAATTCATTTTTTTATCTCATCATACAACTCGAATTTCTTTTCATTCTCATTAATAATATATCTTTCTTTCATTTTCGCGTACACCTCATATTACACTTTACTTTAACTTCCACTCTTATCAAATTACGCTCCCCACAACAAACATAGTTTGGGTAATACTACACCGCACCCCAAAGTCGATAGCTTGGATAATAATCACTGCATCCCAAGTAGAAGTCGGGTAATATAACATCACATCTCAAGCCGATAGCTTGGAATATTACCTTACTTTATTTTCATTTTCATCTTACAATTTACTTTACTTTCAATTCTATCTCGCAATACAATTATCATATCAACAACCCACCAATTCACCCTGAGAGTTGTGCCAAGGCAGGTAGTTCCCACTATTCCCATGGAAATAGCGGGAAGTAGTTCTTCGATACAATTCCAAGGCATCAACTCATATCACACTTATCTTTAGTTTTGAAATAATTCTCATATCCATCACTTAACACACATCACCTTATGCATTATACTAATATCACATATAACTTTACTTTTCATTCATATCATATTATCTCATACATACACTTTCTTTACTTCTTTTACTCTTTTCAATTCCACAATTTCTTCGAGTTATTAACATTAATTTCACATACATAATTCCTTCACTGTAATACTCATATTCCTTACATCATATTAATTCTTGTATATAATTCTTTCATTTTTCATATTCAAATACATAACATCAAACTAATTCACATGTTTAATTCCTTCACTTTTTATATTTAATCCCATAACAGAAATGTTCCGCTTTTCATAACTATCTGCATATCACCATTTCTATAGTTTCACTTATAATTACATAATGCAATTACCTCGTTTTTTACACTTATTTTACCACATATTTTTTTTACCATTCATTTTCATTTGCATACTCATGAATTGTATTCTTTCATACTCATCTTCTTATATATACATTTTCTTTCACTTTACTTATTTATTTTCACTCAGATACTTACTTCACTTTCTCATTTCCACTTTACATCAAATACTTTCTTTTCTTTCTCATTCTCATATCAAATCATATGCTTTCTTTACTTTCTCATTCACATTTCACTTTCACATTTATTCATTTTATTAATTTGTCGACCAATGAGCCACAGTATCCCAATATACTGAAAGCCGACAGCCTAGTAAACATGCGGACCTCTGCCCACCCCCCTCCCCCCCCGAGGGTCTTACGCGTCCGAGGCTACGTCTTTCTCCCAGCCTATGCCAGCGAGAGAAACACTGCACCCCAAGTAGAAGTTGGGTACTTCCTCGCAGCCGAAGCCAGCGAGGAAAAATACCGCACCCCAAACATAGTTTGGATACTTCCTCGTGGTAAAACCAACGAGGGAAAAGAAAAATGCCACACCCCTGTTTCACTAGGGTACTTCCTCGCGATATCTGTCATTGAGGGAATATCACCGCACCCCAGCTGAGCTGGGTAATAATCGAGCCTCGAGCCGATAGCTTGGGTGATAAAAATACCACACCCCAAACATAGTTTGGGTAGTAAACACCGCACCCTAAGCTGGTCCTTGGGTGTTAGGAGTTCTACCACAAACCCACACGATTTCTATAGGTACTGGTCAACAAAATTTAACTGTTATTATCATTTTCATTTCATCCTTTCAATCCTACACAACATCTCATCTTTTAATTCAATAATATGCCACATCTTCGGCTAACCATGCAATTTATTATCTCATTATATCACATATTCACATACACCTATTTATTTCATTTACAAGATTATTACTTCATATTATTCTGTATCATAATGCACCAAAGTTATTATTCACTCAAGTTATAATATCTTATGAACATGTGAAAATTAAGTAGATGATTACACCATATTACCATCCATTAGTTTCACTTTAAAAAACCCCTATATTACACATATATTCACTCATTAATTTCATCGATTAAGCTATCATAACTAATTATCACCCGTGTATATCACAAACATACACCAAATAGGTCAATACGTCATTTTTGTTTATCTAGCATATATTATACGTATAACAACCACATATACTTCATCTTATCATACATATACCCAGTACATCACCCATAACACTAAATATTCAAAATCACTTAAATTCTCCATATAACACAATTTCAACATATAAAGATTCTGTATTTCGATTAAATCTTCATTTAGCTAAAACTCCCAAAATTCACTTCAAAACTGCATAAAATTCTGTCACAACATAATATATACCTAGTATAATCATACTCACCCGACGAACCAGCCAGAAGACACTCCTCGCTCACCCGGTCGCTAATCAAACTTCACTTTATAATACCTATTAGGAAAATTATCGGACCCATAAGTCATTAACTCATAACCCACATTATTTATCCCCCGAATTCACATCAAACGTACTCATATCTCACATACAACATATCTAAGCATATCAAATAAACTATTCTCTAGTCTGATAGTCAAATCCCAATTTTACCCTTCGATCGAAGGAGTTCTAATCAATATTTTATATTTTAAGAGTAAATTACCCCAAATTAACTTCTATATCCCAAAATTAACTCATATGAGCTTCTCGGGAATGAAGTCTATTTTTATACATATTTTTCCATAATTATCCTATTTTTAAACCACTAACTCTAATTTTTATAATTTCCCGATACCAGAATTTTTTTTTATAATTATCAAACAATTGTTAAAATTCATCATAATTGCTTGTAAATTATCCCATATAATTCCACATCACCAAAAATAATTATTTGCATACAATAGATATAGTTCTTCTTATCCATCCTAAATTCAAACCCTAAGTTTAATAAAATTACCACATTATCATCATAGAAATTGAAATCTTTCACCTCTAGCATGTTCTACATGCCCTACACATCTTTCTACTACTATTTTTAGGAAAAGAAATGAAAAGCATGCTATCCCATAAATAAAGATACAAATTAGTATACCTTCTCGAAGTCCTCTTCAAAAATTGATGCTGCCACGCTGAAGAACACCCAAACTCTCCTCGAATCCCTAAATAATTCGAAGCTTGAAGTAGATGGAATGGGTAAATGAGTTTCGACCGAAAGGGAGGGGGAGACGATCTGGTCGACAAGGAATGAGAAGGAGGATAGGTAGGGTAAAAAATTTAATAGAATGGAAAATTTGTTATAAACCCCCCAAGGGCCCACTTATTAATTATATACCCTAAAAGTATTATTCTTCGTAATAAGATCTAATAAAACCCACTCCAATGGATTAATAAATAAATTAAAGAGTATAAATAAAATAAAATTGCATATTAATGCATAATAATAACAATAATAATTTCTGATAGTAATAAAGAATTACAAATGACTATTTTTGAATTATAAAAATAGGAGGGTGTTACACCGACGCTCCTCTGTCTTACCACCGCAGTTCGAAATCCCCTAGACGTCTCGCTCTCTCCACCCCCACTCGACCTTTGAAACTGTAACCCTATCTCTCCATCTCCTAGCTCCGAACTCCACCTTCTGATGTAGAAAAGTTCTGCTGCACTTCTCATTACCTCATTTAGGCTTCATGCTTGTGATTCCTATTCTCTTATGTTCTGAAATTCGAATTTCATTGTGATTGAGAATTTAGTCAATTTTTTTTGTTT
Organism: Hemerocallis citrina; assembly: GCA_017893485.1. NCBI lineage: Eukaryota > Viridiplantae > Streptophyta > Magnoliopsida > Asparagales > Asphodelaceae > Hemerocallis > Hemerocallis citrina. Next base: position 288,848,028 of record CM030362.1, read on the forward strand.
TTCTGCTTTGAACCAGGCTGATGTTGTATCTGATTTGAACGCCCATGCTAATTATGTGTTAGATATTTTTTCCAGATTGAGGGGGTTGTGAATTTAATATATTCCTAATTATAAGCCTAATAATTTTCATTTTGAGCCATTAATTATATTATCCATTAACCATTACCAAATACAGTTCTTCGTTTTCAACACTTCAATTACTTACTAAAATTCGCTAACTAGTATTCGATACAACTCTTCTTCTTTCAAGACTCTTGTTCACTTCTCAATGCTAAAAAATTTCTTACCTCCTCTCTCGTTTATGCTAATAATTAGATAGTTGTATATATAATGTTCATTCAAATACAAAATTATATATCTGTGTTATGAAGAGTCCGATATCGGTCTGAGGCCGACCAAGTTATATCATATTCGGGTTTGGGCCTACACATTTAAGTCCGATTAATATATTGGTTGGATATAGACTCATTAAATTTAAATGGATCCGAATCTGGGTTTACATGAGTTTGACCCGAATCCTGCCCATTGCCACCCCTGGCACAATATTTTTCTGAAATTCCACTCCCAGTTCATATCTTGATTTAACAATTTAATGACTGAGGTTGACATGTCAAGAAAAGTCATAATCTGTATGGATGACAAATCAAGAAAAGTCTGATCTATATTTGATGTCAATGGTCTTCTGGGTTGGAGCCTAGAGAGAAACTTAGTTTGAGAAGATCATCCTTTTGCAACTTCTTGTGAATTATATAAGGCTAGAAGTGTGATTTTGACATCTTAATAGACTAAAAATTTAGACGTGAGATTCACGTCTTATTAGATATGTACATTAATTACGTACCTCCATTATAATATTATTATAATAATTTACACATGCTATGTATATCTTATTAAAAAAAAATTGAGGATGTTGTTGAGTTATACGATGCAATTAACTCAAACTTTCAAGCACATATGAGATCATACATAACACACCAAAGCATACACATGTTTATCCCGGTTGGGGTTTTCGCCTTAATCCAGGAGAGAAGAAACCTGAGATGTTATTTAACTAAGGAAGATACAAGAATATCACAATTCTCACCACGGTCCTCTCTCAAATCTTACCAACAAGCAGGGCCGGTCCTGAGTTCCCGAGGGCCCTAGGCGAACTTCCGAAATGTGGCTCCTAATAACATATATATATATATTTTACGCGCAAAATACGTACTCATATTTACAAGGGAAGTTCAAATTTGGGGGCCCCTAAAATTGCGAAATCTTCGGAGGCCCAAGGCGGCCGCCTTACCCGCCTCTAGGGTAGGGCCGGCCCTGCCAACAAGTACTAGTTATTTACAATTGAAGAACCTATCAAACTCTGCCTTTAATGAAGTACTCTATCTTTCTTAGAATTTTTCCCAAACTGTCCCACTTTTTGAAAGTTTTTCCCAAACTGCTCTACTTTTTTTAAAAAATTTCCAAACTGCCTCACTCGCTTTCTGAAAAAGCGAGTGTGGTTAAAACCTCATCGCTTTTTCAGAAAGCGAGTGTGAGGTTTTTGATTTTCAAAATCCTTGGTTTTTCAAAAAGCGAGTATGTTGTTTTGGTAAATCCTTTCGAAAGTGGGTCAGTTTGGTAAATATCTTCAGAAAGTGGGTCATTTTGGTAACAAGTTCATTATAATTAGCCTAGTTTTAACCTAGTCCGTTTCAGTTCTTCGAGTCCCTAACTAACATCAAATCAATTTAGGTTATCAATTTCCTCAACTTAGAAATGCGATTATCTCTATTAAGTTAATGTATATATACTAGTTAATTTAACCCTGGAGTATTTTTGGACGTATATGATTAGATGTCTCAAATGATTTCAAATCCAGAACCTAGATTACTTTCTTTTGGCTAATCAAACCTAGAATACTTGCATCTTTACTATTAAAGAAGATCATTCAATGGTCTTGTAATCTTTATTTGTCACTTTTCTCCCTGTGATTCAACTCCTTGTGTTCAATGTAGTACTACATATGTCATAGCCATTTTATTGAATTTTGTTACGGTGCAAAAAGGAAAAAGTTGTTATATTGAAAACCCATAATCATTATAGTATATACTTACGAGTTACGAAGCCATGCACCAACTAAATTACCCAGTGTAATTAAGCTAAACAACAGAAGGCAAAGAAACAAATGTATTACATTGAGAATGACATACTATCTCAATAAAGGCCACAACAAAAAAGCAGTTGTTGTGAAAGTGTTCATTCTCTTTAGCTAACAAATAATTACCTAATTAACTTAAACGACAAAGGATTAGGACGGATTACCCAAAAGAAGACATGTGAGCTCTTTGATGATAAGAGGAAGTTCATCAAAGAAAACAATAAAGCCACAATAAAAAGCATCCCTTTGTATTAGGATTAGCTCAGGGACAATCCAGCAACAAAACTGGTAAATATAGAAAAAATTGTACTATTGTTTTTTATCATTCACGTTCCATGTGAGTTAGTTCAGAAATCCAGCTCAACCCACTGCATAATTTTGAATAAAATGCATACAAAAATGAAAATGGACCTTTTTTAATGAAGTTTTCTGTTCCATGTAAAGCACTACTTTCTTTTGTGTGTTTTTTGAACTTCTTCTTATTGCATATTTTCTCAAAAGGAAAGTGGAGCAATCTAGAGTGCAAATGTGTATATTTGACATGTATTTTCATGCAGACCTAAGTTATAGAAGAAAGGAAGCTCTTATCTAAGCGATAAATTCTCGTCTAACTTTACACTTACCAAATTTTATGTATTCTAACAAAATTAAACTAATATATGCAGAGGCTTTGTTTCAGATACTCGGTTTGACATAATTTTTTTTGAATTACTTAGTATACTTTTTGTACTCTTTATAATAAAAAAAATACAGAAATCCCTAATTAATGAAGAAAAAGTATAGTTATAGGTTAAAATAGCTAAATTTTGTACTTAGAAGAGAAAAGTATAAGATATGTTTTAATTAATTCAAATTTTAATGCTAAAAAAGTACTGCATATTATAAACAGTGCTTATAAGAATCTTAAAAGCAAATTCAAGTTTGGATATTTTATTACTCAAACCTAAAACCTTAATTAATAAAGCCACAAATAATTAAACCCGCAAATAATAAATAACTCAAAACAAACCCAATAATAAATATCACGTAATTAACCAATCCTATCTCATAAACACCAACAATCCCTTCTCCTCCCGAACGTTTTACCAAAATGATCCACTTTCTGAAATTATTTACCAAACTGACCCACTTTCGAAAGTATTTATCAAAACGACACACTTGCTTTTTGAAAAAGCGAGTTTGGTTAAAAATAGGTCGCTTTTTCAGAAAGCGAGTCTAGACATTCGAAAATCAAAAGCCTCACACTCGCTTTATGAAAAAGCGATGAGGTTTTAACCACACTCGCTTTTTCAGAAAGCGAATGAGGCAGTTTGGGAATTTTAAAAAAGAGTAGGATCATTTGGGAAAAACTTTCAAAAAGTGGGACAGTTTGGGAAAAAATTCTCTTTCTTAGCTCTCAATTGAGGCCAATAACAACAATACATAGAGATCTAGAAAAACTCTAGTTTGATGTCTTGTTACAGTGGTCATTGGATATTACTGAAGAGATAACCTTACGATAAGAACCACACGACCTAACTTAAAGTCGGAGTTGGGCTTCTCACGAACAAGCCAGACCTAAGCCCAAAATTCATAAGCACCGTGAACAGTCGACCGTCCAACAAGACCGGTCGTCCGACCTCATCTCGAGAAGACTTTGTACAGGTGACGGTCGACCGCAACCTGCTAATACTACTGGTGCTGACTGTTTACTTCTCTATCTTCAACCATCTCGATTCTTCCATCGTCTTATCGTCTTCGTATCAAACATAGTATGCAAGAAATAAACCCAATAATCTCCACCTTGGATTGCATACGCATGAATCCATACATGTGTGATTTAAAACCTTCTATACTCTATTTATTCTCTTCTTGCAAACAACTGCTAGTTGAATCTATCTCCACATGTTTTTCTCTAACTGTATGCCCCCTTCAATGGCACACCCAGTAGATGTAATCATGGAGGTACCACCCTCCACACGAACTCCACCTACCTCACGGCTCTCTTCACCTTCCGACGATATTCGAATATCGCAGTCTCGCTCGGATGATTTTAATGATAGCATAATAGATAGTGCTTTAAGAACAATGGGCTTCAAACTACTTGGCCAAGATTTCCTATTCCTCCAAAGCTAGTAGAGGTTTTGCTGGCTATGCTCAATCCCCCTCTCAGCCTTCATCACCTTACAATAACTTTCCCAAAACTGAACGAACTCCACCTGGATCTGTATACCTGCAGTCCATAGCTTCAAGAGTTCTCATGGATATAATGCTCCGCTTCATCAAAGGAATATACATGCCCTCCTCTAGTGTGTCGCCTTCCGTATGTCATCTTCGACTCATTTGTTTTCTCACCCCTTACTTCATAAATCTTATCAACCTTCATTCTCACACAACGACATGATGCAAACTTGCAAGTAGGAACCATCACTTTACAAATCTTATCAACATTCGTTCTCGCACAACGACATGATGCAGAATTGTACGTAGAAATCATCTCCTTTTCGAAGCAAACTTGAGAAGAACTAACCGAATCAAAAGAACAACCGGAATTCATATCTAAAGAACTTCAAATAATAACACTGTTTAAGCAATCACTTGATTCAGCGACACTGAATTTGGCGCCTCTCTGACTCAACCACTTGCAACATTCTCTCATTTACTGCTCAATCTCTTTGCACTGGTGGCCACAGACCTTACCCCCTACATACACTTTTCCTTCTATTTGAAATGCAATCCACCTCCAAGTGACTCACAGAAGTTGACACCGATTTCTGACTCTCCTTCCTAAGTGCATCATCCTCTAACCCATTGATCATACCTACTAAAGAAACTTCTCCTTGGTAGATTTCTCGTCTAGCATGGTCATCATGTTGGATGAATTTGATGGTGAATATATCAAGTTGGAAACTTTTAGATCATTTAAGTTGAACGCCTTCAGTTCAGATAACTCAATATTGAACTCCATATGATCTAGAAGAGCGGTACTTTCCTTCATTGAGTAACCCCATAACTTTCTTTTCTGATGTATCTGATTCTGTAATGACGATCCCGAGTAGTCAGTTCTGAATCTTGCCCAATAATTCGCTGCGCTTCTCTTATACCTGACTTCGCTCATCGAATACATACGAATTAAACCCAAGGCTTCTGAATAAATCTCCTCCCACTTCTCCGGCTTTGTGCCGATCTGTCTCCCTTTATCTCCTTCTAGGACTAGATATAAGTCCTGTTGAACCGATGCTTCATGCATGTCCTCCTTCAAGAGATCAAAGTTGATATTGCCTTCGAACCACTTGATCTTTGTGATCTGATCTACCATCTTATCCAAAGAAATTGAATAACCCACGAACCTGAATAGCTCTGATACCAATTATTAGGAAAATTGAGGATCTTGTTGAATGATACGATGCAATCAATATAAATTACCAAGCACATATGAGATCATACCAAACACACCAAAGCATACACATTTTTGTCCTGGTTGGGGCTTTCCCCTTAAACCGTGGGAGAAGAAACCTGATATGTTATTCAGCTAGAGAAGATACAAGAATATCATAATTCTTACAACAACACTGTCTCAAGTCTCACCAGTAAGTACTAGTTGTTTACAGTTGGAGAACCTAGCAAACTCTGCCTTCAATGAAGTACTATCTCTCTCTTGGCTCTCAATGGAGGCCAATAACAACAATATATAGAGATCTAGAGAAACCCTAGTTTAATATCTTGTTACAATGGCCGTTAGATGTTACTGAAGAGATAATCCTATAATAAGAACCACACGATTGAACTTAAAAACGAATTTGGGCTTCTCACGAATCAGCTAAACCTGAGCCCAAAACCTATAAGCGTCTCGAACGGTCGACCGTCCAATAAGACCGTTCGACCGACCTCCTCTCGGGAAGACTTTGTACAGGTGACGGTCAACCGCACCCCAAGGTCGGTCGACTGCACCCTGCTGCTGCTGCTGCTACTCACTGTTTCCTTCTCTATCTTCAACCATCTCGATTCTTACATCGTCTCATCGTCTTTGTATCCAACTTAATATGCAAGACATGAACCCAACACGTCTTAATAAATACATTTATTTATAAGTAAAAACTCTGTCGTGGTCTGGCCTTGAATCTGAGACTTCCTTTATATGTTTAAAAGTAAAAAACTATGACCTAGCCTGATTTCGAATATGAGAACTCATTTATATTAGTTATGAATGTGTGATACACGTAAGTTGGTAGAGCAACTATCATGCCCTGCTTCCTATTATATGGAAACACAGGCACGTAACTGAGGCCCATCGAATGATATAAGTATACCAACTCATATCACCCATAAGCTGTACAATACTAGCAAGCTTAACAATATAATAATGATCACAAGAACAAGAATGGAATACAATAACCAATATCTAAGATACAAGAACTTATAATAGTTCGAGAATAAATAATCCAGTAAGTAGTTCTCCAAGTCCCTTCAGTATCCCGTCATTGTACCTATATAACATTAACTCAAAAAATATATAGATAGTACCCGTTAGAGCAAGTTACGGGCCACAAGTAGTACAAGCAAAATAGGAACAAGAAACAGGCATAATAGGGAACACAATAAGAACTGGCAATTCAATTTTTTGAACAAGCATGATAACTAGAAACAATATATGTAACAAGAAAGTAACAAAACTGAACAAGCAGGGAAATAAGAACTAGCGATGTAATTGTAATACAACATAATCAAGTGTAATGCAAGTAACAACTGAAACAAGTCTCAAAATATAACTAATCGAGAACAATGAATCATGTAACAGGAAACGTGTTATGTAAACAAGAATCTTGTAACTTATAAACATGTAAAATGTAACTTGTAAACATGAATCATGTAAACTTGTAACAGGTAACATATACCTTGTAAACATAAGTCATGCATGTGTTCAGTGTTAATCTCATGTCTAGAAATCTTTTATAAATCCTAACTAATGCACACAATCCTGCGTCCCATACCACAGGTTCGAGTGCATGCACACAAGTTAACGTTTAAACTCTAATGGTGAATTCTATAGGATCATGTACTCGAGTCTTCCAGTGATACTGAAAGAAATCGTATCATATCATGTAATCATATCATGTCATATTGTATCATGTAACCAGGAATCATATCATATCATGTAAACATATACAGTCATTATTATGAGAAACACGGACTTCCTTCCGAGTACACTTTTCTATATTGTCCGCTTCTAGATTTTTTCCCTTATTACCCCGAGTTGTCATACTTTTTACAACAATAATTCATGAACAATGCAACAATGAGAACGGGTATCAGGACAGGATCAAGGAGTATCAAGGTTATGCAATGCATGATATGCAAGTTCAATTGATTAAATGGAAGAAATAAATATTTTTACAATCAAGGATATGAAGTTACAATTCTGGACAGCAATACGTTGTTGTACAAAAATTCACTTTTTTGTTGCTACAGGAAATTGAATCAGGTACCCTTAGAGATTTTAGAAAATAGACTTTATGCCGGTTCCAACACATATTCACACGAAAATTTTTAAATAGAATAGCTAGTCAACCATACAAATCTTTACTGATCTACCGTTTAGGCAGCAGACCAGGGTCAAATTCTTATATATATATAAAGTGACTGTAAATTCATTAAAAAATCTTATAAAAATTGTAAAGAAACTCCTAATCATGTCTAGTAACAGCATGGTAAATATCAAGTCTTTATTTTACTGTTAACATAATGTTTTGGTCAATAAATCATGGTAGTGTACTTCGAATCAGTGATCTGGAAAAATAGAACCATACAGTACGGAAAGTGAGATAACTTGCTGCCTACAACTCAGAATCTGGATCCGTAAGAAGTTCCAGAAACTAGATTCATAAGGCTACAACAATAATTTATAATGTTCTAATTGATTTAAACTTTAACTAGGTCAACAATAGCAAGACAACAACTTGCCAAATCAAATTGTGACAATTCTTACTTGCAAACATATAGTTTCAAATTTATGTTTGTGCAATGAATGTGAGGACAATGAAAACTAAGATCTTTTGAAGGCATCGAATCATGGAGGCAGAAAAAATGATTCGATTTAATATAACGACTAATCTAGATATGAGAACATCACAAAACATGAATACTACAAGAATAATCAGTTTCAAATGCGATGACCTAATTACTAATTGCGGGAGACCAAACATATACTTGTATGGAATAACAGAGATGTACAAGGTATACTTGCCTTTTGTGACGATTACGAACGAAGCGAGACGAGTGACGGCAGCAACACGTGCAAAGCACGGAACAACGAGAACATGTGCAAACTACGGAATGGCAGCACGTGCAACTGACGGGACAATGGTAAGGGCACGTGCATACAATGGAACTAGCACGTGCAAGACATGGCAACGGTAGCGACGGCTTCAGCACCACGGCAACGAGCAAGCAATAACAGGAAGGAGGAAAGGAGTCGTTGGATGTGGCTTGGATGTAGTGGGTTGAAGACAGAGTTTGAGTGATAGTTGGCAGCCGGGATTCAAGACAGCAATGGGCTCGAAGGTGGTGTCGGTTGTCGGGGACATCGGACGACAATAGCAACAGGAAGACGGCAAGAGAAGCAACACACAGTAAGGGCAACAACAGCGAGACGATAAAGCATCAAGGTGGTATGCGGTGGAGGCAGCGGCGGGCACAGGCGAGATGAAGTGGTTGCAACGATGATGGATGGCGAGGAAGCCTGCGACGACTCGGGGCAGCAAGGGAGAGGTCGAGCGGTCTTGTAAGAGGTGGACTACGGTGAGGAGACGGCTGAAGAAGGAAGGAGGTGCTACTCGGTGGGAGGCAGTTGGGGTAGCAAGGCTCGGGTCCCGAGTTGGTGAGGCCGGTGGTGTTGTGTTTAGACGGAGGCCGCACACACTGGAGGCAAATGGGGAGTCAGCAATGGTGGTCGGGAGTTGGTCTGCAACGGTGATGGCGACGGGGAGGTTGCAGGGGTGGTAGGCATCTTTGGTGGAAGTCAGTGTTGCGATGATGGAAGAGGAGCTCGGGACGATGAGTGGCTGTCGAGTTGGTCGGGGTGCAGCGAGGAAGCAGGAGAGGAGGAGTTCGCTCGGTGGTTGGCTGTTGGCAGTCACACATTCGCGAGAGGAGGTCGGGGGTGCTGCAGTGCTCGCGGTCGGCATCGAAGTCGAAGGTAGGGGTTTGGGGTGAAGGTGGCAGGGGATGAGCGCAGAGGTTGTTGGAGGTCAGGGTCGACACAGCGGCGGAAGGCGCAATGAGGTGCAGTGGTGGTTGCGGTGAAGGAGAGGGGCGATGGGCGGCGGTCGCAGGGGCAGGGGCTGCGAGGAGAGTGGCGGTCGACGGGGTTGCTACAGTGGAGTTGGTGGTGTAGGGGCTCGAAAGGAGCAGCGGTGGAGTTGTGGGTTACTGTCGAGGAAGGTGATCGGGGTTGCTGCACGGTGGATGAGAGGCAACAATGACGGTGGCGATGGTGGTGCTCGAGCGGTGAAGAGGTGGGGGCTTTTAGGTTTCGGGAAGCAGGAAAAAAAGAAGAAAAGAGAAGGTCGGGGAGAGAGGAGAGACAGAGAGAGTGGAGATTAATTATGGAGATTAATTAGGGGGTTAGGTTGAGATAATGATGGGGTTAGCATCCACAGTCGTTTGCTATTTTTGCCAAATTCTCATATTTTGAGAATTGAGCTGCTGCAGTCATTTGCTATTTTTCCAAAAGCTATTTTACTATATTTTGGCAAAATAGCTATAGTCGTTTCTTAAAAATGAGAAACGAAATGGCAATTTCCAAATTATAGGCGACGGTCCCTATTTTTTTTAAATTTTTTAATGGGATCAAACAAAATATGTTATTTCGTCTGATTCTTTTTTTTAATGATCAGATGGTACAACATGTACCGTCTGAACCAAAAAAACGTCAAACATGACATGTTGTCCCGTCCAAGCCATTCCCGTCCAGCCAAATGGGGGAGTTTAATTAAGTGTTAATCTTAGGTTTATTTTATTAAGTAGGTAGTTAGTATATATTTTAATATTTGATTTATTTATTTAATCTTTTTTAATACTTAATCATTAGTTAATTAAGCGTAAAAAAAACGGACGAAACAACATGTTTCGTCCGACCTCTTTTTAATATTTTTTCTCATATTATAGCATATGACGACTGTTAACAAATTGTTTGTTTTGCTATATGCTATTTGCTATATTCTCAAATATGAGAAACACGACTGTGCATGCTCTTAGTGGGGAGTAATTAGTGGGCAGTTAAAGTGATTAAGGGAGGTAGTGGAGAGATCTGGGAAGATTTGTATACTGATAGTTGAATTTGGATAGGGTAGGACCAATGAGTTAACGGGTTTGGGTATACAAATGTGGGCTTGAGTTTTAATATAAATAATTAAATAAGAATGGGCCATTGGGTTTGGTTGTACACAAAATAAAATAAATAATTATAGAAGATATTGGGATTTAATCTTTGGCTAAAGAATTGGGCCTGGATTAATAAATCAAATTAGTAAGAATATATTTGGTTTGGGCTTCAAAATGAAAATAATAAATTCAATAATAATGGTTGGGGTTCATTAAAAGAGATCAAACAATAATAACAATAGTATGAGTTAAAATTGGGCTTTGACAAAATAATTCCAAAATATAAAACCAGGCGAAAAGAAGCATAAGACTGTAGAATAAAATAAGATTTTGGGTTCAAGAGAATCGAAGAATTTATATACGGGTTTGGATCGATCAAATACGAGATGTATATAACAGAATTTAAAGAAACTATTTATAAGGAAATTGGAATACAAGAATACGAAGAAAAGGGAAATGAAAATCCGTATAAACGGGAATGGGGGTTACAACAACTCTTCCATTATAATTACTAGTATAATGTATGTGCGATGCACGCCTACAAAAAAATATAGATAAACTAGATTTGCCCGTGGGCACGTGCTTACGGCACGTCTTCAGAATGATAAATCATATGAAAAGCCTTGTAAACAGTAAATCAACAATTAAGTAGCTCAAGTTTGAATAGTATGACAATAATTAGTTGTAAATAAAAGTCCATGTTTCCATATATATATATATATATATATATATATACATATATATATGAAAAGCCTTGTAAACAGTAAAGTCTTGTAAACAGTAAATCAACAATTAAGTAGCTCAAGTTTGAATAGTATGACAATAATTAGTTGTAAATAAAAGTCCATGTTTCCATATATATATATATATATATATATATATTGTAACATTCCGTATAATTTATTTTAATTAAAAATACTTTTTCAAAATTTTTGCACGTGCAACACACGTGTAAACTCTATTTTTTTTCGTTCCTCTCAATTGTTTTTATTTTGTAGTATGCATGAATCCTTTTTTTCACTCTCTTTTATTTAGTCTTTTATTAAACCCCTAAACCTAATAACCCCTTGAATAAATAAATTAATTTTTAATTATAACAGTAATTAACTAATATTTTTTTGTGTACTCGTGCACTGCACGTGCACGTGTTTTCGAGTTAGTGGAGAGTGGTGTGCGGTTGGAGAGAGAGTGGGCCGCAACTCGGGTGTGCGTGGAAGTGGGGAGGAAACGTGGAGTTGGTTTTATAACGGAACATTAAGATCCTATATAAATCTATTCATTCAGCCCTACTCTATCTATCCACTGTTAACAAAACAAAAAAAAATCTATTTTCACTAAATTATCGTGAAGAGAGGGGGAGAGAAAAGGCAGAGCGCTCGAAGGATTTCGGAGTTGCGTTTGTGGCTCATTTTTGTGGAGTTCGAGTACCTTTTGAACAAGGTTACAGTGCAGAACAAGTATCCAATTTCTCAAATCGATGATCTATTCGACCGTCTACAAGGAGCAGCTGTTTTCTCCAAGATAGAATCGCGGTCAGGATATCACCAAGTCCGAGTAAAGGAAGAAGATGTGCACAAGACAGCATTCAGAACTAGACATGGTCACTATGAGTTCCTAGTCATGCCGTTTAGAGTAACCAATGCACCTGCTATCTTTATGGACATGATGAACAGGGTCCTGTGGCCATTCATCGATTCTTTTTTTGTTGTGTTCATCGATGACATATTGGTCTACTCCAAGTCAGGAGAAGAGCATGCCGAGCACCTAGCAGAGGTACTGAAGAAGCTATAGGAGCAGAAACTGTATGCAAAGCTGTCCAAATGTGACTTCTGGAAAACCGAAGTCGCCTTCTTGGGTCACATCCTTTCTAAGGAGGGAGTGGCTACTGACCCACAGAAGATTGAGGCAGTGAACGATTGGCCAAGACCGACTATAGTGAAAGAGATTAGGAGCTTTCTGGGTTAACTGGCTACTACAGAAGATTCATTCAGGGCTATGCCCAGATAGCTGTGCCACTCATAGGGCTTACAAGGAAGAACGTGAGTTTCAAATGGTCGGAACAGTGTGAAGCTAGCTTCTAGGAGTTGAAGGGAAGGTTGACTACCGCTCCCATTTTGGCTTTGCCAAGAGCAGAAGTCGACTATGATGTCTACTTCGATGCTTTCCATCGCAGATTGGGCTGTGTGCTTATGCAAGAGGGAAAGATAATAGCTTATGGGTCTAGACAGCTGAGACCGCATTATAAGAATAACCCAACCCATGATCTGCAGTTGGCAGCTTTTGGATCCTGTAGGCGAGACAACAAACACTAGAGGGGGGGGTGAATAGTGTTTATAAAAATTAAATTGCGGAATAGAGATTTTTATTTTGTACAGTTGACTTAAGGAATAAACCAGTCGAGTGAATTAACAAAATGAAAAAGTAATTTAAACAAGTATGTGCAGTCGACTTAGAGTTGGAACAGTCGACTTAACAACCAGAAAACTATCAGAGTATATGAGTCTGACCAGTCGACTTATCAAGTACCCAGTCGACTGTCCAGACAAGTTACACAGTAACAACAACACAAGCTGAGAAAATATAAATGCAAGTTAGAGAGATACAACCACAGAGTGCACACGATGTATCCTGGTTCAGTCCTCCCGACCTACATCCAGTCCCCAAGCAACCCACTTAAGATTTCCACTATTTTTGAAAAAGTTTACAAGAATACCCTACGGCGTTCAGACAACAATCTTGTCTAACCCGTAGTCCTTTCTCTCAACCAGAGAAAGCAACCCACTCTTCCACCAAGAGTGACAAACCTGACTCTACACCCTAGAGTCCTACTCTCCAACCGAGAGGAAAAGAAAACAATAAAAATTGTTTACAATCAACCTATAGCCTTGTTTGTGATTGTGATATAGTACGTGGCTAAATGGTTGACTTCTATATTCAGTCCAAAATGAAATCAAATGTTATACTGGACTGAAGACAGAGAACCAAGTCTTAGTGAGTTGAAATCTTTTGTCTCTTGAAAAATGTAAAAACTTAAGATCTCAAAGAAATGCTTGGAGTATTAGTATTTTTAACAGTGGATTCTAACCTCTATTTATAGAGATAGATTCACTGGACGTTGGGAATTAGTTGTTCAACTGTCAACCAACGGATCTAAAAAAGATTTGAATTTGAAAAACGATTTTAAAAACAAAAAACTGTCAAACGCACTTGAACAGTCGACTGGTCAGAGTTTGAATAAGATTAGGCAGTTTTGTACCAACTCAGTCGACTGAAGCAAGTAGCAGTCGACTGGTACGCAACAGCTGATCTAGTTCAAGCTGTTTTGACTTTTGGTTTTGAAAAATCACACATTTAAAAGAGTTATATGTGAATGTATGTGTGTGTGACAAGGCTGTACATCATTCTAAGACTCAAATAAAGCAAAATATTACATTTGTTTACAAGACATAAAAATATATGACACTTGAAGCATAGGTCTTGACTTGAGTCTTGAGTGAAGCCATTGTCTTTATCCAGAGCGTGTGCTTGTTCATTTGTTCAGCTGTATAGTAATGAGGCTTTTGTGTATTCAACCTGCAATTATATAGTATAGCACAGATACATGTTGCAGTGTGTTGTAATCATCAAAATCAAGAATCAATATTCTCTCCCTTTTAGATGATGACGACACAATAGTTGATAATAACAAAAATAATACAAGCATACAATCATTGATATGCTCCCCCTATTAAAAGCACATAATGCATATTATATCAGTCGACTTAAGAAAGAATCAGTCGACTTAACAGAACTTCTTGAAAGAATCAGTCGACTTAACAGAACTTCTTGAAAATAACAGAACTTGAAAAACATTACACAACATAACACAACAGGAGGTGTTCTCCCCCTTTGTCATCAACAAAAAAGGACACAAGATAATGTCTTACAAAATAAGGAAAGCTTACAAAAGTAACAACATAAAAAAAATGCAAGAAAGGAAATACACAGTGTTACCGCTGATTTCGGTGTGGGGGTAAACAGATGAGATTTATAAGTTCGAGAAAAACCTGAACAGCGGATCCAAGCCTTCTGATTCGTGCCGCAACCTGCAAGGAAGTGCGATACACCAGGGTTGATTCCGGTAATGCACCCTCCGACGCTCTTGTCAGTAACCAGTGATGATTATGAAAGAGCTTAAGGTGGAAAAAGAGTGATTACCTTGTAACAGTGGTAGGTCAGAGGTATTTATAGTCGCCAGGGGAGTGATTAGGGACCTAATTTCCCGTGTAACTGCCAGGAGTAAAATCTTCACAGTCTGTTTAGGAAACTAATCCCTGATTCCCGGTGAGAGCAAATCAAGCCCGTTGACTTGGTCAAATCAGTGACCCTGATTTGTCTCTTGTTGGTCTGGGTTCGCCTCGGGTCGGGACCCGTACCCAATTGGAGTGGATCCGTTTGTGGGTTATTGGATCTGTGAGAAGGAGATCCAGTACCCGTTTCGGACCCATTTGTATGTGAAATTACCGTTTTACCCCCGAGCTACAAGATTTGCGCCCAATCTGGACGGTTCCGATTTAACCCCATTTTTAGCCATATCACGAGCCCCCCACTCCTAAAGACTGAGTGTGATCAATCTTTGAGGAGTAGTTTAACTGTTTTAGTGGCTAGTGGAGTTGTATCGGAGTCCAAATAGAGGATTTTGAAGCTCGAAGGGGGTAGTGAGGTAATTTTTTGATGCCATGTGCTGTTCTCTAGCCATATCGAGTATTTGACGGCTTTTATCTATTTTTTCGGATTATTTATTTAATTTTGCGACGTGTTAACTAATCGTTCGGGGGCCTTAACAGTATATTCTAGGCAATAATTGTTCGTTCAGGGGCACAAAAATATCCCCCCAAAATTTTAATTATTTTCTAGAATTTTTAGTTAATTTTTCCGAATTTTTAGCAATTTTTCACAATTTTTAAATAAATAAAACGATTTAAATAAATAAAAATTAACTTTTAAATACTGATTTATGGCGTGGCTCGATCTGGGCCGTCGATCATGGACGAGCACGAATTTCTGAGAGATCTGGCGGTTGTTATCGCTCGGAAGCTTTTTTCTCCGTTTGCGAGCTCAGATGGGCACTTGCTCGGCAGCCGACCGGAGACACAGGGGTTCGGCAGTCCGAGCGACGTGGCACAATCTGAGCCGTCAGATTGTGGCACGAATCTCGAGACGGGCGCGTTTCCCAAGAAAACGCTATCTTGTCGTTTAGCGCACGTGGCGCAATCTGGACCGTCCATCATTAGAAGCACGAATTTTTGAGAGATCCAACGGTCGTAGTTGCTCAGTGGCTTTTTTCTCCGTTTGCAGGATCGGAAAGGCACTTGCTCGGCAGCCGACCGAAGGCATGGGGTTTCGGCAGTCCGAGCGACGTGGCGCAATCTGAGCCGTCGGATGACATGGAGCAAGTGCAGGCTCGGAAAGGCACTTGCTCGGCAGCCGACCGGAGGCATGCGGGTGCGGCAGTCCGAGCGACGTGGCACAATCTAAGCCATCGGATGACGACACGCATCTCGAGACGGGCACATTTCTCAAGAAAATACTATCTTGTCGTTTAGTGTCCTCGGGGCCGTCTGATCGAGATCTTACACGAAAGTTGAGGAGAAAGTGAGTTTTCTCCATTTGCAGGCTCGAAAAGGTACTTGCTCGGCATCCGACCGGAGGCATGGGGGTGCGGCAGTCCGAGCATGGAAGAGCGTTCCGGGCCGTAGAAGGGGGGAACGGATCTCAATACGATTCAGTTTTCGAGGGCATTAATGGCGTCCCAGGATTCGTGCGGTGTCCCAACTTCCCGAGGTCATTAAGCAGTGGCGTCTTCCAATTAATGCGTGGCATTTCAACTTCCGAGGGTCATAATGGCTGGTTCTTGGAGGGTGGTTATAAATACTTCACTCCCTTTGCAGTTTCAGTCATAAAAAATGTTTGAGTTTTATTCCTCGGAGGCGTCTGCCTTGGGTGGTTGCTCTTTGGCTATGGTCTTCTCCTGGTTGTGACGGCCCCGATGCGGATGTCATGGCCGGAGGAGATCATAGCAGAAGTAGTGACGACCGGAGTCGAGGCGGATGCCTGCCTTGTGAAATTTTAACCTCGAGAAGTTCAGAGAGGTGGTCACTCTTTTGCCTTGTTCTTCTCCCAATCCTGATGGCCCCGATGCGGGTGTCAGAGTCGAGGGAGAACATGGTAGGAGTGGTGACGACCGTAGTCCGAACTCGAGGGGCGAATTACTTCAGAAGGACGGGTGGTCGTTCTTCCACCATGATCTTCTCCCGACTCTGACTGCCCCGATGTGGGTGTCAGGGTCGGGGGAGATCATGGTAGAAGAGGTGATGACCCAAGTCTGGATCCGAGGGGACGAGTTTGCTTCGGAAGGATGGGTGGTCGTTCTTCCACAGTGATCTTCTCCCGATTCTGACTGCCCCGATGTGGGTGTCAGGGTCGGGGAAGATCATGGTAGAAGAGGTGATGACCCAAGTCCGGATCAGAGGGACTGCAGCTTCGAAATGATGGGTCTCTTCCGACCTCTGTCTTCCTTCCGGGTTGGTGGCTTTGATGGTTGTCAGCCCGGAGGAGTTAGAGATGGGAGGCGTGCCGATCTGCTTTTGACCGGGCCCGGTGGGTCGGCGGTTTCTCCCTAATCCCTGAACAATTCGTGGCTTCGGCACTGAGGCCGGAGGCTTTGTTTTGCTCACGGGTTAGAGGAATGCCGACCGAGACCTGGGGCCTGGGGGGCTCGCCGAGGGCGGTGCCTTAAAACTTTGAATCTAAATTTTTTCTGGCTTCTTCAGACAGAGGTGGGACGTCTGAGGGCACAGTTGTCCGAGGGACGTGGCGCAATCTGAGCCGTCAGATGGTGTGGAGAATCTCGAGACGGGCTCAGTTCCCAAGAAAATGCTATCTTGTCGTTTAGCGTCGCTGGCAAGATCTGGGCCGTCTGATCGAGATCCTACACGAAAGTTGAGGAGAAAGTGAGTTTTCTCCGTTTGCAGGTTCGGAATGGCACTTACTCGGTTAGCCGACCGGGCCTTTTGCGGCTGGGCTCGGATTGCATGTAATTCGGATTTAGATCCTGTTGTGCCGAGCTACTTGACTTGGTGAAAAGACAAAGTCGTGTTGGGCCTTCGCGACGTTTCGAGAGTGGCCCAAAAGTCGCGCCCTTACATTTGGAAGTCCAAGGGACGTTCCTTTTTTACTATAAATCTTCACTCCCCCTCAATCCAAGTCTCATTATTCACTTTTACTCTCTCTCTCCAATTTTTACTTTCACCTTCGAAGTTTTTAGCTCCTTGGTGGCACTGCTAGCTGTCGCGGCAAGGCGTTCTTTGTCTCCGGTGAGCTTTTCCGACCGTAGCTGTCACTTCAAGGTCAGTCTCTTTCCTCTCTCTTTAAAAAATGGTTAAGATTACTTCCTCGGATGAGACCCCCACCTCGGACCAAGTCGTAGGCCGAGCGGGCAAAGGAAAGGAGGTGGTGGAGCCGACCGATGAGAGCGTCGTTCGGCCGGACAGAGAGGGCGAAGTAGCCAAGGCGCCTCAGGAGGTTGCGGCAGCATCTCAGAAGGGTAAAGGAGTGGTCACTGTAACGCCCCGAATCCCAAATCATTGAATTCGAGATGTTCTTCAGGATCTTTTCACTTTCTTTGAGTACAATTTTACAAGGAAATTCAAACTTTTCTTTTTACATCAGAGTTACAACATCTTACATTTAAATTTACACAGCGGAAGCAAAATGTACAACATTTACATAAATGAATAACAACATAATGAGATCTTTATGCATCCATTCCTCTTTACATGTAATTTATCCTGCATACAAAACTGTGGGTACGTCAGTTTATTCAACCGACGATAATTATACATGGCCATCCTCTCTATGCCAGAAACAGTATAATGAATCTCATTTCTTGACAAAATCACAACTTGTTCATAATAAGCATGTAAATCAAAGGGAACTTTTAAGGATGTCGTGTCGTGATTGTGCATTTAATCCTTAATGCAATTTATTTAATTAACATGACACTAATGCGCACTTGTTCGAATTCTATGCATCCCATACTACATAGGTTCGAGGGCAAGCCTCTTAATCGTTCTTCATTTTTGTAGGGTTCAATCCCCCGCCATGACTTACTCTACTTCTGTAATTTCAGTGAGTATCCTAGATGATTCTATGAGTACAAGCATGTATCCTGGCCCCTGGAGTAGAATTTCGCGCCATGTCTTGACTCGTCAAGCATGCATTCTGCGACAATTCAGCCTCCTCCCTGAACACAATCCTCTTGCAGTCACCAAAACATCCCATAAGCGTGACTAAAGTCCGATCATTACTGAGTTGTGCCCGCGCCATGTCTTGACTCATCAAGCATGCATTCTGCGGCTCACACACCCGCACCGTACCCTAGCTCTCATACTCATGTTTTTCTCTCACCTTCATCACCTCCACACTATGTATTAAATTGATTAGAATCATGAATGAAAATCAAGCTCTAGAGTTAGCCTCTCCATCAAACCGGACTTATCATTTCATTTCACATGACCAACCTTGGTCTATTTCTCAATTTCATTTCATTTCACTGCCGGGGAGACTTAGCTACTCTTTCGTTCAATTTCAAATTCACAATATCCAATTGAGCATCATCAGCTCATCATTCATTTTAGAGTCTCGCAGACTTTCTTATCATGATTTCACATTTCATATTTTCAATTAATTCTCAATTCTCATCTACGATTCATTTCACATAATTCATACAGCCATAAACAGAGTCCATCGACTTAAATCATAAAGTTCACCATTACCAACAGTAAATAACATGAATTCAAATATATCAAAGTCCACTCTGTACAGTCGACTTGGAAGAACACCAGTCGACTCATACAGACACATACAGGATCATCATAATGCTCGGGATAGTCGACTGTTGCACACAACCAGTTGCCTGTCCCGCAATTTTTCAGGTTCACAATATTGTCCTCATGACAGTCGACTGTTCATCCATCAGTCGTCTGTCCTGGAGATTTCAACAGCACAATTCTATGTCCAGATCAGTCGACTTGCTACACGCATTCGGTCGACTGGACAGATCCATTTTAATTTAAAAGATTATTTACAGTTCTTACGTGCACTTGCATCATGATGTCAATTAACAGTATACATAAATTCATGTTTCATAGACAGAGTCTCTTATCGTTCAGTAACATTACAACATGAATTTTCAAGTTACAAATATGCTCTTTTCTTTAGAGAAAATACTTTAAACATGCGTTCGCATTGCTCATACTTTCTTACGACAATGAAGATATGAATCTCAAGTCATTAAACTGGGTCTACATAATGGAATATCTTAATTTATGGAACTTCCAAACAGTCACAGTCAGATTGAAGTACCAGTCGACTTAACACAATATCAGTCGACTGCTCCGACAATTCTAAGTTATTAATCACCATTAGTTCTTTTCATTCATTTACCTTCCCTCCATCATATGTGTCATAGGGAGAAATATACATATAATAATCACACCATCATGTCTAATTGCACACATGTTATCAGCACATTATGAAAAATAGTGTCTCGTACCAGTCGGCTGGCTCACATGGCAGTCGACTGTACCGACAGTCTCGTTCTCATTATTAATAGCATGTTCAAGCAATTTCTACTGCATTCAATTCACTTTTTGTAACATGGTATCAATCATAACAATTATAGTATCATTCCTACATTAGAAGTCCTGAGAAACACCCACCTTATATGAAGAAACAATCGAAATCCCGCAAAACTCTTCAATACGGTACTGCACTCCTTGCTCCTTTGTTCCACACCGAGCTCCTCAGAAGTGCTGCTCGTCTCCACAGAAAAGCTCCCACACACACAAACTCACAAATAACTCTCTTAAAATAATCTTAGAAAATCTTAGTGTAAAAGAGATAGGGAAATAGGAGGGGTATTTATACTAGGAAATAGATAGAATAGATGGCTAAGATTAATAGGGGAGTTGCAGATCAAGGGATAGGATGGAATCGGGAGTTTGAGAAACTACCCACACTCACACACAACCGCCCATGATGGATGCCACTACTCTACCCACAATCCGGCCAAAAGAAAAGGTGCTCAATGCACGTGTATGCGAAATGCACGTGCATGCACACCCACACTAATAAAATTGTACAAAATATAATGTATAAAAAGTGTTACACAAAATGGGCTTAAATTCATTTGGGCCAAAAATAAATATTTTAAAAAGAGAAAATGAACAAATCAACATTGGGCTTCAAGAAGAATGCTCTATAGAAAATAATACACTTTATTCATCATGTAGAGAAAATAATAGACAACATGCTACACAAGCACACCATATGAAAATAAATAAATAATCTTTAAGTATTAAGAAAAATCGGGGTATTACATCACTCCCTCCTTAGAATAGTTCCGTCCCCGGAACTACAGCCAAGAGCGAGAAACAGAAAACACCACAACAACAAGAGATACAAAGATACAAAGAATACAAAAATACAATCAAGCAAAAAGCTCAGGATAGTCCTTTAACATCTTCTCCTCAGATTCCCAAGTAGCCTCTTCAACCAAGTGGTTTCTCCAGACTACCTTGACCATCGGTATCGTCTTATTCCTCAAGACTTTCTCCCTACGGTCAACAATCTCAACAGGAGTCTCAATGTAATTCAGGTCTAACGGCAAACCTTCCCGCACTTCAGGCAAATGATGACTCGGATCTGGAATATAACCTCTCAGCATAGACACATGAAAGACATTGTGCACCTGAGACAACTCTTCCGGTAATTCAAGCCGGTAAGCAGTTTTCCCGATCCTTTTTAATATCTTGTATGGGCCTATAAACCTCGGGGCTAACTTCCCGCCTTTGCCAAAACGAACCACACATTTACTGGGTGATACCTTCAGAAAGACAAAGTCACCAACCTCAAACTCAAGGTCCCTTCTCCGGTTGTCTGCATAGCTTTTCTGCCTGCTCTGAGCTTCCACCAACCTTTTCCTGATCAGATCAATCTTCTCAGAAGTCAGCTGTACAAGCTCAGGACCAAACAACTGACGCTCCCCAACCTCATACCAACAAACAGGAGTCCTGCACTTCCTGCCATACAAAGCTTCATACGGCGCCATCCCAATGCTAGCTTGAAAACTGTTGTTGTAGGCAAACTCTACCAAAGGTAAATGCCTTTCCCAACTGCCTCCAAAATCTAGTATACAACACCGAAGCATATCCTTAAGAATACGATTGACTCTCTCGGTCTGCCCATCGGTTTGTGGATGAAAAGCAGTGCTGAAAACTGTCTTGGTACCCAAAGCTACCTGAAGACTCCTCCAGAAATGCGAAGTAAACTGCGCATCTCGATCAGACACAATAGTTGAGGGAACACCATGAAGTCGGACAATCTCACCAACATACATCTCAGCCAACTCGTCCATCGAAGTAGTGAGTTTCATTGCCAAAAAGTGAGCGGACTTGGTTAGTCGATCGACTATAACCCAAATCGCATCATTGCCTTTAGAACTCTTAGGCAATCCCGTGATGAAATCCATACTGATGTTATCCCACTTCCACTCCGGAATAGGTAACGGCTGTAATAGACCTCCGGGTCTCTGATTTTCGGCTTTGACTTGCTGACAAACCTCACACCTCGCGACAAATTCGGCCACATCCCGCTTCAAACCTGACCACCAGAAATACTGTTTGATGTCTTTGTACATTTTAGTACTCCCAGGATGTACTGACAGAAGAGTAGCATGCGCCTCCTGAAGAATACTCTCTTTCAGGTCCGCCTGATCTGGAACACACAGCCTATCTCCGAACCACAACACTCCATCCCTGGTTTGAAATCCGGGCAACCTGCCAGCACCAACCTGCTCCTTCATCTCCAAAATATCAGTATCAACTTCCTGACTTGCAATGATCCTTGCATTCAAAGTAGGCTGAAGCCTCAACTGAGCCAAAGATGCTCCCAATCCTTGCAAGACAACCTCAATACCTGCTCGATCCAACTCCTCAATCAGATGCCTCTGAGTTGTAATCAAACTGGCCAAATTGCTCTTGCGACTAAGTGCATCAGCAACAACATTAGCCTTTCCAGGATGATACTTGATCTCAGGTCGCATATCCTCGAGCACTTCCAACCATCTCCGCTGCCTCAGATTGAGATCTCTCTGCTGATATATGTACTTCAAGCTCTTGTGATCTGTGTACATGTTCAACTTCTCACCGTACACATAGTACCTCCATTGCTTCAAAGCAAAGATAATCGCAGCCAACTCCAGATCATGAGTCGGATAATTCTTCTCATGCGGTCGTAGTTGCCTAGACCCATAAGCGATTACTTTACCTTCTTGCATTAAGACACAACCAAGCCCCCGATGTGAAGCATCGCTATAAACATCATACTCAACTCCTGCTCTAGGCAAAGCCAAAATAGGTGCAGTAGTCAGTCTATCTTTCAACTCCTGAAAACTCGCCTCACATTGCTCAGTCCACTTGAAGCTCACATTCTTCTTGGTCAACTCAGTAAGTGGCACAGCTATCTGAGCATAACCTTGAATGAATCTCCTGTAGTATCCAGTCATCCCAAGGAAACTTCTGACTTCCTTCACTGTAGTAGGCCTAGCCCAATCTCTCCCTGCCTCTATCTTCTGAGGGTCAGTTGCCACTCCCTCCTTAGAAAGGATGTGACCTAGGAATGCCACTTCAGATTTCCAGAAATCACACTTGGATAACTTGGCATACAACCTCTGCTCTTCCAACTTCTGCAAAACTGCCGCCAGATGCTCGGTGTGCTCCTCCTCTGACTTGGGGTACACGAGAATATCGTCGATAAACACCACGATGAAAGAATCAATAAACGGCCTCAGAACTCTGTTCATCAAGTCCATGAAGATTGCGGGTGCATTCGTCACTCCGAATGGCATAACTAAGAATTCGTAATGCCCATGCCGAGTTCTAAACGCAGTTTTGTGCACATCTTCAACTTTCAATCGCACTTGGTGATATCCTGATTGAAGATCTATTTTGGAGAATACAGCTGCTCCTTGTAGACGATCGAACAAGTCATCAATTCGAGGAATCGGATACTTATTCTGAACAGTGACCTTATTCAGCTCCCGGTAATCAATACACATCCTCATCGATCCATCCTTCTTCTTTACCAAAAGCACTGGTGCTCCCCAAGGTGACGCACTAGGTTGAATAAAGCCTTTTCCCAACAGTTCCTCAATCTGCCGTTTCACTTCATCCTGTTCCACTGGAGCCATCCTATACGGTGCCTTAGAAATGTGTGCACTTCCCGGTTGAACAGTGATGCTGAACTCTACATCACGATGCGGAGGTAACCCAGGAAAATCTTCCAAGAACACTGTCGGATAGTCCCGAACCACAGGAATTCCTTGCAATTCCACAGGAGTCTCTTCCTTGCGGATAGTTGCCACCAACTTAGAACACTTCAACTTCCCTTGAAAAGTGACTTCAGGTCCACCTGGAGCCTTCACTGTTACGGTCTTGGTCTTACACTCGATGCTTGCACTGTACACCGACATCCAATCAATGCCAATGATAACATCGACTCCCAAGATAGTCAGCTCGATCAGATCAATGCCAAAGATTCGATCCCCAATCACTATCTCGCAATCAGCATAATACCGATCAGTGGTCAAGGTTTCCCCTGATGGAGTAGCTATTGCTAAGATCTTGCCTGGAAAAATCTTCGGTTCAGCTCCCAACACTTTAGCAAATCTAGGAGACACAAAAGTATGAGAGGATCCAGTATCGAACAATACAACAGCTTTCTTTCCATTAAGATAGAGTTCTCCTGTTACATAATACACACCATTACATAACAGTTTCACAATATGAACGGGAAGGAGAAATGACAAAACCACACTAAATATCAGCCCTCGTACCAGAGATGACCTGATCCGCTTCCTCAGCATCAGCTTCCGTCAAAGCAAATACTCGCCCTGACTGGTACGGCCTCTTCCCAGTCTGCTGTATTGGCACATTGTGATTGCCAGCCCGCGGTTTGAGACATCGAGATTGGTAATGTCCCACTTCACCACAGTTAAAGCAAGTGACTGCAGAAGGTCTCCCTACATCGTTTCCAGGTCTTCCAGCTACACTGACAGCGTTCGCCCCTGTCGGTTTGAACCTCTGTGCAGATGGTTGCCCCTTGAAACTCCCCGATTGTGCAGGCCTCTTCCCGGACTGCCAGTTGTTCCTCTGGTGCTGAGCAACATGGAACTGCTCCATATCCGCCTCCGTCGCTGCCGCCCTCTTGACCAGCTTATCGAATCGCCTGATACCAAGAGGTATCATATGGGACCTCAAGCTTGGCCTCAGACCATGCTCGAACTTGCGAGCCTTCTTCGCCTCATCCATCACCAGTTCTAGAGCATACCTGGAGAGCTGAGTAAACTTAGTCTCATACTCCCTTACTGACATGCTGCCTTGCTGGAGTGACAGAAACTCCATGGCCTTCTTCTCCTGGACGTCGGAGGGGAAATAATGACTGCGGAATTCTTCCAGAAATTCCTCCTAGCCAAGCAACAAGCCACCCATGGTCCTCTTCATGGATTGCCACCAAACAGTCGCATCCTTCTCCAACTGCAAAGTCGTCAACTTGACCTTGCTGCCCTCCGGTGTTTCCAACACCTCAAAGATCGTCTCCACTTGACGGATCCAGTTGTCAGCCGCATCTGGGTCTGACTTTCCCTCGAACACTGGTGGTTTCATTCTCTTGAACGATTCCACTAGCTTAATTGCCTCGGGTACTGGATTCATCGGTCCCATTCCTTGGTTTGCAGCCACTGCATTCAGCGTCTGGTAAACCCTTGCAAGTTCAGTCTCCAGGTCCAAACCTTCACCATTCCTTGTTCCCCTTCTCGACATATTCTGATGCAAAAGATCCATTAAATTCGAAGTATAAGACAAGAAATTAAACCAACTTTCATTTCATTGAATTCCAAAGTTTATACATTCGAATTAAAAACATTTTGACATCAGAATAGAAGAAAACAGAAACTAGGACAATCTAATCTTTACGGGTCCTCTTCGCTGCTCGAAGTTCATCCCGCAGTTCATCCACTTGGTCCTTCAACACATCCGTCAGGTTCTTTCTCTTCTCAAGTTCCCATACTCGGTGACTGAGAACAGAGAAATCGGCCTTCCGCTGTGCCAACTGAGCCTCCAAAACTCCAACTCTATACTTCAGGGTATCCACTTGCCTCTGAAGAGAAGCCACAGTGCCACTCAGAGCTGGTCCCTCTTCTTCATCGGAAGAAGAATCGTTAGATGAATCCGGCGGTGGGGTGATCTCTCGAGATTCAGGGTACTCCTCATCATCAGAATCTGCTTGCCCAGGATGATACTCGTCCTCAGAATCAGCCTGTCCAGGATGGTACTCTTCCTCAATAATATGCCAGTCGTCGCCTCCAGCAGGGTCGAAGTGATCAGCCATCTTAGAAATAGAGAGGAAGAAGCATGAATCATAGAGCAACACAAATGTAAGTCACTTACATTTAAATCTCTAAACTCAAACACACACTCTAATGTCCACATCTAGGGTGTCGTTCCTTATAAATTTGTACAAGTGTGAAAGTGTAGAAAGCGTGGCTCTGATACCACTCTGTAACGCCCCGAATCCCAAATCATTGAATTCGAGATGTTCTTCAGGATCTTTTCACTTTCTTTGAGTACAATTTTACAAGGAAATTCAAACTTTTCTTTTTACATCAGAGTTACAACATCTTACATTTAAATTTACACAGCGGAAGCAAAATGTACAACATTTACATAAATGAATAACAACATAATGAGATCTTTATGCATCCATTCCTCTTTACATGTAATTTATCCTGCATACAAAACTGTGGGTACGTCAGTTTATTCAACCAACGATAATTATACATGGCCATCCTCTCTATGCCAGAAACAGTATAATGAATCTCATTTCTTGACAAAATCACAACTTGTTCATAATAAGCATGTAAATCAAAGGGAACTTTTAAGGATGTCGTGTCGTGATTGTGCATTTAATCCTTAATACAATTTATTTAATTAACATGACACTAATGCGCACTTGTTCGAATTCTATGCATCCCATACTACATAGGTTCGAGGGCAAGCCTCTTAATCGTTCTTCATTTTTGTAGGGTTCAATCCCCCGCCATGACTTACTCTACTTCTGTAATTTCAGTGAGTATCCTAGATGATTCTATGAGTACAAGCATGTATCCTGGCCCCTGGAGTAGAATTTCGCGCCATGTCTTGACTCGTCAAGCATGCATTCTGCGACAATTCAGCCTCCTCCCTGAACACAATCCTCTTGCAGTCACCAAAACATCCCATAAGCGTGACTAAAGTCCGATCATTACTGAGTTGTGCCCGCGCCATGTCTTGACTCATCAAGCATGCATTCTGCGGCTCACACACCCGCACCGTACCCTAGCTCTCATACTCATGTTTTTCTCTCACCTTCATCACCTCCACACTATGTATTAAATTGATTAGAATCATGAATGAAAATCAAGCTCTAGAGTTAGCCTCTCCATCAAACCGGACTTATCATTTCATTTCACATGACCAACCTTGGTCTATTTCTCAATTTCATTTCATTTCACTGCCGGGGAGACTTAGCTACTCTTTCGTTCAATTTCAAATTCACAATATCCAATTGAGCATCATCAGCTCATCATTCATTTTAGAGTCTCGCAGACTTTCTTATCATGATTTCACATTTCATATTTTCAATTAATTCTCAATTCTCATCTACGATTCATTTCACATAATTCATACAGCCATAAACAGAGTCCATCGACTTAAATCATAAAGTTCACCATTACCAACAGTAAATAACATGAATTCAAATATATCAAAGTCCACTCTGTACAGTCGACTTGGAAGAACACCAGTCGACTCATACAGACACATACAGGATCATCATAATGCTCGGGATAGTCGACTGTTGCACACAACCAGTCGCCTGTCCCGCAATTTTTCAGGTTCACAATATTGTCCTCATGACAGTCGACTGTTCATCCATCAGTCGTCTGTCCTGGAGATTTCAACAGCACAATTCTATGTCCAGATCAGTCGACTTGCTTCACGCATTCGGTCGACTGGACAGATCCATTTTAATTTAAAAGATTATACTAGGAAATAGATAGAATAGATGGCTAAGATTAATAGGGGAGTTGCATATCAAGGGATAGGATGCAATCGGGAGTTTGAGAAACTACCCACACTCACACACAACCGCCCATGATGGATGCCACTACTCTACCCACAATCCGGCCAAAAGAAAAGGTGCTCAATGCACGTGTATGCGAAATGCACGTGCATGCACACCCACACTAATAAAATTGTACAAAAATATAATGTATAAAAAGTGTTACACAAAATGGGCTTAAATTCATTTGGGCCAAAAATAAATATTTTAAAAAGAGAAAATGAACAAATCAACATTGGGCTTCAAGAAGAATGCTCTATAGAAAATAATACACTTTATTTATCATGTAGAGAAAATAATAGACAACAAGCTACACAAGCACACCATATGAAAATAAATAAATAATCTTTAAGTATTATAAAAATCGGGGTATTACAGTCACGATCATCGAGAAGCCGAAGACGGCGGGGGCGTTCGGTCGGCAGCCTATTGCTCTGTCGAGCGTGGGAGGCGTTCGGGACTACGCCGAGGAAATCTTAGAGATGGTGACCCAAGGTACGGCCAAGTCGGTGGAGGAGAATGAACCGAGAGAGTTGTCCGAGGTGGACCATACCATCTCGTCTCTTATGGAGGCCGATCTACATCTGATCCGAAAGGGGTTCCAGATTCCCGCCGAATACGGGCTACTCCTCCCCGGGCCGGGCTTCCGAGCCAACACGAAGTCTTCGACAGACGTGTGCGTCTTTCCTGTCGACTCCCTGGCCGCCGGGCTCCGCTTTCCCCTTCATCCGTTTATAGTTGATGTCTTGAATTGGTATGGTTTAAGCCCCGCCCAGCTGATGCCGAACACCTGGAGGCACGTCCTGCTGTTTGTTCTCCGGTGCCAAGAGGTCGGTGCCGTACCGAGCATGTTTCTCTTTCGGAGCCTCTACCGCCCTTGCCAGCCAAATCGAAATGAACAGAGGTTCTATCTTTCGCCGCGGACGGGCGTGAAGTTGATCGAGAACCCGGACTCGATCAAACATTGGAAGGAGAAGTATTTCATCATCCAAGCTCCCGCGCCGTGGGCGATCCCGATAGTTTGGGCGAAGGATGGCCTGCCCAAGCGAGCCAAGAAAGAGCCGGTGCTGAGTAACGAGGAGGCAGAGGTCCTCAAGAAGCTCCTCGCTTTGCCAGTGTTAAGTTGGAAAGATATTACTGAGGAGGCTTTGTTCCGAGGGGGTCTCAGTCCGATCGACCCTAGTACGCTTCTAGTATTTATACTCTTTGCTTAAAGTTCATGAAAATTTTTCTAAGTTTTTTCATTCGGCTTGTGCAGAGACGATGAAGATGGACTATAGGGCTTTGATGGCGAAGGCCAGGGCGAAGGAACATGAGACGAGGAAGAAGAGGCCTTCGGCGGGGCCTCAGGGCGGCCGAGCCCCGAAGATACCGTCGGTCGAGAAGACAAGCGACCTGCAGAAGGCCATTGTCCCGGGGGCCGGCTCTGAGCAGGAGAGGTCTGCGGCTACGGATCCTCCAATTTCCGGTGTGCCGGGACCAACGGTGGAGGGGGATGCAGCCGGCTCGTCGAGCGGTGCATTCGGCGTGAATGAGGTGCTGTCCCTCCAAGTTCCGCCCCTCACTGCCGATGCGGAGAAGATCTTGACCGAGAGGCACAAGTAGATCTTCATCCCTGACTGGCAGGTGATGAATGTCGACGGCTTCTTGGGCGACGGCAACATCTGTATGGAAGCGGTGAGGCACCTGCCGACCCCAAAGGATCGAGCGGCCCTAAATGCCGGGCTGGCAGGGGATGCCACGATGCAGATCGCTCGAAACACAATGTCGGTGAGTGGACCAAACTCTTTCTCATTGCAACTTTTTCTGAGATTTTCTAAGTTCCTGCGTTCGGACTTTAACGACTTGTTCTCTTTTCAGACCCTCTGCCACTTCAACTTCCTGCTCGAGCAGTTTGCGAGCAAGGAACAGGAGTATGACCGGGAGAGGGCGGAGCGCGTCAAAGCCACAAAGCTGCTTGATGCTGAGCAACTCCTCTCGGCAAAAAGGGGTGCCGAAGTGGCGGGGTTGGAGAAGCAGTTGGCCGACGCCATTCAGCTGTCGAAGGACACGGCAGCCAAGCTCGAGGCCTCGGAGAAGGAAAATGCCGAGCTGAAGGAGGAGCTGGCCAATGCTCGATCGGAGGCAGAGAGGGCTCGGAAGAGGGCCGAGAAGATCATGGCCAAGCACCGGTCTAAGGTGGCAAAGGCGAAGAAGGCTATCCAGGAGGAGGCTGAGCACCACATGTTCAAGAACATGGAGGACGCCTACGGCCGAGCCCTGCTCCATGTCGCTGCTCGGAATCCGGGTTTCGACACGTCTTCCTACCGTTTCTACGACCCCGTGGAGGGGGAGGAGGAGGTTCCCCAGGGGATGCTCGGCCCCAAGGGACAGACGGACGGTGTCGAAGGCCCGGGTGAGACCGAGGCCGAGGATGAAGAGGAGGACGACTCTGAGGAGGAGAGTGGGAGCGAGGACGAGGACGAGGGCGAGGACAAGGCCGAGGGGTCGACGGATCCGAACGACAAAAAGGTCGACCCCTGACTCGGTTGCCTCTTTAGTCTTTTGTTGTTTTGTTTCTTTTTGTAAGCCTAACTGCGGACTGGCCACCGCTCTTGTAAAACTTTCTTCTCGGTTTTGAATGAAAACAGTTTGTTTGGCCAAAATTTATCCAAGTGTTGAGTCTCGGATTTTGTGTTTGATTAGACGTAGAATTCTCCAAGTGTTGGGTTTCGGATTTATCTTTGCTTTTCAGGTGAAGTTCGGTCCGGTTACGGAGGTTGCACACCTTCGTAAGGAGCTGGCCAAAACGAAGGGCGAGCTCTCGAATAGCCGACAGAGGCAGTTTCTCATGTTCTTGAAGCTGGAGGAGACAAAGGCAGCTGTGAGGGGGTATTGTCGTGAGTTGAAACAACTGCGGAAGCAACCTCAAGCCCCTTGTCCCGAAGGTGAGGTCGAGCGGCTTCGTAGAGAGCTTGCCGTCGCCGAGCGGAAGAACGACGAGCTCTCGGCCAAGGTCCGACACATGGAGATAGCGGAGCAAGGTCGCTCGGCGGAAGAAGAGAAGCTTGCTTCCGAGCTAGAGAAGGCGTTGTCCGAGTGCAAGAAGTTGTTGGCCGAGGACGACAGGCTTAGGAGGATCACGATAGATAGGGGGATCGAGGTCACCCACTACCGACGGCTCGCAACCGATAGTGCCAACGCCTCGGGCTCGTCAAGTCCTCCTCGTTTGAAGAAGTTGGTGAAGGACGACGCTTTGAGAGACAGAATCATCGAAGTGGAGGAAGAGGTCGCGTCACTCAAGCCTCTGTCGGAGAGGATCAACATCCGCAGTACATCGTGCACTCGCAAAGAGAGCGAGAGAGGGATTACCTTCTACGAACTTGCGACACGTTTGCCTGTGGCTAGGCGGAGCCCTGCTGATGCTCAGAGTAGCGTGGCCGTCTCGTCGAGCGGTGCCTCGGTCGGTGCCACAGTCAGGGTCAGCAGCGAAGGGGGGTCACGCTTCGTTGGTTTGGAATTGAGCTCGGAGGTCAGGCCTCGTCGTCCTCGCGTTTCCTTGAACCGAAGCGTTCCCCTTCCGAAGAGGCCCTGATCATGTCGTTTTGTGTTTCTTCTGGCTGTTGTAAAACTCTATTGTAGGGTCGGTCTTGTTGTATGTAGAGCTATCATATCTGAATATGAATCTGAAAGTTTGATTGGAAAATTCTTCATGTGTTGGACTTCGCCAGTGTATTGAAATTTTGCTATTCGTTTTCCCTTCTTATCAGCTTGTGGTGGTAGCCCAATGCACTGATTCCAACGGCTCGGACGATGAGGCTGAAACCGAGGCAACCTCAGGGGCGACGAAGTCGCGCTCGACGAAGTGCCGAGAGTGGCTTTATGGCGTCGAGCTGGAGTTACGCCGAGCTGAGAGCGAGCGGGCCCACCTTCAGTCCGTCCTCGGCCAACGAGATGCCGAGATCCAACGTCTGGAGAGTAGGATCACCGAGGCGACCCCCGTAGGAGAGGACGAAGATTCGCAGACTGCTTTTAGCAATGCTCTTCGGGTTCAGTGTATTCGGCACAACCAGTCGAAAATATTAGCCGAGCGGGACGATTTGCTCTCTGAGATCCATCATTTGCAGACCGTGGGGGCGAGGCTTTGGAAGGAGGCAGAGGAGCTATCAGCCGAAGTGGGTGGACCGGCGACCGAACTGGTCAGTGAAGACATTTCCGTTTGAAGGCCAAGTGTAGTGGGTCGGCGCTGTATTTTTTGTTTTCTAATACTTTGTAACCAGGGAAAGATTACTTTGTATTATGTATCGATTATTAATAAAATTTCTTTTAAGAACTAGCATATCTTTTGTTGCTCTGCGTATTTATCTCGCTTGTAAGTGTGTTGGTCGTGCCGAGGTTTACGAGCCGAGCGCATAGTGCCGTCGGCAAGAATCTCGAGGCGAACCAGTTCCTATGGGAACACTATCTTGTCGTTAGCAGCGCTGACAAGATCTGGGCCGTTGGATT
Organism: Hemerocallis citrina; assembly: GCA_017893485.1. Classification (NCBI taxonomy): domain Eukaryota; kingdom Viridiplantae; phylum Streptophyta; class Magnoliopsida; order Asparagales; family Asphodelaceae; genus Hemerocallis; species Hemerocallis citrina. The sequence goes on from CM030362.1 coordinate 288,880,267, forward strand.
TTGGCACAAATCTCGAGACGGCTCTGTTCCCAAGAAAACGCTATCTTGTCGTCTAGCATTGCTGGCGAGATCTGGGCCGTCTGATCGAGATCCTGCACGAAAGTTGAGGAGAAAGTGAGTTTTCTCCGTTTGCAGGCTCGGGATGGCACTTGCTCGACGTCCGACCGGAGGCAGCGTGGTCTGACCCTTCTTCTTGGGGCTTCCGTCTTCGTTACAAGATGGCTCGGGTTGTGGTGCTGAACAGTGCTTCGGTTTCCCTCTTCTTGTGAAGTTGAGGGGTGAGCCGAGCTTTTCCCCATGGTGGGGTTCGCCGATCACGGCGAGTGTTCGACAGTTGTGGGAGCTATTCCGAATGGTGATCCACTCCTAACTCGCCGAGAAGCAAGCTTGGGGAGTGGAATCGAACCAAGTGTTGGACTCCGGAACCATCGATGTAGTTCAACGGTTGTGGGAGCAGTTCCGAACGGCGATCTACCTCTGGCTCGTCTGGGGGCGAGCCAAGGAGGTAAAGTCGAGCCGAGTGTTGGACTCCGAAACCATCGGTGTAATTCAACGGTTGTGGGAGCTATTCCGAATGGTGATCCACTCCTAACTCGCCGAGAAGCAAGCTTGGGGAGTGGAATCGAACCAAGTGTTGGACTCCGGAACCATCGGTGTAGTTCAATGGTTGTGGGAGCAGTTCCGAACGGCGATCTACCTCTAGCTCGTCCGGGGGCGAGCCAAGGAGGTAAAGTCGAGCCGAGTGTTGGACTCCGAAACCATCAGTGTAGTTCAACGGTTGTGGGAGCAGTTCCGAACGGCGATCTACCTCCGGCTTGTCCGAGGGCGAGCCGAGGAGGTAAAGTCGAGCCGAGTGTTGGACTCCGAACCATCGGTGTAGTTCAACGGTTGTGGGAGCAGTTCCGAACGACGATCTACCTCTGGCTCGTCCGGGGGCAAGCCGAGGAGGTAAAGTCGAGCCGAGTGTTGGACTCCGAAACCATCGGTGTAGTTCAACGGTTGTGGGAGCAGTTCCGAACGGCGATCTACCTCTGGCTCGTCCGGGGGCGAGCCGAGGAGGTAAAGTCGAGCCGGACATTGGACTCCGAACCATTGGTTGAAATCAAATTAAAAAACAAAAGATAAAGGCGGAGAGAGGCATGCAAATTTATAAGTATGAAAGAACATTCTTCATTGATAATCGACGGCGAACCGTTTTTACATATTACAACTTATGAAATAGATTACAAGTTAGAAGAGAGGAATGGCTCGATATCCTGTGATACTTAGAGAGGCGCCAGGGTGCTTTCTTGGTATTTCAGGAGGTGGTCGGCATTCCAGGTCCTCGGAATCTCTCTGCCCTCTAGATCTTCCAGACGATATGCTCCGGGCTGAACTACCCTTGTGATCTTGTAAGGCCCTTCCCAGTTCGGAGCCAGCTTGCTCTTCTGATTGGGGAAGGATATGGCCAGTTTTCTCAGAACTAAGTCCCCTTGCTTGAGATTGGTGGGTCGGACTTTCTTGTTATATGCCAATTCAACCCTCCTTCGGTAGCTCTGTTGCCGAATCGATGCTCTCTCCCTCAGTTCATCCACCAGATCTAAGTTCGCCCTGAGGTCTCTGGCATTCTGTTCCTCATTGTAGGCTGCGAGGCGAGGGGAAGGTATACCGACCTCGAGGGGTATCACCGCCTCGGACCCATAGGTGAGGTTGAAAGGGGACTCTCCGGTGGGGGTCCGCTTGTTGGTGCGATAATTCCACAGTACATTGGGGAGTTGGTCGACCCATAGGCCTTTGGAACATTTGTCCAATCTCTTCTTGATGCCAGAGAGGATTTGCCGATTGGCATTTTCTGCTTGGCCGTTCGACTGCAGGTGGGAGACGGAAGAGAAGCGCTGTTGGATGGCAAGATCCTCGCACAGAGCTCGGAATGCAGCCCCGGTAAACTGAGTTCCGTTATCGGTTACGATGACACGAGGGACGCCGAACCGACAGATGACGTTCTTCCAGAAGAATTGAAGCACTTTGTTCTCGGTGATAGTGGCGAGGGGCTCGATCTCAATCCACTTCGAGAAGTAGTCGATGGCTACGACTAAGAACTTGAACTGACCCGGAGCTGAAGGAAAAGGCCCTAGTAAATCCATTTCCTACATTGCGAAGGGGATAGGACTTGATAGGGAGGCAAGGTTGGCTTGGGGGAGGCGACGAACATTGGAATGTCTCTGACAGGAGCCGCATTGCCGGACATGTCGCTCGGCATCTTGGAGGAGAGTCGGCCAGAAGTATCCATAATTCAAAGCTTTCCGGGCCAAGGACCTAGATCCTGAATGTGCCCCGCCGATGCCTTCGTGGAGCTCCTATAAGGCATAGTCAGCCTGTTCTGGGGAGAGGCACCTCAGGTATGGTCGGCCGTCAATTTGCGAGAACGAGCGCTTGTACAAGATCCCCTCGATCAAGACATACCGCTCGGCTCTGGTTCTGACTCGGCGTGCTTCTTTGGGGTCCTCGGGGAGGAGCCCGTCCCTTAAGAACTCCACCAACGGCTTCATCCAATTATCTTGCAGCATGACCGGCAACGACTCCACCGAGCCGGATGTCTCGTCTTCTATGCTCGGCCTTGAGAGGACCTCGATCAAAACGGTCTGCTCGAGACCTTGGAGGGAGGACGAGGCCAACTTGGAGAGGGCATCGGCCTGGGAATTCTCCTCTCGAGGGACTCGTTGGATGAGTGCCTCTTCGAAGCAGCTCATGAGGGTTCGGACCTTGGCGAGGTACTTTGCCATCCGCTCGTCTCGCGCCTCGTACTCGCCCAAGACTTGGTTCACAACTAGCTGAGAGTCACTATGGACTCGGAGGCGCTGCGCTCCGGCACTTCGGGCAAGTCCGAGGCTCGCGATTAATGCCTCATACTCGGCCTCGTTGTTTAAGGCTTTGAAGTTCATGTGGAAGGCATACTGGAGGACGAAGTTGTCAAGACCGTTCAGGATGATACCGGCACCGCTGCCCTCGTTACAGGAGGATCCGTCCACGAAAACTGTCCAAATGGGAGATCCATTCGGGACGTGGCTGACTTCGGGAATGGTGGACTCGACGATGAAGTCGGCAAGGGCCTGAGACTTGATTGCAGTCTGAGGTTGGTAGGAGATGTCATGTTGGCTGAGCTCTATGGACCACTTCATTAGCCGGCCTGAGGTTTCGTGCTTGTGGAGGATCTGCTTCAGCAGTTGGTCGGTGAGGACCACAACCGAGTGGGACTGAAAGTATGGACGGAGCTTCCTTGCCGCCATGACCAGGGTGTAGGCTATCTTCTCTATCTTCGGATAGCGGAGCTCAGCATCCCGAAGCACTTTGCTTACATAGTAAATGGGCCTCTGGGCCCGGTCTTCTTCCCTCACCAACACAGCACTTAGGGTCTGCTCGGAAGCAGCCAAGTAGATGAATAGGGTTTCCCTCGGGACGGGTTTGCTGAGCAGAGGAGGGTTCACCAAGTAGGCCTTCAGTTGGTCGAACGATTCCTGTTGTGGTTGGCTCCATTCAAAACCCTTAGCCCCCCTGAGTGCCTTGAAGAAGGGGAGGCACTTTTTCCCAGACTTCGAGAGGAACCGGCCAACAGCGGGGAGCCGACCCGTTAGCTTCTGCACCTCCTTGACGTTCCGGGGCGGGGCCATGTCCAATATGGCCTTGATCTTCTCGGGGTTTGCTTCGATCCCTCGCTGGCTCACCATGAAGCCGAGGAACTTTCCCGATGAGACCCCGAACGCACACTTGTTCAGGTTCAGCCGCATGCTGTGCCTCCTCAATACGCCGAAAGCCTCCTGGAGGTTGGCCACGTGGTCAGTACCTCGGATGCTCTTGACGAGCATGTCGTCGACGTACACCTCCATGTTGTGGCCTATCTGGCTCTGGAAGACCTTGTTGACGAGGCGCTGGTAAGTGGCTCTAGCGTTCTTCAACCCGAACGGCATGACTCTATAGCAGTAGAGGCCCTGATCGGTGATGAAGGAGGTCTTCGGAATGTTCGGGGGGAACATTCGGATCTGATTATAGCTGGAGAAGGCGTCCATGAAGCTGAGGAGCTCATGGCCCGAGGTGGCATCAATGAGGGTGTCGATATTTGGGAGAGGGAATGGATCCTTCGGACACGCCTTATTCAAGTCGGTGAAGTCGATGCATATCCTCCAAGAGCCATTGGACTTCTTGACCATTACAACGTTGGAGAGCCACTCGGGGTAGTTCACCTCCTGTATGAACCGAGCCTTTAAGAGTTTATCCACCTCCTCCTTGATGGCCTGCTGTCGCTCGGGAGCGAATTTTCGCCTCTTCTGCTGAACCGGTTTGCACCCTGGTTCGACACTTAGGCGGTGGACTAGCAACTCCTCGGAAATGCCGGGAATATCTGCGGCTGACCAAGCGAACAGGTCGTGGTTATCCCGGATGCATTTCACCAAATCAGAACACAGTGCCGTCGGCAAGGACTTGCTGATGAGGAACTTTCGACTCGGGTCCTCGTCCGAGAAGAGCACTTCTTCTAACTCGTCCGCCGGCTCGGACGTGGGTCGGACATTCGGCTCGGGGATTTCTAGAGTCTCGAGGGAGAGCACCGGTCCCCCAGTGGAATTCATATAGCACTTTCGAGCAGTCTCTTGGCTGTCCCTGACTTCTCCCACTCCCGACCGAGTGGGGAACTTCATTTTAAGGTGGTACGCTGAAGGGACAGCTTCCAGGGCAGCTAGGCCGGGTCGGCCTAGGATGACATTATATGCGGCCCGGACGTCGACGACCATAAAGTCCATCTGCTCGGTCCGGGTAGTAGGGGTCTTCCCAGCAGTTACGTCTAGGGTTATAACCCCCTCGACAGTTACTGGCACCCCCGTGAACCCGTGGAGCGTGTAACCGGCCGGCTTGAGACGGTCCCGAGACAGCTGCAGCCCTCGGAAGGCCGAGAGGAAGAGGATATTCACCGAGCTCCTGTTGTCTACCAGGACCCTCTGCACCTTGAAATTTGCCATGCGAAGGTCGATGACGAGGGCATCACAGTGGGAAGTTCGGACCCCCTCGAGGTCTTCATCGGAGAAAGTCACCGGGACGCCGAGGCCTTTGGGAGGAGGGGCGCTGTGAACTGAGTTGACCTCTCGGACGAAGGCCTTCCGAGAGGAGTTGGTGGAGCCCCCCATGGGTCCTCCGTGGATGAGGTGTAGAACCCGTTCTTCCTCGAACTCGGGCGTCTCCTCGCGCCGCTCGGAGCGCTTGTTAGCCCCCCCGAGGCGGAGGAGTGTTACGATCCGCCCGATCGTTTGCCTTCACAAATTTGGCCAGCTGCCCCCTCTGGATGAGGGCCTCTATCTCATTTTTCAACGCCCGGCGGTCGTTGGTGTCATGGCCGTGGTCCCGGTGATAACGGCACCATTTCTCCTTGTTCCTTCTCTTGGCCGGGGTGTTCATCCTCGGAGCTGGAGGTATGACCCCCTCCTTCTCCACTTCCATCAGGATGGTGGACACATTGGTGGTGAGGGGAGTGAACTTCTCGAACCTAGGGGGGACGGCACTGCCCACCGTTGTCCTTCTGCATTTTCTTGGACCCCTCCTACTCTGTCGCCTTCCTCTTTGATCCGGAGGCGGATCCCCCGAAATTTGGGAGGCACTCGGCCTCCTCCGCTCGAATGTACTTCTCGCACCTTAGGAGGAGATCGGCGAAGTTGTGCGGGGGCTTCTTGGCGAGGGACGACCGGAGGTTGGAGTTGAGGACGTTCAACTGGAACGCAACGGTCGCCACTGACTGGTCTAGGGAGGCGATAGACCTGAGCTCTGCAGTGAATCTCCTCACATAGTCCCTCAGCTTTTCTCCCCTCTCCTGTCACAGGTTGAGTAGGGAGAGGCTCGTCTTCTCTGCACGCCTGCTACTCACAAAGTGAGTTATAAAGAGCGTTTCGAACTGCTCGAACGAGAAGATGGAAGAGGGAGCGAGCCTGGAGTACCATTTTCGAGCTGACCCCCTCAGGGTGGCGGGGAAGGTCTTGCAGAGCATGGCGTCGGAAGCTTGATGGATCAGCATTAAGGTCTTGAAGCTTTTGACGTGATCAACTGGGTCGGACTCCCCTGAGTACGTTTCAAACTGCGGAGGTTTGAAACCCCTCGGTATGGGGGCCTCCATGATTGTCCGAGAGAAGGGGGGTCTGCTGGGACGGAAGCTCCCTGCTCTCGACTCCTCCTTTCTGTCCATGCGACCGATATGCCTCTCAACCTCGTGGAGACGACGGTTGAGGGCATCGTCCCTCCGCTGGTAATCAAACGATCCCCTGGACTCTTCTTCATAGGAAGGGGAGCGGGAACTGCGGCGTCGGTAGTCCGGGGACCGACAAGGACTATAGGGATGGTGCTGGCGGCTGGGAGCCGGGAGAGGACTTCTGGATCGGTGGCGAGGACTCGATACCCGTGGGGGTGTTGGAACCCTCTGGGCATTGTGGTTGTTGGGGCGAAGGTTGAGTGCCTGCAGGACAGTCTCTTGGAACTGTAGGAACTCGGCACGAGTGATCGGTGCCTCATTGTTCCTCGGATGATGCCGATCCGCGGGAGAATGCGGCCTCCTCCTGCGGCGCTCAGGAGATTTTGCCCGGCCCCTCCTGTCCAGAGACCTCCTACCGTCTCGGCGATGAGGAGACCGCTCACCATGATGCTGGTGGGAGGCTCCCTCTCGGGCCCGCCTCTCCTCTAGGTGGTTGCGGAGGTCCTCTTCCTTTTGGCGATTCAGGACGGTGTTGCGGAGGTCGGAGGCTCGGGGATGATGGGAAGCCATGGAGTCCGAGGAGGCATTATGAATTGAGACGTGGTCTGGATGGAGTGGTTGCTTCTGCCTCCTCTGGTTCTGACCAGCAGGACCATTTGGGGGTTGTTGGTTCAGAAGAGGAGGTTGGCCCTGTTGGGCCGGGGGAGGGAGATGTTCGGTCTGCGGAGCAGGATGGACAGGGACTTCCTCCGGCTGATCGGCGGGGTTGGGTCCGCGGTTGGACGCCTTAGACCTGACCTTCTTGGGAGACATGGTTGGAGAGGGGCTGGAGAAGGGCTAGCTGACGAGGAAGAGGCGGAGGCTGTTCGTGTGGTTGTTCCCACAGACGGCGCCAATCTGTTACCGCTGATTTCGGTGTGGGGGTAAACAGATGAGATTTGTGAGTTCAAGAAAAACCTGAATAGCGGATCCAAGCCTTCTGATTCCTGCCGCAACCTGCAAGGAAGTGCGATACACCGGGGTTGATTCCGGCGACGCACCCTCCGACGCTCTTGTCAGTAACCAGTGATGATTATGAAAGAGCTTAAGGTGGAAAAAGAGTGATTACCTTGTAACAGTGGTAGGTCAGAGGTATTTATAGTTGCCAGGGGAGTGATTAGGGAACTGATTTCCCGTGTAACTGCCAGGAATAAAATCCTCACAGTCTGTTTAGGAAACTAATCCCTGATTCCCGGTGAGAGCAAATCAGGCCCGTTGACTTGGTCAAATCAGTGACCCTGATTTGTCTCTTGTTGGTCTGGGTTCGCCTCGGGTCGGGACCCGTACCCAATTGGAGTGGATCCGTTTGTGGGTTATTGGATCTGTGAGAAGGAGATCCAGTACCCGTTTCGGACCCATTTGTATGTGAAATTACCGTTTTACCCCCGAGCTTCAAGATTCGTGCCCAATCTGGATGGTTCCGATTTAACCCCATTTTTAGCCATATCACACAGTAAAGAAAAAAAACAAAAAAATCAGCAATCTTCATCTTCGTCGTCGTCATTAACATCCTGAGACGGAGGTGGAAATTGAGTCGTAAACAGCTGAGTCAGATGTGAAACTTTGGAATCAAGGGAATCAATATGGGAAGCAAGGGTATCTTGACGATCCATGAGATAGTTAACAGCAAGATATAGACTACGTGGATCATCAAAATCAGCACGGGGACGAGAAGAGCTGGAGGCTGAAGATGGTCTAGCAGAAGTTGCTAAAGGAACTTGGGTGTGAGGAGTAGGTCTAGGGGAATGTCCAGGGGAAGGATCAAGAAGCTTCATACGTGCTAAACTGGCACGATCGAAGCACTCATAATGCTTAACCACATTGGTCTCAGAGTCGAGATCAATATCATAAGCAAGGAAGACTCTAGTAAGGAGACCACCAAAGGGTAAAAAGTGAGTATGAGACTTGTGGAGTCTTGAAAAGATGACACGACCCCAATTGATATTTATTCTACCAAAAATTGCATAAACCGCTTGTTGCAATTCCATAGAATACTGATCAAAGCTCCCTGTTTTGGGAAGAATATTATATGATAGTATTCTTGCAACTAGTTTTGCAATAGGTGTGATAGATTTACTAGACATGGGGGGTCCATGATTTGGCAAAAAGATTTTAGGCAGGATAGATGCATCATCTAAAATAATCTCACCTAAATCAAGTCCCTCATCATTAATACCCATAATAAGATTAATTCTCTCGGATGTGAGTTTAATCTTCTTATTTTTGACCGAAGAATAAACAACAATTTCTCCATCATCCGTTTGAACTACTCTCATATTGGTATAAAAAAGATAGATGAGTTATGGGTAGTAGTTGGGTTGATTTTCCAAGGATAAAAACTCATATAGACTACAATGTTGAAAAAGAGAAATAAGATTGAACCTATCTAAATCATTGAAGTTGACAAATCTACCCGGAAAAATCACAATGTTACAAATAAGATACCATTTTTCTAAGAGATCAGGACTCCTAAGATACTGAGAATAGTCTTTTGACGAAGAACTATCATCAACATGGGATGTCTTAGATCGTTTCGGAGCCATTAAGAAATTTAAGGGAATCAAACAAAGAGAAGTGAGATTTAAAAATATTAAACCAACAAGGAGAATGGAATCAAACGGCAAAGGGAGCGGAAATCAGCAGCTCCAAACAGAAGATTCGGCAGTCGACTTCTGGATCTATCTCTTTTCTCCTTAGGGTTTTAGATCTGGAATTGGGGGAAAAGTGAAAGTGAAAAATTGAGGCAGTGAAGAGGATTTTTAACTGAAGCCAATGGCTGAGTTTGAATAGAAACGAGATCAATGGCTCACAAAGAAGTCACGGGCGAGTCAAAGGATAAAAATTTGTCTCAAAAACTGTGTGACGATCCGAAGTTGAAGACATACTGATTCGCGACAGTTGACTGATGAACACAAGAATATTCACATTTAGGAGCAATAATCTTACTATAAATGCACATTTAAAAGCTCTATATGTGATATTTAACTCTTATTTTCTCTTTTCAATAGGAAACAGCCGATAACAGCAAAACAAAGCAGATTCCAGACCAATACAGACTACAGCAGAGATCAGTCGACTAATTCCTCAGCCAGTCGACCGGACAGAGAGTTTGCTAAGCCTCGGCACAGTCGACTTCCCCAAACACCAGTCGACTTGACCGAGAAATCGTGAAGCCACAGATGTCTCAGTACCAGTCGACCTACATCCAAGGCAGTCGACTGGTATGCGGCGGAGTGAAAGGATAAGATGCAGCCGAATCTAAATCTAAATCTATCCAAACCCAGGCTATATGCGAATAATAACTTCTCCAACGAATCAAAGCCAGAGACAGGGGATTGGCAAGAGCACGAGGTTAGCAGATAAAGAATAAAAGAAGAAAAGAGAAAGATATAAATCGCCGATCAAATAAGGAAAGAAATAATAAAAAGAGAGGGACTTTCCTGAAAAAGGGGAAACCCTAATTCCTCAGCCGTGTTCTATAAATACCAACCAAGAAGCATGAATGAGGGCTCGCTCTTCTTCCACGTTCCTAATCACCGAATCACAAGTTCCAGAGTCATCAACAAGAAGCACTTTTATCGGCATCCAAGAAGAAGAAAGGAGATCAAGCATTAAGAAAAGAACGGCCGGTCGACTGTGTGACAGCCAGCCGATCTCTCTGACCGAACTAAACCAGTTTATTCCTTCTCTTTTCAATTCTTTTATGTTAATCATGTATTCGAACTTGTTGATCAATAAAAGTATTATTATGTGGAACTAAATTCATAGTTGGGTAGATTGAAGCCGTAGTTATGTAGTGCTATATTCTTCTGAATTCTTCTATTTACTTATTGATTGAATCTGAGCAAATTGATAAAGATTTATGATAATCAAACTTGTTCTCAAGTTCTGAGAGCAGTCGACTGAGGTGAGAGACAGTCGACTGACATACAGAACTTGAGAATATCAAGTTTGCATTACCATCCATCTGAACCCGTTAAATGAGCATATTGAGACGACCCGTATCTCGTGCCCGTAACTTGTAACAAAGGAATCTTTAGGGGTTCTTGGTTCAATCAACTTAAGGGATCTAGATTTGATACCAATTTTTAGAACCTTGAGTGTTTGTTCGTTTCCACTGATCTTGTGTTTTCTTTAGGTACAACTTAGTAGATACCATGCTAAACACTTAATGAAAGAAACGAATTAGAGTAGATACCATGCCTAATTCTTGGCTTAGGAAAACAGTACTTTGAGGAGTAGACACCATGCCCTTGAAGGGAACAAACATGAGTAATAAGAAGAAGTTCAGAAGGTGACTTAGCATTACTGACTATTGGTGGAGATCTAAACCCAACTACTTCATAAACATTTGTGATTCAGCATTTTCTAATTTAGTTTTGATCATTTAACTTCTTTTAGACTTTTAGACCAACCCTTTATGATTCTCATTCTTTTTATTGATTAGTAAGTTAAAGTCTACAATCTCTGTGGGATCGACCCTTGCTATTGCTACGCTTCTATAAACGATTCGTACACTTGCGAGGTTTTTAATTTGTGTCTAGTTTATCTATTTATTTAGGTAGCTGGATTGCACAACAAGTTTTTGGCGCCGCTGCCGGGGATTGTCTAGTATTTTAACTTACAGATCAGTAGAAAGGTTTTATTTTCTTTCTTTTAATTTTATTAATCAGTACTTTTCTTTTAGGATACAGGATTTTGGTGGATGCACGGAAGGAGATCACTTCGTCCAGAGCTACTACCTATTGACGCAGAAACAGAACGCACTTTGCACAGACTAGGTAAACTGTTTGCAGCGCACCAGTCGACTGTCGCTACGAACCAGTCGACTGCTCAGAGACTTCCTTCACATAGAGCAATGGGTGAGGAAATGCCAAATCGAGTGCCAATGCAGGACAAGTTCACGCCTAAGAATATCGAGCAACCTTCCTGCATTGCGTATCAACCTAATGTCACAGGGAACATGCATCTATCTCCTCAGTTACTTAGTATGGTTCCCCACTTTAGTGGCAGACCAGATGAAGAGCCTCATCTCCATTTACAAGATTTTTTCGATCTTTGCAGGACACAAAGCGTCCAAGGGCTTACCCCTGAACAAATCAGGTTAATCTTGTTTCCTTTTTCCTTAAAACTTAACGCTAAACTATGGTATAATTCTTTGGAACCAGGATCAATAAACTCATGGGAGCAATTGGCGACAAAGTTCTTAAAAGAATTCTTTCCAGCCCAAAAGACCAAACAACTAAAAAGGGAGATTCAACTCTTCCAACAAAAGGATGGAGATTTATTTTTCGAAGCATGGAAGGATTTCAAGAACAAACTTCTCAAGTGTCCTACGCACAACATGCCTAAAGATGATCAGGTACAAGCTTTTTATGAAGGTTTAAACGATACTAACAAGGCAATTGTGGATTCAGCTTGCAACGGGATCTTAATGAGGAAAAGCGGTGAAGAGATCATTGAACTATTTGAAGAACTCAGCGAGAATTCACAACAATTCTCAACAAGGAGGGGCCCTTCGAAGAAACAGGGAGTTTACGAAATTTCTAATAGCAATAACATTCAATTAGAAATGGTAAACATGAATAAGAAAATTGATATGCTTGTTAATGCAATGTCGATGATGGGTGGAGTTAAAAATCAAACAAATGAAATTTGTGCACTCATGTAGATCATACCACTGATACATGTCCCATGTCTTCTTTCACAGATCAGGAGCATGCAAACTATGTAGGTCGAGGAGTGTTCCCACAAAAGAACAATCCCTTCTCGAACACATACAACCCAAGATGGAGGAACCATCCAAACTTCTCCTGGAGCAATAATCAGAATAATCAAGGGACTCAATTCACACAAGGACATGCACGGAACTTCCAAATGGGAAGTGGGATTGATAGGCCAGTTCAAGAACAGAAGAAGTTGGATTTTGAATCCACCGTTCTTCAATTGCTCCAACAATAACATCAAACAAGCAACCAACAAGGGCAAGCAATTCAGAAATTGGAAACGCAAATTGGGCAAATAGCAAAGGAGTTGAGCGAACGAAAGGTAGGGGAACTTCCATCACAAACTATACCAAACCCTGGAGGCCAAGAACAGCTCAAGGCAGTCACAACATTGAGAAGTGGTAAGATAATTGACAACAAAGTTGGAACACACACAGAAGAAGCAGAAACACAACCATCAAAAATTGTGGGGTCCAACAAGATAAGTGAAAAAGAAAGAACAGTTGTGCCACCATTCCCTCAAAGGTTAGTCAAGCAAAAGAAAGAACAACATTTATTTGACATCTTTGAAACTCTCAGAAAGGTAGAAATTAATATCCCCCTACTTGATGCTATTAAACAAATTCCTTCTTATGCTAAAATTTTGAAAGAATGTTGCACTCACAAAAGAACATTTCAGGTTAGGGAGGATGTGGCTTTGACAGAAGAAGTGAGCGCTGTCTTATTAAGAAAATTACCTCCTAAATTAAAAGACCCAGGTAGTTTTACTATTCCTTGCAGGATTGGTGAGCATTTCTTTGAGAAAGCACTACTAGACTTGGGGGCAAGCATCAATCTTCTTCCATACACCATCTATGAAAAGCTAGGATTGGGGGAACTCCAACCAACATCCATCACATTGCAGTTGGCGGATCGCAGTATCAAAAGACCTAGAGGTATTTTGGAAGATGTCCTAGTTCAGGTAAACGATTTTATTTTGCCTGCTGATTTTGTTGTGTTAGATATGGAGGAATCTTCAATGCCATCGTCGCTACAAATCATCCTAGGTAGGCCCTTTATGAGTACGGCTGATATAAAAATTTGTGTCAAAAAGGGTACTATAAGCATGAAAATAAATGGAGAGAAGGTTGAATTTAAAATGTTTGATACACTGAAATTTCCACACGATGATCATGAATGCTATAATGTTGATGTGGTGCAGGATATTGTTGATCAAACATTTCAGGTACATAGTGTTGAACCACTACAAGCCACAATTACACAATCTCTAACTTTATCTAATGTGGAACAAGAATACGATGACTGGGGGATTGCAGAGACAGTACATCACCTTGAAACTCCAAAGTCATACTCAGGTAAGTTTGCACCTGTGTTTGAAAAATTGGTGATTGATGACATTTTTGTTTCTGCAGATAAGTCGACTGGTGGACTATACAAGTCGACTGGTGGACCAGACAAGTTGACTGGTATACAGGCTGAGTCGATTGCACCGAGACTTCCAGACATAGAGCTTAAGCAGTTGCCCGACCATTTGAAGCATGCATATTTGGGTGAGAACCAGACGCTACCAGTGATAATTGCTGCAAACTTAAGTGCACAGGAAGAAGAGAAGTTGCTGAGGGTACTACGAGAACACAAGAGTGCAATAGGATGGACCATTGCAGACATCAAGGGAATAAGTCCATCCAAATGCATGCATCGAATACTCCTTGAAAACAACGCAAAACCAAGCAGGGAGGCACAGAGAAGGCTTAACCCAAACATGAAGGAAGTGGTAAGAGCAGAGATTCTGAAGCTACTAGATGTTGGCATCATCTACCCTATCTCAGATAGCAAATGGGTAAGTCCTATACATGTAGTGCCTAAGAAAAGTGGAGTCACAGTGGTGACAAATGAAGAGAATGAGCTTATCCCTACTAGAGTGACTACAGGTTGGAGGGTTTACATTGATTACAGGAAACTGAATAATGAAACCAGGAAAGATCACTTCCCTCTTCCTTTTATTGATCAAATGTTAGAAAGATTAGCAGGATATAGTCATTATTGTTTTTTAGATGGTTATAGTGGCTATAATCAAATTGCTATTGCTCCAGAAGATCAAGAAAAAACCACTTTTACATGTCCTTTTGGTACTTTTGCATACAGGAGGATGCCCTTTGGATTGTGCAATGCACCAGCAACATTTCAAAGATGCATGATGAGTATATTTTCAGACATGGTGGAAAGGTTCATCGAGGTATTTATGGATGACTTTAGTGTTTTTGGATCTTGTTTTGATGAATGCCTTAACCATTTGCAGCTTGTGCTTAAAAGATGTGAAGAATGCAATTTAGTGCTGAATTGGGAAAAGTGCCATTTCATGGTACAACAAGGTATTGTCTTGGGACACGTGGTGTCAAAAAGAGGCATAAAGGTAGACAAAGAAAAAATCAATATAATATCAAAACTACCCCCTCCCACGACAGTCAAGGGTGTTAGGAGTTTTCTTGGACATGCAGGGTTCTATAGAAGATTTATAAAAGATTTTTCAAAAATCTCCAAACCCCTTTGTGATTTGTTGGCTAAGGATGTTGAGTTTGTATGGACAGAAGAGTGCACAAAAGCTTTTATTACATTGAAAAATCTTCTCATTTCTGTACCTATTGTCATGGCACCAGATTGGAGCCATCCTTTCGAGCTCATATGTGATGCAAGTGATTACGCCTTAGGAGCTGTTTTAGGTCAACGAATCAATAAGAAACCCCATGTTATTTACTATGCTTCTCGAACTCTAAACGATGCACAGCTAAATTATTCCATGACTGAAAAAGAAATGTTAGCTGTTATATTTGCTGTAGAGAAGTTTAGATCCTATTTGATTGGCTCTAAAGTTATTGTTTTTACTGACCATGCTGCCTTGAGATATTTGTTTGCTAAAAAGGATGCTAAGCCTAGGTTAATCAGATGGGTGCTGTTGCTTCAAGAATTCGATCTTGAGATTAGAGATAAAAAAGGAAGCGACAATGTTGTTGCAGATCACATGTCCAGGCTACTGCAGGAGGAAGAGAGAATTGTGCCGCCACTTAATGAAAATTTCCCAGATGAACATCTATTTGAAATAAACATATCATCGGGACAGTCGACTGGTAACAGGACCAGTCGACTGGTATCTCATTGCTCAAATTTTCTATGGTTTGCTGACATTGTAAATTATCTCACTGCTCGTGTTTTCCCTCCAGGTATGACAAGTCAGGAAAGAAAGAGACTGGTGGCTATGTGCAAGCACTATTATTGGGATGATCCTTATTTGTTCAAATTTTGCCCTGATCAAATTATAAGAAGATGTGTGGCAGAAGAAGAGCAATTGAGTATTCTACAACATTGCCACCAATATGCATGTGGAGGACATTTTGGACCAAAAAGAACAGCACTCAAGGTATTGCAATCTGGATTTTATTGGCCTAAAGTATTCAAAGATGCTTTTTCTTTTTGCAGGTCTTATGACAAATGTCAAAGGACAGGCAACATCTCTTCTAGAAATCAAATGCCACTGCAAAACATCCAAGTGATCGAGCTTTTTGATGTGTGGGGAATCGACTTCATGGGTCCCTTCCCTAACTCATTTGGTTATTTATATATACTTGTTGGTGTGGATTATGTGTCTAAATGGGTCGAGGCTGTCCCCTCAAGAACTAATGATCACAAAGTTGTTGTCAAGTTTTTGCAGGAAAACATTTTCACTAGGTTTGGGACACCTCGAGCAATAATAAGTGATGGAGGAAGCCACTTCAATAACTTTCCATTTGCTTCTTTGATGAAGAAATATGGTATCACATATAGAGTGGGCACCCCATATCATCCCCAAACGAGTGGACAGGTGGAGATTAGCAACAGAGAAATTAAGAGCATTTTGGAAAAGACAGTCAACACAAGGAGACAGGATTGGTCGCTGCGCTTGAATGATGCATTATGGGCCTACCGAACAGCATACAAAACACCTATCGGCATGTCCCCATACCGTTTGGTTTTTGGAAAAGCATGTCATCTACCAGTGGAGTTGGAGCACAAAGCTTATTGGGCCATTAAAAGGTTCAATTTCGATATGAAACAAGCAGGCGACAAAAGACGATTACAACTAAATGAGCTTGAAGAGTTGAGGCATGACGCTTATGAAAATGCAAAATTGTACAAGGAAAGGACAAAGTTGTACCATGACAAACAGCTAGCAAGGAAGGAGTTTTATGAAGGACAGAAGGTATTGATATACAACTCAAGATTAAGACTTTTTCCAGGCAAGCTTATGTCAAGATGGTATGGGCCATACACTGTCACGAGAGTCTTCCCACATGGCGCTTTGGAGGTTCATAGCAAAGAGAAGAATCAAACATTTAAGGTGAACGGGCATAGAGCGAAGCCATACATAGAGATGAGCATAGACCCGCAAGAGGAAGATGTGAATCTTCAAACCATTCAATACATGGCATGACCTCATCAAGTCTAGCTGAAGACAGAAAACACAGCGCTTATTGGGAGGCAACCCAACTTTCAGGGGAGTATTTACACTTTCCCTCTATTTTCTTTTATTTATTCATCTTTTATTTTCATTTTTTATTTTCAGTCTCTCCTTACTAGATGGTGACACATGCCTATTCTTAAATTTTTCTTTCGAACATTGAGGACAATGTTCCGTCTAAGTTTGGGGGTATTAGGGTTAGTCTTTTGAAATTTCTTATAACATAAGAAGAAGGATACTTATTTACTTTAGGATTGTTGAGTTTCATAAATTCCCTACAAGATTATATGAGTCATGCAATTATACATAATAAACAAATGTAATGCTTTTTCTGGTGATCATTCCCTTTAAATCTAGTCCTAAATTGAGTTTAAGTAAATAGAGTGATAATATATATATATATATATGAATAAAGTCAATCTACTCCAATGTTTTGAGTG
This sequence comes from Hemerocallis citrina, assembly GCA_017893485.1. NCBI lineage: Eukaryota > Viridiplantae > Streptophyta > Magnoliopsida > Asparagales > Asphodelaceae > Hemerocallis > Hemerocallis citrina. The sequence continues at coordinate 288,897,166 of CM030362.1, forward strand.
CTTAGTAACTAGGGGTATTCATCACCAATGTTTACCTTTACGTCAAACGACAACTTGAAATATGAGTATGCAAAGCACTTTAGAGTTTGTGACTTGCTGAGTAACCGGGTGGATTCATCACAAATGTTTTGCACTCGCGTCAAAAGGCAAGTGACAACTTTAGAGAAGAGACTTAACATTAAAAAAAAAAAAAAAAAAAAAAAAAAAAAAAAAAAAAAAAAACTCTACTTTGCTACTCGGTTTGTAGTAGAGAAAAGGGGATAATCACAGATTGAGTAATTACATACTATAACTATAATTAATTGCATGACAAGTATGGTTGAGTTTGAAGTTATGAATAAACAATTGCACTAGAGAAAGTGGGTATGGTTAATTTTACTTTTTCTGAAATTGTTTATACCTTTCTATGTTGATGCCCACATAATAAGAACTCTTGGTGGTTAAGGCTGTCATTATTATTATACCCTTGTTCATAATTCTAGTTTGCTTGAGGACAAGCAAAAATCTAAGTTTGGGGGTATTTGATGAACACAAGAATATTCACATTTAGGAGCAATAATCTTACTATAAATGCACATTTAAAAGCTCTATATGTGATATTTAACCCTTATTTTCTCTTTTCAATAGGAAACAGCCGATAACAGCAAAACAAAGCAGATTCCAGACCAATACAGACTACAGCAGAGATCAGTCGACTAATTCCTCAGCCAGTCGACCGGACAGAGAGTTTGCTAAGCCTCGGCACAGTCGACTTCCCCAAACACCAGTCGACTTGACCGAGAAATCGTGAAGCCACAGATGTCTCAGTACCAGTCGACCTACATCCAAGGCAGTCGACTGGTATGCGGCGGAGTGAAAGGATAAGATGCAGCCGAATCTAAATCTAAATCTATCCAAACCCAGGCTATATGCGAATAATAACTTCTCCAACGAATCAACGCCAGAGACAGGGGATTGGCAAGAGCACGAGGTTAGCAGATAAAGAATAAAAGAAGAAAAGAGAAAGATATAAATCGCCGATCAAATAAGGAAAGAAATAATAAAAAGAGAGGGACTTTCCTGAAAAAGGGGAAACCCTAATTCCTCAGCCGTGTTCTATAAATACCAACCAAGAAGCATGAATGAGGGCTCGCTCTTCTTCCACGTTCCTAATCACCGAATCACAAGTTCCAGAGTCATCAACAAGAAGCACTTTTATCAGCATCCAAGAAGAAGAAAGGAGATCAAGCATTAAGAAAAGAACGGCCGGTCGACTGTGTGACAGCCAGCCGACCTCTCTGACCGAACTAAACCAGTTTATTCCTTCTCTTTTCAATTCTTTTATGTTAATCATGTATTCGAACTTGTTGATCAATAAAAGTATTATTATGTGGAACTAAATTCATAGTTGGGTAGATTGAAGCCGTAGTTATGTAGTGCTATATTCTTCTGAATTCTTCTATTTACTTATTGATTGAATCTGAGCGAATTGATAAAGATTTATGATAATCAAACTTGTTCTCAAGTTCTGAGAGCAGTCGACTGAGGTGAGAGACAGTCGACTGACATACAGAACTTGAGAATATCAAGTTTGCATTACCATCCATCTGAACCCGTTAAATGAGCATATTGAGACGACCCGTATCTCGTGCCCGTAACTTGTAACAAAGGAATCTTTAGGGGTTCTTGGTTCAATCAACTTAAGGGATCTAGATTTGATACCAATTTTTAGAACCTTGAGTGTTTGTTCGTTTCCACTGATCTTGTGTTTTCTTTAGGTACAACTTAGTAGATACCATGCTAAACACTTAATGAAAGAAACGAATTAGAGTAGATACCATGCCTAATTCTTGGCTTAGGAAAACAGTACTTTGAGGAGTAGACACCATGCCCTTGAAGGGAACAAACATGAGTAATAAGAAGAAGTTCAGAAGGTGACTTAGCATTACTGACTATTGGTGGAGATCTAAACCCAACTACTTCATAAACATTTGTGATTCAGCATTTTCTAATTTAGTTTTGATCATTTAACTTCTTTTAGACTTTTAGACCAACCCTTTATGATTCTCATTCTTTTTATTGATTAGTAAGTTAAAGTCTACAATCTCTGTGGGATCGACCCTTGCTATTGCTACGCTTCTATAAACGATTCGTACACTTGCGAGGTTTTTAATTTGTGTCTAGTTTATCTATTTATTTAGGTAGCTGGATTGCACAACATTGACTGGTATTCAGAGATAGTCGACTTAGTCGAGAGAAAAATAAGTAATTATAACAACTGATCAGTCGACTTGGTGAAATGTCAGTCGACTGGTCAGAGAAGGAAAAAAATAAGTATATATATAAAAAATACGGGACAGTCGACTTCGTGAAATCGCAGTCGACTTAACAGAAATATTTTCAACAAATATCAAGAAAATTACATATCCCTAGTTCTCTTCTTAAAGAAATAAAAGTATCTTCTTTAAGGGGTTTTGTAAAGATATCAGCTACTTGTTTATCAGTAGAGATAAAGTCTAAAGATATGTCTCCTTTTAAAACATGATCACGTAGGAAATGATGTCGAATATCAATATGTTTTGTATGTGAATGTTGAACCTGATTTTTAGATAAATTAATTACACTGGTATTATCACACATTATTGAAGGTTTGTCAAAAGAAATACCATAATCTAATAAGGTTTGTTTCATCCACAAAATTTGTGCACATGCCAAACTTGCAGCGATATATTCAGCTTCTGTAGTAGATAGGGACACTGAATTTTGCTTTTTACTGCACCAAGAAACTAGTGAATGTCCCAAAAAGTGACATGTCCCACTAGTGCTCTTGCGATCAGTTTTACTACCAGCAAAATCAGCATCACTGTACGGCAAAAGTTGGAAATTATCATTGCGTGGATAAAATAAACCATAATCAGATGTGCCTTTAATATATCTTAAAATTCGTTTCACAGCTTTTAAATGAGATTCTTTAGGACTAGACTGATATCTAGCACACAAACATACACTGAACATAATATCTGGTCTACTAGCAGTAATGTATAAGAGTGAACCAATCATACCTCGATAGAGTTTCTGATCGACACTCTTACCTAATATATCTTTGTCAAGGGTAGTAGTAGTAGCCATAGGTGTGGATTTACTACTTGTACTATCCATGTTAAACTGTTTAAGTAATTCCTTTGCATATTTTCCTTGATTAATAAATATGCCATTTGAAGACTGTTTAATTTGTAGTCCAAGGAAATAATTGAGTTCACCCATGTGACTCATCTCAAACTCGTTTTTCATGGTGTTAGCAAACTCTTGACATAGATTATTATTAGTAGAACCAAAAACTATATCATCAACATATATTTGTATGATTAAAATATCATTCTTAATTCTCTTGATAAACAAGGTAGTATCTACTTTACCTATCTCAAACCCTGTTTCTAAAAGAAAAGTTTTCAAGCGATCATACCAAGCACGTGGTGCTTGTTTAAGACCGTATAAAGCCTTTTTCAATTTAAAAACATGGTTTGGGAATTATTCATGTTCAAAACCTGGTGGTTGTTTAACATAAACATTCTCTTTAATAAACCCGTTAAGAAAAGTACTTTTAACATCCATTTGATAAAGTATAAAATTCATAAAACAAGCAAAAGATAATAAAATACGAATTGATTCTAATCTAGCAACAGGAGCATATGTTTCATCAAAATCTATGCCTTCTTCTTGATTATATCCTTGAGCAACTAGTCTAGCTTTGTTCCTAACAACTTGTCCTGATTCATCTAACTTATTTTTAAATACCCATTTGGTACCAATTATAGTATGATGAGGAGGTCGTGGAACTAAATCTCATACATCATTTCTTATGAATTGGTTTAACTCATCTTGCATGGCATTCATCCAAAATTCATTCTCACATGCTTCTTGTATATTTTTCGGTTCAAAATCCGACAAGAAGGCTGTATGAGATATCATATTAATATGTGATCGTGTCTGAATACAATGGGAGATGTCACCAATTATTAAGTCATGAGGATGATCTCTAACTTCAACAAAAGATTTTGGTAAAGTTGAAGGTATCACAATAGGATCAGTCGACTTGACAAGTTCCTCAGTCGACTGGTTTACATCAGTCGACTTGATGTCCTTATCGGTTGACTTATCTGCGAGACTAATTTGTTCTAAAAATGTAATTACTTTATTTAAAGGTGATGAATCAGTTTCATCATCTTTAATTAAATTTGATGAAGACAGAGATTCATCGAATGTAACATGCATTGATTCTTCAATAGTCATTGTTGACTTGTTGAAAATTCTATATGCTTTACTCCTATTTGAGTATCCTATAAAGATACCCTCATTAGATCTAGGATCAAATTTATCCAAATTATCTTTAGTGTTCAGAATAAAACACTTACAACCAAATGTCTTAAAATAAGAGACTTTGGGAATTTTGTTAAAAAATAACTCATAACAAGTTTTCTTTAGCTTAGGTCTTATTAGAATCCTGTTTAAAACATAACAAGCTGTAGCAACGGCTTCAGCCCAAAAATACTTAGGTAAATTGCTTTCAACAAGCATGGTACGTGTGCATTCTTGCAAAGTCCTATTTTTCCTTTCAACCACTCAATTTTGTGGTGAAGCTCTAGGAAATGCAAATGAATGTGTTATACCATTCTTGTTGCAATATTCTGTAAACGTTTCATTTTCAAATTCTCCACCATGATCACTTCTAATAGTGACTATGGTTAGAGATCTTTGGTTTTGAATTCGTTTACAAAAATTTGCAAATTCATCAAAAGTATCATTTTTATGTTTTAAAAAGAATGTCCAAGTGAATCGTAAAAAATCATCTACTAAAACAAATACATATCTACTTTTATTTAAAGAAGCAACTCTAGTAGGGCCAAATAAATCCATATGAATTTACTCAAGTGGCCTACTAGTAGAGATTACTTCTTTTGTTTTAAAAGTGGATTTGATTTGTTTTCCTAGTTGACATGCATCACATAACTTATCCTTTTTAAAGGATAGTTTTGGCAGTCCTTTAACTAGGTTATACTTAGATATTTTAAAGAGATTTTTCATATTCACATGACCAAATCGTCTATGCCAAAGTCAAGAATCATTATTAGAAGCTATTAAACAAAAATCATTTGAAAACTCATTTGTATTCAAACATAATTCATAAATGTTGTTTTTGCGAAAACCTTGAAAAATAATGTTTTGCATAGTAGAATCATAAATTAAGCAAGCATCTTTTTCAAATACAATTTTATAACCTTTATCACGTAGTTGACTAATACTTAACAAATTATATTTTAGTCCACTAACTAACAAAACATTTTCTATAGTAGGATTAGTATTTTTACCAACCATGCCGATTCCTATGACTTTTCCTTTGTTGTTATCACCAAAGTTAATGTTGTTGGTTTCTAGTTACCTAAATAAATTGATAAAACTAGACACAAATTATAAAACCTCGCAAGTGCACGAATCGTTTGACAAAGCGTAGCAATAGCAAGGGTCGATCCCACAGAGATTGTAGACTTTAACTAACTAGTCAACAGAAAGTAATAAAAATCATAAAGAGTTGTTCTAAAGGTCTAAAAGAAATAAAAAGCTTAAAACTGAATGAAGAAGTGTTGAATCACAAATATTTATGAAATAGTTGGGTTTAGATTGTCACCAATAGTCAGTAATGCTAAGTCACCTTCTGAACTTCTTCTTATTACTCATGTTTGTTCACTTCAAGGGCATGGTATCTACTCCTTAAAGTATTGTTTCCCTAGGCCAAGAATTAGGCATGGTATCTACTCTAATTCGTTTCTTTCATTAAGTGTCTAGCATGGTATCTACTAAGTTGTGCTTAAAGAAAACATAAGATCAGTGGAAACGAACAAACACTCAATGTCCTAGAAATTGGTATCAGATCTAGGTCCCTTAAGTTGATTGAACCAGGAACCCCTAAAGATCCCTTTGTTACAAGCTATGAACACGAGATACGGGTCGTCTCAATATGCTCACATAACAGATTCAGATCTACAATACACAAACTCATAATCCCAGGTTCGGATCAGTCGACTGGCTGTCACTTCAGTCGACTGCAGTCTACTGGCTGTCACTTCAGTTGACTGCCCTAGGTTTCTGAACTAGTTTGATTACTATAAATCTATTCCAATACAAACGGATTCAATCAATAAGTAAACTAGAAGAGTTCAGCAGAATATAGCACTACATAACTACGGCTTCAATCTACCCAACTATAAAATTAGTTCCACATAATAATATTTTTATTAATCAACAAGTTTGAATACATGATAAACATAAAAGAATAGAGAGAGGAGAAATAAACTAATGAACTCCGGCAATAAGGTCGACTGGCTGTCACACAGTCGACTGCCTTCGAATACTGGATCTTCTCTCTTTCTTTGTTGCTGATAGAATAAGGCCCTGTTGATGACTTGAATGCGCAGAAACTCTTGTGATTCGGTAGTTTTGGAATGTTGAAGAGAACCCCCGAATGATATCCCTTTTCTGATATTTATAGAACACCGCTGATGAATTAGGGTTTCCCCTTTTTTTTTAGGGAAGTCATTCTTTAATTGATTTGATGCTTTATTTCTTTCTTGTTTCTTCTTCCCTTCCTTATCTGTTTACCACGTGCTCTTGGAAATCCCCAGTCTTTAGATTTGATTCTTCGTATAAAATCTGGATCCACATAGATTCGAAATTATATGCAGGTGTATCTTTGAATATCTTATCTGTTTACTCCGCCGCAAACCAGTCGACTTGTCTTCGAACCAGTCGACTGAGTCGAGACTTCTGAAGATTTCATAATTGATCAGACTAGTCGACTGTCCTTGAGAGTAACTCGACTGTGACGAGACATCTGTGTAAGCTTGAGTTCTCTGTCCAGTCGCCTGTTGTGGAGAACCAGTCGACTGATGCTTCTATAATCTTCTGAGTTCATCCTTAAGATCCTGAATTTGCTTCGTTTCGCTGTCTTGAGCTGTTTCCTATGGAAAAGAGAAAATAAGAGTTAAATACCATATATAGAGCTTTTAAATGTCTAATTTCATTAAGATTATTGCCTCTAAATGTGAATAATAATGTGTTCATCAAATACCCCCAAACTTAGATTTTTGCTTGTCCTCAAGCAAACTAGAATTATGAACAAGGGGAAAATAATAATGACAGCCTTAATCACCAAGAGTTCTTATTATGTGGGCATCAACATAGAAAGGTATAAACAATTTTAGATAAAGTAAAATTAAACATACCCACTTTCTCCAGTGCAATTGTTCATTCATAACTCCAAACTCAACCATACTTGTCATGCAATTAATTATAGTTATAGTATGTAATTACTCAATCTTTGATTATCCCCTTTTCTCTACTACAAACCGAGTAGCAAACTAGAGTTTTTTTTTTTTTTTTTTTTTTTTTTTTAGTCGCTTTTTTTTTTAGTCGCTTCTCTAAAGTTGTCACTTGCCTTTTTACGCGAATGCGAAACATTTGTGATGAATCCACCCGGTTACTCAGCAAGTCACAAACTCTAGGGTGCTTTGCATACTCATATTTCAAGTTGCCGTTTGACGTAAAGGTAAACATTGGTGATGAATACCCCTAGTTGCTAAGCACTCAAAACATTGGAGTAGATTGACTTTATTCAAGTATATAGTTATATATATATATTTTTTTATCACTCTATTTACTTAAACTCAATTTAGGACTAGATCTAAAGGGAATGATCACCAGAAAGAAAGCATCACATTTGTTTATTATCTATAATTGCATGACTCATATAATCTTGTAGGGAATTATAAAACGCAACAATCCTAAAGTAAATAAGTATACTTACTCTTACTTTATAAGAAATTGTTTATCCTAAAAAAAATTCAAAAGACTCTACTACCCCTAATACCCCCAAACTTAGATGGAACATTGTCCTCAATGTTCGAAAGAAAATTTAAAAATAGGCATATGTTACATCTAGTAAGGAGAGAAAAATAAATAATAACTCAAAGAAAAATAATAATGAATAACTGAAAGAAAATAAAGGGAAAGTGTAAATACTCCCCTGAAAAATTGGGTTGCCTCCCAATAAGCGCTGTGTTTTCTGTCTTCAGCTAGACTTGATGAGGTCATGCCATGTATTGAACGGTTTGAAGATTCACATCTTCCTCTTGCGGTCCTATGCTCGTCTCTGTGTATGGCTTCGCTCTATGCCCGTTCACCTTAAATGTTTGATTTTGTTCCTTGCTATGAACCTCCAACGCTCCATGTGGAAAGACTCTTGTTACAGTATATGGCCCATACCATCTTGACATAAGCTTGCCTGGAAAAAGTCTCAATCTTGAGTTGTATATCAATACCTTCTGCCCTTCATAAAACTCCTTCCTTGCTAACTGTTTGTCATGGTACAACTTGGTTCTTTCCTTGTACAATTTTGCATTTTCATAAGCGTCGTGCCTCAACTCTTCAAGCTCATTTAGTTGTAGTCTTCTTTTGTCACCTGCTTGTTTCATATCGAAATTAAACCTTTTGATGGCCCAATATGCTTTGTGCTCCAACTCAACTGGCAAATGACAGGCTTTTCCAAACACCAAACGGTATGGTGACATGCCAATGGGTGTTTTGTATGCGGTTCTATAGGCCCATAATGCATCGTTCAAGCGCAACGACCAATCCTTCCTTCTTGTGTTTACTGTCTTTTCCAAAATGCTTTTGATTTCCCTGTTGCTAATCTCCACCTGCCCACTAGTTTGAGGATGATATGGGGTGCCCACTCTATGTGTGATACCATATTTCTTCATCAAGGAAGCAAATGGAAAATTATTGAAGTGGCTACCTCCATCACTTATTATTGCGCGCGGTGTCCCAAACCGAGTGAAAATGTTTTCCTGCAAAAACTTGACAACAACTTTGTGATCATTAGTTCTTGAGGGGACAGCCTCGACCCATTTAGACACATAATCCACACCAACAAGTATATATAAATAACCAAATGAGTTAGGAAAGGGACCCATGAAGTCGATTCCCCAAGCGTCAAAAAGCTCGATCACTTGGATGTTTTGCAGTGGCATTTGATTTCTAGAAGAGATGTTGCCTGTCCTTTGGCATTTGTCACAAGTCCTGCAAAAAGAAAAGGCATCTTTGAATACTTTAGGCCAATAAAACCCAGATTGCAGTACCTTAAGTGCTGTTCTTTTTGGTCCAAAATGTCCTCCGCATGCATATTGGTGGCAATGTTTTAGAATACTCAATTGCTCTTCTTCTGCCACACATCTTCTTATTATTTGATCAGGGAAAAATTTGAACAAATAAGGATCATCCCAATAGTAGTGCTTGCACAGAGCCACCAGTCTCTTTCTTTCCTGACTTGTCATACCTGGAGGGAAAACATGAGCGGTTAGATAATTTACAATGTCAGCAAACCATGGAAAATTTGAGCAGTAAGATACCAGTCGACTGGTCCTGGTACCAGTCGACTGTCCCGAGGATAAGTGTATTTCAAAGAGATGTTCATCTGGGAAAGTCTCATCAAGTGGCGGCACAATTCTTTCTTCTTCCTGCAGTAGCCTGGACATGTGATCTGCAACAACATTGTCGCTTCCTTTTTTATCTCTAATCTCAAGATCGAATTCTTGAAGCAACAGCACCCATCTGATCAACCTAGGCTTAGCATCCTTTTTAGCAAACAAATATCTTAAGGCAGCATGGTCAGTAAAAACAATAACTTTAGAACCAATTAAATATGATCTAAACTTCTCTACAGCAAAAATAATAGCCAACATTTCTTTTTCAGTAGTGGAATAATTTAGCTGTGCATCATTTAAAGTTCGAGAAGCATAGTAGATAACATGAGGTTTCTTATTGATTCGTTGACCTAAAACAGCCCCTAAAGCATAATCACTTGCATCACACATGATCTCGAAAGGATGGCTCCAATCTGGTGCCATGACAATAGGTGCAGAAATGAGAAGATTTTTTAATGTAACAAAAGCATTTGTGCACTCTTCTGTCCATACAAACTCAACATCCTTAGCCAACAAGTCACAAAGGGGTTTGGAGATTTTTGAGAAATCTTTTATGAATCTTCTATAAAACCCTGCATGTCCTAGAAAACTCCTAACACCCTTAACTGTAGTGGGAGGGGGTAGTTTTGATATTATATCGATTTTTGCTTTGTCTACCTCTATTCCCCTTTTGGACACCACGTGTCCCAACACTATACCTTGTTGTACCATAAAATAGCACTTTTCCCAATTCAGCACTAAATTGCATTCTTCACATCTTTTAAGCACAAGCTGCAAATGGTTAAGGCATTCATCAAAACAAGATCCAAAAACACTAAAATCATCCATAAATACCTCAATGAACCTTTCCACCATGTCTGAAAATATACTCATCATGCATCTTTGAAATGTAGCTGGAGCATTGCACAATCCAAAGGGCATCCTCCTGTATGCAAAAGTACCAAAAGGACATGTAAAAGTGGTTTTTTCTTGATCTTCTGGGGCAATAGCAATTTGATTATAGCCACTATACCCATCTAAGAAACAATAATGACTATATCCTGCTAATCTTTCTAACATTTGATCAATAAAAGGAAGAGGGAAGTGATCTTTCCTGGTTTCATTGTTCAGTTTCCTATAATCAATGCATACCCTCCAACCTGTGGTCACTCTAGTAGGGATAAGCTCATTCTCTTCATTTGTCACCACTGTGACTCCACTTTTCTTAGGCACAACATGTATAGGACTTACCCATTTGCTATCTGAGATCGGGTAGATAATGCCAACATCTAGTAGCTTCAGAATTTCTGCTCTTACCACTTCCTTCATGTTTGGGTTAAGCCTTCTCTGTGCCTCCCTGCTTGGTTTTGCATTGTTTTCAAGGAGTATTCTGTGCATGCATTTGGATGGACTTATTCCCTTGATATCTGCAATGGTCCATCCTATTGCACTCTTGTGTTCTCGTAGTACCCTTAGCAGCTTATCTTCTTCCTGTGCACTCAGGTTCGCAGCAATTATCACTGGTAGCGTCTGGTTCTCGCCCAAATATGCGTGCTTCAAATGATCGGGCAACTGCTTAAGCTCTGGGTCTGTAAGTCTTGGTGCAGTCGACTGGTCCCTGGTTACAGTCTGGACAGTCGACTGATCCTCTGCGGCAGTCGACTTGTCCAGTGCACCAGTCGACTTATCTGCAGAAACAAAAAGTTCATCAGTCACCAATTGTTCAAATGCTGGTGCAAACTTACCTGAGTATGACTGTGAAGTGTCAAGGTGATGTATTGTCTCTGCAATCTCCCAGTCATCATATTCCTGTTCAACATTAGATAAAGTTAGAGACTGTGTAATTGTGGCTTGTAGTGGTTCTACGCTATGTACCTGAAATGTGTGATCAACAATATCCTGCACCACATCAACATTATAGCATTCATGATCATCATGTGGAAATTTCAGTGTATCAAACATTTTAAATTCAACCTTCTCTCCATTTATTTTCATGCTTATGGTACCCTTTTTGACACAAATTTTTATATCAGCCGTACTCATAAAGGGTCTACCTAGAATGATTGGTAGAGATGATGGCATTGAAGATTCCTCCATGTCTAACACAACAAAATCAGCAGGAAAAATGAAATCGTTTACCTGAACTAGGACATCTTCCAAAATACCTCTAGGTCTTTTGATACTGCGATCTGCCAACTGCAACGTGATGGATGTTGGTTGGAGTTCCCCCAATCCTAGCTTTTCATAGATGGTGTATGGGAGAAGATTGATGCTTGCCCCCAAGTCTAGTAGTGCTTTCTCAAAGAAGTGCTCGCCAATCCTGCAAGGAATAGTAAAACTACCTGGGTCTTTTAATTTGGGGGGCAGTTTTCTTAGTAAGACAGTGCTCACTTCTTCTGTCAAGGCCACATCCTCCCTAACCTGAAATGTTCTTTTGTGAGTACAACATTCTTTCAAAAATTTAGCATAAGAAGGAATTTGTTTAATAGCATCAAGTAGGGGGATATTAATTTCTACCTTTCTGAGAGTTTCAAAGATGTCAAATAAATGTTGATCTTTCTTTTGTTTGACTAACCTTTGAGGGAATGGTGGCACAACTGTTCTTTCTTTTTCACTTACCTTGTTGGACCCCACAACTTTTGATGGTTGTTCTTCTTTTTCTTCGGTTTGTGTTCCAACTTTGTTGTCAATTATCTTACCACTTCTTAATGTTGTGACTGCCTTGAGCTGTTCTTGGCCTCCAGGGTTTGGTATAGTTTGTGATGGAAGTTCCCATGCCTTTCGCTCGCTTAATTCTTTAGCAATTTGGCCAATCTGTGTTTCCAACTTCTGAATTGCTTGCCCTTGTTGGTTGCTTGTTTGATGTTGTTGTTGGAGCAATTGAAGAACAGTGGATTCAAAATCCAACTTCTTCTGTTCTTGTACTGGCCTATCCATCCCACTTCCCATTTGGAAGTTCCGTGCATGTCCTTGTGTGAATTGAGTCCCTTGATTATTCTGATTATTGCTCCATGAGAAGTTTGGATGGTTCCTCCACCCTGGGTTGTATGTGTTCGAGAAGGGATTGTTCTTTTGTGGGAACACTCCTCGACCTACATAGTTTGCATGCTCCTGATCTGTGAAAGAAGACATAGGACATGTATCAGTGGTATGATCTACATGAGAACAAATTGCACAAATTTCATTTGTTTGATTTTTAACTCCACCCATCATGGACTTTGCATTAATATGCATATCAATTTTCTTATTCATGTTTACCATTTCCAATTGAATGTTATTGCTACTAGAAATTTCATAAACTCCCTGTTTTTTCGAAGGGCCCCTCCTTGTTGAGAATTGTTGTGAATTCTCGCTGAGTTCTTCAAATAGTTTTATGGCCTCTTCGCCGCTTTTCCTCATCAAGATCCCATTGCAAGCTGAATCCACAATTGCCTTATTAGTATCATTTAAACCTTCATAAAAAGCTTGTACCTGATCATCTTTAGGCATGTTGTGTGTTGGACACTTGAGAAGTTTGTTCTTGAAATCTTTCCATGCTTCGAAAAATAAGTCTCCATCCTTTTGTTGGAAGAGTTGAATCTCCCTTTTCAGTTGTTTGGTCTTTTGGGCTGGAAAGAATTCTTTTAAGAACTTTGTCGCCAATTGCTCCCATGAGTTTATTGATCCTGGTTCCAAAGAATTATACCATAGTTTAGCATTATGTTTTAAGGAAAAAGGAAACAAAATTAACCTGATTTGTTCAGGGGTAAGCCCTTGGACGCTTTGTGTCCTGCAAAGATCGAAAAAATCTTGTAAATGGAGATGAGGCTCTTCATCAGGTCTGCCACTAAAATGGGGAACCATACTAAGTAACTGAGGAGATAGATGCATGTTCCCTGTGACATTTGGTTGACACGCAATGCAGGAGGGTTGTTCAATGTTCTTAGGCGTAAATTTATCCTGCATTGGTACGCGATTGGGTATTTCTTCTACCATGACTGCTGGTGACTGAGGTCTCTGAGCAGTCGACTGGGTCGTGTGGGCAGTCGACTGGTTGGTCGCAATCAGTCGACCTAATCTGTGCAAAGTGCGTTCTGTTTCTGCGTCAATTGGTAGTAGCTCTGGACGAAGTGATCTCCTTCCGTGCATCCACCGAAAATCCTGTAACCTAAAAGAAAAATATATTAATAAAACTAAAAGAAAGAAAATAAAAATTTCCTACTGATCTGTAAGTTAAAATACTAGACAATCCCCGGCAGCGGTGCCAAAAACTTGTTGTTGGTTTCTAGTTACCTAAATAAATAGATAAAACTAGACACAAATTATAAAACCTCGCAAGTGCACGAATCGTTTGACAAAGCGTAGCAATAACAAGGGTCGATCCCACAGAGATTGTAGACTTTAACTAACTAGTCAACAGAAAGTAATAAAAATCATAAAGAGTTGTTCTAAAGGTCTAAAAGAAATAAAAAGCTTAAAACTGAATGAAGAAGTGTTGAATCACAAATATTTATGAAATAGTTGGGTTTAGATTGTCACCAATAGTCAGTAATGCTAAGTCACCTTCTGAACTTCTTCTTATTACTCATGTTTGTTCACTTCAAGGGCATGGTATCTACTCCTTAAAGTATTGTTTCCCTAGGCCAAGAATTAGGCATGGTATCTACTCTAATTCGTTTCTTTCATTAAGTGTCTAGCATGGTATCTACTAAGTTGTGCTTAAAGAAAACATAAGATCAGTGGAAACGAACAAACACTCAATGTCCTAGAAATTGGTATCAGATCTAGGTCCCTTAAGTTGATTGAACGAGGAACCCCTAAAGATCCCTTTGTTACAAGTTATGAACATGAGATTCGGGTCGTCTCAATATGCTCACATAACAGATTCAGATCTACAATACACAAACTCATAATCCCAGGTTCGGATCAGTCGACTGGCTGTCACTTCAGTCGACTGCAGTCTACTGGCTGTCACTTCAGTTGACTGCCCTAGGTTTCTGAACTAGTTTGATTACTATAAATCTATTCCAATACAAATGGATTCAATCAATAAGTAAACTAGAAGAGTTCAGCAGAATATAGCACTACATAACTACGGCTTCAATCTACCCAACTATAAAATTAGTTCCACATAATAATATTTTTATTAATCAACAAGTTTGAATACATGATAAACATAAAAGAATAGAGAGAGGAGAAATAAACTAATGAACTCCGGCAATAAGGTCGACTGGCTGTCACACAGTCGACTGCCTTCGAATACTGGATCTTCTCTCTTTCTTTGTTGCTGATAGAATAAGGCCCTGTTGATGACTTGAATGCGCAGAAACTCTTGTGATTCGGTAGTTTTGGAATGTTGAAGAGAACCCCCGAATGATATCCCTTTTCTGATATTTATAGAACACCGCTGATGAATTAGGGTTTCCCCTTTTTTTTAGGGAAGTCATTCTTTAATTGATTTGATGCTTTATTTCTTTCTTGTTTCTTCTTCCCTTCCTTATCTGTTTACCACGTGCTCTTGGAAATCCCCAGTCTTTAGATTTGATTCTTCGTATAAAATCTGGATCCACATAGATTCGAAATTAGATGCAGGTGTATCTTTGAATATCTTATCTGTTTACTCCGCCGCAAACCAGTCGACTTGTCTTCGAACCAGTCGACTGAGTCGAGACTTCTGAAGATTTCATAATTGATCAGACTAGTCGACTGTCCTTGAGAGTAAGTCGACTGTGGAGACATCTGTGTAAGCTTGAGTTCTCTGTCCAGTCGCCTGTTGTGGAGAACCAGTCGACTGATGCTTCTGTAATCTTCTGAGTTCATCCTTAAGATCCTGAATTTGCTTCGTTTCGCTGTCTTGAGCTGTTTCCTATGGAAAAGAGAAAATAAGAGTTAAATACCACATATAGAGCTTTTAAATGTCTAATTTCATTAAGATTATTGCCTCTAAATGTGAATAATAATGTGTTCATCAGTTAACTGTTCCTCCATTGATGCTTTGTATGGTGGATAGGAGATTGGCATGACCAGTCATATGCTTTGAACATCCACTGTCAAGTATCCAACGATCTTTCTTTGGTACCTATAAGATATTCAATGTGAATATGGTACCCTTTTCATTGGGTCCAAAAACATATTAGTTTGGGGGAAACCAAACTCATAATGAGTTTGATTTTCCTCCATAAGCAAGAATAAAATTAACAGAATTACATACATTTAACATATATGAATTGATATACGCAGTTCTATCATTCAGATTCAAGTTAACTGGAACCCATACGAGTTTGTTCTGTCCAGTCGACTTTATAGCATCCTTCAGTCGACTTCTACTGTAAGTAAGTCGACTGGATGGTAATATAGGTCGACTTATATGAGGTTTTGGTCTTGTGAAATAAGACTCAGTTCCTCCGGACAGACGACTGGTGGATGGACTCAGTCGACTTGACTGAACTTTAGACTTGCTTTTATCACTAAAATTTATAAGCTTAGGCTTTTCAAAGAATTCATACAGTTTATGTTTAACACTAGAAATAGATTCAGGTTTATTTCTACTAGTGTTTTTAGAGGAAAGATCTTTTACAAAAGATTTTTGAAAACCAAGACCAAACTTTTGACTAGATTTTACTTGATTTTGAAGAACATCGTTTAAATTCTCTTTTCCTTTATTGAACTTAGATACGTTCTTGGATATCTCTTAATAATTCTTTTTTAGAGATTCAAGATCCATATCTAAACTTGAAATACGAGAATTTAAATATTTTACTTCTTTATCAAGGTTAAGATTCTCTTGAGAAAGCGTTTGATTAACTTTCTCTAGATTCTTAACTCTAATCTTTTCTTTTTTCAATTCTTGAAAAATTTCATTGAAAGCATCAAGTAAATCTTCTGAATCATAATCATTACTTACTTGATTCTGTAAAGCCATAAAACACATGTTCGCAACCTCGTTGGTTTCATCAGTTTCTTCTTCTGATGAAGAATCGCTGTCATCCCAAGTTGCTTGATATGCCTTTTTGTTTTTGGCAAACTTGTTCTTTGTGTACTTATCCTTCTTGAAGTTGGATGTCTTTCCCTTGGACTTTGTATTTTCTAGCGGACAATCCTTCTTCATATGGCATGTTTTATTACACCTGAAACAAGTTGGAGGATCATTAGAATTTCTAAATTTAGAATTGAACTTACCTTTCTTTAGAAATTTTTTGAATCTCCTTGTGAACATGGCTATCTCCTCTTCATCTTCTTCTTCATCTTCTAAGTCTGTCATGGCTTTAAAGGCTAATGATTTCTTCTTTGACTGTTGTGGTTCTGCATCCTTCTTCCGTTCTTCAATTTGAACCTCAAAAGCCATTAGATTTCCCACAAGATTCTCAAGAGAAAGTTGTGATAGATCATTGGCCTCTTCTATTGCAATGGTCTTCTTTTCCCATTTAGGAGTAAGTGCACGAAGAACTTTTCTCACCATCTCTGCTTGAGTGTATATTTTCCCAAGTGCCACAAGTGAGTTTGTAATGTCAGTAAATCTGGTTATCATTTCAAACACACTTTCATTTTCCTTCATGCGGAACATTTCAAACCTATGAACAAGAATAGATATTTTAAATTCTTTCACTTTGTTTGTTCCTTCATGAGTTACCTCGAGTGTATGCCAGATTTGATGTGCGGTTGTTGAATTTGACACACGGTTGAATTCTTCTTTTGTAAGAGCACAGAATAATGCATTCATTGCTTTTGCATTATTCATTATTTGGTTCTTCATGTCATTATTCCATTGTGCATATGGAATAGTAGGAGCAGTGTATTCTGTTTTAGTCATGTTCCATATTTCATAATTGATGGATTGGAGATAGATCTTCATTCTACACTTCCAATAATTGTAATTTGTTCCATCGAAGAGAGGTGGCTTTTGTGTAGATTGCCCTTCATGGTACTGATTTGCATTTTACGTAGTTGCCATAGCCTTTAACCTCGCTCTGATACCAAGTTTTGGATCCTGTAGGCGAGACAACAAACACTAGAGGGGGGGTGAATAGTGTTTATAAAAATTAAATTGTGGAATAGAGATTTTTATTCTGTACAGTCGACTTAAGGAATAAACCAGTCGACTGAATTAACAAAATGAAAAAGTAATTTAAACAAGTATGTGCAGTCGACTTAGAGTTGGAACAGTCGACTTAACAACCAGAAAACTATCAGAGTATATGAGTCTGACCAGTCGACTTATCAAGTACCCAGTCGACTGTCCAGACAAGTTACACAGTAACAACAACACAAGCTGAGAAAATATAAATGCAAGTTAGAGAGATACAACCACAGAGTGCACACGATGTATCCTGGTTCAATCCTCCCGACCTACATCCAGTCCCCAAGCAACCCACTTGAGATTTCCACTATTCTTGAAAAAGTTTACAAGAATACCCTATGGCGTTCAGACAACAACCTTGTCTAATCCGTAGTCCTTTCTCTCAACCAGATAAAGCAACCCACTCTTCCACCCAGAGTGACAAACCTGACTCTACACCCTAGAGTCCTACTCTCCAACCGAGAGGAAAAAAAACAATAAAAATTGTTTACAATCAACCTATAGCCTTGTTTGTGATTGTGATATAGTACGTGGCTAAATGGTTGACTTCTATATTCATTCCAAAACGAAATCAAATATTATACTGGACTGAAGACAGAGAACCAAGTCTTAGTGAGTTGAAAGCTTTTGTCTCTTGAAAAATGTAAAAACTTAAGATCTCAAAGAAATGCTTGGAGTATTAATATTTTTAACAATGGATTCTAACCTCTATTTATAGAGATAGATTCACTGGACGTTGGGAATCAGTTGTTCAACTGTCAACCAACGGATCTAAAAAAGATTTGAATTTGAAAAACGATTTTAAAAACAGAAAATTGTCAAACGCACTTGAACAGTCGGCTGAGTTGCCATGATGAGTCGACTGGTCAGAGTTTGAATAAGATTAGGCAGTTTTGTACCAACTCAGTCGACTGGAGCAAGTAGCAGTCGACTGGTATGCAACAGCTGATCTAGTTCAAGCTGTTTTGACTTTTGGTTTTGAAAAATCACACATTTAAAAGAGTTATATGTGAGTGTATGTGTGTGTGACAAGGCTGTACATCATTCTAAGACTCAAATAAAGCAAAATATTACATTTGTTTACAAGACATAAAAATATATGACACTTGAAGCATAGGTCTTGACTTGAGTCTTGAGTGAAGCCATTGTCTTTATCCAGAGCGTGTGCTTGTTCATTTGTTCAGCTGTATAGTAATGAGGCTTTTGTGTATTCAACCTGCAATTATATAGTATAGCACAGATACATGTTGCAGTGTGTTGTAATCATCAAAATCAAGAATCAACAGCAGCAATCATTTTTTCTTTGGAGCAGTGGAGGCACTACATGTACGGGGAGAAAGTCAACATGTACACGGATCATAAGAGTCTGAAGTATATCTACCAGCAAAGGGTCTTGAATCTGATGCAGAGAAGATGGTTGGAAGTGTTGGAGGATATTCGACCCGAGATCAAGTACCATCCAGGTAAGGCCAATGTTGTAGCTGATGCGCTTAGCAGGAAGTGCAATTTGTCCCAATTGATACAATTCAGGAGAAGTTGGCAGAAAAGCTTGATCGAGCAGGGATTAAGGTGGTTCTGCAAGGTTTGGGAGCTTCCTTAGCTCAGTTAAGGATTCAACCCACTTTGAGAGATAAGACCATTGACAGTCAAAAGACCGATCCAGAGATTCAGGAGATGAGAGAGCAGGTTGGCATTGGCAGGTTGGCAGAATTTCAAGTGAACGATAAGGTGTTGTGGTTTGGAGAGCGGCTGTGTGTGCCAGATCAAGCGGAACTGAAGAAGAGTATTCTTCAGGAAGCGCATGCTACTTTGTTATCCGTGCATCTAGGGAGTACTCTGGTGGCTAGGGATGAAGCGAGATATGGCTGAGTTTGTTGCTAGGTATGCAGTTTGTCAGCAGGTCAAAGCTGAGAATCAGAAACCCGGGGGTTTGTTGCAGCCATTACCCATCCCAGAGTGGAAGTGGGATTGTATCAGCATGGACTTTATCACAGGTTTGCCCAAGAGTTCCAAGGGCAATGATGCAATTTGGGTGATAGTGGACCGACTCACCAAAGCGGCTCACTTCTTGGCGATGAAGCTTAGTTGGTCGATGGAGAAGCTGGCCAAGTTGTATGTTGGAGAGATTGTGAAGCTTCATGGAGTTCCGCTATCGATAGTATCCGACTGAGATGCGCTTTTCACCTCGCATTTCTGGAGAAGTCTTCAAGCAGCTTTGGGGACAAAGACTGATTTCAGTACAGCCTTTCATCCTCAAACCGATGGGCAGACTGAGAGAGTCAACAGGGTACTAGAAGATATGTTGAGATGTTGCGTGTTGGACTTTGGTGGTAGTTGGGAAAGGCATTTGGCTTTTGTGGAATTTGCCTACAACAATAGTTTCTAGACAAGCATCGGGATGGCACCGTATGAGGCTATGTATGGAAGGAAGTGCAGGACAACGTTATGTTGATATGAAGTGGGGGAGCGGCAGCTGTTTGGGCCGGAGATTGTGTAGCAGACCTCAGGAAAGATCGAGCTGATCAGGAAGAGGTTAGTCGACGCACAGAGCAGGAAGAAGAGTTATGCCAACAACCGGAGGAGAGACCTGGAGTTTGAAGAAGGCAATTTTGTCTTTGTGAAGGTGTCTCCGACCAAATGGGTGATTCGGTTTGGAAGGGGAGGAAAATTAGCCCCGAGATACATAGGCCCTTATAAGATATTGAAAAGAATTGGGAAGACAGCTTATCGGTTAGAACTACCGGAAGAGTTGGCCCAAATGCACAATGTCTTCTATGTTTCTATATTACGAGGTTATATTCCGGAACCGATTCATCATTTACCAGAAGTTCCAGAGGGTCTGCAATTGGATTTGAGCTATGCAGAGCGTCCAGTAGAGATTGTGGATCATCGAGAGATCTTGAGAAATAAGACAATACCTATGGTCAAGGTCGTTTGGAGGAACCAATTTGTTGAGGAGGCCACTTGGGAATCAGATGACAGGATGATGAGAGATCACCCTGTGCTTTTTAACTAAAATTTGTAAACTCTTTTCTTTCTTTGTCTTTCTCTCTCTTAATTGTAGTTCCGATGACGGAACTATTCTAAGGAGGGAGTGCTGTAACATCCCTTATAATTTATTTTAATTAAAAATGCTTTTTCAAAATTTTAGCACTTGCAACACACGTGTAAACTCTATTTTTGTTCGTTCCTCTCAATTGTATTTATTTTGTAGTATGCATGAATCCTTTTTTTCACTCTCTTTTATTTAGTCTTTTATTAAACCCCTAAACCTAATAACCCGTTGAATAAATAATTAAACTTTTAATTATAAGAGTAATTAATTAATAATTTTTTTTTGTGTACTCGTGCACTGCACGTGCATGTGTTTTCGGGTTAGTGGAGAGTGGTGTGCGGTTGGAGAAAGAGTGGGCCGCAACTCGGGTGTGCATGGAAGTGGGGAGGAAATGTGGAGTTGGTTTTATAATGGAACATTAAGATCCTATGTAAATCTATTCATTTACCCCTACTCTATCTATCCACTGTTAACAAAACAAAAAAAATGAATTGTTCGCACTTACGGGATGTTCCTTTATGCTTTCTAAATTATTGAGTAGTTGTATGTGTAGATTACCCTAAAATTAAATTCCTAATATAGAATTGTTTAGTTTTCTCTCATGAATTGTGATGTGTGTGATAGTATATACTCTAAAAATTTAAGTAAAGTGCTTGTTGATTAAAATGGACTTGAAGGAAATTAAAATTTGTGTGAATTAGCATGTGAAATTGTTGACGTGTGTTCAGTTTAGAAAAGTAGATGGTTTATGAGTTTATTCACCATGAGAAAAATTCTCGTATTATTATTGGACATGAAAAAGTATATTTTTATTGAATAAAATTGACATTTCACAAATTATAGCAACATTCGAGTTACTCTTCACACGGTGAAAATTTTCAATTGTGTGGATCTATTATTGCACTAGAATTCATTTTACTATTCTCAGATTAATTTTGGAGTGCGTGAGTTCGTCTATTCGGTGTTGTGAATTGTTTTTTCGAAAGAGTAAAATTTTAACAGAGGGTAATAGAGAGGGTTTGAGCATATAAAACTCATTTTGAATACCTTCACCGTGGGCGAACTTGCCTTATGGTTGGGCGTTGGGCTGTTTCCTTGCTGGTTCTGGGTTCGAGTCCTTGTGTTCTCTGACTTTAGTTCTTGAAACATTTTTTTTGTTGAGAAATGGTGTTCTCTGACTTTAGTTCTTGAAACATTTTTTTTGTTGAGAAATGGTGTTCTCTGACTTTAGTTCTTGAAACATTTTTTTTTGAGAAATGGTATTCCCTGACTTGGATTCATGAAACATATTTTTGGAGTCTTTGAGTTCTCTGACTTGGGTTCTTAAAACATATTTTTGGAGTCTTTAAGTTCTCTGACTTGGGTTTTAAACTTGAATTATAAGAAGATTTAATTTTAACAATGCAATTGACTTTCCTCCTAAGTGAGATTTTATAATTATTTGTTTGAGTAAAGTTACTTGAAGGTGTATAAATTACGGTGTGTGATTAAATTATGAGATTTGAAGTGATTACTCTATATTATGAGTTCATGAAAGGAAACATTGTTTGTTTTGAAAGAATTGTGATTAAGTGAATGAATGGAAATTCATGAGGTTGATTAAGTTGAAGATATGAATATAATGAAGCTTAATACATGATTATTGAAGGGTATGAGTATCCATGGATTCTAGTACATGAAAAGTTGTGATCTAGCGGTTTAGTGAGACCCCGGGTACCGGCAACTGTTGAATTAAATGATTGATTTATTTTGAGCTATGGCTAGGTGAGTTGTCTCGGTATTTGTGATTAAGTCTAGTAGGGGGTTAAGCTAACTCTAGGTGTTGTAATTGATTCATGTCCTGAACTTAAGAACTAGGCACTAAATGAAGATGTAGTAAACTTGGGCAAACGTAAGTGGGGCGCTTTTATATAGTCGGGCAGAGAATTCTGGGACTATAGACTCAGTCGGGTGGAGGATTCCGGGACTGTGGTTGCTTCGATGGAGACGATCTTTTCTTTTAAATCTGGGACTATGCGTAGTCGGGAGGATAGTTTGCCGTACTCCAGTATATATACGTATATCGGGGCTAGAAGGGCACTTACGGGATGTTCGCACGACGAGGAGTCTGTATAACAGTCGGGCGGTGGACTTCGGAACTGGGATTCGTACTCGTGGAACGTCTAAACTTTGTTTTATTACTGGGTAGTTGTCATGGCGAGGGATCGAATTCTTTAATGTGGAGTTCGTAGGTGCTTGCCCTCGGACCTATGTATTATGGGATGCATAGAATCCGAATAAGTATGCATTAGTGTCATCTTAGTGTAAAATATCTGCATTAGGCATTAAGATATTGTATACACTTACATGTTTAGAGTAGTCACTTTTAACACTTTATTTTGCATTCAAGTTTGTGGTTTTTTAAAGTATTAAGATCGTTATACTTTCGGCATAGAGAGGATGGCCGTGTATAACATTTTCGGCGGTTGTAAGCAACTGACGTACGCCCACAGTTTTATATGCAGGGTTGGATTTTTCATGAAGATATAAAGTTGATATGCTGCTGTTGATCTATTTAAATGTTAAAGATGTTGCAATTGTATATTATTTTTCATTATTGTACTTCATTTTACCTTCCGCTGTGTTATAAATGTAAAGGACTCTGTTGTATTATAAAAAGTTCAAATTTCCTTGTAAAATTGTACGAAGTGAAGTGTAAAGATCCTGTGGAACTTCGAATTCAGACTTATTTGGAATTCGGGGTGTTACATATATAATATTATAATGGGAGAGTTGGAGTTGTAATGTTGTAAACATACAAACCCGTGCATTATATGTGCAACTCAAACTCTCCCATTAATTACAACAAAAACTAACAAACAAACAAAATTTCACATATTTAAAACGTGCAACGCACGTGTAAAATAAATTTTCAATATTTTTAACACCAAACATACACATAAGTTGTACGTACAACTCAAATTCTACTTATAAACACGTGCATTGCACGTACAAATCGTAGTTTTTTCTTCAAAATATTTTTCTCAATTACGTGCAACTCACGTCCAACTCCAAAACTATTTCTTAACACATATATCGCACGTGAGAAAATCCTCCAACTCTTATCAAAACGTGCATCACACATGAAAAATACTAGTGTGTGTGTGTGTATATATATATATATATATATATATATATAGAGAGAGAGAGAGAGAGAGAGAGAGAGAGAGAGAGAGAGAGAGAGAGAGAGAGAATTAAATAAATAAAGGAGTTGTTTTGGGGGATATGAATTTGAGTTTTGGGGGGGGGGGGGGGAATGTGTTTTGCGAGGTTAGATGTGGGCCTTTGATTTTGGGGGGATTGAAGGAGAGCCACTTGATAGCATTCTTTGTGTTTTATTATATAGAATAGGAGGATCGATCTGAGTTGTTTTTGGGAGAGAGAGGGAGTTTCGGGAGAGATAGAGAGGATTGTGGGTTTTTTATTTATTTAAATAATTAATTGGAGTTTAATTAGGTTGGAGTGAGATTAGGATGTGTGGTTTAGAATTAGTTAGGTCAGGATTAGATCTAATTATGTGGTGTAGATTTAATTGAGGTTGAATGCATATAAATCACAGGTTGTCTATAAATGAAAACTCTCCCATTATAATATTAGAGATTAGAGATTAGGGAGTAAGTTTTCTTTTGAGTAATTAATTCTGATTAAATTGGAGCAGTGGAAGGTAATGCCTATGCATAGAACTTATATTTTTTGGTACATATTATGTACATGTCAGTTGTATATCACCTTCAGAAAAATGAATTACCCCTGCTGAAAATATATATTAAACAACATGAAATTTTATTTTATAATCATATTTATTTATGAGCAGGTATATTCTATGACTAGGTCGGCTTTGGAAAGTTTGAAAAGAAGCTAAGACTGGCTTCGGACACTGTGAACAGATCTTGAGACTGGCCTCGACCTCTTTTGATTTATAATTGGAAAGAGAGACAGGAGAACACAAAGTCGACAATATTTTAGTTCTAATCATTATATCGTGGTGATTCTGAAATGGGTTTCTTTTCTTAATTATTTTTATAAAAAAATCAATACCTTATGCATTGATAAGCGTGCTCGACATTTGTTGCATAACTAGGGGTGGCATTCAAGTCGACCGGACCAGGTCGGGTCGGATCCGCACGGGTTGAACCCAAGTCAGGGCGGGTTCGGGTCGGGTCGAGGGCTTAACCGGGCTGGACCGAACCGGTTCGAATTCGGTATTGTCGACCCGGTCGATCCGCGAACCTAAACGGGTTGAACCCGTTATGGGTCGATCCGGGTCGCGGGTTGGCCCGATTGAGCTATTTGTTTTTTTTTTCAACTCAATTCTTGGTTGGAAACGGGTTTCATTTTCAACCGGGTGTGAAAACAGTGATCTGAGCCGTTGGATCGCTGTTGATCATGATCAACAGTTCAGATCTCTTCCGCTGAGATGGAAGCAGAATAGGCTAAGTGGCAGAGGGGCAATTTGGGTACTTCACACCAAATAACACTTCATACTTAGCGTTATTTGGCATGAAGTATTTTTTTGGCGAAAAAATACACTTAGGCCGTTATTGGGAACAACGACCTAGGTTGTTTTTTAAAAAAATAAATTCAACCTAGGCCGTCGTTCCCAACAACAACTTAGGTATGTACAAGTGTTTTTCCAAACACTTGTACATACTCAGATCTCTATCTCTCCATCACTTCTCAGCCATCTCTCTCTCACTTTCTTGAGATCGCGAAACCCACTCCAAAACCCTAGCTCTACTCCGATCCACGCCACCTGACCTCCCCTTCTCAATCTCCCCCTCTTCCCAAATTCTCTCTATCTCTCTCTCCCTCTCCCGAATACCCCAAAACCTAACCCTACCCAAAATCCCAAATCACCCAAACCCTAGCCGAATTCTTCGAAACCACAAACACTAACAGCCACTTCGTCAAGATCAGCGGCTACTATTGGCCCCTATCTCCTTCCCGAATACCCACATTGTGAAAGGTATTCACTTTTCACAATTTAGTAGAATCAACTTTGGTAATTTATTGATTTTTTGTTTCTATATTCTTTAGTTTACAATTTTTATATTATGCGTAGTTTGTCTACAATTTGGAGAGTGTACAATTTTTGTATCATGTGTGTTGTAAACATTTGTTGACATTTTTGTAGATGTAGTATTAGTTGTAGTTGTAGAACTTAGGAAAAGCAAACACATGAGATCCAAAAATTTTGATATTTGACGAGTAGGTCGGACTAACCACGCACAAGGTAACGCAACTTGTAGAGGTGATTTCCGACTCACGGTTTGCAAGATACGTCCGTGTATTGCTTTTATCCAAATAAAATCGAAATAAAGCGATACACAGTCGTGTATTACAAACCGAGAGTCGAAACTCACCTCTATAAGTTGCGTTGGCTTGTGTTTGGTGTGCCAGACGTGACGGCCAAATTTTGGAATTTTTGCATCTTGTTTGCGTTGTTTTGTAGCGTATATAAAAAGAGTACTATATACGTCGGAACTTTTTGAGTACGATCTCATCTCACTAGAAAAAAGCTCAAACGAAGTCCAAAAAATACGAAACTGTGTGATTAGGTCGGGCTAACCACTCACAAGCCAACGCTACTTGTACTTACGAGTTCCGACCCACGGTTTGTGAGACACGCCAAATTATCGCTTTCCGCTCTTTTTTCAAGAGTGAAAGCGATACACGGCCTTATCTTGCAAACTGTGGGTCGGAACTCGCAACTACAAGTTGTGTTGTCTTGTGTGAGGGGAGCGTGACCCAATCACAAAGTTTCGTATTTTTTGAACTTCGTTTGTGCAGTTGTATCACGTATTTTGTTATATTTTGAGCGAGTTTTCATTAAAGAACCTACTCAAAAAATACTAAATTTTGCGAGTAGGTCGGTCTCGCCACTTACAAGCCAAAGCAACTTGTAGTTGCTAGTTCTCACCCACAGTATGCTATATGCGTCCGTGTATCGCATTCCGCACTTTTTTCAAGAGTGAAAGCAATACATGGCCGTATCTTGCGAACGGTGAGTCCAAACTTGCTTCTACAAGTTGTGTTGGCTTGTGTGTAGTAAGCCCGACCCAATCGCAAAGTTTCATATTTTTTGAACGCCGTTTGTGCAGTTTTCTCACGTATTTTGTTTCGTATCTATATATATATGCCACTTTTTTGTTAACAAATTATTTTATATATGATGCGTGTATTAATTTTTAAAAAAATATTTTTTTTAGATGAACAACGATACGGAAAGTTCGGTTGCTGGCGATAATTTTTTGTGGGTAGAACCAACCGTTGATTCCATGTCGTTAGTCGAAAAGCACCTAAAACCAAAGTTAAGTATGATGTTTTCTACTTTAGTTGAGGCAGAAAATTTTTATACGTCATATGCTCGATGTGGGGGTTTTGCAATGCGTAAGGGTGGGAATAAATTAAAGGGGGGAGTGGAAGTAGATAAGTCCTATTTGTGTAATAAAGCTTGGTCGTTACTGAGTCAACCTAGTGATGGTAGACGGAGAACAAACTCTAGAACGGGTTGCAAGGCTTTAGTTCGTGTAAAAATGAACGAAGCTAGTAATAAGTGTGTGTTGTATTCATTTCATGAAGCACACAATCACGAATTCACCTCACCCGGTAGAAGGAACCTTTTGCCCCGAAACCATTCTGTGTCAAATACAAATAAAAGAATAATTGATCAATTTAACCAAGCTAATATCCAGACATATCGACAAATGCTCTTTTTTGAAAGTGTTAGTGGTGGTCACGATCAAATATGATTCACCGAAAAGATGCTAGAAATTTACTTAGAGACTCGCAAGAAGCATTGAAAGGACACGACGGGAATATGCTAATCGATTTTTTCGAATTGAAGAAACAAACGGATCCTTCATTTTTTATGACATTCAAGTAGACCCCGAAGGCCAGTTGTCCTTTTGTATATGGTTTGATGGTATTTCTAGGATGAATTACGAAGAATTTGGCGATGAATTTTGCTTTGATGCCACGTACAATACGAACCAGTATGGAATGTTATTTGTTCTTTTTGTTGGAGTCAATCAACACTGGCAATCGAATTTCTTAGGAGGCGGGTTCATTCCAAATAAGACGACCTCTTCGTTTGAATGGTTCTTTGAAAAGTGGTTAGGAGTAATGAATTGTGCTCCATCCGACATCGTGATCGATCAAGACCTTGGGATCGCTGCCGTAGTGAATAAAATTTTCCCCCAGACTCGACATTGGTTTTGTATTTGGCACATATTTGATAAGTTACCGCAGGAGGTGCGTATGTCGAACGATGTCGACAAGTTTAGGGAATCATTGAAGACTGTCATCTACAATTCCGAATATGTACATGCTTTTGAAGAGAAATGGAATTTATTGCTTTTGCGGTACGGATTAGAGAATAAGAAATGGTTGACCGATTTATTTGAAACCCGTGAAAAATGGGCACCCATCTATGCAAAAGATTCACCCGACATGTTGAGTAGCCAACGGGTTCAGTCATCGCATTCTGTCCTGAAGCATCATACTGAAAAGAAATACTCCTTGCATGAATTTGTCGTCATCTTCGATTGTTTTTTGGAAAGGCAAAGACACGATGAACTGAAAGAAAATCATTGTAACCGTGAGAAGAGACCTTAATTGAAGAGCCCATGGGCTTTGGAGGAACAAATGGCGCAAACATACACTTTGATTTTTTTTACAAATTACAAGATGAAGTTACAAAAAGCTTCCTGTATAATGTGACTTTCGTTGCCAATCTTGAGACACCGGATAGTTCAACCTTCCATGTGATACTTTGTGGAGAATCAGAACTGGCTCGCCTTCTTCAGTTATGCAAACTTCGTACAATTATTATATGTTCTTGTCACTTCTTCGACTTCGTTGGCATTCCTTGTAAGAATATTTTAGTGGTTCTTCAGTTTTGTCATCACACTTCTCTTCCGGATGTATATATTAAAAGAAGATTGACCCGGGATGTGATGAGAAGAAGTTATACATCTATTCCAACCGAAGGCAATAGCGAGAATTTTGCTTCTCGATATTGTGAATTGAGCTACCACGCAAAACAGATTGTCGATCTTGATTGTAACTCCAATAAAAGTTACAAATACATGCTCGAGAATTTGGTGAAGATCATTGACGGCGTCCCTTGGCTACAACCCGGACTGGGGGAACATCCCGAAGAGGCCGCACAACCGCATGATAATGCACAACTGCAAGGTAGTGCACAACCTCATGATGAAGGTAATGGACATGTACCTGCACGCATGAGGGATGCACAATATTGCATTACAAAGGGAAGGCATCGCGCCAAGAGATTGAGACCGATAAGAGAGTAACTTCGCAATAAAAAACTGAGACGGTGCAGAACATACGGCATTGTGCAAATGGATCATGATTCAAGAAATTGTCCAACCTTATTTGAGGGGTAATACATTTATTTATTTGGTTATCATTAATTTAAATATATTATTTTTGACTTGTGGTAAATAAATTTATTAGTAACTAAAACTTGTCATTTAATTTAGGGCAACCAATCCGCAAGAATTGAATCCATCCGAAAAAGAGAGTTCCGACGAGAAATTTGATGAATCGTTGTGAAATTTTTTTTATGTAAACTTCGAGTATGTTAGATTTTGATGTAATAATTGTTGATGTAATACTTTATGAATTTGAATGAATGAAATTAAATTTTCTTCGTATTTATTTAGTTTGTTGTAATTGATACTTATTTTGCTGTTAATGCTAGTTTGTGGATGTATTACTGATTTTGTTGTTAAAGTGAGATATACTGAAGTGTAGCAGCTGTAAATGCTGTTTACACTTGTGTATATATATTTTTTTAAAAATTATACTTAGGTCGCTGTCTCTGACAACAGCCTAAGTAGTATTATAAAATTGAGGACTTGAATACTTTCTCTCTGTCTTGGCGAAGCATTAAGGAGCAGCAGCTCATCAAAATCCAAAATTTTTATTATAAGCCTAGGTTATATGAAAATTTTGGATTTTGATGAGTTGCTCTCTGTCTTGGCCAAGCTATAAGGATCAACAACTCATCAAAATCAAAATTTTTTATTACAATATATGACAAAATTGGAATTTGTTGAGTTTCTCTGTCTTGTCCAAGCCATAAGGAGCAACAAGTCATCAGTTTTCCAAAAAAAAAAAAAATTTTATAACCTCGGTCATTATCTCCAACAACGGCCTAGGTTATATGAGAAAATTGGATTTTGAGGAGTTGCTCTCTGTCTTGGCCAAGCCATAAGGAGCAGCAGCTCTTCAAAATCAATTTTTTTTTATAACCTCCAACAACGGCCTAGGGTATATGAGAAAATTGGATTTTGATGAGTTGCTCTCTGTCTTGGCCAAGCCATAAGGAACAAGTCATCAAAATCCAATTTTATTATTACAACCTCCAACAAACGACCTAGGGTATACGAGAAAATTGGATTTTGATGAGTTGCTCGCTGTCTTGGCCAAGCCATGAGGAACAACAAGTCATCAAAATCCAATTTTTTTTATTACAACCTAGGCTGACGACGACCTAGGGTATATTAGAAAATTAGGTTTTGCTGAGTTGCTCTCGGCCTTGGCCAAGGCATGAGGAACAACAAGTCATCAAAATCCAACTTTTTTATTACAACCTAGACCGTTGTCTCTAACAACGGTCTAAGTTATATAAGAAAATTGGAATTTGATGAGTTGCTCTCTGTCAAGAGATAGCAAGTCCACAACAACAAAAAGAATCATAACAATTGGGGCTGCTGTTTGAAAGTTATGCAAAATAACTTTGTGGTTTTTTTACAACTTTCTCTTCTATCTGTACAAACAGAGGCTCTCAAACTTTACGTCAAAGACATTCATATTCTTGTATATCGTCTGTATATTTTACTAATTTCCTTTTTTTTAGCAACTCATCAAATTCCAATTTTTTTTATATAACACAGGCCATTGTTGGAGACGACGGCCATTGTAGATTTTTTTTTTTAAAAAATACATGTGAATCTACTCTTAAGTCAGAGAGCAAGCCAGCATAAAGCAAAAAAAAAATCATAACAACCTTGGCCGTTGTTTCCTTTGTTGTAAACAAAATTTAAAAAAAAAAAAAACATGTCAATCTGCTCTCAAGTCAGAGATCAAGCCAGCAGAAAGCAAAAAAATTAATATAACGTACAACGGCCTAAATTATTATTTTTTTCCACATGCTGATGATTTTTATCGCTTGGCAAAGACAGAGAGCGAGTGTATATCTTCTCAATTTTTTCATATAACCTAGGTTGTTGTCTCCAACAGCGGCCTAGGTTATTTTTTTAAAAAAACCCAATAGCAGCTCTTCAAAACGTCAGTTTCTTTCATATAACCTAAGCCGTTGTTGCAGGCAACGGCCTAGGTTATAATCATCAAAAAAAATTCAACCGTTGCTGATGCTCCTTATGCCTTGGCCAAGACATATAGCGAGTGTTCAAGTCTTCAACCTTTTCATTGAACCTAAGCCGTTGTTGGAGACAACGGCCTAAATATTAAAAAAAAAATTAATTACAAGTTTAAACAGCAATTATAGCTGCTACACTTCAATCACAACCACAGATATATACACAATACCATCAGCAGCTCAACAAAACAACAACACTTGAGCAACAAAACAACATGTATAATTAACAACAAAACTAACATCAACAACAACAAAATTAACACCAATAACATCAATTACATCAATTGCATCAACAAAACTAACCATATATCAACAATAACCACAACACTTTCTTTCAATTACAATCAACAACAACAACAAAAATTTAATTCCTACAACAATTGTATCAGAAAACACTCAACCACCGGGCGTGTAAGTTTGTGGTGGTCGCCTCTTTTGAACCGATTGTCGCCGTCAGAATTGTGACTCCGCGACAATTTCTCTTCTTCTCCCGATTCTTGTCTTTCTGGGATAACACTTTCTTGATGCTCTTCTTCTTGCTCTTCTTCTTGTGGTGGAGATGCAGAATGATATTATCGTTGTTGCACTGGGCGAGATAGCCTACCCCTCATGCTCTTACGGCACTGTGAACGTACGATCGTTGTTAAATAACGGTTCAACGTTGTGCCCTCTCCTACCTCTTCTAATGAGCCCGGACATGAAGAGAGCATCTTCCGGCAAACTCCTTCATAGGTTTGGCTGCATTACTATTAATTACCCGTGCACATTCTTTTACCATGTCTCATGTATTATCGATCTAAAACACAAAAACAAGTATATTAAACATAGTCCGGTTTGTAATAAATTTAATCATTTTAAAAATAATTTAATGTCAAGGCAAGTGCGAATCAAAGTTTACTCACCAACACACGTACAGATGATACCTTCGGTTGGAACATGGATTGTGAACTAGAATACGCGGGTGGTGGTTCTATCTCTCTCTCTCCTCAATTGGTAGTTGAATCCCAACAAGTAGTTGTGTATGCGGAGAGATGTACAAACGCGTTATATTCTTAAACCAAGCCATATACAAAATTAGTTTCGTGCCATCGTACGGGGGAACTTGACCAAGTACGAGTTCAAACCGTCACTCGTTCCAATTTGCAACATGAGCACAATGGAAACCTGCCCAATAATGGGTGGGCATATGACCGGAACCCTTAGTAGTGTGTAACTCAGAGTTGTATCGGGATAATTTTTCATCGGGTAAATCTTGTTGAAGACCGAATTGCTGAAGGACTCTATGCGGCCACTGATGCTCCACTGTACCAAAGTTGATGAGTGAAGCCATCGTCAACCACAACTGAGATCCGGTTGTGCACACCGGTGGTAGTCTTCCCACCCGCTCGGGTGTATATGGCTCCCAAATCACGAACTCTTCTCGTAGTTGGTTGAGCTCGTCTTTGTAGTAAGTTAGTATA
Organism: Hemerocallis citrina; assembly: GCA_017893485.1. Lineage (NCBI taxonomy): Eukaryota > Viridiplantae > Streptophyta > Magnoliopsida > Asparagales > Asphodelaceae > Hemerocallis > Hemerocallis citrina. Next base: position 288,929,681 of record CM030362.1, read on the forward strand.
CCTTTTGGGTTGTCTTTATAACTCCATCTACCTGCCCAATATACCCCTAAAGGTGCCAACAAATGCACATTTGGTGCATCAGCCATCCAACCGTCTGCTGGTCCCGTAACCCAGGGACGACCCAAGTGTAGACGCTCCCATGACCAAATCTGTAACAAGACCATCGGACCGGTCATCTCGATTCCATCTAGCTCTACTGAACACAACATCTTGTACAACGTTGCTAATGCGCAGCTTCCCCAGTTGTACCGTCCGGCAATGCCTAGGTCGGCAAGCAATCGTAGATACATAACCGGTACGGTATCTCCGGATGAGTTAGGCATGATAACACCCCCAAGCACCGTCATAATGTACGCTCTGGTGTAGCACTGCACTTGGTGGTCAGTCAATTCATCTGTCAATCTCTCTTCAAAATTCTCTGTCAACCAAGAGAATCGGATTGATTGTCTACAGAACAATTGAGCAAGTAATAATAATAATCTCATGAACAGTAATACTTGGAATGAAGCAATATAAAATATCCAAATACAATAAACCAACGCCTGGAAACAATAACAAAATCCGGGTCATAAGCCCGATACAATGATAAATCCAATCTCAAATAATTAATAAGTCTCAATACAATAAGTTTATTAAAACAATAAGTAATTAGGAAGCATTAAATATTCAGAAGGTTTGTTCTCCATTCCCAGCAGGCAATTCTCCATCATTACCTGTGTACACTTCATCTAAAAAGAGGAGAAAATTTTTCCTTAGAGTAAGTCATAGAGAAAGCAAGGAACAATGGAATAACGATATAACAATGAAATCAATGGATCAATAGGAATCAATAACATGAGACAATAATAATAATCAATATCAATAGTAATCAATGCATTGGTTATAAACGATGATTCAATAATCGATAACAATATTCGATGATCAATATCAATAACACTTAGACAATATTCGATATCAATAGAAACGATGATGAACAATATGCAGTGTCGATGTGGTGTCAACTCTTAACTCTATTAATCATTTTAATCCTAACTAATGTAGCACTTTATGCGTCTCATTTATTTACCACATGGTTGCTACATACAAACAAGTTACATTTAGAATTGGTGGTGGATTTTATAGATCATGTACTCGGCAACGATATACAATAATGACCAATGACCGAATCAATTGAGATACTGTAATCAGTAGTATACAATCAAGCGATGACCAATATGACCGATATGAACGATAAATAGGGAAACACGGGTCCCTCCTTCGAGTACAGTCCCTATATTGTCAACTACTAAACTCAATCTTTAAACCCCGACTTGTTAATTATTTTATCAATGCAACAATACAATATGCAATTATGAGACATTAGGCGAACGATAGTAACAATAGGGAAACAATAGGATGATAACTTAAATTGGAAAAATTAGAATGATGACAATAACTCAGTAGGATCATGCAATGCAAAACATATACTTCAATTCATGCAATACTACGATATAGGGATAATTAAATTAAGAAAAACTGAAAGATGAAATTCTGGACAGTAAGAGTGGTCTGTACAAAAAATGTAATTTCCCACTGTTCAGAAATCGAAAATTGAAACCGTCAGAAATTCTGAAAACTAGACTTCCACACGGTTCCGACTCATATTTAAAGTTCAGAATCCGACAACAGTAGCTAGGTCAAACACACCATTCTTTACAGATTTCATGTTTAGACAGAATTTCGACATCATATTGTTATAATTTTAGAATCAGCAAAAACTCGATAATAAATTCATTAAAAATATTTATTAGACGCCAAAACATGTTATCTAACATTCTGAAAATTACCAGAGCAATATTTTAACATTAGATCAGACTTTTAACAGTTTAAATATCAAACATACAAGAATCTGAAAATTTGGAAATAAAAACACAGCTGTAGTAAAATGAGCATAACTTTTGCTACACAACTCGAAATTCAGAAATTGAAGATGTTCTGGAAACTAGAAACATAGGGCTACAACTCTTATTCAGAAAGTTATTTATTTTAAGATTATTTACTGGGTATAAAATAACAAACAATATACAGCCAACAAGTAACATACATATTTTTTAGGTATTTTTCATGAAATAAATTAATTAAACATGATGGGTATCAATTCTATTAGTCAATAAACTTCATAATCAGCATGATGGGTATAAAAACATGATAAAGAAATTTAGAACGCATACATACATTAATTTATCATCAATCAAACATACAACCTAGCAATTATTTCTACAATAGATTAATTGTGTCGTGATTATATGCATAACCCTATTAACGATACTATATGAATACATGAAAGATTCAATCTTTGGATTCAAAAGTGGCACGAGGTCAAGAATATTAGGGTTAGCTCGTGTAAACCCTCAATAGACCCAACGAATAATCAATACAACGATACGATAAACGATTAGGATCGACTTGCAAAATTTCAATAAAACTTGAATTTGATTCAATAACAATTCAAGAAGAAAGTGACTTTCCTTTTGGACGATCAAATTGAATACAAAGAATAACGGGATAAGAATCCTAGGTGACGAAACACAAACCACGCATGCACGGAAGCACGTGCAAACAGCATGCAAGAATCCACAACAACACACCTCCAAAATAGCAAACACCTACAACTAATCCCCTTCTCACAAACTCCAAACAGAAAACCCCCTTCACAAAACACCAAACACCAATTGCTGATCCCCTCTCCTCCGAACACCCAACAGCGAAAGGAAAGAGGGAGAACAGCGACTCGACGGCGGGGATGTGCATGGCGACCGGCTGACGTTGGCAGCGTCGATGAACAGCATCGAAAGTCCAAGCGGTGGCGAAACTAGACTGGGCGTCGACTGGCGAAGCTCGACGGGGTGGTGTTGGTCGGTGGTGAATAGCGGAAATAGGGGATGGAAAGTGAGGGTTTGAATGGTGGTGTTCGGTTAACGAAGAAGAAGAACAGGGCGATGAAGGGTGACGGGGAGTTGGGTTCAGTAGTCGGCGGATGATGAAGGTGAAGTCGATCGGGGGTGCAAGGCGATGGATGGGCTGGTGGTGGAGGAAGTTGACGATGGCGATGATCGGAAGTCGATGAGGCGGTGAGGAGAAGAAGAGGTCGAAGGAATTGGGTTCAAGGGTGGAAACAGAGCAGTCGACGATGGGGTGAAGACGGTGGGGGAAGGCGGAGGCGGTGGCTGAGGGCAACTGGAGGGCAGTGCTGAGATGGTCAACAAGGGGGACGATGGGTTCGGCTGGCGAAGAGGAGAACGAATATGGAGGGAAGGCGATGACAGTGAGATGGAGGGAGGTCGGAGGGCGAGGGAGGCGACGGGGATCAGGTTAATGGGTTCGCAGACAGGTTGGAAGGAGGAAGAAGGAGAGCGGCTATAGGGGATGATGCACAGGGTAGGGGAAGGGTTTCAACAATAAAGGGGGATGGGTTTGGTGGCTGGGGTTGAATAGGAGCTAGGGTTAGGTGTTTTAGGGTTAATATAGAATATATATAGGATATTAAGAGATATTAGGTTTCGGGTAGGATCCAATAGTAGTGGATTTTGGGTCAATAAAATAATTTCAATTGGGTTTTGGGTTCAATAAGAGATGAGTTCGAAGACAATATGGTTCAATTACAATAACCACAATCTAATAAAATAAGATCCACAAGATATATAGCCCAAAAAAAGAGAAAATAGTTCATGAAAAAAATTTAAATCCAAATAAATAAATAAATAATACAAATGAATAGAATATAATTGGGTTGGAAAATAAATTGAAATTCGCCAAGAAAACCAGATCCAGTACAATAATAAAATATTTCGATAGATGAATTTTAAATAGATAATCAAGAAATAACAATTAATGATTATAATCATAATAATAATAAAATTATACAACAAAATAGTATACGGGTTTAACAATTTTATTAAAATAATCCAATAATAATAGTATATTTGATTTTGACTCAAATATAAATATCCGATCAATAAAATATAAAAAATATGATCAAAATACACCATTATTCGAAATGAATAAAATTTTCGATTAGAAAAGACTTTAACATAAAATCCAAGTTGAATTTACAATATCGAAATACAGAAAATATTCAGAAAATATGTATTTACGGGAATGGGTGTTACACGCCCATCCCATCTTTTGGAAGACCGGAGATCATCGCTACATTCTGTAGTGCCATCGTCATCTTTCCAATCGGTAGATGGAAGTTGTGTGTCTCTAGCCTCCATCGCTCGATAAGGGCCGCAAGAAGTGCTAAGTTGAGTTTCACCTGACCCATCATACTGATTCCGTAGAAACCGGCCTGGACTAGATACTCGATAGTATGGGGGTGCATCGCCAAAGTCTCGTGAGTGCGGAAATTACACCTCTGCGTCATCCCACCCCATACTGCCTCAGATCTGTTGCGGTCTTGCAAAGTGAGCACATATGGCTGTAATGGTCCTAGATCTCTATTTTCTGTCGAAGAGGATGCACCAACCTACACCAACACAACAAATTATTCATAGTGTAGTAACAATACCACTTTATACAATATTCACAATAAAAAATAATAGTTCTCTTACATCTGTGAAATGTTCGCTCCGACCACTACCAAATGACCTTCCAGATCTCCTCGTTCTAACCATTTCTCTGTAAAAAAGACATCATATATAAAACAATTTGTTAATAAAAAGTGGCATATATATATATATATATAGATACGAAACAAAAGACGTGAAAAAACTGCACAAACGACCTTCAAAAATTACGAAACTTTGCGATTGGGTCGGACTTGCCACACACAAGTCAACGCAACTTGTAGAAGCGAGTTTAGACTCATGGTTTGCAAGATACGGTCTTGTATCGCTTTCACTCTTGAAAAAAAAGCGAAATGCGATACACAGACACATATAGCAAACTGTGGGTGAGAACTCGCAACTACAAGTTGCTTTGGCTTTTGAGTGGCGAGACCGACCTACTCGCAAAATTTCGTATTTTTTTAGTGAGTTCTCTATTGAAAACTTGCTCAAAACATAACAAAATACGTAAGAAAACTGCACATACAACGTTCAAAAAATACAAAACTTTGTGATTGGGTCGGGCTCCCCACACACAAGCCAACGCAACTTGTAGAAGCGAGTTCCGATTCACGGTTTGCAAGATACGACCGTGTATCGCTTTGACTCTTGAAAATTGCCAAGAATGCGATACACGGGCGCATATAGGAAACCATGGGTGAGAACTCACAACTATAAGTTGCTTTGTCTTGTGTTTGGTGACCCCAATCTGCTCGCAAAATTTCGTATTTTTTGGATGTCGTTTATGCAGTTTCCTAGTGAAAAGTCACTCGATAAAAATTCAAAGTATAATTGTTGTTGTTGTTTGATATACGGTAGAAAACCCCACAAACGAGATCAAAAAATTCTAAAACTTTGCGAGTAGGTCGGACGCACTATGCATGAGCCAACACAACTTGTAGAAGTGAGTTTCGACTCACGGTTTGCAATATACGGCGATGTATCTATTTCACTCACGAAAAAGAGTCGAAAGTGATACACGGTCGTATATCGCAAACCATGAATCCAAACACACTTCTACAAGTTGCGTTGGCTTTTGCGTGATGAGTTCGACGTACTCGCAAAATTGCAAAATTTTTGGATCTCGTTTGTGCGCTATTACTAATAAGGAACAACAACTAATACTATATTTACATCATCAATAAAAACTACACACAATACACATCATGAAACTAACCTATAATTAGCTATGCATAATATGCAAATTGTACACTCAAACATTGAATAAAAAATTTCAATCAATTAACATAGCTAGTTCTACTAAAGTAGAAAAAAGTTAATATCTTTCGCAGTGTGGGTTTTCGGAGAGGAGATAGAGGAGGTGCTTGCGCGTCGCTGTAGACAAAGGAAGGGGAGTAGGGTTTGACTAATTTCTTCAGATTAGGGTTTTAGGGTTTGGGAGATTTCGTATGGATTAGGGTTTATTTGGATTCTGGATCTTCAAAGGAAGAGAACAAGAGAGTGAGAAGATGAGGAGATTGAGTGAGAAGCAACGAGCGAGAGAAAGCTAGGTTTTTCAGATTAGGTTCGGGAAAGAATGAGAGAGAGAGAGAGAGAGCTAGGGTTTTGGAGTGGGTTTCGCGATCTCGAGAAAGAGAGAGAGAGAGAGAGAGAGATGGCTGAGAAGTAAGGGAGAGATAGAGATCTGAGTATATACAAGTGTTTGGAAAAACACTTGTGCATACCTAGGCCGTGTTGTTGGGAACAATGGCCTAGGTTGAATTTTTTTTTCTTTTTAAACAACCTAGGCCGTTGTTCCCAAAAACGATCTAAGTGTATTTTTTCGCCAAATAAATACTTCACGGTAAATAACGCTAAGTCTGAAGCGTTATTTGGCGTGAAGTACCCAAATTTTCCCTCCGCCACTTAGCCTATTCCGCTTCTACCTCAGCGGAAGCGATCTGAGTCATTGATCATGATCAACAGCGATCCAATGGCTCAGATCACTGTTTTCACACCCAGTTGAAAACGAAACCCATTTTCAACCGAGCATTACTTATATATATATATATATATATATATATATATATATATATATATATATATATATATATATATATATATATATATATATATATATATATATATATATATATATAGGTATATATAGGTATATATATATATATATAGGTATATATATATATGGGTTTTTAACATGTATGCCCCTAACAAATATGCTAATATCATATATATCCTTCAAAAATGTGTATTTTCATATATACCCCTAACAATATGAGCTTATTTCTTATTTATTCCTAAAAGTTGCCTCAAACTACATGTATTTGAAACTTATAAAATTAGTAGTGAATTTGGCTAGAAAACATGATGAAGAAGATGAAATAATAAAGATGTAATGTAAATTTGTCAATTTATTAAGAAAATTGAAGAAAGATTGAGAAAGATTGATGTGTTTCAACTGGTTTTATAGACGATTCAGTTTATAAAAAGTAAGAAGAATAAGCATAACTAGTAAAGGAAGGGTATTTTAGTTATTTTACATAAAATCTATTAAACATAGCTGTATATTTCATAAATTTTTTTGTTTTTAAAGTAGTTTTAACTTTAGGGATAACTAAGATGTTGGATACACACTGTTAGGGGTAAATGTGAAAATACACATTTGTTTGGGGTATATGTGATATTCACATATTTGTTAGGGACATACATGTTAAAAACCTTATATATATATATATATATATATATATATATATATATATATATATATATATATATATATATATATATATATATATATAAAAGAGTCAAAGAGTGAAAGCGTGAAAGAAAATTGTATATATTATTCATTTAAACTTCTATGAATTTTTTCAAATTTTTTACATACAATTTGCTAGCTAGATGTTGTTGGTATTCAATTTGCTATTGTTGTTGTTTTTCGGGCGAGTTGCTTCCACTTGTTGACGTGTCGACCCCGATTCCTTGAGTCCTATCTTCAGCCTTCATCCAATCTTCTGTGCACACAAGTATCTCCAACGATTGGGGTTTCAAGCGATTTCTGTAATCTGTTAGATCCCTGAAACTTGTAGAAAATGCACTTTCTGAAGCAATTGTAGACACTGGAGGAGTTAGTAGATCTTTAGTCATATGTTTAAGAATATTATAAATATGTTCATGTTCTTTCCACCATTGTAGCACATCAATCTTAGTATTAAAACTCTCACTATATTATTGATTATACCAATTTAATTCATTCGGTTAATTAGTCCTAGGTTTTGTGATTGAGTAAATTAAAAGTGGCATCGTCTAATTTACTCTTACCCTTACCACTGGAAGTAGTAGAAGAAGAAGTAACTATACTAGTTGTACTACTAGATGCAAATGTTCTATCATAATAATCATACAATTGTTTCAATGTCGATTCAAAGTTAGCTAAAAATTCATTGCAATAAATTTCAGATTCATCTCCAAGTGAAATAAAGTACATTTCAATCAAACTCCTTGTACCCACTAATTTAATACAAGGATCCATAACTGTAGCAATATACTACAACATAGGAGGATGACTAATACTTCAAGATTTTAGTGTATGCGAGTTTAACGATATGACCAATGTAAATGTCATCAATCATTTGTTGAAAAGTTTGCATTATAGTAATTAGTTAAATAAAAATACTACTAGAAGTCGAATCATAAGATTTTGAAATTTTCAAGGTTGCGGTTTAAAAATGTTCTAAAAATCGTAACAAAGATTCGGCATAATACCATGATTGTTCATTCATTTTTAAAAAAAAAATCATATTTTTTGCAAGAAAAAAATCATTTATACAAGCTTTATATTGAGTAACAACATTTAATAAATCAAAAGTAGAGGTTCATCGGTGTTTAACATCCTTGAGAATTTTCTAAAATATACACCCCTAAGATTACACCATTCTTTAAATTGTTGAAGCATAAGGCCACTTAAAGCAATAAAATGTACACAATTTCTAATAATATGCACAAATAGTTTGATTATTTTTATTGCATCTTGAACACATAAATTTAAAATATAACTTGCACATCTAACGTGAAAAATTTCTAAACATGGAGGAGCTAATTGTATTTGTAATGTACTAATCGAAGCATTGTTGTTAGATACATTATCAAAACTAATAAAAAAAAATTATCATGAATATGAAAGATATCACAAACTTCTAAAATATGATGTGCAATTACTAAACCACTATGGGGATACGGCAAGGCCGCAAGTAATATGACTCTCTTTTGAATCTGTAACACCCCGCAAAATTGAAATTACAATTTTGCCCCTAGGTGTTACGCACGTATATTTTGTAATGTGTTTTACTATATATTTTTGGATTCGTACTATTTATACATTTTCCGTATTGATTTCAGTCAACTAAAATATAATATTTAATCCCTGGGATTTACGTGCTTTTTACGTGTTTTGATGCACGTGTTTCCATCACTACGTACAATATTTTCTATAGGTTTAAATTATTTATTTTTATGTATTTAAATCTATTTTATAAAATGAAAATTTATTTTCCCCTTGTTTAGATTAAAATGCATTTTTATTTTTGCACGTATGATGCACGTGCAAATTTTATTCTCATTTGTTATTCTCAATTACAAATTTTTAGCATGCATAAGTTTTAATTAAGCCTTCTTTTGATTCATGGACCTATAGAATAAAATCTAGCCCATTAGGAGAGGAGCCCACTAGATAATCAAATTAATTAATTAGAAATGAGCCCATGTAGCAAGCCCACTAGATAATCAAATTAATTAGAAATGAGCCCATGTAGCAAGTCCATTATTAAAATCACAAATTAAGTTATACATGACAAGTAACAAATATTAATACACATTTAGAGTTATAGAAGTGTGTTCATATTTGTTTATGCATGTGTGCATGCATACACAAATGTATTTGGACCATTTTTTGGGCAAGGGGAGGAGAAGAGTTGGTAGGTTGAGTTAGTGGAGAGTGGGGAGATGAAGAGATGGAGGTTTTAGGAGTTAGGAAAGTGGAGAGTTGTAAAATAAATTTGAAGAGTTATTAGGGTGAGATTTTTGCACTTTAGACCCTTCCAAAATCCTATAAATAGAGTCACATTTCCTACATTTCTCTTGCACCAAAATCAATATCAAAATAAGTGTAAGAAAAAGAAAGAAATGAAGAAAAAGAAAGAGAGTGAGGGTCTTTTTGCTTGGAGGAATTGCTAGAGAAAGGAAGCCTTTGCTAGGGAGAGGGAGCTTTGCTAGGAGGAGGAGCCATTGCTAGGAGTTTGTCTTGGAGCTAGAAGAAGTGTCTCATCTTTCCCTTTTGTTCAAGCTTCAATAAGGTGGGTGTCTCCTACTTTCTAAATTTTTTTGAATGTGCATGTTAATAGAAATGAATGAGTAATATAGAATTTGATTTGATAAAATAGGACAAACCTATGCATTGGATGTAATGAAATATTGTTTTATTGAGTAAACAAACCCAACTTATGTTAATTAGTAATGAGAAAGAAATGTTGATTTGTTTTGTCATGAATTAGTATGCATGAATGAAGATATAATTGATTGTATGAAAAATGTTGGGAATACATTCTTTTGCAAAAATATTTTTTGTAAAGTTAATTGAATACCATAAACTTGTTTTGATTGTTGCCATGCTAGTTGAAAAGAAGAGTTCAACCAAAGGATTAATTCTATGAACCATATTAGAGTGTTTGCAAATTTGTGATTTGTCAAATGTGTGATATGTAGGAGAATTGTTAAAGAATGCTATATTTCGACATATGATTAGAGATATGATGAAAAAGAAAAGAGAAGGAAATAAACTCTTTTTTATGAAGTATGTTGACATATGTCAAAAATACAATTTTTGTATGAAAAGAATTTCTTTGAGACACCCATAATCGATTAAAAAAAATATGTTTGATTCTTAACACAAAATTTTATTTGTAAGATGTTGGGCATAAACTAGTTTTTTTAGAAAATCATGATTTTAATTTTCGAGTTTGAAAAGAAGTGTAAACTCATTAAAGAAAGGAAAATCTTTTTTTTTTAAATGAGATATATGCTAAAAATAAGTTTGGACTTGTTGATTACTATTTAAGATTTCCTTTTAGTCCAAAGAGAAGTTTATTCCAATATCCTAAAGGATTGGATTATTGGGTAAACAAGTTTTATTAAAAAGAAACAATTTCAGAAAATTGTGAACAAAAGTATATGAATACAACTTCTAAACAAAAAGCACACTAGGACTTACTGGTTAGTCAATGAGCACCTCTTATAAGAGATCTTGGGTTCAAATCTTGATAACCATCTTTTATTTTTTTGATTTGGTTTTAATAGAATAAGATGTTTTTTTTTAGTATGAATAAATTCCTATTATGGTTATAAGATAAAATGGAAGCTATTAGAGATTGTTATGGAAATTTTATTGTCTATTTTAAGAAAGTAAAAATGAGACTTTAAAAAGGGGGCTTTTGATTAAAACTCATACTTTCTTCATATAAAATGAAGTAATAAATATTAAAGTTAATCATAACTTTATTGCATATTTTGAGGAAAATGAAATGGGAAATATTAAGATTGTTTTCTTGTATATTTTGAGATATAAAGAGAGATGAAATTGTGAGTATGAAACTTTGTAGTGAACAAAAACAAAGTATTATTTTTGTGAAGTGATTTTTTTTTTAAGAGAATTATACTTTGATTTTGTTTAGGAAATATTTTAAAGGGAATTGAGATATTGTGATAGTTTGAATTGGTTATAAAATTTCATGTGATGAAATTGTGTTCTTAAAAAGGGAATCCTCTTTGCTTATAAAGACTATGAGTGAATAACTAGATTATGAATAGTGTAAAGACTAAGAAATGATTGCTTTATGGATAAGTGCTAATACAAGACATTAATCTTTGTGAATAAGTAGAAGATGAAAATTATATAAGTTTAAGACATGATTAAGAAAGGGTGTGAATACCCATGTTTCTTGTACATGAAAGTTTATGATTTAGAGTTAGTACGACCTCGGTACCGGCATTATTGAAAGAAAGGATTTGAGAAATGATTTGGAGATATGGCCGTGGAGCTATCTCGTATTTGTTGATTAAGTCCGGTGGGAGGTAAGACTAATTCTTTGAATGGAAATTATTCATGTCTTGAATTTAAGAAAATTTAGGCACATAAGTGAAGATGTAGTAAGCTTAGGGAAACGTAAGTGGGGTGCTCTATATAGTCGGCGGTGGACTCCAAGACTATAGACCCAGTTGGTGGACTGAGGTTGCCCTGTGGGAGACGGATTATTATATTTTAGTCCGGGACTATGAGGATGGGTCAGCGGTGGACTCCGGGATCTTGAGTAGTCGGACGGATGGATTTTTGTGTTTACCGTCTCCAATGTATATATATATATACTGGGCTAGAGGGTCACATACGGGACAGTTCGTACGATGTGGAATCTGTTATAACAGCTGGCGGTGGACTCCAAGGCTGGGATTCACATTCGTGGAATAGTCTGAACTTTGTTTTGCTACCGGGTAGTTTTCATGGCGAGGGATCGAGCCCTGTATAGGCGCTTGCCCTCGGACCTATGTAGTATGGGATGCATAGAATCCGAACAAGTGTGCATTAGTGTCATCCTAGTGTAGGATTGTGTGCATTAGGCATTAAGGCATGACATACACTTATGTTTAGAATAATCACATTTTGACACTTTATATGTTCATTCAATCTTTTTGTGATTTGTTAAAGTATGAGATCGTTATACTATTCCCGGCATAGAGAGGATAGCCGTGTATAACATTTCGTCAGTTGTAAGTGACTGACGTGCCCACAGACTGACATGCAGGTAATGGACTATTCATGGAGTTATAAAGTGGATATGCTGTTGCTGTTCAGAAGTTAAAGATGTTGCAAATGATGTTAAAGTTATACAAGTTGTTTTTCATTATTGTAATCTTTTAGTCTTCCGCTGTGTAAAAAAATCAAGTGTAAAGAAACTCTGATGTATTGTGAATGAAAAGTTTTAAATTCCTTGTAAAATTGTACGAAGTGAAGTAAAGATCCTGTGAAATCTCGAATTTATCCTTATTTGAAATTCGGGGTGTTACAGAATCATCCAATCACTGTCGATCCAATGACAAGTTATGCTCATCATTGGAATATCGTTACAACCTTTCTAACAATCGGAAGTTAACGATACTCTACAAGTTAACTATATAGAAGTGCAATTAAACCATCTCTCATTTCGTTGTAAAGTTTAAAACAATCGGATTTAAGTGTATTTCTAGGAATTCATGTAAAATGTGGATTTAGTGCATTTTGGTTAAATACCTCTACGTTCCTACTCTCGGGATAGGAAAAAGATAACTCCTCCTTAATGACTAGACGGACCATTTTCCGTCGAACACTTTTGGGATCATATAGGTGGCTATCTGCATGTCCGGTCTTAGGGTGGATTTTTGTTGGCCGGATTGATTTTCTAATAGATCCTTGTGTACATTTTGTATGTGTCGTTTAATTGTATCTGTTCCCTCACCCTTTATTCATTTCTAACTCTTAAAAAAAATTTACAAACCTTATGTCCTACACCCAGATTATCCTCTTCGGGGATATAGTCATAATATTTGTGTCAATCACTTGTTTTCCCCCTAGTTTTTCTACTACTAATGGGTTCGGTTTTTTATGGTTGTGTGTCAACATCATGCATTTCTTCTTCTATTTCGTGTATAAGGATATCGTGAGTTCCTACCATATGATTCGGTGTAAATTTGGTTTCTATTGGTGGGACTATTGGAGGCCGACGTGAACAACCGGTGGAATCTTGTCCACTTTGGCTACGGCCGCTACCTCGTGATCTAGGCATGGTAATAGTGTATGTGAAAAAAAATGATTTCTAGTGTTTTATTAGTTTATGCGAAATAATAAAAAATAATCTAGGAGGTTAGATATATGTTAAAAAGAAAATCTAAAAAATAATAGGAGAGTTGAGAGAGAGAAGAAAAAAGAAACAAACATGATACAAAAAATTAGAACTACAACAAAATCAAGACAATAGGAGGATTGTGAAAATTTGACACCGTACTTCGCCGATCATCGTATATAGAAATGAGAAAGAAAATAATAATAGAAGTAGACATAGTCGATTGAGAAATGTAGTATACGTAGTCACGTAGTCTGTTAGTCATAGAAAGAGAGAGAGATAACTTCTTTGTTGGTAAAGTTGAAGTATACGTGGTTAAGAGTTGAATCCACACAATTCGATACGAGCGAAAATTTTCATTTCTTTACTGCTTGATTCTTTGTTGAAAAACCTTTATTAAATTGAGATTGAATTGAGTAGTAGTAGTAGAGAGAGAAAGAGAGTAAAGTGTGAAAATTTTAGATTCAATTAAGGGGGTTTTTATAGGGGAAAAAACCCCTAAAAAATCCAAAAACAAAAAACACCCCAAAACAGAGAGCCAACGACTCTCTGTTTGCGCAGCGCCAGATCGACATGTGGGTCCAATGTTCGACCTGCCTGGATCAACCGTTTCACCCGCAGGTCGAACGGCTTGCAACCTGCGGGTCAAATGGGTCACAACCCGCGGGTCAAACGAGAGGGTTGCGGGAGGGTTTGACCAAGTCAACGATTTCGCGGGTTGGGTCGAGTGGGTTGGAACTTCGATCTTGGTGACCCGGGTCAACCCGTTGTGCTAAACGGGTTCGACTCGGACTCGAACCTCAACTGCGCGGACCGGGTTGGATTGGGCGGGTCGCAGGTCAACCCAACCCGGTTGCCATCACTAAGTACAACGACAAAGTTTGAAGTATTAGAGATGAAAACATAATTTACGGTTTACAATCTCAAGCTTCACACAGGCGCGTACCTGAGTTTCAGGGGCCTAAGCAAGCCCTTAATTGGGGCCTTTTATTAAAAAATAAAAATAATTATTATTTAAATACAAAAAATACTTACATATATTTAAATGCAAACAAACTTGAAGCCTTGGAGGACAAACTAATTAAATGCAAATAAGCTTACATATGTAGTAAAACCTCGATAAATGCATACCCTTGGGACTGAAAAAAATATTACTTTGGCGAGATTATTTATTTATCAATAAATGAATAATTTATTTTTTATCGATAAACTAATATTTATTATTTTAGAGAGAGTTTTTCAATTTATGTATGTGGTCAGAAAAATCAACAGACAACAATTAATGTATTAATTTGAGTCTTGAGAAGTTAAGAAACTTATAATGTCTTGGAAAACAAAAGGTTTTAAGTTAATGTACATAGCAAATGAAAAGATTCAAATCTTTAGCTATATAAGGTATATGTGTAGAAGATATTGTACATTCCAACAAGTTACAATTTTTTTTACTCCCATGGTTTCCCATTATTTGAAATGAGTAAAGAAATTAACATTAACTAATGAAATGAAGAAAGCAATATGTGAGTATAAGAAGGATCATCCCTCTATTAGCCCTAAAGATATGCAAGCATGGGTTCAACAAAAGTTTAACTTTTCTATCAGTCAATCAACAATATCAAACACTCTAAAAAGGTTAGCAAAGTATTTGTTAGATGAGATGAAAAATTGCAAGTTAAAGGCACAAATCAGCAAAATACCCTGAGTTAGAGAAAGCTTTGTATGAGTGGTTTCTCCAATGAAAAGAGAAAGTGAATTTTTCCGGAGAAATGATCCAGACCAAAGCAAAAGAATTTTTGCAAAAAAATGTATGGTGAAACTAATCCAGAATTCAGCTTCTCCAATGGTTGGCTAGAACATTTCAAGGCAAGACATAGAATCAAGTCTTACCAACGATTTGGTGAAAGTGGTTCAACTGTCATGGAGAACAATGAAAATGTTTTACATTGAATACGGTCTAAACTAGACCAATTTCAGTTGAAGGATATTTACAATATGGATGAAACTAGATTATTTTATCGATTGGAAGCCAATCGTTCGCTTGCTACGTGGCAGTTGGAAGGACGCAAGAAAGACAGTGAGAGAATTACTGTTGTTGTTGTTGCAGTGGTAATGGTTTTGACAAAGTACCTCTTTGGGTTATTGGTATATATGCAAATCCAAGATGCTTTAAAAATGTGAACATGAACAATCTTGGTTGCGAGTATCGATCTAACAAAAAAGCTTGGATGATTGGCTTGCTTTTTCAAGAATTTGCTGGTTGGTTTGACAAGAGAATGAATGGCAGAAAGGTTCTCTTAATTTTCGACAATTTCCCAACTCATCCAAAGGTAATTGAAGGCTTGAGAAATTTAGAACTATTTTTCTTGCATCCTAATACGTCAAAGATTCAACCATGTGATGCTGGGATTATTCGAGCTTTGAAAATTCATTATCGACGTCATTTTTATTCTAGCATCTTGGAGAGCTATGAGGTTGGAGCAACAAATCCTGAGAAAATTATTGTTTTGATTGCTACCATCTTTGCTAATGCAACTCGAAAATTTGATGTGAAGACAACAACAATTGCAAATTATTTTCGGCATTGCAAGATTCAGTCAGAGGAAGATAATGTTCCTGAACCAGAAGTTTGTCACGATGAAGAGATCCAAGGATTAAGTTAAGTTATTTCTTTAGTTTACGTTATAGAAATGTGATTGATGTCAAACATCTTTTGAACTATCCTAGTGAGAATAATGCAGTAATGAAATTGCGTACAGATGAAGAAATTATTCAATTAGTAATGAATACACCTAATGATGATGAGCATGATCCTGATCTAGATGATAGTTTCGTTTTACCAAATGTTTCGCAAAAGAAGCATTTCAAGCAATAATCACCTTAAACAACTACTTGCTACAACATGAGCAAAATATTCTGGAAGTTGTGTATGCACTACAAAAAGTTAAGGATGGGGTTGAATTTGATTTAGGTGTAAAGGAAAAACAAATAACTTTAAATACATATTTTCAGAAAAAATGACTTTTCGTATGGATATTGTTGATTGACTGAAAAGATTGGGTCTATTGTATGGATGTTATTACAAAAAGTTCAAGAATATGTGGATTATATATATAAACTTTGTATGGAATTTAGTAATTATTAATTTATATTTTCTTTGGGCCTTTAAGGATTCAAAAAAAATTATTACTTAAAGCATTTAGCAAGGATATTACTTTAGTACACATACCCAAGTTGGGTCCAGAAGAAATTATTATCTAAGCGAGGTTATTACTTTATTGAACATTCATTTATCGAGGTTTTACTGTATGCTTCCAAAAGTTTTAAATTTGATAACGTATTCATTTTACCTAGGCCAATGTTCACTTTTCCTTCAAATATTCAATCATTTAATCCAATTTCAGCCCCAAATCAAAAATTGAATACCTCTTCTTCTCCAAATAAATTTTGAAATTATAAAATAAAAATACTAATTAAATGATTTAAGGCATATTACATACAAACAATAGAAACTAATTGAAATTAGAACTTAAAAGGAAATCAAAAGTTAGAACATATCATATTTTAGAACATACCCACTTCGATCGAGTTGAAAACCGCACAACAGAAGGAGACCCGGGACAGTCGAGGGTGGGAGACTGTCTCACGTTGGGGACGGCTATCGGCAAGGAGTGGAGGAGTTTGGAAGGTTGGGGTCTTCAGGTATGATGGAGGAGGTCAGTATGATGGGATTGAGGTCTTTTTCTTATTGGGTTGAAGGATTATAATGAGAATTGAAAGAAAAGTGAAATGAAATTGAAGATACATGAGAATTGAGATAAAAGAGAAAAGAAACTAAAGAAACTTTTAGAATTCCTAGGCTTATGGGTCAAAAAGCAAACAATACCATTTTTTCAGCCCAATATTACATACAATATATAATAAACTTCAAAAATATTGGGCTCCTATAAAATTGAGGGCCCAAAGTAGTTGTTTGTGCCGCTCTGGCCCAGATTCGCCCCTGGCTTCACAGTTACAATTTTGGCAATTAGATGTGGCGTTGTACTTGAAGTTAAACATTTGAAGTATCTCACGAGCAATTTGCAAAATTTGGACATTTTTTGAAACTATTTACAACAATAGCCTGCTTCCCAAACTATTTACAAAAATTGGACACTTGGATTCATTTTTCAAATACCTACTTTTGAAATTATTTTCTAAAGCAACCCTAAACTAGTTGATAACTAATTATTTTTCAATCTACGCCCAAAAACAATTCTTACACCATTCACTGTATGCATATAAAAGTTTGATATTTCACAAAAAATAAAAGAATTAACACTAAAACACCTCTTATAATTTAAAATAAGACAAGTTGATTGAAGTATGATAGAAAGAAAATATATAACTGATAAAGAAATAACATAGTACTTAATAGTAACATAGAATAACTGACAAGTTACCAAAAGAAATACAAATCATAATAGCATACAAGATATTGACTTATACAAATGAAGAATTAAGTTGGTATTATCATCATCTATTGGCATATAAAATATTAAATTGTAAAAATAAAGAATTAAGTTGGTATCACAATGGATAATACTCCACAGATGAAAAAAAAACCAACAATATATAAATTGAATTTAATATGGGAAGTAGAATTAGGAATTAATATGATAAACATTCAAGAATTAGAAAAATTTTTACAATGGCCCAGAATTCATATGAGTAATAAGAAAATACTATAAAATAATAAACAACAATATAAGAAATATAAGTGCATAGATAAGTAATGAATCAGAAGAAGAATTAGGAATAACAGAAGAAGGAATTAATGAATTAGAAGCTATAACAAAACTAAATATCAATATTTTAGAAATAAAAGACTTAAGGCTTTGAGAAAATTAAATATAACAAATGAAGAAAAAAATGGATCAAGAAGAAGACAATGTTATAACAAACCTTAAAGAAAATACACCTCATATGTATGAATATCTAAGACCACCACCTAACAAAAAATATTATCCTACCTATTATCAAAATCATACACCATGTGTAACATCCTGAATTTCTCAAATAAATAAATATGAAGTTTTCTTTTATTTTTCACGTGTCTTGCACGTGCAAATTTAATATATGTATTTTTAGCTTTAAAAGTATTCTCATTACATGAATAAAACATTTCTTCTCTTTTAAAATAAAGCCTATTTTAATCTCTAGGCCTAATAGACTAATTCTAGCCCACTTAATTAATTAATTAATTTAATTAGAGAGCCCATGGATTTTAGCCCACCTAATTGGCCCACTAGTTAATTCTAATAAGAATTAATACAACTTGTAGTGTAGACTTGATCAAATAGCTAATTAATTTAACAATTTAATGTACAAACTAATTTTTTAGTGTGTATAGTGTGACACGTGCTTTGCACAAGCACGTGGAAGTGCAAGAGAAGGGGGTAGGCCGGATTGTGCATGGAGAGATGGGGAGAGTGGAGAGAGTGGAGGAGTGGTTATGTGATCATGGGTAGTTGTTCTAACTCCTAAATGCATCCTGCCCTCTCATCTAAACTCATCTCGACCCTCCATTTGAGCTTGAGTTGTGTATAAATACCCCCCTTATCTTCTTCATGAACTGCACTAGAAAATTTACAAGAGAAAAGAAAAGGAAAGAAACAAATTGTGAGGAAAAGAAAGAGTAGTGTGAGTAAAAAGATTGAGAGGTGTGTTTGTATGCTCTTGCAACCATTGGAGGCCGGCCTAGCATTCATAAGGAGGGGAGCTCGGGTTTCATCTAGCAAGGAGGAGAAGGCTCATTTGGTGACACAAACTAGGAGGAGAAGGGATCCATTCGTGCGTTCAAGGAGTTTCTTAGGAGTTTTTTTTTTGTTTCATCAAGAGGTGGGTGATTTCTCAAACTTCTAATTTAGATTCCATGCTAGGATTTTGGATTTGTAAACATGCTAGAAATGAGTAGGAAAGATTGTTCTATACTTGTTTGAAGAGATAAAAAAAAATAAACTCTAATTGATCTACATGAAAAGTTAGTAAAATGAATTGGAATGTATTAATTAGGATTTGTTATGATGGTTGTTAGTATGTTTGCATGCTAGAATTGATGAATCATGATTATATGAAACTTTGCTTATGAATGAGTTGTATAATGCAATATGTGAAAAATTGTGCCTACGAATAATTTATAGAATGCAAACTAGTAAAATATGGATTATGAAACAAATTGATTTGTGGTAAAAAGTGTGTTTTTAATCGCCATATATGAGTAATATTGTAGTCACTAGATTACCATCCATGTTGCTCCTTGAAACATAAGAGAAAGACTAGTTTTGTAAGAATAAGACTACTTTAAGAGCTTGATCCTTGTTAAAGAATGACAAAATAAGAGTATGAACACATTGTGAATGAAAGGGGATATGTTGATAAATGATTCTTCTAAAAAGAAATTCGTCTATGTTGAAATGGTATTCATGACCCACTTCTTCAAAGAACTAAAGAAAAATAGTCTACTATATGTAAAAATGAGATTTTTGACAATCTAATAAAATATAAGTTACTGTTTTTCAAAAAAATAATATTATGGAAAAGATCTAAATTTTTATAAGTACAAATAAAGTGAGAAAAATGGAGTTTGCTAAAAGAAGAATTAGTTTCAGTGCAGTTTATACAAAAACATTTTTATCAATTCTTATACTGGTTAGTCACTCAGACCAACTGGTCTTCGGGTGCATTTTGGGAGCGTTACTGTAGCTCAGTGGAGCACTTGGTCTTGGGTTCGAGTCTCTCAAGAGACTCTGTTTTTCTAAATTTTGATTTTAACTCAAAACCGAATGCCAAAACTTAAGTATAAAATAAGTTTCCTATTAGACAGCTAGTCGCCTTGGACTCACTGGTTCTCGGGTGCGATTGGGGACGGTTACTGTTCATGAGCGGGGGGTTTCGGCCTGGATTCGAATCCGGCTGTTGCCAGTGTTTTTAAAATTTTATTTTTTTTTATTATTTTGGATTCTTTTGAGAAATTTCAAGTGTTTAAAAATTGAGAAAAAATCTTTAAATTCTTTTAAAAAATACCTAGACTTCATGAAAATTTATTTCTACAATATTTGACTTATTAAATGAGAATTAGAAGCAATTTTGAGAAAAAGAATTTGATAAAAATTTCTTAGAGTATAATCTTGATTAATTAAAGAAAACAAATATTTTTCTTTTGAAAGAATTCTTGGTGTAGAGTTCTAAAATGAGATTTTGATATGGGAAAATTGAGTAAGACTAAATATGAGATTGTTTAAAATTATGTAAAATGTGCATGGAAAATGAAGTAAAAGAAACATGATGAAATATGGAATTTGTGAATATGAACTCTCACTTTGATGAACATGAAACGAGTTTGACACTAGAGTTTAGCTAAGTCCTCTCATCAGCATAAATAAAAATTTTGAATGAGAAATGTGATGATAAAAGACCAAGTTTGGGTCGTGATTAACCGTTGATGTTTAAGACCGATGTAGAGGTAATGCTAATTCTAAAGTATTAATTTTATTCATGATTCAATTATCTAAGGATTAGACACATAGTGAAGATGTGATGAAAGTAAGAGAAAAACACACAAGTATAAGGGCCTCAGATCTATGGTGTGAGAGTGTTCACAGGCTTTCTACATGATGCGTCATGTCATGACGTGAATTCATCTCCGGAATTATCGGGACCGTGGCGAAGCTTGTGGGGTATTTGGTGACTACGTAGTGCCATAGTCCCATGACGGAGGCGAATTGTCCATAGGCTATCTACATGATACGTCATGTCATGACGTGGAATTTCCCTTCAGGCTGTCTGGACATGGGCTCGTAATTCATAGAATATCTAGGATACTTACCGAAGTTATCGTAGTAGTTTAAGTCATAGCGAGGAATCCAATCCTACAAGATAAAGAACGATTAAGGGCTTGCTCTCGGACCTATGTAGTATAGGATGCATAGAATCCGAACAAGTACACATTAGTGTCATCTAATGTAAATAACTGCATTAAGGACTAAGTGCACATTCACACACGACATCAATAGGTAGTCCCCCTTAGTTTTGTTTGTGACAAGTGTGTGCTTTCTAAGTAAGAGAAATTGATGTATTATATCCTAGCATAAGTTGTATGCAACTGACGTGCCCACAGTTTCTATGCAGGATAAAGTGATTGACAAGACTAAAGAATGAATGCTGCTTAAAGAAATGTTCAAGTGGTTATTTAATTCATGTATCATGTTATAATTTATAATTCCGCTGCGTTAATATAATCATTGTTGTATATAAGTTTTAAATTCCTTATAAAATTGTATGAAGTGAAGTGTAAAGATCCTGTGGAACTTCGAATTCAGGCTTATTTGGAATTCGGGGTGTTACACCATGGAAATGGAAAAATATAGAAAGGAAGGAATCGGAGAAAGAAAAAGAAAAAGAAAATAAAACACCAAAATATAAACCTTCAGAACATTACGAAAAAGAAATAGTAGGAAATGGAGAATGGCTAGATCAAGAATGTGTAAAAGATGTAGAGAAGAATGGGTAAAAGCATCCTTAATAGTAGGATTTAGACAAAACCTCACACGAAATAGGTTCGAAAAATTTATAGAAGCAACATTTATAGAAGTAATAGCAAAATGGTGGAATGGATTAACAGAAGAAGAAAGAAATAAGATCAGAAAAGTCAGACCAATAGTGTAGAACCCCGTATTTTCAAATATTATTTTAATTATTTGAAAATGAATTTAAACAATTTTGAGGATTTACATAAATATTTTCTAAGAAATTTATCCTTTGTACACGTGCAAAACACGTGCAAATGACTTTTCAGAAGTTTGAAAAATTAAGTTTTCTTTATGAAAAATCACTATTTATTATTTGAGAATTTTTTAGTATTTTTCCAGATTTTTCTGAAATTAAATGTACCTATTTGCAATTTTCGAGAAAAGAAGGACTTATTTGCAAAATTGACAATTGTAAGGGTTGAAGTGCAAAAGATGTTTTCTGGACATTCCGATCAGTACTTTTGAGGTTTGGAAATGTATTTTTCTATTAGATCCTAATTTAAAGGATATTTGATTTAGTTTTCAAGAAAAAGAATTATATATGTAAAATGTGCTTTCGAAAGGATTATTTTGCAAAGTGGGAATTAAACCCTAATATTTTAATCCGGCATATATAAGGGATTTCCTATTCCCAGCCGTCACAAAATATATTCAGGATTTTTGAGATTATTTTGAGGAGCAAAAGAAGAGGCTTTTTGGATCTAGCAAGGAGGAGAACTATTTTGTGGATTTTTCTTCAAGAACAAGGTGAGTGGTTTGTGTGTTTTGTCTTGTTTGTTTGTTTGATTGATGAATGCCATGAGACCTTTGTTTCACTTGTTTATGATCGTTATGCTATTAATTTGTTAGTCCCATTGTATATATGATATGGATTCTTTATTTGATATGGACGATTAGAACTTCTAATTGATATTTGGACCATGATGAGAAAGATGTAGATTTGTTGAGGATATGTGGATTTATGAGATCATGTCGTTAGAAAGCAAATTAAGAACTGATTTTATTGTGATCAGATATTAAACATCTGGATCTAGAGATTACAAACCAATCTTGTTTATGTGTTGAGGACGACATTTAGCTTTGTTGAGAAAACCCTAATCAAAGGATTAAGAGTTTAGATCATGAGGAGATGAGATTTGAGTGCTTGATTAATTGAGAAATGTATCCATGATGGAGATTATTGAGAGTTGTTTATTTGCCTGGATACAAGTTAATTTTATGATCAGTAAATCTTTAGAAAACCCTAGTTTTGATTTGTGTTCAGATCTATTCTGTTTGGAAATCTGTAGCCGACAGTCGTCTGGCCTACAGAGCAGTCGACTGGTACGAGCCTACTGTGTATTTTTGAGTCCTTGAGATTTGTTCGGGACAGTCGACCTAGACTGAGGTCAGTCGACTGGTCCTCTGGTTGTATTTTTGTTCAGTTCTTTCGGGACGGTCGACTGATGACTTGTCAAGTCGACTGGTCATGCCTTAGATATTTTTGGTAAAATGTTGGGATATGTCCTCTGGACAGTCGACTGGTCCCTTATGCAGTCGACTGGTCCTGAAGGATCTTTGTATTTGAATTGAGATATTTTGTTTAGTGTTTGATTTTGAGACATTTGTTCAGTACTCGATGTTGAGATATTTGTTCAGTATTTGATTTTGAGATGTTCAGTTAAGAACATGATTTTGTGATATTTTGTTGAAGCCACTTGTTAAGTGGAATTTGTTCAGATATTTGTTTTTGAATCTCTAGAGGTAGGTGACCCTAGTATACCGGTGTTTGTTCAGTCATTTGTTGAGGCCCATTGAGGCGAATTTTCAGTTATTCAGATTTTTAGTCCGGTAGGGTACGCTACTCTAGGAGATTTGTTCAGTAACCCAAACTAATAAGGACAGGCATTAGTAGTGTCATGACGAATGAGAACTTGAGTTATGCACCTCAGTATGACTTTTGATGTAGGATTAGTCTCCTGAATTATCCAAGTAGTTAACTTGAGATGTGTGATTTATCTCCGGGATTATCCAGGTAGTTAACCTGAGATGTGAGGTATTTCTCCGGAATTATCCAAGTAATTATCTTGAGATGTGGGATTGAACTACGGAATGATCGGAGTCGAGGCGACGCTTTTGGGGTATTCTTGTGATTATGAGTCTATGTTTAGATGTGGGATGATCTCCTGAATTATCCAGGGAAAATACCTGTGATGTGGGATCAATCTCCGGAATGATCAAGCATGGGCAAATTATCATAGTTTATCTTCATCTCTTAGTAGTCATCGTTGTCAGCATGTAGTCATGATGTTTTCTTGAATCACTTTTATGCATTTGGATTTCCTGTTTTCGGCACACACTTGGCTTTTGGTTTTGGTATCACCCCTTATTCTTTTGTTGTACTTCATACTTTAGTGTTTGATTATTATTTGTTGGATATAATGTTTTAAGTTCATTTATGTTATTGTTTTGATTAGTTGCCACTCACACCATTTTTATGGCTGACCCCTTTAGTTTGGGGGTTAGGGTTCAACTCTAGCCTCACTTGTTGCAGGTTATTGCTTAGGTTGGAGGTTGGATGCTTGAGTGGGAAATTTGAGATTATTGGATCATTTAGTGATTGGTGTAAAAGATTTGTAAAGACATATTGTGTTGTTATTGAGTTGTTAATGAAAGATTAATTTGAGTTGAGATGATTAGACTTCCGCTGTGACTTGTATTAATTGTTGTAATAAAGAAGAAAATTTTAGTGGTGTTGTTGGTGTTTATTGTTCTATTGAAGTGGATTGCTGGGATTTCGCCACTTATTTTCTAAGCTCTCATATTAGAAATTTGGGGCGCTACAAATAGATGACCAAGGAACACAAGAAACTTCAACACAAAAAATCTTAGAACTAAAAGAAATAATTAAAAATTATGAAAAGGCAATATGAATAGAATTTAGTGTCCACAAAAAAAGAAAAACATACTACATATAAAAAGAACCAAGCAAGATGAAGACTAAGTAATCTAGATATATGCGATATGTATTATTTTGACAACTACGTTTGCAAATTCAGAGAATATTTCCAAGAAATCTATTTTGCTAAAGAAGAAAAGAGCCCAATCTTACTCTTTTTTCCTAAAACTATCAGATCCCTGGAGTATAAACATATATAGTGCATACATAAATGAGAAAGTAAAACCAGAAACATATATACTTTGGGATATAGAACACAATTTGTAAAAGACTAGATTTGCCCGTGAGCACGTGCCTACGGCACGTTTTCGGAACGATACAAAACACGAAAAGCCTGGTAAACAATAAAACAATAATTATGTAGCTCAAGTTTGAATAGTATGACAATAATTAGTTGTAAATAAAGTCCATGTTTCCATTAGTATATGCTGAAAAATAATTATAAATGGGGGTGTAAGTGGAAAATGATGAAATTTAACTGTTGAAGAGATATTTGCTATTTTCAATATAACATGTGCAATAAAAAAACATAAAAATTCTGAAAATTTACAAACATGATCTCTTAAAATCTAAATTTCTAAGTAAGAAAGAAAGAATAAGAGAGAGAGAGAGAGAGAGAGAGAGAGAGAGAGAGAGAGAGAAATATGAAAAAGTGAAGAGAGAAGAGAGAGATAGTAATAAAGTTATGGATTTTTTTAGTTTTGGGGGGGAAAAAATTGGTTTTGGGTTTGAAATTTTGGGGGGAAAATGTGTTTTGTGAGGTTAGATGTAGGCCTTTGATTTTAGGGGGATTGAATGTGAGCCACTTGATAGCTTTCTTTGTGTTTTATTATATAGATTATATAAATAATGTATGCCAAGAAGCTAGATCAAATATAAAATATTATAGAACATATAAACACTACAAATTAATTACCCTACAGCAGCATTTTTACCCCGGCGCTTTAATTAAACGCCGGGGACGAATTAATAAAAAAAAATACTTTGATTCACCGGCGCTTTATACTAAACGCCGGGGTTAGCGTATATTCCCCGACGTGGTATAAGAAGCACCGGGGATCTTATATAATTACCCTTTAATCTCCCCATAACCGCAGAATTTTTATTTAATAATTTCCTCCTCCTTCTCCATTTCGTCCAAAACCCTAGACGCGTGAAACCAAAACCCTCGCGCGCGACTCCTCCAAATATCCAAATCCCCTCGCGCCTCCTCCAAATCTCCAAAACCCTTGTCTCCTCTCCAAACCCGTCGTCTCCAAGTCCCCTCGCGCGTCACCCTCTCCAAATCTGCGGCGCCGCTACCCAAATCCCTCGTCTCCAAATCCCCTCGCCGCAATCCCGATCCCCTAGCTCCTCTTTCAAACCCTATCGCTCTTCTCCTCCGCCGTGCGCCCCCCGATCGTCTCCTCTGCCGTGTTCGCCCGATCGTCTCTCTCTAGCTCTCAAACCCTCTCTTATCTCCGGTATAATTATTTTCGACTTTTAATAAATTTTTTATTTTTTAATGAAATTGTTTGGGATTTTGTGCTGAATAAACTGTGATTTAGGGGTATTTTGCGATTTGAGAATGAATTGGGATTTGATAATGTGGACTAATTAGGGTTTTTCCTAATGCACTACCAAAAAAAACTTCATACATTCAATTGAAGCATAAAGAGTTTTATAAACCCTAGTTTATGAAATTAGATTAGATAAGATTAGATGATTAAATCTTCTCTAATTTGTTTGTTGGTATTTTTGTTTATTTTTAATAAAAATATGTCGTTTCTATTTACAAAGAGACTATTATTGATACTTACATCAAACTATTATTTACAACATACTATTATACATAAAAACAATATATATATATACAGACTTATAGCTCTATCAAGAGCATGCAGATGTATGTCTGTTGGTAGTGCATTAGGAAGGGTGAAGACTGATATAAATTATACTGCTAGCGTCTAAATGATTCAGGCTTCAGTTTCAAATGGTGAAACCGACCAATCATCAATGTTAGCTAGCTCTAGCCTAAGGTCATATCGAAGACTTACATTGTACCCCCATTGCCAATCACCAATAATAATTTCCATGCATATATTTTAATCCAAATTACTTGTAATTGAGTTCCCAAAGTCAGTGTATAATTTAACTATTTGAAGTGAGGTGACCATAGGCTAGCTCTTCTATATATATTTCTACACAAGAATAGATATATATCGGTTAAGAGATATATAAAACGGTAGCTTCTCTTGAAAATTTGTGTGCATTAATTTAAGAATATGCTCCTTAATTTCCAGCCATAGATAGGACTGAGAGGAGTATTTTCGAGTTGGCAAATTGACTTTTTGAAGTTACTGGTTAGTTTTAGAAATCGATCGTCTTCAAAAAGCATCTTCTGGGCAGTAGGAGCTCTTAAAACCATTATCAATCATGCGTGAACGATAGAATGATTTTTTTAGGTTTAATACAAAACTAAAATGTAAAAAAAAAAAAAAATATATCGAGACTGAAATCTAGAATGATTTCGGTTGACATCCTGTCCTGAAGCCTAAGAGAATAGATAGAATGCAACAAAACATATATAGTAGATATATATTATCTACTTCTCACAGAAGATTATTCAAAATTCAGCTTCCAAAGCATTTCCTATTTCACAAGACCCCCTCCTTTGGGATTTGACAAGCATTTCCTATTTCACAAGATCCCCTCCTTTTTCAATAATTATTTCACACTATTCATGACCAATCAACATAGTAAGGTAGATGTTATTAATATTTAAATATATGAAATTTTAATTTCAGATTTAGTGATATTGTTGAAATGGATAAAAGCTGGATGAGCAAATCACGATTATCAAAGGAGTATCGGGACGGCGTTAAAGATTTCATTATTTTCGCCAAGAAAAATTCTTGTGATCCAAATTTGATTCTTTGTCCATGCCGGCGGTGTACTAACTGTCATCTGAAGACATGCGTCGAAGTTGAAACACATTTGGTGATCAATGGTTTTCTCCAAGGGTACACACAATGGTTTTGCCATGGAGAGCATGCCCAGGCAATTCCGGTTGAACCGGGTGTGTTAGAAGCTGAAGACGAGCCCATATCAAATGATGACTTAAATGTGGCCGATGAGATGCAAAATTTATTGCGGGATGCATTTGGAATTCGTAACAATCCAACACACTCCAATAGTCCAACAACACAAGTCCATAACGAGCCAACAGTAACTGTAGACATTAGTGGAGGATTGGAAGAGGAAAGACAAGATTCTGAAGTAAATAAAGAATATGAAGCCTTTACTAAGTTAATGGAAGATGCTAGTACACCTTTGTACCGTGATTGCTCAAAATTTACGAAATTTGCATTCATTGTTAGATTATTTCAGATCAAAACTTTAAACGGGTGGTCTGCTAAGTCCTTCAACATGCTACTTCAGTTGTTGAATGAAGCATTTCTCGAAATTTGTATTCCAAAATCATCCCATGCTACCAAAAAATTTCTGAAGTCTTTTGATTTAAGGTATGAGAAGATTTTAGCTTGTCCATTTGATTGTATGATGTTTAGGGGGGATAAGGTAAGACTACAGAATTGTGAAATATGCGGAACGTCAAAATGGAAAGGAAAACCAAATGAAGGCCAAGAAGCTGATGACTCAGTTAAAACAAGTAGGAAAAAGAGGCCTGCAAAAATTTTGCGATATTTTTCTCTTATTCCTAGGGTGCAAAGAATGTTTATGTCATCTAAAACTTCTTCGGATATGAGATGGCATGCAGAATGTCGCAAGGATGACGGGATTCTCAGACACCCGGCTGATTCTCAATCTTGGAAAAAATTTGATGAAATATATCCTGATTTTGCTGAAGATCCTCGAAGTGTGAGACTTGGATTAGCCAGTGATGGTTTTAACCCATTCAGGCAAATGAGCAATACATATAGCATATGGCCCGTTGTGTTAATTCCGTACAATATGCCCCCTTGGAAATGTATGAAACCTTCATCGTTTATGTTGTCAATGATAATTCCTAGACCAAAAAGTCCAGGAAATGATATAGACGTGTACCTTCAACCATTAATAGATGAACTTCAAAAATTATGGGAGGGTGTTCCAACCTATGATGCAACAGCTAAAGAAACTTTTCGTCTCAGGGTTACGTTGACTTGGACAATTAATGATTTTCCTGCATATGAAAATTTATCCGGTTATAGTACCAAAGGGCGTTATGCATGTCCTTGTTGTGCTGATCAAACTGTTTCAAAATGGTTGTATAATGGTAGAAAATTTTGTTACATGGGTCATCGAAGATGGTTGCATGACACACACATATTCAGGTCAGAAACTTCAACATTTGATGGGTTGCAGGAGTGGGGGCATGCGCCTGAAATTTTGACAGGGTCAGATGTGTCTAGGTGATTACAAGGTCATAATTTCAATTACGGCAAAGAACCAGAAGTCATCAAGAAAGGCAAGAGAAAAGCATGGGATGAGGACACGGACTTATGCGATGCAGATGAATGTGACAACATGGTTGATTTAGGATCATGGAAGAAGAAGAGCATTTTTTTGAGTTACCGTATTGGGAATTCAACTCATTACGTCATAATTTAGATGTGATGCACATTGGGAAAAATATCAGCGAAAATTGTATAGGAACTATCATGGGGGATGATCGGAAGACCAAAGATAATCTCAAGTGTCGCCTTGATTTAGTTTCGATGGACATACGACATGAGTTGCACCCAGAGCATTTACCCAATGGCAGAGTCCGTCTCCCTCCAGCAATTTATTCAATGTCCAAAAAAGAATTGGGATTATTTTGCAAGGTGTTACAGGAGATTAAAGTCCCTGATGGCTATTCATCTAACATAGCACAGTGCGTCAACCCTAAGGAGAAGAAGCTTCAGGGTCCAAAGTCACATGACTACCACATATTGATGCAAGATCTCCTTCCCGTGGCTCTAAGGTTTTCGATGTGTGAGCAAGTCACTGCCGTCATCAAGGATCTTTGTAGTATTTATAAAGGACTTTGTTCGAGAGTTCTACGTATTGAAGATCTTGACCAATTGGAGCAACGTACTGCAGTGGTACTTTGTCAAATGGAGAGGATATTTCCTCCATCGTTTTTTACTATAATGATTCACTTGATAATCCACCTGGCTGGTGAAGCTAGACTCGGAGGACCCGTACATTATCGGTGGATGTATCCCATTGAGAGGTAATATTCATGCCTCATTGAACATCTATCTGGTTTCTCTACTTTATGTGATGTATTTATTTATTTTTTATGACCAAAATATTTAACTATATAGGTACCTTTATCGTCTTAAGGGATATGTTAAAAATAGAGCATATCCAGAAGCCTCGATAGCTGAAGGCTATCTATCGGAAGAGTGCTCTAATTTTTGTTCAAGATATCTTATGGGTGTAGAGACAAGTATGAATAGGCCAAGGAGAAACCCAGACATGTCCAACCTTGGCGGGGCTAAGTATCTCTTTCAGACTGCTGGCACTACTATTGGTAAAGTTGACGCATTTGAATTAGATAACTTAACATGGGAACAAGCACACCGATATGTACTAGATCACCATGCAGCAGTTGAGCCATTTCGAGCGTAAGTCAATTTTGTAGTCGTTTTTATTGCATTAAAATCGAGACATAATTTTAACTAACTATCATTTCTATCATTTTATAATTTATAGTGAATTTATCCGTGAGATTAAAAGAACAGCTAGACCGAGAAGATTGAGACCACGTGATCAAAGTAAGATAATGAATGAAAAATTTCATACTTGGTTTCAATCTCATGTAAGTGAAATTTCAACTTATTAGCAAATATTTTATATCTACATTCGTCACTGTACTTAAACGATTAACCGTCACATATGTAGGTCTCTAAATTGCATGATGAGGATCTATCATCTGAAATAAAGATTCTGGCGAAAGGTCCCCATAAAATGGTTAGAAGATTCAGGGGATATATACACAATGGCTTCAGATTTCATACTAAAGATCGTGAATACTATTTGAAGTCCCAGAACAGTGGAATTGTAGTCACGTCAAAGACTAGAAGTTATGCTACTAGGGAAGACGCGAATCCTATAGATGTAGATGTTGACTATTATGGGGTGCTCACAGATATCATCGAGTTGGATTATTACGGTCAATTCCGGGTAGTCTTATTTTGCGGAGAATGGGCTAGTTTGGATAAGAATTATCCAAATAACATGGATAAATTAGGTTTTACAATTGTAAACTTCTCAAATTTGATTCACACAGGTATACACATTAGTCATGAGCCATTTGTGTTTCCATCCCAAGTCCTTCAAGCGTTCTATGTTGAAGATCCAGTTTGCCCCAAAACTCACATTGCACTTATTATGCAACCAAGAGATGTATTTCAGTTGGGCGAGGCTGCAGATGATGAGAATGATGATCCCATGAACAATTATATTGCTAATGAGTTTCCAATATTAGATGTAAACATAACAGATGACAACAGTAGTCCTAATTGGCTACGCACGGATGGAGAGCCAGGGGATGTATTAGATAGTATTGAATAACAATACCTTCTGAAACATATTTGTATTGTTAATTATGTGTTTACAAGATTACATTGTATTTTCTCGGGTGATACCTATTTCAAGATTGCATTGTATGTTTTCGATTTCTATTTTGTATTATTTTGTGCCAATTTATATCTAAAAAAAATTCCAATCTAAAATCTTACAGTATGCATAGGTGTCCAACCCAAAAATAGTGCTGTGGAAGAATCTTGTGGTTGCTTGTTGCGCTATTCTAGATTTGTCTATGTTGTATATTTATTGTATTATATTGCTTTATTAATACTATATTCAGTTTCGTATTTTAAGATTTAAAGAAAGACAATGATAATTTGATCAATCGACAATGATATCTCAGTTACTTTGCAAAATGATTGTTATACAAAGAGGGCAAATGATTGTTATACATACTCTTTATTAGCTAGTTGCTCTTTATCCCTGCAAATTATAACCTTTTTTTTTACAATGTGACTTACACAGTTTCAAAATAGAGTTCCAACTAATTCAAGTCGGGCAAATCCAGAGAACCAAAGCGAGCATGATGGAAGCAACGACTTAAGGAGGCGTACCAATTAAAAAATCTACTAATTGCAAGTCATTTTTGGTCTTTTTTTGTGGTGCAATCAGTTTGTATGATCAAACTTGTTAGAACTTTATTGATGTAAACAGGGTATATGTATAACTTGATACTTGTGTTATTGTTGTCGACGATTATGAATTTTACAGAACTTTAAACTTCTAAAGTTGTGTATGTTGATCAGTATAAAATATAATGAATTTTGTCAGCTAAATTTTTTATTGTTCATTTCCATGGGTGTGCGTGTAAAATTTTGAATATAAATTTGGGTTTACTAGCAACATCTGCATATATAAAAAAATCTGCATATATATACAGATTTTGAATTGGATTTTTTTTTTAATTCAAAACAACCCCGGCGTTTTGCGTTTTACAAAACGCCGGTGAACATTTCTAAAAATTAAATTATTTCAAATTTTTTAAAAAAATTATATTATTTATATATATACCCCGGCGTTTCCGAACCGCCGGGGTAGGTTTAAATTCTTTTTTTTTTTGAATAAAAAAGTGATTTCACCGGCGCTTTCAGCAGCGCCGGCCAATGTATCACAAATACCGGTGGTTGTGGAAGCGCCGGGGAAGCTTGGCCACCAAAGCCCGGCACGTGCACCGCCGGTGGTTGGTGCGGCGCTGCTCAACGCGCCGGTAGGGTTTTCACCGGCGTTTATAAATGCTGGTGAAGCCTTTAAAAACCGCCGGTGAAGCCTTCTCCGGTT
Source organism: Hemerocallis citrina (assembly GCA_017893485.1). NCBI lineage: Eukaryota > Viridiplantae > Streptophyta > Magnoliopsida > Asparagales > Asphodelaceae > Hemerocallis > Hemerocallis citrina. The sequence goes on from CM030362.1 coordinate 288,962,481, forward strand.
GTAGTGAAATAAAGAATGTGTTGTGAAGAAGCAAATCAAATCATTGGGATGTAATAATAGATATAATTATACAAAAAGACGGAAAAGCAAAATGCAAAAATATAAACTAAAATATAGAAGAACATTTAAGAAATATAGAAAACACTATAAAAATACTTCAGAAATATAAATAAAAACAAAAAATATCCAAAAAAACTTCAAGAAAATGTAATTGTTATTTATGTAGAGAAATATGACATATATCGCCATACTGTCTTAAGATAATGAAGAAAGAAAATGTAAAATATATAGAAGAAATTGAAGAAATTATAACATAAACTATGAACCCATAGAATTTGAAAAGGAGTGGTCAGAAATAAGTGAAGATGAATATAGAAGAAATTGAAGAAATGTATAACATAAACTATGAACCCATAGAATTTGAAAAAGAGCGGTCAGAAATAAGTGAAGATAAAGAGATAGTAGTAATAGAAGAAGATAGTCGAAGTATTGATGATGAAATTGAAGAATATGACATAAATGTGATAACTAAAATAATAGAAATAGAAAAACAATTAGAAAGGGAAGAAAATAATGAAGACGTAAGAAAAAAAATGTGTTTTGACATACAGAAATATGATAAAATAATAACAACCAAATTAGATATAAACCCAAAAGAAATATTTAAACTTCCAATATTTGAAAGAAAAATGAATACTATCATAATATCCAGAAATAATAAACAATATATATATATATTGAACAAGCACAAGGGAAAACATAATTCTATTTATAACATAAAGAATAATAAGGCAAGAAATGGAAAAAATAAGTGAGAAAACTAGAAAAATACCTAGACACATACATAAGAGCAGTACAAATAATAATAAAAGTTTATTTAAAGGAAGTAATAAATACATCCTTAGAAATATACTTAATGATGATAGAATAATATCAAGTACATAGAATGTTTAAATAGGAATAGTACAAGAGAACTTAATGTACCAAAAAATAAAATTTATGATAAAACCCAATTTCTTAATAAGCATGGCAGAGAAAAATAAGAACAAAAGTTTAGTCATGTACCATAGGTTATGGGGGATATAAATGATGGAAAAGAGTAAGGTTATGAATATACAAATAAGAAATATTTATGCTTTTACAAGTAAGCATGAAGTAAAAAAAACAGAAATACGAATAACTTTAAATAGAACCACTATTCGAAGAAATTATAAGATATAAACTGTTAGGGAATCCTTACCTCTAGATGATCTTGTTGAGTTTCTGACACGATCAACACAAAATACCAAGAAAATACTAGATCACACCAATCACACAAGCACACAAGAATTTTTCCGGTTGGGGTTTTTGCCTTAATCCGATGGAAGAAGAACCGAGATATTATTTCAACTTGAGAAGATACAAGAATATTATAATTCTCACCACGACCCTTTCTCAATCCTAACTGGAAACTTCTTACCATTTATAATGAGAAATCTCTCACCTCTCAAATGAAGTTCTCTTCTTCTGTTCGGCACTCAACAGAATCATATCGTTCTTGGAGCCGTTATAATGAATATATGAATATAGAGAAACCCTAGTTTAGATACTGTTGCCGCTGAATCTGGTGTGGGGGCAAACAGATAGTATTTGTGGATTCTTAGGAAAACTGAATAGCAAACCTGTTACCTGTTCCGTCGGAGTTTGACGCTGATTCCTGCCGTACACCTGCAAAAAGTGCGAGACACCGGGGTTGTTCCTGACGACGCACCCTCTGACGCTCAAGTCAATAATCAGGGATGATTATGAAAGAGCGCAAAAACTGGCAAAAGATTGATTAAATCTTAATGGAGATGGATGGGGGGTATTTATAGGTGCCGCTGGGATTAGATTAGGAATGTAATCCCTCTATGATTAGATAAGGAATGTAATCCCTAATCCCCAGTGAGGGATAGATATGAATCAGGGCCGTTGATTAGGATTTAATCAGAAACCCTAATTCTATCCTTTCTGGACTGGATTTGCTGCGGGTTGAAACCCGCACCCAATTGATGTGGATCCGTTCGCGGGTTAGTGGGTCTTCGAGGAGGAGATCCAGTACCCACTTCAGACCCATTGGTAGGTGAAATTACCATTTTATCCCCGGGCTTCAAGATTCGTGCCCGATTTGGACGGTTCCGATTTATCCCCATTTTTAGCCATATCACGAGCCCCCCACTCCCGAAGACTGAGTTTAATCAGCCTTTGAGGAGTAGTTTTACTGTTTTAATGGCTAGTGGAGTTGTATCGGAGTCCAAATGGAAGGTTTTGAATCTTTGAAGGAGGTAGTGCGGTGATTTTTCAAGTTGGTCGCACTTTGAGTTGCTCCTGAGTTCTTCGGATCACGCGGTGTTTTTCGTTTATCTTTGCGAAGTGTCAATTCGTCGTTCGGGGGTCTTAAAAGTTTGTTCTTGGCAATAGTTACTTGTTTGGGGATTAGGAAATGTTTCCCCAACTTTATAATTATTTTCCAGGAGTTCTTCCTTCGTTATGCGGCCTACACGCTTGTATCACATCACCGACCCCTTCGAGCGCTCTCTGCCACAGAGGCCGAAGTCCGTAGGTGGTTCGGCACCTTCTTCCGAAGAACAGAGGCACCTCGGCCAGGTTGTGAGTGCTGAGAGGGAGTTCGGCGAGGTCCGAGATAGTTTTTTCCATGTAACGTGGTCGGTGTCAAGAACGCTCGGCGGCTGGTGCCGAACCCCAACTTTTCCATGTAACATGTTCGGTGTCAAGTGAGCTCGGCAGCTGGTGCCGAACCCCAATTTTCCATGTAACATGTTCGGTGTCAAGAGCGCTCGGCAGCTGGTGCCGAATCCCAATTTTCCATGTAACATGGTCGGTGTCAAGAGCGCTCGGCAACTGGTGCCGAACCCCAATTTTCCACGTAACATGGTCGGTGTCAAGAGCGCTCGGCAGCTGGTGCCAAACCCCAACTTTCCACGTAACATGGTCGGTGCCAAGAGCGCTCGGCAGCTAGTGCCGAACCCCAATTTTCTACGTAACATGGTCGGTGCCAAGAGCGCTCGGCAGTTGGTGCCGAACCCCAATTTTCCATGTAACATGGTCGGTGCCAAGAGCGCTCGGCAGTTGGTGCCGAACCCCAATTTTCCATGTAACATGGTCGGTGCCAAGAGCGCTCGGCAGCTGGTGCCGAACCCTAATTTTCCATGTAACATGGTCGGTGCCAAGAGCGCTCGGCAACTGGTGCCGAACCCCAATTAACATGGTCAGTGCCAAGAGCGCTCGGCAGCTGGTGCCGAACCCCAATTTTCCATGTAACATGGTCGGTACCAAGAGCGCTCGGCAGCTGGTGCTGAACCCCAATTTTCTATGTAACATGGTCGATGTCAAGAGCGCTCGGCAGCTGGTGCCGAACCCCAATTTTCCATGTAACATGGTCGGTGCCAAGAGCGCTCGGCAGCTGGTGCCGAACCCCAATTTTCCATGTAACATGGTCTGTGTCAAGAGCGCTCGGCAGCTGGTGCCGAAGTCCAACTTTTCCATGTAACATGGTCGGTGTCAAGAACGCTCGGCAGCTGGTGCCGAGGTCCAAGACTTGTCGTTTTTGGCGGAGCACGCCCTGCGGAGTCGGTGGCTCCTGTGCTCCTGGCAGACGTGGCAGCCATTAAATGTGATGGCTTCTGAACTTCTGATAGCTCTGGCAGATGAAACGCTCATTTAATGCAGTGACCTCTGAGCTTCTGTCAGATGGGACAATAATTAATGCGATGTACGGCTTGGTGTGGCAAACAAGGTGACGGTTTAGGTCACTTTTGTCATTTTGCGTGAATGGGCCGGCAGCATGGGCCCATTAACCTCGTTTTGCGTGCCTCGCTCTATAAAACCTCACCCCCCCTCTCTTATTTTTCACTTCTCCTCTCTTTTACTCAGGCGGTTATTTGTGCTAAGCGAGTGCTTCCGGTGATCGTCGTCTGTTTTTCGGTGAAGTCTCCGACAGCGCTTTTTTAAGGTAATTTATACTTAGTCCTTTTCCAAGTATAAATATGTCCCTTCCCTCTGTCTCCGAGTCGTCTTCTTCTTGGTCCGAGCCCTCCCTTGAAGTTGTCGAAGCCCACACTCCAGATAAAGGCAAGAAGGTGTTTGGCAAAGATTCGATCATGGAAGAGCCGAAGCGTATGGGGGAGTTTGGAAGATTGCCGGGGCAACTGACTGGGCTCCACAGAGTTCGAGAACTTCCGGAAGAGCACGCCGAGCGTATTGTTTACGAGAGGGGGAGGACTTTTGAGGAGAACGCGGTGAGGGAGACGACCGAGGCGGATGAGACGGTGTCGATCCTCCGCGAAGAAGACCTGGCAATGATCCGAGATTTTTTCCAAATCCCGGAGGAATACGAACTTATGCTGCCGGGTCCCGGGGTTAGGGCCAACTCGCCGCTGCCAGTGACTATGTATTGTTGGCCGGTTGATGCCTTTATCGCCGGGGCTCGGCTACCTCTCCATCCGTTCGCAATCCTCGTTCTGAGGTGGTTTGGGGTCAGCCCCATCCAACTTATGCCGAACGCATGGAGAGTCATAAACAGTTTTGTACTTCACTGCCAAGCCGCTGGGATCGAACCGGAGCAGAATGTACTTCGGACGATCTATCGGCTTCATCAAGGGAACTGGTCGGAGTTCCGGTACTATTTGGCTCCAAGGCATGGCGGTAGGCTCGTTATATGCCCCGACTCCATCAAGCACTGGCGTGAAAGGTTCTTGATAGTGCGGAGTGCGGAGGCCTGGCCTATCCCTTCCAGTTGGGTGGAAGAGGTGCCGAAGAGGTTGAAGGCGCTGCCCAAGCTCTGCCCTAAAGAAGAAGAGGCAGTTCAGACACTTCTCGATCGGCCGAAGTATGATTGGAAGGAGCTGACCAAGGATGTCTTGTTCAGGGGAGGGCTCTGCTGCGTAGATCCCAGTACGCGGCTTCTCTTACGTTTCCGTGTTTTGTATTTCATACTTCACTTTTTAGGGCTAGTACCGTGCTAACAAACTTCGTCTTTAATGCAGAGGCTATGGACTACGATGCAGTTTTGGCTTTGAGGGCCGGTCTTGCCAGCAAGGTGCTGAAGAAGCGCAAGAGGGTGGCCACCAAGTTGCCGACCACTAAGGCTCCGAGGGTCACGGAGGTGGTCGAGTATGTGGAGACCCTTGGAAGCCCGGTCGCTGCCGATGGAGGTGCCTCGGCGTCAACCGCGGCCGGCAAGTTCCCCATCGCCGCAGCCCTCAGGATGGCGACCCCCCCCCCCCCCCCCCCGTTGATAGTGGTGGCCGAGGAGCTCCTGACCGAGGAGCACAAAAGGATTCATGTTCCAGACTAGCAGGTTCGGACACATGACGGCTTCCTCGGCAATTCCTTGGCAAGCATGCAGGCGATCAAGCACCTGGCGACGCCGAAGGATCGGGCCGCCATGGAGGCCGGGCAAGAAGGAGATGACGTCATCGAGATTGCTCGCTCGGCGGTCTCGGTAAGTGCTGAATTTTTGCCTTTATTGATTCCCTTTGGGTCCGATTTCTCTAACTCTTTTAATACATTTTCCCTTGTCGCAGATCATCGTCCATTTTGGTCACCTCACGGAGAGGTTGACGGCTCTGGAGAAGAAGCTGAAGCAGGAGTCCGACCAAGCTCGGAAGGAGAAGGCCCGGATGGGGAACGAGCTCGACAAGCTGAGAGTCGAGTTCGAAGGGAGGACGACGAGGGTAGAGTACCTCGAGGGTCAGTTCGCGAAGCTGGAGGGCGACCTTCTTCGCCAGAAAGAGGAGGCGGCCAAGCAGTTGGCCCAAGCGGTAGAGGCCAAGGCTGCCGCGGTTAAGGAGGCGGAGGACGCGACCATGGTGAAGGCGCAAGGTTTCCTCGCCCAGAACATGGCCAAAGCCTATACCGAAGCCCTCGCCCGGGTGACGAAGGCATACCCTGACGTGGACTGCTCGGGATGGAGGTTGTTCTCGGGCCACATTGAAGGCTTCGACCCCGAGTCGGAGGGAGAAGAAGAAGAAGAGGAGGAGGATGAGGTCGAGCCTCAGATCGAGGTCGTTGCCGAGGTCCAGGGGTCTGTGGTGACCCCGCTGGCGGCGGTGACCCCTTCGGGGACGTCGACCCCTACCCACTCTCGCCGCCCCGGAAAAGAGGTCGCACCCTGACCTTGCTTGTTTCTTCTTTTCTTCTTTTTGTCTTTAAGTGTAATGCCTAATCGCAGACTGGCCACCGCTGTTTCTTTTTGTAATGAATGAAAACATCTTTTTTGGGCTCGATTTCGCGTCTCTTTATCTTTTCTAAAAAATTCTTCAAATTTGGCTAAGTGTAGAAGTTTGGCAATGTGTTAGAAAATTTGTTGTTTTCTTCGACTTCTTTTCAGCTTGTGGTGGTGACTCAATCCGTCGAGCCCACTCGCTCAGGGGACAATGCTCGGGCCAAGGTTGGCTTAGGGGCGACGAGGCTGTGCTTGGCGAGGTGCCGAGAGCAGCTCTATGAAGTTGAGCTGGGATTGCGCAGAGCCGAAAGCGAGCGGAACCACCTTCAACTCATCCTGGGTCGGCGAGACATCGAGATCCGGCGACTGGAGAGCAGGATCGCCGAGATGGCCCCCTTAGGAGAGGATGATGGTTCGTCGACCGCCTTTAGCTTTGGCCTTCGGATCAAGTGCATCCGCCACACTTTATCAAAAATAACAGCGAAGAGGGACGATCTGCTTTCTGAGATTTGTCACCTGCAAACGGTAGAGACGGAGCTTCGGACGGAGGGAGAGGGATTGACGGCCGAGGTGGCTAAACTGACAACCGAGCGTGACGAACTGACGGACGAGGTCGACGCGCTGAAGAGAGCCACAGTGGACAAGAGCATCGAAGTCACTCATCTCCGCCGTCTTATCGCGAGTCACTCTGGCGTGCCGAACTCTGCAATACCCCCTCGCTTCGAGGTCGATGTAAAAGACGACTCTCTGAGGGAGCAGATCTCAGAGCTGAAGGCAGAGGTGGCTCACCTCAAACCGCATTCGGGGCCAATCAACGTCAGGAGCACTTCGTGTACTCGCGCGGAGAGCGAGCGTGGTATTTCGTTTTATGAGCTCGCGACCCGTTCGCCCATCGGCCAACCTAGTCCCGGGGACGCACAAAGTGCTGTTGCCATTTCATCGAGCGGAGCGTCTGTCGGAGCGGCTGTTAGGAGCAGCGCCGAGGACACATCTCAATTCGCTGGTTTGGGGTCGAGTTTCGGAGGTAAACGTCGCCGCCCTCGAGTGTCCTTGAAGCGGAACATCCCTGTGCCACGAAGGCGTTGAAGATTTCTTTTTTTTTGAAGTCTTTGTATTTAGCCTAAGTGTAACAAGTCGGCATTGTAATTTTTGCTTTTTAACGCCGCGTAATCTTATTGTATGGAAGAGCCGCCTTGTACTGCGTCCCAACTCTTAATAATATTTCTTTCTTAGACTTGTACATTTTACGTTGCTCTGTGTGGTTACTTTGTTTGTGACTGTGTCTATTGTGCCGAGGTCCCGGAGCGGGACTTCCGCTCGTTTGGGGGTCGGCACTGCGAGCGTTCGGCCAGGGGCGCCGACCGCCGAACCATCGTTAGAGTTGTTCAATGGTTGTGGGAGCAATTCCGAATGGCGAACTACTTTTAGCTCGCTTAGGAGCGAACTTGCGAAGTAGAATCGAGCCAAGTGTTGGACTCCGAACCATCGTTAGAATTGTTCAACGGATGTGGGAGCAATTCCAAATGGCGAACTACTTCTAGCTCGCTTAGGAGCGAACTTGCGAAGTAGAATCGAGCCAAGTGTTGGACTCCGAACCATCGTTAGTGTTGTTCAACGGTTGTGGGAGCAATTCCGAATGGCAAACTACTTCTAGCTCGCTTAGGAGAAAACTTGCGAAGTAGGATCGAGTCAAGTGTTGGACTCCGAACCATCGTTAGAGTTGTTCGACGGTTGTGGGAGCAATTCCGAATGGCGAACTACTTCTAGCTCGCTTAGGAGCGAACTTGCGAAGTAGGATCGAGCCAAGTGTTGGACTCCGAACCATCCTTAGAGTTGTTCAACGGTTGTGGGAGCAATTCCGAATGGCGAACTACTTCTAGCTTGCTTAGGAGCGAACTTGCAAAGTAGGATCCAGCCAGGTGTTGGACTCCGAACCATCGTTAGAGTTGTTCAACGGTTGTGGGAGCAATTCCGAATGGCAAACTACTTCTAGCTCGCTTAGGAGCGAACTTGCGAAGTAGAATCGAGCCAAGTGTTGGACTCCGAACCATCGTTAGAGTTGTTCAACGGTTGTGGGAGCAATTCCGAATGGCGAACTACTTCTAGCTCGCTTAGGAGCGAACTTGCGAAGTAGAATCGAGCCAAGTGTTGGACTTCGAACCATCGTTAGAGTGAAGAGTAAAAGCAGAGAGATGTAAACAATAGTAAAATATGAAAAAGCTTTCTTTATTAATGACTAATAGTTGGCTGCTTCTAAAGTTGCGAGCCGTTATTACAAGAGAGAAAATAAAAGAAAAGCGAGACAAGTAATAGGAGAGGAACGGTTCGACATCCCAGAATACTTAGAGAGGCGTTGGTGCTCTCTCTTGGTATTTCAGGAGATGGTCGGCATTCCAGGTCCTGGGGATCTCCCTGCCTTCGAGGTCGTCTTGTTTGTACGTCCCGAGCCGAACTACCCTGGCGATCTTGTAAGGTCCCTCCCAATTTGGAGCCAGTTTACTCTTTTGACCAGGAAAGGAGATGGCTAACTTTCTGAGGACCAAGTCCCCTTCTTTGAGGTTGGTAGGACGGACTCTCTTATTGTATGCCAACTCGATCCTTCTTCGGTAGCTTTGTTTTCGAATGGCAGCTCTTTCTCGGATCTCGTCAATAAGGTCTAGATTTGCTCGGAGCTCTCTGGCATTCTGTTCTTCTTCATAAGCCATTAGACGGGGAAAAGGTATTCCAACCTCTAGGGGGATCAGAGCTTCGGACCCATAGGTGAGGTTGAATGGGGACTCGCCTGTGGGGGTCCGTTTTGTGGTGCGGTAGTTCCACAGCACGTTGGGGAGCTAATCGACCCACAAGCCTTTGGAACATTTATCCAACCTCTTCTTAATGCCGGAGAGGATCTGTCGGTTAGCATTCTCGACTTGGCCATTCGACTGGGGATGGAAAACGGAGGAGAATCGGTGTTGGATGGCGAGGTCTTCACATAGAGCTTGGAAGGCGGCCCCCGTGAACTGGGTTCCGTTGTCTGTTATGAGGACCCGAGGGACCCCGAATCGGCAGATGACATTCTTCCAAAAGAACTGAATGACCTTGTTCTCGGTGATCGTGGCCAAGGGCTCGGCCTCTATCCATTTTGAGAAGTAGTCGATTGCCACGACTAAGAATTTGAACTGACCGGGAGCCGGTGGAAATGGTCCTAGTAAATCCATACCCCACATTGCGAAAGGGATTGGACTTGATAGGGAAGAGAGTGGAGCTTGTGGGAGGCATCGGATGTCGGAGTACTTCTGACAAGAGCTGCATTGCCGAATGTGTCGTTCGGCGTCTCGTAGGAGAGTGGGCCAGAAATATCCGTAATTCAACACTTTGCGGGCTAGGGACCCGGACCCTGAATGTGCCCCGCCGATGCCCTCGTGAAGTTCTTACAGGGCGTATTCGGCTTGCTCTGGGGAAAGGCATCTCAAGTATGGCCTGTCGTCTTCCTGTGTGAAGGATCATTTATATAGGATGTCTCCGATCAGTGTGTATCGCTCGGCTCGGGTTCTGACTCTCCGAGCCTCCTTAGGATCTTCGGGGAGGAGCCCGTCCCTTAAGAATTCGACAATGGGTTTCATCCAGTTATCTTCGAGCAGGAATGGCAGCGACTCCATAGAGTCGGATGTTTCATCCTCTATACTTGGCGTCAGGAGGACCTCTATCAAGACGGTCTGTTCGAGACCCTAGAGGGAGGAAGAGGCTAGCTTGGAGAGGGCATCGGCCTGGGCATTTTCTTCCCGGGGGATTCGTTGGATGAGGGCTTCCTCAAATAGTGCCATGAGGCTCTTGACCTTGGCTAAGTACTTAACCATTCGGTCATCCCGTGCTTCATACTCGCCGAGGACCTGATTTACGACTAGCTGAGAGTCGCTAAAGATCCTGAGGCATTGCGCCCCTGCATTGCGGACCATCCCAAGGCCGACTATGAGTGCCTCGTATTCTGCTTTGTTGTTAGAGGCCTTGAAGTTGATACGGAGGGAGTATTGGAGGATGAAGTCATCTGGGCCTGCCAGAATGACCCCGGCTCCGCTTCCCTCGTTACAGGAGGACCCATCCACATAAACTGACCAGACAGGTGGTCCCTTCATTGCTTGGCTGAACTCGGGGATGGTACTTTCAACTATAAATTCTGCTAAGGCCTAAGCCTTGATCGCGGTCCGAGGCTGATATGTTATATCGTGCTGGCTCAGCTCGATAAACCACTTCATAAGGCGACCCGAGGTCTCTGGCTTGTGGAGCACTTGCTTCAGCGGTTGGTCGGTAAGAACGACCACCGAATGGGACTGAAAATACGGGCGAAGTTTTCTTGCGGCCATCACCAGGGCATAAGCCATCTTTTCTATCTTTGGGTAGCGGAGCTCGGCATCCCGAAGTACTTTGCTCACATAGTAGATGGGCTTTTGAGCTCGGTCTTCTTCCCTTACTAAAACGGCGCTGAGGGTCTGCTTGGAGGCTGCTAGGTAGAGGTAAAGGGGTTCACCAGGAATGGGTTTGCTGAGGAGAGGAGGGTTGACGAGGTAGGCCTTGAGCTATTCAAACGACTCCTGTTGCTGCTGACCCCATTCGAAACCTTTAGCCCCCCTGAGGGCCTTGCAGAAGGGGAGGCATTTTTCCCCAGACTTCGAGAGAAAATGCCCTATGGCGGCTAGGCGGCCTGTTAGCCTCTGAACTTCCTTAACATTCTTGGGAGGGGCTATGTCCAATATGGCCTTGATTTTCTTAGGGTTGGCTTCAATCCCTCGTTGGCTGACCATGAACCCGAGAAACTTTCCTGACGAGACACCGAATGCACACTTGTTCGGATTGAGTCTCATGTTGTGCTTCCTCAGAACATCAAACGCAACCTGTAGGTCAGTCACGTGATCGGCTCCTCGGATGCTTTTTACGAGCATGTCGTCAACATATACTTCCATATTCCGGCCGATTTGAGCTTGGAAAACCTTGTTGACGAGGCGTTGATATGTTGCGCCTGCATTCTTCAAACCGAAGGGCATAACCCTGTAGCAGTAGAGGCCCTGGTCGGTCACGAATGAGGTCTTCGGGATGTCCGGAGGGAACATCCGGATCTGGTTGTAGCCTGAGAAGGCGTCCATAAAGCTGAGGAGTTCATGACCCGAAGTGGCGTCAATCAGAGTGTCAATACTCGGAAGAGGGAAGGGATCCTTGGGGCAAGCCATGTTGAGATCGGTAAAATCGATACAAATCCTCCAAGTCCCATTGGACTTCTTCACCATTACTACATTCGACAACCACTTGGGATAGTTCACCTCTTGTATGAACCGGGCGTTTAAGAGTTTGTCCACCTCCTCTTTTATAGCTAGCTGGCGCTCGGGGGCGAACTTGCGCCTCTTCTGTTGGACCGGCTTGGACCCCGGAACAACGCTGAGGTGGTGGACCAAGAGCTCTTCGAAAATTCCGGGCATGTCTGCAGCTGACCAAGCAAAGAGGTCTCGGTTCCTTCGGATGCACTGGACTATGTCTGAGCATAGGGCGGATGGGAGGGTCTTGCTAACAAAGAACTTTCGGGTTGGATCCTGCTCAGAGAAGAGCACTTCCTCCAATTCATCCACTGGCTCGGACGTCGGTCGTGCAACATCTTGGGGGATCTCCAGAGTTTCTAGGGAGAGAACTGGACCGAGGGTAGAGGTCATGTAGCACTTACGGGCCGTTTCTTGATTTCCTGATTTCCTGATTGCCTTTTACCTCCCCTACTCCTGCCCGGGTGGGGAACTTCATCTTGAGGTGATAGGCGAAAGGGACGGCTTCAAGGGCAGCTAGGCCGAGCCGACCCAGAATGACGTTGTAAGCTGCAGGAACATCTACGACCATGAAGTCCATCGGCTCCGTTCGGGTAGTAGGAGTTTTGCCAGTGGTTACATCGAGGGTGATCACCCTTTCAATAGTCACTGGCACTCCCGTGAACCCATGGAGCGTGTAGCCGACGGGCTTGAGTCTGTCTCGGGAGAGTTTGAGGCCTTTGAAAGCGGCGAGGAAGAGGATGTTAACGGAGCTGCCATTGTCCACTAGGATCCTCTCCATTTTGAAGTTCGCCATATGGAGATTGATGACGAGTGCGTCACAATGGAGGGTGCGGACACCTTCAAGATCTTCTTCTGAGAATGTGACGGACACTCCAAGGCCTTTGGGAGGAGGGGTGGTGCGAACCGAATTGACCTCCCTAATGAACCCCTTTCGAGAGGAGTTTGAAGAGCCCCCCATTGGGCCACCATGAATGAGGTGTAGGGCACGTTCCTCTTCGAAGTCGGGCGTTTCATCGCGTTCCAGACGCTTGTTAGCCCCCCGAGGCGGGGGAGGGAGGTCGGCTCGGTCCTTTCTTATGAACCTGGTCAGCTGCCCCCTCTGGATGAGGGCTTCTATCTCACTCTTCAAGGCCCGACAATCATTGGTGTCGTGCCCATGGTTCCGGTGATAACGACACCACTTCTCTTTATCCCTCTTCTTGGCGGGGGTGTTCATCCTTGGAGCAGGAGGTATGATCCCTTCCTTCTCAACTTCCATTAGAATGGTGGAGACATTGGTGGTGAGAGGAGTAAATTTCTCGAATCTGGGGGGAGGTCGGCGCTGGCCGCTATTATCCTTCTGGAGCTTCTTGGCTCCTTCCTCTTCTGTTCCCTTTCTCTTAGACCCGGAGGAAGACCCCTCCAAGTTGGGGCGGTGCTCAGCTTCTTCGGCCCGAATATACTTTTCGCTACGGAGGAGGAGGTTTGAGAAGTTTTGTAGGGGTTTCTTCGCGAGGGAGGAGCGGAGGCTGGAGTTGAGGATATTGGACTGAAATGCTGCTGCAGCGACCGACTGGTCGAGGGATGCTATGGACCTGGCCTCAGCTGTGAACCTTTTCACATAGTCTCTCAGCTTCTCACCCTTCTTCTGGTGGAGATAGAGTAGCGAGATGCTGGTCTTCTCGGTTCTGCGGCTACTCACGAAGTGGGTGACGAAGAGGGTCTCAAATTGCTCGAAGGAGAATATCGAGGATGGGGCAAGGCGAGAGTACCATTCTCGAGCTGGACCCTTGAGAGTTGCGGGGAAGGTTTTGCAGAGCAGGGAATCGGAAACTTGATGGATGAGCATTAGGGTCTTGAAGCTCTCGATGTGATCGACGGAGTCAGTCTCCCCGGAATAAGTCTCAAATTGAGGAGGCTTGAAGCCGATTGGTACAGGTGCATCCATTATGGTTCGGGAAAAAGGAGGTATACTAGGACGAAGGGTCCTTCCTCTGAGCTCTTCTTCTCGGTCTAACTGACCCAAGCGCCTCTCCATCTCGTGGAGATGGCGGTAGACAGCGTCATCCCTTCGACGGTAATCATCCGAGCCTCTAGACTCGTCTTTGTACGAGGGAGAACGGGGGCTACGACGTCGGTAGCTCTTGGAGCGGCGAGGACTTGGCATATGCCGGGAGTTGCTAGGAGCGGGGGGAGGAGTTGGGGACCGTCGGCAAGGACTTCGGACCGGAGGAGGAGAGGGAATCTTTGGACCATTGGTGTTAGGATGGAGATTGAGAGCTTGTAGGACGGTCGCTTGGAACTGTTGGAACTCGGCATGGGTGATGGGTGCCTCATCATTTCTGGGCTATTGCCGACCTGCGGGGGAGTGTGGTCTTCTTCTGCGATGCTCGGGGGACTCTCTCTGCCCCCTTCGGATAGGGGACCTTCTGTATTCTCGGCGGTGAGGAGATCGCTCATCCGGACAGTGTTGGCAGGAGGTTCCCTCTCGGGCCCGCTTTTCATCCAGACGGCAGCAAAGATCCTCATCCTTCTGCTGATTGAGGACGGTGTTGCGAAGATCGGAAGCTCGGGGATTATAGGAGGCCATAGAGTCCGAAGAGGCGTTGTGGATGGAGACGTGGTCCGGATGGAGAGGCTGTTTCTGCGGATTGGGACCCTTAGGAGATTGTTGATTCTGAGGAGCAGGCAGGTCCTGTTGGAGTGGGTCCTCCGCTTGAGGAAGAAGTTGCCCCTGCTGTTGAGTGGGTTGAGGAGGAACTTCCTGTTGCTAATCGGGGTTGGGTCCTCGGTTGGACCCTCTGGATCTGGCTTTCCTAGGAGGCATGGCTGGAGAAGGTCTGACCAACGGGAAGAGGGGAGGCTGCTATTCATTCTTTCCCACAGACGGCGCCAATCTGTTGCCGCTGAATCTGGTGTGGGGGCAAACAGATAGTATTTATGGATTCTTAGGAAAACTGAATAGCAAACCTGTTACCTGTTCCGTTGGAGTTTGACGCTGATTCCTGTCGTACACCTGCAAAAAATGCGAGACACCGGGGTTGTTCCCGGCGACGCACCTTCCGATGCTCAAGTCAGTAATCAGGGATGATTATGAGAGAGCGCAAAAACTGGCAAAAGATTGATTACCTCTTAATGGAGATGGATGGGGGGTATTTATAGGCACCGTTGGGATTAGATTAGGAATGTAATCCCCCTGTGATTAGATAAGGAATGTAATCCCTAATCCCCAGTGAAGGGATAGATATGAATCAGGGCCGTTGATTAGGATTTAATCAGAAACCCTAATTCTATCCTTTCTGGACTGGGTTTGTTGCGGGTTGAAACCCGCACCCAATTGAGGTGGATCCGTTCGTGGATTAGTGGGTCTTCGAGGAGGAGATCCAGTACCCGCTTCAGACCCATTGGTAGATGAAATTACCGTTTTACCCCCGAGCTTCAAGATTCATGCCCGATTTGGACGGTTCCGATTTATCCCCATTTTTAGCCATATCAGATACTTTGATATAATAACCATCCGATGTATACTGAAGAGATAAACATAAAATTAGAGCCGTACAATCCAATCAGAAGACGAAGTGGGCTTCAAACAAATCAGCCAAACTCGACTAAAAAATCCATCAGTGTCCTGGTCGGTCGACCGCCTAGAGTTGCGGTCGACTGCAACCTCCCAGTCTCCAACTCAAGGGGAAGGGACATTCGACCGCACAGTCGACTTTCCGCCCGCACAGTTGTCTGTCCGCGACTCTGTCACTGTTGCTGCTGCTGACTGTTTTTCTTCTTCTTCGATCATTCGCTTCGAACTCTCTCCTTGTATCACCATCTTCTCTTCACACCAAATAAGTATGCGATCTCCACCTTGGATTGCATAAGCATCAATCCATACATGTGCAATTTAAACTCATCTGGACCTTTCATCTTCGCTTTGTAAATAACCCATTTCTGTGGCTTCTTCTGCTGGTTGAACCTACCTCCACCTATTTTCCTCCAGTTGTATGCCCCCTCAAGAGCACATATCATGGAGGTGCCACCCTCCATAAAAACTCCACCTACATCAAGGCTATCTCCACCTTCCAACGGTATTCAAATATTACAGTCTTGTTTTGGTGATTCTAGAGACAGTTTAATAGATGATGCTTTAGGAACAATCGGCTGCCATACACTCGGCTGAGATTTTCTGCTCCCAAAAAGCTGGTAGAGGTTGTGCTGACCCTGTCCAACCCCCCTCTCACTCTTCATCACCTTATGACGACATTCTCAAACTTTCAAAACTCCACCTCGAACTGTGTACCTGTAACCCCGAGCATTAAGAGTCCCCAAGGATATCAGATTGTGTTTCATAGACGGAACATGCATGACCTCTTCTAGTGTGAACCCTTTACCATCTGGCATCTCTAATTTAACTGTTCGCTCACCCACTATGTCACAAATCTTCTCAATCGTCGTTCTCACACTACGAGCTATTGACGACTTGTAAGTAGAAAATATCTCCCTTTCAGAGCAAACATGAGAAGAATTTCCCGAATCAAGATACCAACTCGAATCCACATCTGAAAAACTTGAAACAAGAAGATATAGTTCGAAGTTACCAAATTCACCTGATTTACCTGAATCATTTGCACTGACTACGTTGGCTTATTCACCTCCTGTAGTAGCTCTCTTTTGACTCAACCACTTGTGACATTCTCTCTTGTAATGCTCAATTCCTCTACAATAATGGCAACAGATCTTATCTTTTATTTCGTATCTCTTCCAACTAAATTGTCACCATCCACAGCTAAACACCCTGCAGAAATATACCCTCCTTTATGAGTCTCCTTCCTCAGTTCATCTTCCTCTAGATCCTTAATCACCCCGGCTATTGTAAGGGTCTCCTTGGTGGATTTCCCGTGTATCATGGTAGTTATCAAGTGATCATAAGAAGTTGGTAGTGAATATATCAAGTTGAAAGTTTTATCCTCTTTGCTAAGATCGTCAACGTTAAACACCTTCAATTCAGATATTACCTTATTAAACTCTACAATGTGATCCTGAAGATGGGTATTGTAACACTTCGGCCCCAACTCAGACAATTTATTTATTTATTAGTACAACTGCCTACCATAGGCTGCCTCTCAAAAGGTGGTTAACCGATTTGGTGACCCTTAATCATAGGCAATATTATTTATTATTTAATTATTCTCAAATTCTCCCGATGTGGGAAAAACCAATCCCACACCCCCTCTCCTCTCATGCGTGCAAGCACACAGTCGAACCCCCCCTCAAGCGGGCCCCACTCCACGTCAGCATACAGCCCACAGAACTGCCCCCCTCCTCCTGGGACCCACCTGCTACCCACGTCACCCATGTGGGCAAGCATAGCAGCTGCTTCCCTTCCCTGGGCCCCACGTCTAGCTAACCCCCATACAACCACCCCCATAGTAATTTCTATGGGGCAACCTCTCATTTCTTTATATATATAATCTCATTTCTTTATATATATATATATATATATATATATATATATATACATATATATATATATATATATCTCATCCATATAGAGATAGTCTATTATGAGATGGTGAGCGGGGCTCCTTATCTTGAGCGGGAGCTCACAGCCATCTGATCTGAATTGATTCAGATCGAGTGGCTGAGATGGGATCCCGTTCTCCATTGTGTTTTGTTGAGGGTGAATTGGTCATTTACCCCATCTCCTTATCTTGAGCGGCATGATTCCCCATTCACATCTTCACATCCCGCTCTCTCTTACGATCTGTAGAAAACCCTAGCCCCCTCTCCTTATCTTTCTCCCGCGCTCTCGCTCTTCGACCGAAACCCTAGCCCCCAATCCGCTGGCGGATTTCATGGATCCCGTCACTCTCTTCGATGAGATGCCCTAGCCCCAAATCCCTGCGCGCAGTGCTCTCTTTCTCTCTCCCCGCGATCGAAGACCCAAATCCGCTGGCTGATTGCGAGGCTCTCTCTCTTCTTCTTCGACGTCAAACCCAGTCCGCTAGCTGATTGCGAGGCTCTCTCTCCTCTTCTTCGACGTCAAACCCAGCTTTACCAGCCCCAAATCGCCACTGTTGGTTGCGAGGCTCTCTCTCTCTCCCTTCGACGTCTAACCCAGCTTACGATCTGGGTTTCGATCCCTCATCGATTCGAATAGAAACCCTAGCAGCCCCCAATCATTCTTATCAGGTATTCTCACTTTCAAATTTCATTTCGTTTTCTTCTTTCAAGTTTCACTATTAGAAATTGAGTCAATATGGCCTCTACTGTATATATGTTGCAGAGGTGTATTTTTATCGGGTCCATGGTCGTTTTTGTGTGTTGGTCTAGGCAATGATGAATTAAAACACTCCATAACAAGCTAATAAGTTAGAACTAGCTGGCGCGGCATAATAATGCAGCCCTAGACACATTCTTAATGCTTGATTTATAAAATGAATGTATAGAAGTGTGTTCTGAGCCTACGACTACTTCAGTTCATGTGTTGAAGACAACTATGATGATGAAAAATTTAGCTCTCCGAATAAGTTTGGGTAGAGCCTGCATTTATTTAATTAATTCTGAGTCGATTAAGACCTTTTAATAAAAAGGTAAGATTATGGGTTTGGTTGGCCGGCAATAAATTTCTTTAGCAGGAAGATGGGGATGTTGGAGATGTTAGATGACCTCTTCTATATGTTTTATTTGTTAAGGAGCACACTATATATATAGAGTTGTCTATTATGAGATGGTGAGCGGGGCTCCTTATCTTGAGCGGGAGCTCACAGCCATCTGATCTGAATTGATTCAGATCGAGTGGCTGAGATGGGATCCCGTTCTCCATTGTGTTTTGTTGAGGGTGAATTGGTCATTTACCCCATCTCCTTATCTTTTTAGATTATTCCCCTGTTTTGGTTATTAAAAGAGGCGCGAGGTGGCCTCTACTGTATAAGTATTGTAGAGGCGTATTTTTATTAGCCAATATGATCTCTTCTCATGATAAGGAGAGGCATTCACAGCTATTTTTGGTATATCAGAAGAGGGCCCATGGTCGTTTTTGTGTGTGTTGGTCTAGGCAATGATGATATGCACTCCATAACAAGCTAATAAGTTAGAACTAGTTGGCGCGGCATAATAATGCAGCCCTAGACACATTCTTAATGCTTGATCTATAAAATGAATATATAGAAGTGTGTTCTGAGCCTACGACTAGTTCAGTTTATGTGTTGAAGACAACTATGATGATGAAAAATTTAGCTCTCCGAATAAGTTTGGGTTTAATATGTATGTTTATTATATTTTTTTCTATGTAGAATGGAGTTTGAAGAATTACCAAGCCAAGATGTTCATAAGGGTTGGAGAGATGTTGATGATGATTCTAAACCAAAAGTTGGTTTAGTATTTGCTAGTTTAGAGGAAGGTTACGAATTTTACAAAAAATATGCAAAATTAGCTGGTTTTTCTGTTCGCAAATCTGCTACAATGATGGATACTGTCACAAAGGAGAGGTATTCACAGTCATTTGTATGCTCTAAGCAACAGTTCTTACGAATAATAGAACTGTTACCGAAGCACAAAAAAGTTTACTTAGCTCGTTCAAAGAAGCTAACATAAGAACTTCTGAATTTTTTTTTTAACAAATATTTTAAACAGATCTATTACACACGCTTACAGTTTGCTAACTAAACAAAACCGCGCTTCCTTCGCTTCTCTGCAGTGCCTGGCAGATCCCCTGAAGCCTCAGTATGGAGGTGGAATCCTCAAAAATTCCGAATTCAATGAAAGCCTCACAGGCTGGTCTTCATTCAGTTACGCTAACATAACAACAAAAAAATCCGAAAGTGGCAACCAGTTTGCAGTTGCTACCAACAGAACGCAACCTGACCAAAGTGTCTCCCAGAAGGTCGATCTTCAACAAGGGCTGCTCTATACGTTCTACGGTACGTAATGTTCTGGAAGTGTCTAAGTTCATCTCTCCAAGTTCTTTAAGATTGTGGACTTTGATCGATTCTTTGAATAAATTGTTTGTTCTGGTATGTAGCTTGGTTGCAGGTCAGTGAAGGGAAAGCTGTTGTGAAGTCAGTTTTCAAGACCAGTGAAGGATTTATTCATGCAGGTGCTGTTGAGGCGAGTTCAGGTTGCTTTGATCTGGATTTCATAAACAATTTCATAGGAGTACGGAAAACGTTTATAGAGAAAGTTGTATTTGATCATGAAGACAACGATGATCAGTATTCTAGTGACTAGAACCAAAACCTACTGTGCCTTCTTTTAGTTCGTTGCTGTTTTGTAATGTTTGTAATGATGAGCTTGAATCAGGATTTTTTTTTCATTTGCTGCTTCCGCTCCACCATAGTTGTATAATTATGTTTTCAGAGTGCAAGTTGAAAGCTTTTTACTTCAATTTGCTAACGATAAGAGTCCGTATTGTTGCAACAATTTGTTTGCTTATGCATATGATGCAACGCCAGTTGCAGATGCTCACATTGCATGTGATTGTAACTTTACTCAGATCTATTCAAAAAGTCATTAGAACTACGGAGAGAATTAAATTGTTGTTGTTATTCGTTTCTGGGGATCATAGTCAACTTATACATGTCAAGTATTGTGGGAAAACAAAAGAAAATCTTAATCAATTTGACACCACCCCAACCCAGAGCAGCCTCCCACCACAAAATATCCTACCGCAACTTTAACTAGCTACTTTATAAGAAGTTGACCTAAAGTTTACTACCTTTTACTGTCAAATACTCGTTTCTATCTGAAATTACCCTAAAGCCTCTCAAATCAGAAATTCGAGACTTGAAAGACAAGAGTAAAGGAATGTAATGAGGGATAGCACCTTATGCCTTTCACATTTGTCTATTCATAGTATAGATTAAAAAATTGATTAAACATACACTCTTTTTTGGTATATATATATAAATAAAACTGCAAGAGAAGAGATGAAGCTGATAGACTATAGGTATTACTTTTTCTACAAAAACAATACCGGTCCCGTTCTACAGCAAATGGCATGCAAATATTGGCAAGTTTTAGATGCATAAGATTTCAAGTTTAACGGTTATTCTTTAAAAAGAAGACTTCAAGTTTAAAGTGCCGCAGTGATCAAAGAATAAATGTGTAGAATTTCCTCACCCAAAAAACTAAAGCTGGAAGAATGCCCTGGCCCTCGACAACTAACTTTGTAAATGCATCCTGTAGTATATAACACAAAAAGTTATGTGCTAACTCGTTTACTAAATCAGGTGAAGTAGTTTTAATTAATACCCAATAACAATGATAAAAAAATAATAACACCCAATTAAAATTAGAAACAGAATAAATAAATTTTACCTCTATCCACAGTTAGTGATGGAGATCCGTTAGGGTTTCAAAGGGGTGTTTCATTTTCCACTTCTTCGATACAGATCTTAAAGATGCATCTAAAAAACACATCAAATTCTGAAGATCTAAACATACCCATAACAACCCAACATCTGAAACAACAAAAAATTTCGAACCCAGATCTAGTTTCAACCCCAAAACAACGAACCCATCAAAGCATTAATCAAAACGACAAACCCAACTTCCTGCTAAACAAATTTGTTGCCGGCAAATTAATACATAATTTTACTTTTTTTTTTAAAAGGTATGACTCAACTCAAAATTAATTAAATAAATGCAGGCTCTACCCGAACTTATTCGGAGAGCTAAATTTTTCATCGTCATAGTTATCTTCAACACATAAACTGAACTAGTCGTAGGCTCAGAACACACTTCTATATATTCATTCTGTAAATCAAGCATTAAGAATGTGTCTAGGGCTGCATTATTATGCCGCGCCAACTAGTTGTAACTTATTTGCTTGTTAGGTAGTGCATATCATCATTGCCTATACCAAAACACAAAAACGGCCATGGGCCCTCTTCTGATATACCAAAAATGGCTGTGAATGTCTCCTTATCATGATAAGAGATCATATTGACTGGTAAAAATACACCTCTACAATATATATACACCATATTGACTCTTTTTTTCATAGTGAAACTTCAAATAAGAAAACTAAATGTAATTTCAGACTGAGAATATATAGAGTTAGTCTATTATGAGATGGTGAGATGGGCTCCTTATCTTGAGTGGGAACTACCAGCCATTCAATCTAGTTTGATTCAGATCTAATGGCTGAGATCAGATCCCGTTCTCCATCCTGTTTTGTTTAGGGTAAATTGTCATTTACCCCCTCTCCTTATCTTTTTGGAAATATGGCTCCCAACTCATATCCCGCTCTCTCTTCGATCGTAAGAAACCCTATTCTCCTCTCCTTTTCTTACTCCCAGTAGTCGTAGGCTCAGAACACACTTCTATACATTCATTTTATAAATCAAGCATTAAGAATGTGTCTAGGGCTGCATTATTATGCCGCGCCAGCTAGTTCTAACTTATTAGCTTGTTATGGAGTGTTTTAATTCATCAGTGCCTAGACCAACACACAAAAACGGCCATGGACCCGATAAAAATACACCTCTGCAACATATATACAGTAGAGGCCATATTGACTCAATTTCTAATAGTGAAACTTGAAAGAAGAAAACGAAATGAAATTTGAAAGTGAGAATACCTGATAAGAATGATTGGGGGCTGCTAGGGTTTCTATTCGAATCGATGAGGGATCGAAACCCAGATCGTAAGCTGGGTTAGACGTCGAAGGGAGAGAGAGAGAGCCTCGCAACCAACAGTGGCGATTTGGGGCTGGTAAAGCTGGGTTTGACGTCGAAGAAGAGGAGAGAGAGCCTCGCAATCAGCTAGCGGACTGGGTTTGACGTCGAAGAAGAAGAGAGAGAGCCTCGCAATCAGCCAGCGGATTTGGGTCTTCGATCGCGGGGAGAGAGAAAGAGAGCACTGCGCGCAGGGATTTGGGGCTAGGGCATCTCATCGAAGAGAGTGACGGGATCCATGAAATCCGCCAGCGGATTGGGGGCTAGGGTTTCGGTCGAAGAGCGAGAGCGCGGGAGAAAGATAAGGAGAGGGGGCTAGGGTTTTCTACAGATCGTAAGAGAGAGCGGGATGTGAAGATGTGAATGGGGAATCATGCCGCTCAAGATAAGGAGATGGGGTAAATGACCAATTCACCCTCAACAAAACACAATGGAGAACGGGATCCCATCTCAGCCACTCGATCTGAATCAATTCAGATCAGATGGCTGTGAGCTCCCGCTCAAGATAAGGAGCCCCGCTCACCATCTCATAATAGACTATATATATATATATATATATATATATATATATATATATATATATATATATATATATATATATAGCTCGACGTCAGAATGATAAAATGCTTAACACCTCTTATTTTACTTTTTCAATTTCAATTTCAATAGATAAAAGAGAAAAATCCAAAATGCAAAGTTCGTCTTATTCACGAAGTTTCAATAGTACTTCCGCCCCTGCTTTTCTTATTCACGAAGTTTCAGTCGTACTTCAACCCCTGCTTTTCTTCATATATATATATATATATATATATATATATATATATATATATATATATATATATATATATATATATATATATATATATATATATATTAAATACGGAGTGTTACACACACCCCCCCTTAAGAAATCAGCTCCCTCACTGAGTATGGGGCATGCAATCTAGCACAGGATCTCCTTTCTAGCCGATGTGGAGCGGAGTACCCTGATTCAGCTAATTCTAGGCCAGCGCACTGACCTCGGCTCCCTCTCAGGCATACATCTCACCAATGTGGAGTGGAGAACCCTGATTCAGCTAATTTTGGCATACTGCCCTGGCCAAACTGCTGGCGTACTGACCTCAGCTCCCTCTCAAGCATACATCTCACCCACTCTTTTTCCACACTCGGTGCCGAAAGTTGGCTCTGAAATCATGTGTAACGCCCCGGCCCCAACTCATACAATTTATTTATTTATTTATTAATACAACTGCCCACCACAGGCTGCCTCTCAAAAGGTGGTTAACTGATTTGGTGACTCTTGATCATAGGCAATATTATTTATTATTTAATTATTCTCATTCTCCCGATGTGGGACAAACCAATCCCACACCCTCTCTCCTCTCATGCGTGCCAGCACACAATCGGACCCACCTCAAGCGGGCCCCACTCCACGTCAGCACACACCCCACAGAACTGCCCCCCTCCTCCTGAGCCCCACCTGCTGCCCACGTCACCCACGTGGGTAAGCATAGCAGCTGTTGCTACCCTTCCCTGGGCCCCCACGTGCAGCCAACCCCCATACAACCCCCCCATAGTAATTTCTATGGGGTAACCTCTCATTTCTTATATATATATATATATATATATATATATATATATATATATATATATATATATATATATATATATATATATAGGGAGCCCTTCTGTTGAGAACTAATTTGGTGAGAACTCCGTGAGAACTCAAGGAGTAGACCCCCCATGCAAAATCCGAACCGGCCATCTCATTCTACACACCTTAGACAGCATAACAAAAAGAAATCACATAATTTGATGTTTGTTTTCCCATGATTTATATCATCGCAAAATTGTATGGCTGAAAATTTTACTCCATTTGATGGATGGACAAATGAACTTCAAATTATTTGAATTCTTTATGTTATGCTATCTAAGGCGTGTAGACTGAGATGGCCGGTTCGGATTTTTCATGGGGGTCTACTCTTTGAGTTCTCACGGAGTTCTCACCAAAATTAGTTCTCAACCGAAGGGCTCCCTATATATATATATATATATATATATATATATATATATCTTAAGTACGGGGTGTTACAGGTACATTCCTTCATTGAGAAACAAAACAACTTTCTCTTATAGCACATCCGATCCAACAACGACGATCCCAAGTAGTCAGATTTGAGTCTCGTCCATAGACTCACCACACTTTTCTCCTTAAGAATATTACAATCTACTTCGTCTGCCAATTGCAACCGGATTAAACTCAAGTCCTTCAAATTGATCTTACCGTAAAACTGCTTAATCTTCGTCTTTTGATCCGCCATATTCTCCAAGGAACTCAAAAAAACTTGCGAACCTGATTGTGCTCTGATACCACTTGTTAGGGAATTATTCCCTCTATAGGATCTTGTTGAGCCTTTGACACGATCAACGCAAACCACCAAGCAAATACTAGGTCACACCAATCACACAAGCACACAAGAATTGTCCCAGTTGGGGCTTTTGCCTTAATCTGGTGGAGGAAGAACCAAGATACTATTTCAACTAGAGAATATACAAGAATATTATAATTCTTACCACAACCCTCTCTCAAGCCTAACTGGAACTTTTTTGCTGTTTACAATGGAGTAATATCTCACCTCTCAGATGAAATACTCTCTTCTTCAATTCGTCACTCAATAGAATCGTATCGTTCGTAGAGCCGTTACAATAAATATATAGATCTAGAGAATCCCTAGTTTAGATACCTTGAAATAATAACCATCTTATGTATACTGAAAAATAAACAAACAATTAGATTCGTACGATCTAACCAGAAGACGAAGTGGGCATCAAATGAACCAGCCACACTCGGCCCAAAACCCATCAGCGCCACGGTCGATTAATCGCACACAGTTTTGGTTGACCACAACCTCCCAGTCTCCAACTTGAGGGGGGCGGGGGACAGTCGACTGTCACCTCGTTGTCATTGTTGCTGCTGCTGACTGTTTTTCTTCTTCTTCGATCTTTTGCTTCGAACCCTCTACTTGTATCACCATCTTCTCTTCACACCGAATAAGTATGCAAGACATTAAACCAACATAAACCAGCTAGACAAAACTCTGAAATGACCATACTAAATTATACAAAAATAATCAACAAGCGTTGGAACTAATACTAATAATAAATACATTAGATAACCAAACTAATAACCAGTTTAAGATAGAAATAGAATATTATGACAACAGTAAATGGAACTGTCACGCCCCGTTTCCCATTATACGAGAACAGAGGCGCATAACTAAGGCCCAGCGAATGATATAAATATACCAACTCATATCATCCATAAGCTGTACAATGCCAGTAAGCTCAATAATACAATAGTAATTACAAGAACAAAAATATAATTCAATAACCAATATCTGAGATACCAGGACTTACCAAATATCTCGAGAATATGCAATGCAGTAACAGTTCGATGAGTTCCTTCAGTAAATCATTGTCTGTACCTATATAACATAACTCAAAAGAAAGATAAATGGTACCCGTTAGAACAAGTTACGGGTCGCAAGTAGTACAAGCAAAATGGGAACAAGAACAAGGATATAACAGGATAAACAATAAGAACTGGCGATGATGACGAGGAACAACATACATGATAGGAAGGAAATAAGGACTGAACAAGTCTCAAATATGACTAATCGGAAATAAGGAATCATGTAACAGGAAGCATGTCATGTAAACAGGAATCATGTAAACTTCTAACAGGAGTCATGCAATTTCAACTTACAAACAGGAATCATGAAAACTGGTACTGAGTAGATAACATGGGAACAGGGATCATGAACTAGTAAACAAGAATCATATACTTGTAACAGGAAATATGTAATCTTGTAACAGGTATCATGAAACTGGAATCATGAATCATGCATGTGTTAAGTGTAAATCTTATGTCTAGCATTCTTTTATCAATCTTATTTAATTCGCGCGATCCTGCGTCCCATACCACAGGTCGGGTGCATACAAGCATGTTAACGTTTAGACTCTAGTGACAAATTATACAGGGTCAAGTACTTGGGAATCCTGTACTCATATAATGGAGGCTAGAGGTGGCCACCGTCACCTATGACGTGGCACTTAGTTCTACGTGACACTTAGTTCCATACAACTTGTAATCTTGTATTCATGTAATGGAGGCTAGAGGTGGCCCCCGTAGAGGCTAGAGGAGGTAGTCGATGGCTATGGGTTTCGGTAATGAGCAGGGAAGAAGAAAGGGGGTGCTCTCTTTTGTTTGGGAAACAGAGGAGAGGGAGAGAGAAAGAGGGAGAGAGAGAGAGTCGGGAATTAAGAGAGGGATTAGTTAATTAAGATTAAATGGAGTTGGTTAAGTTGATAATTAGAGGATGATGGGGGTAGTTAGGGATTTAGTGGAGATTGTGGGGGATTTGTTGATCTGGTCAACAAACAGATAGGAGCGGAGTCGGGTTTGGGTTAGTGGATTTGATTGGGTATCCAAAGGGGATCCAATAGAAGTATGGGCTTCAAAAAAAAACTGGGCTCAGGATCAATTAAAATAATAATACTAATATTGGACTGAAGAATTGGGCTTGACATGGAATTAAGAATAATCAATAAAATAATGGATTAAAATTGGGCTTCAATAAATCAATGTAATATTTACAACATGAGGGAAGCAAGACTTGGTTTGGGCTTCAAAATAAATAAATAAATAAATAAAAGGAGAGAAAATACGATTATAGTCTAGAATATGAACTCGGGTTTTAAATAAATATTAAGATGGATTTTGATCGGAGGTGTACAAGAAAATGAATTCAGATGAAAGAAGGAGTTACAAGGAAATTGAAATACAAGAATACGAAGCAAGAAGGAATAGAATTCGTGCAATTGGGAATAAAATAGTTTATAGACAACAAAATACAAGAATGCAGAACATTTCCGTATAAACGAAAATGGGGGTTATAGGAACAAACAAATAGCCTTTTTGGATACAAGAGCTACTAATTCACATATTAAACAAAAAAATATAAAAACAACGGAATTAATATCATTAGAAAAACAATATTACTATTTAGACTATTTTAATAATAAACATCTAATTGTACACAAAATAGTATTACCAATATGATTAAATAATAGAAATGAAAACACTTACATGTAGACCCAGAACACAATGTCAATGAAATATTATTAAGAAGTGACTTCCTTACAATAGTACAACCATACTCAATACAAGAAGAAAGTATAATAATAACGGTAAATAATGAAAGTATGGTAATGAATAAATCCTGCCCAAATGAATCCATTAAGAGCAACAAAGAATACATTATATAAATTAACAGAATTTGTTTACGGATGATACAAATCAAGAAACTATCACAGTTTGCTAGACACTTGAGCATGAACAAGTCTATGCCGTGAAAATATACTTCCAAAATAGAAATAATATGGAAATAATAAAAAAGCAAAAACTGCATTGACAGGAAAAGGTATTATACTTGATAAATATCAACAAATGTTACGATAAGTAGAAAATTACATCCTGAAAATACCAAAAATTTACCAATTTGATAACATGAATAATGTTGCTGCTGATTTTGGTGTGGGAGCAAACAGATGAATTTGTGGATTCTTTTAGGAAACGAATAAGCAAACCTGTTGACTTTCACCGGTGTTTGACTGGTTTCTCGCCGCGGCCGTGGACCTGCAAAAAGTTCGATACACCGGGATGGATCCCGGCGATGAACCCTCCGACGCTCTTGTCAGTAATCAGGAAGATTATGAAAGAGCTTTATGTGGAAAAAAATTGATTACCTTGTTATGGTGGGGGGAGGGGGTATTTATAGTCGCCTAAGAGACAGTTTAGAGATAATCATTTATCCCTATGTCCCGGTGTTTTTGGATAAGATTTAGAGTTTAAACCGTTTCATAGAGATAATCATAAATTTGAATTACTCTTTAAATATCTAAATTGGTTTGTAACGGTTTGCTACCCATACCCAATAGGATAAATCCGTTTATGGGTTATTGGACTTTGAAGAAAGACCCAGTCCCTATTTCAGACCCGTTTGTGGGTGAAATTACCGTTTTACCCCTGAGAGCTTTAAGATTCGTGTCTGATTTGAACGGTCCCGATTTAGTTCTATTTTTAGCCATATCACAAGCCCCCCACTCCTAAAGACTAATTTTTACAGTCTTTGAGGAGTAGTTCGCCCATTTTTAATGGCTTATAGAATTTCTCGGAGTTTTTGGGGAGTTTGGATCTTGCTCAAGGTGTAACGGTGTCAATCTGAACTTGTAAAATGCCCCTAAAAAAATTTAGAACTTTCTAGATTTTTTTTGATTTTTCAAGATTTTTCTAAATTTTTTCCAATTTAATCATTTTTTTTAAAAAAATTATTCAATTCCCAAATTTAAATAATTAATTATCAAAAATTTTAATTAATTATTCTAATTTAATAATTATTATTATCAGAATTTTAAAATTATTTTCTGAATTAATAATTATTTTTAGAATTTTTAATTAATTTTTTTCGATTTTAAATTAATTATTCAGATTTTTTAAATAATTAATTCAAATAAATAAATAAATAAATAAATTCCTAGTGATGTGGCACAATCCTGTGCGTTGATCACGATCAGGGGCGCGCATCGCAAAGCAGGGTGTTTTGCTGCAATTCGACGTCGGTGTACACTTTGCTCGGAACCAATCCGATCATGGGCTGAGAACGAACGAGGCATCGCCACGTGGCCGGTCAACGTTGACCGCCACGTGGGAACCCTTTTTTTTCCTTCTCTCTTTCCCACCTTCTTCGGTTTTGTCATCGTCTTCCTCCTTCCCTTTCTTCTTCGATTTCTCCTCTACTGCGAGAGGATCTCGGCGAGAGTAGAGGTGGTGTCGAGCTCAGAAGTTGGCATCGTGGAGCTTGACGCTTCGGGAGGGGGAGCTCTGAGACTTGGAACTCTGTAATGGCATTCGGAGCTCGTGAAGGTGACGGAGGGGAGCTCTGGAGCTCGATGGTGCTCTTCGGTGTGTTTTGGCCGCGAGGAGGATGACAGAGGGGGCTCTGGAGCTCGATGGAGCTCTTCATTGGAGCTCGATGAGGAGTTCGGCAAGGCGTTGGAGATGGAGGTGGACGAGCTCGGCGGATGATGGAGCTCGGCAAATGGGAGATGGGGTCGGTGCTCGCGATGTAGAGGTGGTGCTTTGAGCTCTTCGACGGCATGGGGAGGATCGAGCTCAAGCTCGGT
The DNA here is from genome assembly GCA_017893485.1 of Hemerocallis citrina. Lineage (NCBI taxonomy): Eukaryota > Viridiplantae > Streptophyta > Magnoliopsida > Asparagales > Asphodelaceae > Hemerocallis > Hemerocallis citrina. Next base: position 288,991,868 of record CM030362.1, read on the forward strand.
TGCGGAGACATGGTGATGGAGGAGCTTAGTGAGCTTGGCATCAGTGGAGGTCGTGAAGGAGGAGAGCTCGACGAGGTGTTGGGTTTCTCTTCAGTTTTTTGGCGCTCAAACTCGAAGAAGAAGAAGGAGAATGCTGAAGAGGGTTGCAATTTTGGGTCCTATAATGGGTCCAAACCGACTCGTTAACCCCTTAATCTCTTTTTTTTGGGAATTTGTTTGGCGAATCTGAGCCGTTGATCTTGTTTGAGTGCAGATCATGAGGAGGAATTTTTCTCCACTTTCTAGTTCGGTGGAATGTTTGCTCGGATTTCTGATCTGAGCGACGTGGCAAGATCTGAGCCGTCAATCTGGATCAAACTCACATCTGGAGGCAGATCTGGTCGAATTTTGGATCCGAGGGATGTGGCGAGATCTGAGCCGTCGATCTGGATCAAGATCGCATTTTGAGGCAAAGTTTTCCTTATTTTCACGTTCGGGGACACGTTTGCTCGGATTTTGGCTCCGAAGGATGCGGCAAGATATGAGCCATCGATCAAGATCATGCTCGCATTTTGAGGCGAAGTTTTCTCCTCATTTTTATGCTCGGTGCAGCTGTGTTGTAACCCACTTTCCCGATGCTACGGAGGTAGGATTGGAGCATGTGACCCTTCATTTCGAAGCTGACTCGAAGATCTATAATTTCTCTTCAGAAGTTAAATGAAGAATCACCATTTTTCATGGTCAAAATACTCCGCAACATCTTTGTCTTCATGAAGTTAAGAAGTGCTTTATATGACTGTTGAGAAGATCCATTCTTGGAGGCGGGTCTAAGGAGCGTCTCTAGATGAGTTAGGCTCCGAACTCTCTTAGAAGAAGGCAGCTCGGGAGGTGAGTAGGATGAAGAATCATCCCCAAGCTCTAGGAGAGAGCCGTTTGAGAGACAAGTTTGAGGAGAAACTCTAGGGGAGAGTTGAGCTCTGAACTCGTGGAGAAAAAGGATACTCGGGAGGCGAGTGAAGCGAAGAGCATCACCAGGCTCTTGAAGGGAGCCGTTTGGGAGACAAGTTTGAGGAGCAGATCTAGGGGAGAGTTGAGCTCCGAACTTGCTTGTTGCAAAATTTAACCAGTAGTGGGAGTAGTATGAATGTTCGTTTTGAGCCTCGAAACTAAATACTTGCAAGCTGTGAGGGCAATTTTGAACTATGATTATGAACTTCGAACTTTTCGTTAAGGTAGTTTCAACAGTTGTGGGAGCAATTTCGAATGGTGTGCTACTTTGTACATGCTTGTTTGCAAGTAGCTAAAGTAGTTTCGAACCAAGTGTTGGACTCCGAACTTGTCGTTAAGAGAGTTTCAACAGTTGTAGGAGCAATTTTGAATGGTGTGCTACTTTGTACTCGCTCGTTTGCAAGTAGCTAAAGTAGCATCGAACCAAGTGTTGGACTCCGAACTTGTCGTTTAAGAAAGTTTAAAGAGTTGTAGGAGAAATTCCGAATGGTGAGCTGCTCTGCACTTGTTTGTTTACAAGCGGCGTCGAACCAAGTGTTGGACTCCAAACTCGTTTTTTTAGCTTAGTAAGTTGTGGGAGCAGCCCTATAGGAAAAGCTGGACTCCAAACTCATCATTTAACGAGTCGTAGATGTGACTCACATAGATAGGAATGAGGCAAATGCAATAATTTTCAATAGAAAAAAGCAAAGTTTTATTGAGATAAACTAAGTTGTCGCTTCAATGGGGTGAGCCACTATTACATGCTTTTGGCCGAGTTACAAGCATCGGCCTTATTGAAACTTAAAACCTACTTCTACAATAGGGTGAAGGCCTCTTGGGAGGAGTTTGGTTCTCCCCCCATTGGACCACCATAGATAAGGTGGAGGATGGCCCCAGGTTCGGAGTCTTGGAACTCGTTGGGCCTCTCAGTTCGATTGTTGGCTCCTCGGGGTGGAGGATCGGCCCCGTCTTTTCGAACAAACTTGGCCAGATGTCCCCACTCAATGAGTTCTTCGATCTCCTCTTTGAGAGCCCGACAATCATCCGTGTCATGGCCGTGGTTCGTATGAAAGCGGCACCACTTATCCCTGTTTCTTTTCTGTCAGGGGTACTCATTCTAGGGGGACCACGAAGTAGCCCTTCCTTGTCCACCTCCATAAGAACTGACGATATACTTGCATTGAGGGGGTGAACTTCTCAAAATGAGGAGCTGGGCGGTGCTGGCCATTGTCGTCCTTCTGGAATTTTTGGGACCCTTCTTCGCTTGTATCCTTCCGTTTGTTCCCAGAAGATGAGTCCTCTTGACCGAAGGGATTGAGAGATTCTTTGGCTCGGATGTACTTCTCGCTCCTAAGCAGAAGTTCCAAGAAGTCCCGAGGAGGCTTCTTAGCAAGGGACGCCTTGAGTTCGGCATTAGTGACGTTGTGGCTGAATGCCGCAGAGGCTACCGATTGATTAAGGGAGGCAATTGACCGGGCTTCGGTAGTAAAGCGTCGAACGTAATCTCTTAGGCGCTCACCCTTTTTTTGGCTAAGTTCTAGCAAAGATGCACTTGTTTTCTTAGCTCTGCGACTGCCCACAAAGTGGGTGAGGAAGAGCTCCTTAAACTGTTCGAATGAGAAGATGGATGGGGGGTTTAGATAAGAGTACCACTCTCGCACTGGTCCCCTCAATGTGGCTGGGAAGGCCTTGCAGAGGACCACATCCGAGGCTTGATGAACCATCATGAGAGTTTTAAAACTCTCGATATGATCGGCTGGGTCTGACTCCCCATTATAGAATTTAAAGCGGGGCGACCTAAAGGCTTCGGGGACCAGAGCTTCCATGATGGCCCTAGAGAAGGGGGTCTGCTTGGCCAGAACTTATTGGCCCATTGCTCCTCTTATCTGTCCAATCTGCCAAGGCACCTCTCCATCTCGTGGAGACGGCAATAGACCGAGTCTTCCCTTTGGTCATATCTTGCTGATCCCCGGGACTCATCCTTATGCGAAAGGGGACTAGGAGTGCGACGGTAATAGCTTGGGGTAGTTTGAGGACTGGGAGCCCGTTGATCGTGGTTAGGAGCAATGTTGAGAGCCCGTAGAATGGCTTCTTGAAAATCCTGGAATTCTGCCATTGTGATAGGCGCCTCCCGATATCAGCGGTCCCCTAGGGCGGGCCAACCGGTCAGAGTGCGGCTCCTCCTCTGACGGCGCTGGGGTAACTCCCTCCGTCTTCTGGGAGAGTTCAATCTTCTGCGGTTGGGCCTACGAGGGGATCAGGCTCTAGAGGACCGAATCGTGGGGCCCCTTTGGTGTTCGCGATGGGGGATTCCATCATGGTTCCATCTCGCATCCAGGCGGGTCTGAAGGTCTATCCCATGTTGTCGGTTGATAATAATTTGTCGGAGATCCTTCGGCATTGGAGGACTGTGAGAGGCTATGGAGTCGGATGAGGGGTTATGTATCGAGACATGGTCATGATGAGGAGGTTGCCTTTGGCGACTTCTGAGGGAGGGTCCCGCGGCAGCCCCTTGAGGCCCTTGAGGAGCCTTCTGGAGCTGAAATTGCTAAGGAAGGGGCTGTCCAGGCTGCGGTTGCTGGACGAGTTAAGGGAGAGGCTGTCTAGGTTGCAGTCGCTGGACTTGCTAGACCGGTTGAGGGAGGACCTCCTGAAGTGGAGGAGGAGAAGGAGCAGGAGTGGCTCTGTGGTTGGAGACCGTCGCCTTCCCCTTCTTTGGAGGCATAGCTTGAAACTGACTTTCGCTGATGAAATAGGGTTGGATTGCTTTTCGTTTCCCACAGACGGCGCCACTCTGTTGCTGCTAATTTTGGTGTTGGAGCAAACAGATGAATTTTTGGATTCATTTAGAAAACGAATAAGCAAACATGTTGACTTTCACCGGCGTTTGACTGGTTTCTTGCCGCCACCGTGGACCTGCAAAAAGTTCGATACACTGGGATGGATACCGGTGACGAACCCTCCGACGCTCTTGCCAGTAATCAAGAAGCACTACAAGAAAAACCCTTTTTCGCAACGAGGTTTTGGCAACGACTTTTTAGTCGTTGTGAAAATTAGTTACGGCAAAGCGAAAGTCGTTGCTAAAAATAAAATAAAATTTTTCCGGGCCTTTGCACATCCCTGCCAGATTGTGTGTAAATCGGAAACGATAAATGTCGTTGTACCAGATTGTGTGTAAATTGGAAACGATAAATGTCGTTGCGTATATTTCCTTATATCTACTCCAACGACAGTATTGTTGCCAAAAATATAAAAAAAATTAAAAAATTAACTTAATAATTAAGAAAGATGATAAGGTTGTATAATGTAAACTCCCCCAATCCAAATCCGAATCCTCTAACCCTTTTCTTCGCAAAACCTAGTCCAAATCCTCAATCACTCCATCCCCGTTCCCGTCGCCCTCTTCTCCTCCCCGCCCCCCATACCACATGGTACCCGTCGCCCTCTCTTCCCCGCTGCCCTCTCCTTCTCCCCCTCGCCTGCAGCGCCGACCTCTTCGCTCCTCTTTTTCTCACGCTTCGACCACTGTGCATGAGGTAACAACTCTTTCTCTTCCACCGTCGACCACTACGTCATCAATTTGGGGTAACAACGTTTTAAATAGATAGGATTTTATTGGAAAGATTTGATTTTTTGACTTTTTTAGTTGTATTGGTTAGAACATTGAACATATAGGAATTGGTTTTCAAAATTGTACTGCCACTACGAGCAGCGAACTTATATAAAGTCAATGTTTTGATGCTGAATTTGGGTAAGAAAATCATGTGGGAAGATGTAAACATTTCATGAAAATAGAAGGCATTTTTTCTTCTTCTTATAGTTGGGGGTTGGTGGATACGAGGGCCTAAATTAAGGTTAGTCATATGAAATAAGCTAATGTCTCCATTGTAATTTTCTAATGGATGCTCTGTTGGAGTTCTCTTCTTCAGTGTTTTAATCTGCAATCTTAGTTCATGGAAAAATTTGTTCAGCCCAATCTATTGTCTTTTTCTTGCAGGAGATTATCACTGGCTCTGGTCATACTAGTGCAGTTGACTGGTGGGCACTTGGTAAGTATCAAATTTTCATATAATATTCGACATTCTTTAAAGAGACAATCATGTATTTGTATGTTATAATGATCAATTTAAGACAGATTGATTAAAGAAACTATTAATCCTTTAAGAAGGGAACTAGAGCAGTGATTGATAATGTTAATTGTATTATATATACACCAAAATCTACAGTAGTAGTAACGTGGTATTAAAGTAAGATAGCTTCTAAGAAGATAAATCTAGCAAGCATGCATCTTTTAAAGTATAAGAAAGATAAATTTACTTCAAGTTCCATCATAACATGTGCAAACTAAGGTTTAATTGTCAGCTAAATTAGTGAAACCAGATGATAATTCAGATCATACTTGGATCTTTAATTGCTTCATTTATTCCTACTTCTTTAGCCTTTTCTGTTTAAATTATTTGCTGTAAACTTTCTATGAAGCCTGTGTGTATGCTTCTCATCATTTTATCATTAACAAACAATAGTTTGGAGATCCTAGGACGTGTATTCCATTCACTTATCTTACTTAGGAATTGGACACATCTCCTGAATAAACTTACACATTGGATGCCTTTAGTAAATAGAAATATGAATATTGTTCATGTACTAATTTCTATCAATGGATGGCTTACTTTATTCCTATGCCTTCTAAAGAATTAGGAGGTTTGTTATTTAAGACTTTTTTCTTGTAGAGCATGCAGAAGTCACCGTGTTGACTTCACGCTATGTGTAGTTTCTTATTAAGCTTGAGGAGAAACTAACCATAAGAATATTGTTATTTTATTAACTGTATGCTTCATTGGGTTGGTTAAAGCTAAGATGGTAACTGAGCAACTACCCTCTTAAGTAAAAGCCAAAGTATATATTTCATGAAAACTACGATACCCCATTCAACAATTGTAATACCCCGTATTTCTGAAATGTATATATGATTTGAAATATATATATAAAGGATTTGTGACTTGTCCTATAGAAGTATTCTATAGGAAGGATTTATAAAAATATAATGGATTTGAATGGAAGGATTCTTTGGTAAAACCGGATTTGAAAAGTGGGTGGGGGACCACCGGTTTGAGAAGTAAAACACAGCACATGAGTGCTGTGTGTGTGCTTCTTGAAAGCCACGTGGCCACCTAGGGAATTAATCCCTGGGTTGTGCACGGGTTGGTTTAAAACGGGTATGGGAAAGGGATTTATCCCATATCGCTGGTTTCCTTAAATAAACTATTATATAAATAATAATTGCCAATGATCATTAGTCACCAATTCGGTTAACCACCTTTTGAGAGGCAGCCTGTGGTGGGCAGTTGTACTACATAGTATCTAATTTGTCTTAAAAATTGTATAAATTGTCCGAGCCCGGGGCAGGGGTGTTACAACAATGGAGATATTATGAGAAAAAATTCCGTAATTTGTGACTGTTATCATTGTTAACTGCCCACTTTTCTTCAAGGTTCTCTCGGAAGCCTACTATTATGATAGTACAAATTTGTATCTCGTACCAACCTCGTTTTGAAGCAGAAGATTATTGCTCATCTTCTTTTTTTACTTTTTCCATTGTTTCCTAAGAATAGTGTACCACATAAAAATGTGTTCAAAAAATTGTTCTTTACTGTTTTTTGAAGTATTATATATCTGACTTCGTATATATTCTCTCAAAGAAAATATTTGTATTGGAAGAAAAATGAGAAGGCTACTAATTTAACTGAGAAATGTCATTTATTAGATAGTAGATGTCTGCAAAAGATCCAAAAAAGAAAACATCATTTAGAAGTTGTTTGTCAACGTGTGTGTGTGTGTGTGTAGATAGCTGAAAACATATGCTAGTTGTATTTTGTATTTCCTTGCATACAAAAGTATCTTTGAAGCATAGAAGACAGAAACCAAAAAGAAAACCTGAAGCTAACATGGCATAAAATGTATATCCAGGGAAATTCCTTGTACGATGCTAATGCAAGTATGGTAGCAGCATCAGCTTAATAAGTAAAGGTAAGAGGAGAAAGTGCATTCGTAAAACATAAAGAATATATAAGATTGAGTGTCATTATATGGTGAAGAGAATAGAGGACATAGTGAAGCTCATGCAAAATCACCATCGTTATGCATCTTAAGTCTGGCATCTTAAAAAAATGTAGGATCACCAAAATGAAAATCTAGCTAATTGCTCCTGTTGCAATTTTCCTCTTCTGGAAACCCAATTGTTTGTGTTGTGGAAGCTGTCTGGTATCAGCCTCGTTTTCCGTGTTTTCTATTTTTACTAATTTTTTCACAAGCTAACACCGTTTCCCCCAACTAATCTTTTTTAGTTATCACTGTTATAGTATGACCTCTAGTGGAGAACTGTGGAAACTACTAGAGTTCCGCTGGGGCAATCCTTCCCATAGGATTGGTATCGGCATGGTTTCTTTATACAGAAAAGCCTACCCAGGCCTGAATGTGGCTGGATAGAAACGCCACATTTCCTTGATTATCTGTATCTTACCCTAGCCAGGTAACGCACAATTGGAAAATAAAAACCTTAGTAATGTAGTACAGTTGTTTGATAACTCTACTAGTTACTTGAGAAATAAAGTCACACGTCACTATGTATATATTATTGAAGTTTGGGTAATTCTAATGTTTATAAATCATATGCAGGGAGCATCAAGTAAGTATGAGCTCATTGAAGTCAGCACTGGTGGGAAATTGAGCATGCATAATTTACATGTACAATAGCTAGGCCCTGACACGGTGACAAAACTGTCAGCATTTCATGTAGCTCACAGTGACCAGATACAAGATTTACATATTAAATTAGTCATGGACCACCCGAGAGGCTATTCTCGTCAGCTTCATAAGTGCATTGTGTCCCACTCCACGGGGACTGCTATGTTTGATGGGAACATTAAGGTTAACAGGTATTTGTCTGCTTCCTATTGTTGTTCGTTCCTGCAAAATCTTCATTTTTCTCTTGCCATATATTTTCTTTTTCCAAAAGGATGTTAGATATTGCCTCGGAATAACATTTTCCCTCGTGTTCATCTTTTTACCTCTCATAATCAAGAGCCTAACCTGCTTACCTAATTGGGTACGTTTTCCTACCTGCTAGCATGATATGTGGCATGAACCCTTTAATCTTGAAGCCATCCGATGTAGGGTATGTTTTGAATATCAACACTTCTTAGGCATAAATCTGACACTTATATAAGAACTTCTTCAATTTTGTATTACATCTTTTTAAATTTTGAATACTTTTCTGGCACTACTTGGGGCATATTTTGTCAACTGTTCTACTCTAATTCAAACTCAAAAAATAGTCAAATGTAGTTGCATCTATATGTATGTTGTTATACTAGTTAAGATTATATTTATTAGAATGAAGATGTCAAATTAGTGACTGCTATGAAGATATGTAGCAATATATTTGAAATAAATCTGTACAAGTAGACACAACCAAGCTTGGCATCATAAAGATAGACTCATTAGAAAGGAAAATTACAAGTAAATTGAATCCACCATTAATGAGTAATGCACCATTAATGATTCAAGTCTTCTGAAATGTTTGGCTTGAAGAGAATTGAAGCTGCAGAAGTAGTAGTACAAGACTAGAAGGCAGGCAGGCAGCAGCCCAAATTGAAATCTTGAGTTAAATTGGAGTGCAGGTGGGGGGGGGGGGGGTATTTCCTTTTTAAAATTTTGTCAGTGCTGTTGTCTGTTGAGTCTTGACATTTACATTGACATTGACTGTGTTGCTTTAAAATTCCAGAGACTGAAGAAAGAGTAGACCATGTTGATGTACATTTTGAATAATTAGGCCTTTCAAGTGTGACTTTGTTTAATGAGGCCGTTATTGAAACCTTCTTAATTAATATCCTTCAAAGTTCAAATCAAGTCTAAGGTTGAAAATTTACAAGTGACCAATTCCTGGAAGGCAGTTGCTGCACAATCAATTCCTTCTTTTTTTTTACAATCAATTTACAATCAATTCCTTCTTTCAGTTGAAAATTTACAATCAATTCCTTCTTTCTTTACATTAAATGATTGTATATGTTGAAAATTTACAGAAATATTTATTTCTTATGCATAATTCCTGGAAGGCAAATCTCATGGTACATAATAAAGGTTAAATAAAGGAAGAGAATATTTTAGCGATATTTTTGTAAGATATTTTTGTAAGATGCTTCATGGTAATGAAACAAGAATTGTTGGCACAACTTACAAATAGAGGTGCATGAAATTCCTCGAATGATCAAGGTACTATTAATTTTAGTGGCACTATTATGCTGTATTGTTTTGTGCATACAGGTTCCAATAGTTTTGGCAATCTTTCATAGTTTCATTGTATACTGCTGGACTAATCATTATTTCAAATATGTAGGTACCACGAGAAGGAACTGTATTTGGAGAATTAGGGAATGAAGCCATTGGTCCGGAAGCATATATTTTTGTATCATATTTTGACAGTGTATAATTTAGTTATATCTTATATGAGTTAGCTGTTGGTTTAGGTTATTAACTCTCCAACACCAATCCCAATTTTTTGCTACTTGTATTTTCTGAGAATACAAGCTTATTATGCACAATGGAAATGATTATGAGATACTTAGATATCTTTTTGAGAAGTTGATGGTTGTAATATTTTGGGCATTGCTTCTTATATGTGACATAAATGTAATATGTTGGACAAGGTTAATATTATAGTTTTTGGAATGATATTGGTTTTTAATGTTTTTGAAGTGTATGCTAGTTTGGATAGGGCTGATGCAACGACAATATATAATTTGTCTCGAAAAGAATTAAACTTTCGCAACGAAAATTGGTAGCTTTAGCAACGACTATAGTTGTTACCAAAATACAAGTAATGCAAAGCAATTATAAAAATAATTGCAAAACAGTCGAGCTTTGTCAACGATAGTAGTCGTTGCCAAAATAGAAAATGTAAGGCAACGACAATAATTCATTGCGAAAAAAATATCTTTAGCAACGACATGAGTCGTTGCCAAATATATGAAGTATGTTTGGCAACGAAAAAGGTTGTTGCGATTGATTTTATACCATAGCACGGGTGGAATTAGGTATGGCAACGACAAAATATATTGCAACGGCAATGTCGTTGCGAAAAATTCTATGTTTGGCAACGACAGCAAGTCGTAGTTAAAATCTTTAGCGACGCCCGGACGCGCAACGACCTTGCAACGACAAATGTCGTTGCCAAAAATATTTTTTGCAACGACAAACGAGTTTTAGCAACGACATTTGGCGTTGCGAAAAAGGGTTTTTCTTGTAGTGAAGATTATGAAAGCGCTTTATGTGGAAAAAGATTGATTACCTTGTTACGGTGGGGGGAGGGGGGTATTTATAGTCACCTTAGAGACAGTTTAGAGATAATCATTTATCCCTATGTTCCGGTGTTTTTGGATTAGATATAGAGTTTAAATCGTTTCATAGAGATAACCATGAATTTGAATTACTCTTTAAATATCTGAATTGGTTTGTAACGGGTTTCTACCCATACCGAATAGGACAGGTCCGTTTATGGATTATTGGGCTTTGAAGAAAGACTCGGTCCACATTTTAGACCCATTTGTAGGTGAAATTACTGTTTTACCCCTGAGAGTTTTAAGATTCATGCCCGATTTGAACAGTCCCGATTTATTTCTATTTTTAGCCATATCAAATAATGATATGATATTAGGAAACGATTTTTTACAACAATACTATCCTATAACTATATCACACAACACTATTATATTTATAACACATTGTAAACACCAAGCAAAAACAATTCGAATAACTCAACCTTATACTAGAATAGACTTACCGCATATCATAGTTTCTTCAGCCCAGCATGGTGAATGTTAGTTTTTACCAAATAAAACTAGAATACAATAAGTCCAAGAATCAATTACACAAGAAATTTTACAAAAATAATTATAAGACCTGTGTGGAGAAGATCCTTTAGCAAAATGACTCTTAAGTAAACTCACCGCTTATATAGAGTTAATATATAAGAAAAAAATCATAAAAGTTAACATATAAGACACACACTAACAGATTTAGAAGAATTCAAAATACTATAAAAGAACTAATAAAAAATAATTACATAAGAAAATCACAAAATCCATATTCATCACCAGCATTCATAGTAAGAAAACACTCAGAAGAAAAAAGAGGTAAATCTAAATGGTAGTAAATTATAAAGAATTAAATAAAAATGCTAAAAAAGATTTGGATATCCAGTACCAGATATCTAGATACTACTAAACATAGTAAGAAGAAACAAAATATATTCAAAATTTGATTGTAAATCAGGATTTTACTCACAGAGGAATCATAAAAATTACCAGCATTCAGTACACCACAAAAATTTTATGAATGAAACATACTATACCTTTCAGATATAAAAATAGTTTGGGAGTGTTTCAAGAATATATGGTTGAGATATTTGAAAACTAGAATAATTTTATACTAGTATATATAAATGATATACTAATAGGATCTAAAAACGAAGAACAACATAAAAAAAAATTTAGTAAATTCATTGAAATAGTAAAAAATATAGGAATTATATTATCAAAAAAGAAAATGGAGTTATTTAAAACGGAGATAGAATTCTTATGAACAAAATTATCACACGAAGAATAGAACTACAACCACATATAGCAGAAAAGATAAAAACATTTCCAAATATTTTAAAAGAAAAAATAGAAGTACAAGCCATAATTGGATTATTAAATCATACAAAAGGATATATACCAAGCTTTTCAGAAAAAATAAGTTGGTTGCAACAAAAACTGAAAAGTTTAAGAAATGGGAATGAACTACAAGGGATGTATAAAAACTTAAAATATTGCAACAACAAACTTCAGAACCAAATAAAGTAAGATTACCTATTAAAGAATGTACATGGATAATAGAAACAGATGCATGTGAAAATAATTAGGGAGCAATATTAAAATTTATTGAGGAAGATGAAAAAGAAATACTAGTCAGATACCAAATGCCGGGATAGTCATGTTATTTTGTACCATAGCAACACCGGGATATTATTTTTACAATATATTGAGATGTCAAGTAACTCAAGTGAACCAGTTCATGAGAATCATATCATAGCAACATATAAACAAGGCAATCATTCTACCAGGAGTAAATCTAAGAACAACACAAGCTCTATTTGAATGATAACTTATTCACAGTATTTATTCATCTAGAGAATGTGAAGAACTTAACCAATTACCAAGAAAAATATACAAAGCACACTACAAAATAGCATGTCTATCCCGACGTATCTATCCCGACATTTAGGCAGAAACACCGGGATAGCCCCGTAAAAATTTACAACTTTCCGCAATTTTCTTTCTCTAAACTTAATTCTCTCTATCAAACCCTAGCCCCTAAATCCCCGCCCACCACATTACCTCGCGGTCATCGTGCACCCCCCCCCCGGTCGTCGTGCCCTCCCACCGTCGTCGTGCCCCCGTCTCTCTCTCACACACACACAAACCCTAGCCCCCAAATCCTCGGCTGGCACTGCTTGCCATCGTCGTCCCCCCCACCACCATCGCCTTACTCCCATCTCCTTTCCTTTTTGTTTTCCGAGCCTAACGCAGGCCCATCTCTAGATCCAGATTGTGTTGTTTGGGAAAATTAGGGTTAGGGTTTGCTTAATGTAACCCCCGTTTCTGCCTATACGTATTTTCTATGTATTTTCTGTATTTTAATGTTTTATAAACTCTTTTCTTCTCTCAAATTTATTTTTATTTTTTTAATTCATTTTGGATCTCCTATTAAAGTCATTTCTAATCTTCAATTGTATTTGTATCTATTTTCAAATGATTATATATTATCCTATTCAATTCTATAATCTTATTTCTTTTCTTATTTGATTATTTATTTATATTAAAGCTCAAATCAAAGTTCAATTTCAACCCATTTTATATATGTTATTTGATTTTTTATTTTTGAAACTCCACTAAAGCCCATAACCCTCGCCCACATGCTGCCCATTTAATTACATGATCCTATATATACTTGTATATATATCCTTAATCACTATTAAAACTCTATTAACCTAACCCTAATTAGCTACTCCCCCATCCATCAGCTGCCAATCACCTTTTCCAACTCCTCATCATCTCTTCACTGCAAACCCATCCCGAAGTCTCCCCGCAGCTCCATCTCAACCTCCTCCATTGTTGCTTCTTCCCAATCCAGAGCCTCACACAACCACATTATCCCAAGCACCAACTGCAACCACAACCTGAGCTACCACTTTGCAACTCCTTGCTTCCAAAGCTCTCCACTTGTTGCCTCTTTGCCAACTGCACCCGAAGCCACCTCCTTCAACCTCCGGTCAACACACTCCAACCCCCTGCAGACAACCAGCACACTGCAGCAGCCCCTCACTGCCCGATAACCTCCTCCACCACACCATCCTCTTCCTCACCTTCTCGCGCGTGCGCGACCAACCAGCAACTCCACCGAGCAACCACCGCATCACATCCAAGTCACCACACCCAAACTCCATCACCTATCGTCGTTGTTGTCCCTTGTTGTCATTCTCAAACAACCCCCGAATTGGCCGTTCTTGTCGTTGTTATTGCTACTGAGGCTCACTATTGCTGTCGCCGTTGTCATTGTCACCGTCAGTGTGTCTTTGTTATTTTTATTTATTTACCATAAATCCAAGTTTGATCTTAGAGGCACAAAATCAGAAAGGAAGGAGAAGAAGAAAACCAATAAAATTAAAAGGAAATGAAAATTACAAAAACCAAACCAGTTTATGTCAAGGCTTGTGTACCACACAATCTCCTTAAAACAGATTCACCTCGTCCGTGTGCTGGAGTTTGCTGAGGCGTCTGTCTCCTACGATGCAACGACAGCAGAGGGTCGACATAGGCACCATGCCATGCTCTTGAACTGAACATAGCTTGAAATCTATCACCGAACAACTTGATAGAGAAAGTAGAAGAACAGGATAGTGGGGGGAGAGAAGAATTTTTGGTGTGTTGATTCAAGGGTGAGGGGCCTCTATTTACAGGGCCAAGGGTGAAAATCGTAACAACAGACAATACATTGATGGCATCAACTGGAACGGCAGACATGAGCTTAAAGGCACCATTGTAACGGCAGAAAAAATTGTTATTGCAGTTTAAAGCGTGAATGAATGGTAGACAAAATTGATTCTGCATTTATTTCGGCTGTGAAAGATCGGGAAAAAAACAACTATAGCAAAAAGTGGCTCTGCACGGGGTGGGTTCTTGTCGATCCGGCATTCGTGTCCGCAGGACGTGCAGGCGCACACAAGTCCCATACAAACCGGTCCGAGATTTGCACCCCCCCCCACCCCCACCCCCGAGCGCGCGAGAGAAAGCCTCTTGGCTTGCTATCTTACAATGCCAAGAAAGAGGTTATTATATATCCTCTTCTAATTCTTTTGTTTTTTCTGATGTGAAACTAAAATCCCTCAACTTATTTTCAAAGATGAAGCCACCTCACTTCAGGAGACAAGTTCTCATTCACCTGATAACCGTTTTGAGCAGGTAAATATATGATTTTGATCTACTCACGAAGGAGAACACAAATCAATCAAGATATCTCACTAATTCATAGAGGTTATTACTCAAAAAAATGATAAAAAATTGGTTTGTAAATGGTGTATAAAATACTTATTTTCTAACATTCCTCACATTAATGAAATTGACGACCACAGACACGACAGACTGACACGACATACTTTGTTATAGAATTCAGCAGTCGAGATCTGCATAGGATAGGTAGGTGTTACCTTTGAACCTTCCCTTATGAAAATATGTTTACTTTACTAACAAAACAGTAGATGTAATGTCCTTGAACTGTTTAGTCATTTGTGTAAACGATGACATATCTCACACAGGAATCTTCCTAACGCATTTCAGTTCTCACTGTTATGTCCATTTTGGCCATGAACATACGCCTGGTTTTGAAGAGTTTAACAGGAATATTGCCCTACATTATTCCCTTGGAAGCGGCCCTTCTTCCCTCTCACATAGGTGATATCTTAATTAAGAGTAACCTGCATTACCTTGCACAGATTTCCGACGCATGAGAATCATTAAAATCCTAGATTAGCCTCTAGCCTTACGGGTATCACTATTTCATCATAGGAATGGACAAGGAAAAATCTCCACAGTGATCCAACATGGTCTTTACAATTTAGTTGTCCCTTTGAATGCAGATTGGAGGCACAGGCTTTGTATACCTTGGAATATGCTCAAGGAAGTAGCGTAACCATTCAGCCTCTTCTCCACATTTTTTCAGTGTGATAAATTCAGATTCCATCGTGGATTTAGCAATCACTATTTGTTTCGAGGATTTCCAAAAAACTGTTGCACCACCTAGTGTAAATAAATAGATATTAGTGAATTTTAAATTATCACTAGATATCCAGTTCGCATCACTGTATCCTTTAAATACAGCCGGATATCTTGTATAATGCAGCTCATAGTTACGAGTAAAACGGAAGTACTTCAGTACTCTTGTATTTGCTTGCCAATGCTCGCTTCCAGAATTACTTGTATATCTACTTAGTTTACTCACTGCATAGGCTATGTCGGGTCTTGTACAACTCATTAAGTACATTAGATTGACTAGAGTATTCTACTTAATAAATACTCTCACCTTTATTCTTGGATAAATGTAAAGTTAGGTCTATTGGAGTTCTGAAAATTCCAGAATTATATTTATCCAATTTTCCAAGAATATTGGCAGTATAATGTAAATGGCTTAAAACAAGCTCGTCGGATGTTCTTGTGATTTTAATTCTCAATATAACATCAGCTAGTCTCATGTATTCCATGTCAAACCTTGAGTTCAACATGTTTTTAGTATATTTAATCATCTTATCATTGCTTCCAACAATAAGCATGTCATCTACATACAAGCATATTATGACATATCCACTTTCAGTGTCTTTGACGTATACACATTTATCACATTCATTGATCTTGAAATCATTTATCATCATGACATTGTCAAATTTCTCATATCATTGCTTTGGTGCTTGTTTTAAGCTATATAATGACTTCACTAGTTTACAAATTTTCTTTTCTTGACCTGGAGCTGAAAAACCCTCAGGTTGCTCCATGTCGATATCTTCATCTAAATCTCCTTAAGAAATGATGTTTTCACATCTATTTGATATACTTCAAGATTGTGCAAGGCTGCTATTGCGAGTACCATCCTAATAGAGTTTATTCTCGTCACAGGAGAATATGTATCAAAGTAGTCCATACCTTTTTTTGTCATTAACCTCTTATTACAAGTCTTGCCTTATATTTATCAATTGATCCATCAGGTTTCATTTTTCTCTTGAAATCCCCTTGGAACCTAAAGGTTTACTACTTGGTGGAAGATCCACTAATTCTCAAGTATGATTTTGCAAAATAGAATCAATTTCGCTCTTAATGGTTTCTTTCCACAGAGGACCATTACTAGAGATCACCGCTTCTTTGAAAGTTTGGGGTTCACCTTTAAGCATAAAAGTCAAGAAATCTAGACCAAACGATTTTTCGGTTATTTTTCTTTTACTACGTCTAGGTTCCTCCTCAACTTCTTTATTTTGGTTTTCACTATCATCACTAATAGTCTCATGTGTTTGTTTGGAAGAACTCGATTCTTCCTTAGACTTACATGGAAATACATCTTCAAAGAATGATGCATTTCTAGACTCCATTATTGTAATCTTTGGTATCTCAGAGATATCGTATTTGTACACCAAGAACCGATAAGCACTACTATTATGTGCATAACCGATGAAAATGCAATCAACCGTTTTGGGTCCTATTTCACTTTCGTAGGTGGAGGTACTGCCACCTTAGGAAGACATCCCTACATTCGCAAGTAATTGTAGAATGACTTTCTTCCTTTCCACAATTCATATGGTGTTTTTTCTTCTTTCTTTTTGGGCACCTTATTCAAAAGGTAGTTAGCTAAAAGAATAGCTTCTCCCCACAAGTTTGGTGGCAAACCAAAATTTATGAACATTGCATTCATCATTTTCTTTAAGGTACGATTCTTTCGCTCAGCAACACCGTTGGACTGAGGATAATAAGGCGTTGTGGTTTCATGTATAATCCATGCTTAGCTCAAGTTTAAGAAAATGGCAATTTATACTCTCCACCTCAGTCACTTCTTAGTGCCTTAATTTTCTTGTTGAGTTGATTCTCAACTTCGTTTTTATAGAGAACAAATTTCTCTATAGCTTTGTGCTTACTTTTAAGTAAATACACAACAATATTTTGTACTATCATCAATAAAGGTAATAAAATATTTATTACCACATCTTGTTTTTATCATTTTCAGATCACAAATATCAGTGTGAATTAAATTAAAAGGTTCAGTGTTTCTTTCAACATTTTTAAAGGATGATCTTATCTATTTTACCCCAACACAAGTTTCACACTTATATTTGAAATCAATTTGGAATGTTGGTATATGATACATATTAATTAATATACACAAAGTATCATAATTAACATGTCCTAGTCTACCATGCTATAAATTTAAAGACTCAAGCATATGAGTAGAAGAGCTAGCTTTATTGATATTCTTGACCATGGTCATTACATTGAGTTTAAATTAAATATTCCACCACTCATGTATCATCTACCAACATACATTCCACTTTTCGACAAAACAAATTTGTTTGATTCAAACACTAAACGAAATTCGTGATTATTAAGAAAAGAATTAGATACCAGGTTCTTACAGATTTTAGGGACATATGCAACATTGTTGAGTCAGTTCCTTTCCAGAAGTCATCTTCAAGATCACTTTGCCTTGGCCCTTGATTTCTTAAGTGGCCGAGTTCCTCATAAACATCTCTCCATTCTCTAATGGTTCGAAAGTAGAATACATACTTTTGTTGGAGCACACGTGTCGAGTGGCTCTAGTGTCAATCCACCATTCCTTGGGGTTTGAACCCATCATGTTCACCTCCATGACCACAACTGAGAGATTGATATCAGAAACATCTTGAGCAATGCCTTCAATAATATTTTCTTCTATGTTATTGTTCTTCTTGGATTGCCTGCAATCTGTAGACTTGTGACCTAGCTTGTCACAGTTGAAGCACTTGTCCTGAAACTTTGGCTTCTTGGAGATTCCTCCCTTAGGTCCCAACTTGGACCCCTTATTGTTGTACTTTTTGGAACATTGGCTATGTTCCACCACATTAGCCTTAGCTGCCTGACTGATGGCTCCGACCTTTTCAGAACATCTATTGTCTTCTTCAATACGAAGCATGACAATGAAATCCTCAATGTCCATTTCCTTTTGCTTATGCTTCAAGTAATTTTTGAAGTTTTTCCAATTTGCTGGCAATTTTTCAATAATACAAGTAATTTGAAAGCTTTCACTTAGGTTCATACCTTCAGCATGTATCTCATGCAAGATCAGTTGAATATCTTAAACATGACTAATCACCATTTTGGAATCCACCATTTTATAGTCTAGGAAGCGGCCCACAATGAATTTCTTGGCGCCGACATCCTCATTTTATACTTATGATCTAGGGATTCCCAAAGTTCTTTAGTTGTTTTTTTATCAATATAAATATTGTACAAAGAATCGGCTAATCCGTTCATTATGTAGTTCCTACATAAGTAACCAACATTTTTTTTCAAGCATCCACAGCAGAGATGACTTGGTTATCTTGCTCATCTTCTTTAAGATTTGAAGCTTCTTCGTTCAAGAATCTTGCGAGATTCAAGGTGGTCAAGTAGAACAACATTTTTTGTTGTCCCCTCTTAAAATTTTGCCCGTTGAACTTCTCAGGTTTTCCCCCATGGGAGACTGAGATAAGTACAGAAGTTGGCATTGGTACTCGTGTCATAGTAATAGTCGGTACTTGTGTCGCATAGCAACAACAGCATTCTCTGATGCATTTGTCATTTTTAATCTGAAAATACACAACACGAGTGTAAGTTTTCAGAATGAAAAGAAAAATAAAAAGAGTGCCTCAAAATCAAGGGAATAGAAATCAAAGAAACGAAATTTGTTTTAAGTTTGTTATTTTTATTTGTTTGCCATAAAGCCAAGTTTGATCTTAGGGGCACAAAATCAGAAAGGGAGGAGAAGAAGAAAACCAATAAAATTAAAAGGAAATGAAAATTACATAAACCAACCCAGTTTATGTCGAGGCTTGTGTACCACACAATCTCCTTAAAACATATTCGCCTCGTCCGTGTGCTAAAGTTTATTGAGGCGTCTGTCTTCCAGGATGCAACGACGGTAGAGGGTCGACGTAGGCACCACGCCACGCTCTTGAACTGAACAGAGCTTGAAATCTATCACCGAACAACTTGATAGAGGAAGTAGAAGAACAGGACAGTGGAGGGAGAGAAGAGTCTCTGTTCTGTTGATTCAGGGGAGATGGGCCTCTATTTATAGGGCCAAGGGTAAAAATCGTAAGGACAAACAATACATTGACTGCATCAACTGTAACAGCAGACATGAGCTTAAAGGCACAAATGTAATGGCAGACAAAACCGTTCCTGCACTTTAAAGCGTGAATATATGGCAGACAAAATCATTTCTGCATTTATTTCGGCTGTTACAGATCGGAACTGTAGCAAAAAGTGGTTCTGCACGGGGTCAGTTCACGTCGATCCGGCATTCGTGTCCGTAGGGCGTGGAGGGGGTACACAAGTCGCATTCAACAAACCCGTTCCAAGATTTGTGTCATATCATAGATTCAAATATTGAACTGTTAACATACTTCATATCGTGTTATCGAATACTTGAAAGTTTTGCCTTATTGTTTTCCCAAAATTGTAATGATAATTTGACACAGTTTCAGATACTGAAATCCAAAACTTTATATATGAAAGTTGTAGCCCTCTGTGTATGGAATCCAGATCTTCTGACGATTCTGAAAACCGATTAGTAGATTACAAGATATGGCATTTTAGTGCTATAACGTCGGAGTATTCAGGTTACCTATTTTAAATGCATCGTCTCACAAACTAGTTGATAATTATACAATCTATTGTTGAAATTATGACTTGATAAAATCATGTTTACTAATAGACACGGTCAAGAACAAGATAATTATTTTTATGGAATTTAATAAAGACTTTATAGTAGCATTATAAGCCTAAGAACTTAACCCTGACTTGTTACCTGAACAGTAGACCCATAAAGAAATGACTGTTAGACATATTTGTATAATTGGAATATGTTGTGTGAATATGCGTTGCAATTGGAAGGAAGTCTAGTTTCTCTAACCCCTTACGGAACTTGATTCGCTTTCCCATAGCAGCGGAAATTTTAGTTTTTGTATAGAAACGTATTGTTGTCCAGAATTGTATTTTCATGTTTCTAAATGTTTATTCTTCGCATTAATGAAATGAACTAGTACATCATGCATTGTATAACTCTTGATACCTCCTTGATATTGTTCTCGAGGCTCGTTTCCATCGATTGCATGTTTATGTTTAATTATAATAAAATAATAACAAGCCGGGGTAACTAGGCTACGACTTAGTAGTGGACAATATAGGAGAGTGTACTCGAAAGAGGGACCGTGTTTCCCATATTGGTCATTGTTATCGGACATGTTATTGTTTATTGGTCATCGATTGATTGTGGATTACTAACTGCAGTATCCCGATTATCGTGTATTGGTCATCAGTCGTCGGTCATTAGTCATTGTTATTGTAAGACCCGAGTACATTACCATGTAGGGTCTACCAGTAGAGTCTAAATGTTCACATATTTGCATGCACCCGAACCTGTGGTATGGGACGCAGAATTGCGTGCATTATATAGGTTAATAAAAGATTGATAGACTAAGATTAGCATTATTGAATAACGACCATTGATCATCGAATATTATTTATCGACCATAGACTATCGACTATTGATTATTAATTATTAATTATTGATTATTGTTTATTGACCATTGGTTGTCGACTATTGACCGTATTATTGATTATTGTTTATTGTTTATCGATAAGTGATTTTTGACTATTGTTTACCGACCATTGCACCATTCATTATTGACTATTGATCTTGTTATCAACCATCGTTTATTGACCGTTGATATTGTTCCATTTCATCATTTATTGTTATATCATACTTTATTGTTTCACTGCTTGTTGTTACTTGTTTTCCGAAGCTTACTCTAATGGACACTCCCTCCCTTCTCTTTATTTAATGTTTATACAGGTACAAACGATGGGATACTGAAGTAATTTGGCAAACAGTCTTTCTAGACGGCCGTGATGGGATTTCTAGTGCTACTTCTCTACTTTTCTGTCGCTACTTTATCGTAGCGAATTATTTATTGCATTGTATATTCTCCGACACTTTGTATGTTCTTGAATCTCATATATTGGTTATTATATTTTATTCTTGTTCATGTAATTATTAATGTATTGTTGAGCTTACTGATATTGTACAACTTATGAGTGATATTAGTTAGTATACTTATAGCATTCGTTGGGCCTTAGTTGAGTGCCCGTATTTCCGTATTTGGGAAGCAGGGAGTGACACTTAATTTATGGGTTTTTTTGTGCAGTTCCCTTAAGATGGGGGAAGCTTCTTAGATCGGATTGGATGTCAATGATCGAAAAAGTTGAGTCCAGACTCAACCGTTTGCCTGGTAAGCAACTGTCACGTGGGGGCAGACTTATTCTTTTTAATTTCGTCCTATCTTCGATCCATTTATACATGATGTCCTTCTTTTATCTTTCTTCGTGGGTGATTAAGAGGGTTGACCGGATCAGAAGAAACTTCTTCTGGCCAAGTGCTGATTTGTTTAAACCTAGATCTCATCTCTGCAACTGGAAGATCATCTGCACTTCGAAGGCAGCCGGTGGGCTGGGGGTCTTGAATCTCAGGCACCAAAACTTAGCCTTATTGGGCAAATGGTTATGGAGATTCCTTAAAATTGATCACCTGCCCTGGGTCCGAATTATATCCCTTAATTGTTTTTCCCATCACCCCATGTGGGATTTCCCAACCTCCCTCTCCCGTAAAGCTTCTTCTTTTTGGAAAGGGGTCTGGACAGTTGCCGAACCGTTCCGTTGCGGCTTATTCCACGAGTGCGCAGTCGGATCTAAGACCAAATTCTGGATTGACCTTTGGTTTGGTAATATCAAACTCGCTTCAGCTTTTCCTTCCCTCTATCAGTTAGCGTCGAACCCCTCGGCCTTAGTGGAAGATTATGCTATGGTCATCAATAATCAAAAGTTTTGGTCGATCCAATTCGTTTGCGCGCTTTCGCCGCAGCTTTTGCTGCAGCTCCAAGAGCTGTTCGACGATA
Organism: Hemerocallis citrina; assembly: GCA_017893485.1. Taxonomy (NCBI): domain Eukaryota; kingdom Viridiplantae; phylum Streptophyta; class Magnoliopsida; order Asparagales; family Asphodelaceae; genus Hemerocallis; species Hemerocallis citrina. The sequence goes on from CM030362.1 coordinate 289,014,162, forward strand.
TTAACCATTACCCCTGATTTCCATCTGATAATTTCAAATGGAGGTGGACCTCCTTCGGTAATTTCTCGGTTAAATCTTTCTACAATTTCCTTAACTTCGGAGGGATCACCTCCCCGTTGGCTAAGTCCCTTTGGAGTAGTTGTACTCCCCTCAAATCCAAAATTTTAGTCTGGCTAGCGCTGAACAACAAGCTTCTTACTTTCGAGGTTCTCAACAAAAGGAACCTTGCCCTAGGTCAATTATGTGCGTTATGTTCCATTCACCATGAGGACACCGATCATCTGTTCCTTAAGTGTCCTTTTATCCAACCCTTATGGAGTATCGTAGTCAGAGCTTGGCTAGCACCAGCTATTCCCACCGATTTCTTGTCCTGTTGGCAGCAACAACACCTCAGAAAAGAATTTTGCGACTCTTGGATTCTTTCCATGATTGCGATCATTTGGGTTATTTGGTCAGCCCGGAACAATCGTATTTTTGCAAATTCCATTTCGTCGACAGAGGGCATTATTGATGAATTTCTTTTCTTTACTAAATTTTGGTATGCCACTTTATCACATGATAAAGTTGAAGCTTTACACTTAAATCGTCTAGATGAGGCGATTAGTTTTTTTCATTCTTTTAGCTATTAGTATTTTTGCCGCAATATATTGGCTGATTTTCTGCTCTTTTGTCTTCCATTTGCAGGTCTAATGTGTGGACGTTTCCCTTTGCTTTCGTCACTGATATGGCTAAAAATGGGGGTTAATCGGAACCGTCCAAATCAGGTACGAATCTTGAGACCCGGGGGTAAAACGGTAATTTCACCTACAAAAGGGTCCAAAATGGATATTGGGTCTTCTCTCCAAGGACCCAATAGCCCACGAATGGATCCACCAACAAGAGGGTGCGGGTTTTAACCCGCTGCGCACCCAATCCAACAAGATAGAATCAGGGTCCCTGATCAATCTTGATCAACGGTCCTGATATACATCTATCTTTTCACTGGGATTTGGGGATTAAATTCCTTATCTGATTACGGGGAATATACCTTATCAGATTACATTCCTAATCTGTTTACAAGAAGAATATTCCATATCAGATCACGGGGATTACATTCCTAATCCGTTCCCTGAGACGCCTATAAATACCCTCCATCCATCTCCATTAAGAGGTAATCAATCTTTCACCAGTTTTTGCGCTCATTCATAGTCTTCCTAGATTACTGACTTGAGCGTCGGAGGGTGCGTCGCCGGGAACAACCCCGGTGTCTCGCACTTTTTTGCAGGTCTACGGCGGGATCGACGATCGAAGCCCGACGGAACAGGTATACAGGTTTACTATTCAGTTTCCCTAAGAATCCACAAATTCATCTGTTTGCCCCCACACCAAATTTAGCGGCAACAGATTGGCGCCGTCTGTGGGAAACTAACGAATAGAGACCTCCCCTCTTCCCGGTGAACAGGTCTTCTCCAGCCATGCCGCCTCGCAAAGTCAGGTCAAGGGGGTCCAACTGAGCACCCAACCCTGATCAGCAGCAAGAAGTCCTTCCTAATCCCACTCAGCAACAAGGGCAACTTCCCCCTACCGCGGAAGACCCGCTCCAACAGAATCTTCCCCCTCCTGATCCGAAGGGTCCTAATCCTCAGAAACAACCCCTTCATCAAGAGAATGTCTCCATCCACAACGCCTCCACGGACTCTATGGCCTCCCATCATCCCCGAGCCTCTGGTCGCCACAATACCGCCCCTAATCGCCAAAATGATGATGATCTCCGCCGCCATCTGGAAAAAAAGCGGGCCCGAGAGGGAGCCTCCCGCCAATACCATCCGGGCGAGCGGTCTCCTCGCCATCGGTACCACAGGTCCCCCGTCCGCAGAGGGAGGAAAGAGTCCCCCGATCATTACCGAAGAAGGCACTCCCCCGCAGGTCTGCAACAGCCCAGGAACAATGAGGCACCAATCACCCGTGCCGAGTTCCAGCAATTCCAAGCGACCGTCCTGCAGGCTCTCCACCTCCGTCAAAACCCTAATGAGCCGAAGGTTCCGTCCCCTCCTCCAGTCCGAAGCCCTCGCCGACGGTCCCCATCTCCTCGTCCTGCTCCTACCAACTCCCGGCGTACCCCAAGTCCTCGTCGCTCCCGAAGCTATCATCACCGCAGCCCCCGCTCTCCCTCATACGAAGACGAGTCTCGAGGCTCGGCAGATTATCGTCGGAGAGATGACACCATGAACCGCCGTCTTCATGAAGTAGAAAGGCGCCTGGGTCAGATAAACCGAGAAGAGGAGCTTAGGGGAAGGACCCTACGACCTAGCCGACCCCCTTTCTCCCGAACCATAGTGGATGCACCTGTCCCGTTCGGCTTCAAACCTCCCCAATTTGAGACTTACACCGGGGAGACCGACCCAGTTGACCACATCGAAAGCTTTAAGACTTTGATGCTCCTCCATCAAGCTTCCGATGCCCTCCTCTGCAAAACCTTCCCCGCAACTCTCAAAGGACCAGCTCGAGAATGGTACTCTCGCCTCGCCCCCTCCTCAATATTCTCCTTTGAGCAGTTCGAAACCCTCTTCGTCACCCATTTCGTAAGCAGCCGTAGAGCTGAGAAAACAAGCATCTCCCTATTGCACCTCTACCAAAAGAAGGGGGAGAAACTGAGAGACTATGTGAAGAGGTTCACAGCTGAAGCCAGGTCTATAGCATCCCTCGACCAGTCGGTCGCTACGGCAGCATTTCAATCTAATGTCCTCAATTCCAACCTCCGCTCCTCCCTTGCCAAGAAGCCTCCGCAGAACTTTTCCGATCTCCTCCTTCGCAGCGAAAAGTATATCCGGGCCGAAGAGGCCGAGCAGCGACCAAACTGGGAGGGGTCTTCCTCCGGGTTTAAGAGAAAGGGAACAGAGGAGGAAGGAGCCAAGAAGCTCCAAAAGGACAATGCCGGCCAGCGCCGAACTCCCCCCAGGTTCGAAAAGTTCACTCCCCTCACCACTGACGTCTCAACCATTTTGATGGAGGTCGAAAACGAGGGTATCATCCCCCCTGTTCCAAGGATGAACACCCCCGCCAAAAGAAGAGATAAAGAGAAATGGTGTCGTTATCACCAGGACCATGGACATGACACCAGCGATTGTCGTGCCCTGAAGAACGAGATCGAAGCCCTTATCCAGAGAGGGCAGATGACAAGGTTCGTAAGAAAGGACCGAGCCGAACTTCCTCCCCCGCCTCGGGGGGCTAACAAGCGTCCGGAAAGAGAAGATACACCAGACTTCGAGGAAGAGCGAGTCCTCCACCTCATTCACGGGGGCCCAATGGGGGGCTCCTCGAACTCCTCTCGGAAAGCCTTTATAAGAGAAGTCAACTCGGTCCGGACCACCCCTCCTCCCAGAGGCCTCGGAGTGCCAGTCACGTTCTCCGACGAAGATCTTGAAGGAGTTCGTACCCCACATTGTGACGCACTCGTCATTAGCCTCCACATGGCGAATTTCAAAGTGGAGAGGATCTTAGTAGACAACGGCAGCTCCGTCAACATCCTCTTCCTCTCCGCTTTTAAAGGCCTAAAGCTCTCCAGAGACAGACTCAAGCCCGCCGGCTACACTCTCCATGGGTTCACGGGGGTTCCGGTAACTATTGAAGGGGTGATCACCCTCGATGTAACTGCCGGTCAAACCCCGACTACCCGAACAGAGCCAATGGACTTCATGGTGGTGGATGTTCCCGCCGCCTACAACGTCATTTTGGGTCGGCCTGGCCTCGCAGCTCTGGAAGCTGTCCCCTCAGCATACCATCTTAAGATGAAGTTTCCCACCCGGTCCGGGGTCGGGGAAGTAAGGGGCAATCAAGAGACGGCCAGAAAGTGCTACATGACCTCAACCCTTGGACCCGTCCTCTCCTTAGAGACTCTGGAAATTCCTCAAGATACTGCAAGACCGACCTCCGAGCCGGTGGATGAACTGGAAGAGGTGCTCTTCTCTGAACAAGAGCCGACCTGCAAGTTCTTTGTTAGTAAGACCCTCCCGTCCGCCCTATACTCAGGTATTGTGAAATGCATCCGAGCCAATCAAGACCTCTTCGCATGGTCAGCAGCAGATATGTCCGGTATCTCCGAAGAACTCTTGGTCCACCGCCTGAGCGTCGATCCGGGGTCCAAACCGGTTCAGCAAAAGAGGCGAAAGTTCACCCCCGAGCGTCAGCTCGCTATCAAAGAGGAGGTAAACAAGCTGTTGAAGGCCCGATTCATATAGGAGGTAAACTACCCTGAGTGGTTGTCTAACGTAGTAATGGTGAAGAAGTCCAATGGGACGTGGAGAATTTGTATTGATTTCACCGACCTCAACAAGGCCTGCCCCAAAGATCCCTTCCCTCTGCCGAGCATTGACACTCTGATTGACGCAACCTCGGGACATGAGCTCCTCAGCTTCATGGATGCTTTCTCGGGTTACAATCAGATAAGAATGTTCCCCCCGGATATCCCGAAGACATCTTTTGTGACCGACCAAGGCCTTTATTGCTACAGAGTCATGCCATTCGGCCTAAAGAACGCAGGGGCGACATACCAACGCCTCGTCAACAAGGTTTTCCAGGCCCAGATCGGTCGGAACATGGAAGTGTACGTCGATGACATGCTTGTGAAAAGCATCCGAGGTGTTGACCATGTGACCGACCTCCAAGAAGCCTTTGATGTTTTAAGAAAACACAATATGAGACTCAACCCGAACAAGTGTGCGTTCGGCGTCTCATCAGGGAAGTTCCTCGGCTTCATGGTTAGCCAACGAGGAATTGAAGCAAATCCGGAAAAGATCAAGGCCATATTGGACATGGCCCCTCCTAGAAATGTCAAGGAAGTTCAAAGATTGACTGGTCGCCTAGCCACCATAGGGCACTTTCTGTCGAAGTCCGGGGAGAAGTGCCTCCCGTTCTTCAAAGCCCTCAGGGGGGCTAAAGGATTTGAGTGGGGGCAGCAGCAACAAGACTCATTCGACCAGCTTAAAGCATACCTCGTCAACCCACCTCTTCTCAGCAAACCTATACCTGGCGAACCACTCTACCTCTACCTGGCAGCTTCCGAACAGACGCTTAGTGCGGTCTTAGTCAGAGAAGAAGAAAGGGCTCAGAAGCCCATCTACTACGTCAGCAAAGTACTTTGGGATGCCGAGCTCCGGTACCCGAAGATTGAGAAAATAGCCTATGCCCTGGTAATGGCCGCGAGAAAGCTTCGGCCCTACTTTCAGTCCCATTCGGTGGTCGTCCTTACCGACCAGCCGCTCAAACAGGTCCTTCACAAGCCTGAGACTTCCGGTCGCCTTATGAAGTGGTCAATCGAGCTGAGCCAACATGATATAACTTATCAGCCTCGGACCGCGATCAAGGCTCAGGCGCTGGCCGAATTCATAGTTGAGAGTACAATCCCTGAGCCCTGCCAAACAGTAAAGGGACCGCCGGTTTGGTCAATTTATGTTGACGGATCTTCTTGCAATGAGGGAAGCGGGGCAGGAGTCATCCTGGCAGGCCCAGATGACTTCATCCTGCAATACTCCCTCCGTATAAATTTTAAAGCTTCGAACAACGAGGCCGAATACGAGGCGCTAATAGCCGGTCTACGAATGGCCCGAAATGCAGGAGCACAGCGGCTACAGATCTTCAGCGACTCTCAGTTGGTCGTCAATCAGGTCCTCGGTGAGTATGAAGCCCGCGATGATAGAATGGTTAAATACTTGGCTAAAGTCAAGAGCCTCATGGTGCTGTTTGAAGAGGCCCTCATCCAAAGGATCCCCCGAGAAGAAAATGCTCAGGCCGACGCCCTATCCAAATTAGCCTCCTCTTCCCTTCAAGGTCTTGAGCAGACCGTATTGATAAAAGTCCTCTTGAAGCCGAGCATAGAGGACGAAACACCTGACTCCGCTAAAACATTGCCTGTCCTCCTCGAAGACAATTGGATGAAGCCCCTCGTCGAATTCTTAAAAGACGGGCTCCTCCCCGAAGATCCGAGGGAAGCGAGAAGAATCAGGACCCGAGCCGAGCGTTTTACTTTAATCGAAGGCATCTTATATAAACGCTCCTTCACCCAGGTGGACGGTCGGCCTTACCTAAGGTGTCTTTCCCCCGGGCAAGCCGACTACGCCCTGCAAGAACTCCACGAGGGCATCGGCGGGGCCCATTCTGGGTCCAGGGCTCTAGGCGCAAAGTGTTGAACTACGGGTATTACTGGCCCACTCTCCTACGGGACGCCGAACGACACGTTCGGCAATGCAGTTCCTGTCAAAAGTATTCCGACATCCGACGCCTTCCACAAGCACCGCTCGCCTCCCTATCAAGTCCGATCCCCTTCGCTATGTGGGGGATGGATTTACTAGGGCCGTTTCCACCAGCCCCCGGACAGCTAAAGTTCCTAGTCGTGGCAGTCGACTATTTCTCTAAATGGATAGAAGCCGAGCCCCTGGCTACAATCACCGAGCATAGGGTCGTTCAATTCTTCTGGAAAAGTGTGATTTGCCGATTCGGCGTACCCCGAGTCATAGTCACGGATAATGGAACACAGTTCACTGGGGCCTCCTTCCGAGCTTTATGTGAGGACCTCACCATACAACACCGATTCTCATCCGTCTCCCATCCTCAGTCGAATGGCCAGGCCGAGAACGCCAACCGACAGATTCTTTCGGGCATCAAGAAGAGGTTAGACAAGTGTTCCAAAGGACTGTGGGTCGACCAGCTGCCAAACGTGCTCTGGAATCACCGCACCACCAAGCGGACCCCAACAGGGAAGAGCCCATTTAATCTCACCTATGGGGCCGAGGCCATCATCCCCCTAGAAGTTGGGATACCCTCTCCTTGTCTGATAGCTTATGAAGAGGAGCAGAAAGCTAGAGAGCTCAGAGCAAGCTTAGATCTGATAGATGAAATCCGAGAGAGAGCTGCCATATGCCAGCAAGCTTACCGAAGGAGGATCGAGCTAGCATACAACAAAAGGGTCCGCCCAACGGACCTCAAAGAAGGGGACCTAGTCCTCCGAAAATTGGCCATCTCGTTCCCCGGACAGAAGAGCAAACTGGCCCCGAATTGGGAGGGACCGTACAAGATCTCAAGAGTGATCCACCCCGGTGCATACAAGCTAGAAGATCTCGAAGGCAAAGAAATTCTCCGGACTTGGAATGCCGACCATCTTTTGAAATACCAAGAGAAAGCAACTACGCCTCTCTAAGTAACTCGAGATATCGAACCATTCCCTTCCTTTTACTAGTAGTGATTTTTCCTTTTATTTTTTCATTGTAATAACGGCTAGCAACTTTAGAAGCAGCCGATCATTAGATATTAATAAATAAAGTTTTTTCATATTTTCACTGCTATTACGTCTCTCTGCTTTTAACTCTTTAATCTAACAATGGTTCCGGAGTCCAACACTTGGCTCGATTCTACTTCGCAAGTTCGCTTCTAAGCGAACTAGAGGTAGCTCGCCATTCGGAACTGCTCCCACAGCCGTTGAATGGTTCGGAGTTCAACACTTGGTTCGACTCTACTTCGCAAGCTCGCTCCTAAGCGAGCTAGGGGTAGTTCGCCATTCGAAAATGCTCCCACAACCTTAAACTAATCTAGCAATGGTTCTGGAGTCCAACACTTGGCTCGATTCTACTTCGCAAGTTCGCTCCTAAGCGAACTAGAAGTAGCTCGCCATTCGAAACTGCTCCCACAGCTGTTGAATGGTTCGGAGTCCAACACTTGGTTCGACTCTACTTCGCAAGCTCGCTCCTAAGCGAGCTAGGGGTAGTTCGCCATTCGGAAATGCTCCCACAACCCTTAAACTAATCTAACAGTGGTGCCGAAGTCAGACACTTGGCTCGATGCAACTTCGCAAGTTCGCTTCTAAGCGAACTAGAGGAAGCTCGCGATTCGGAACTGCTCCCACGTTAGAAGCTTCGGCACAGCAGACAACAGTCGCGAGAGTAAAAATACACAGGTTCGGCAATAACACTTTTATTGATGAAACAAATGCAGTACAAAGACAAACACAACAGGATTACAACTCGTCAAAGAAAAAGTTACAATGCCGACTTATTACACTTAGCAAAAAACAAAAAATACACAAAAACTCGCGGAGTCGACGACTTTAGCGCTTTTTTGGAGCCGGAGCATTCCGCTTCAAAGACACTCGAGAGTGACGACGCTTGTCTCCGGAGCGCGACCCCAAGCCGGCGAATTGAGACGTATCCTCGGCACCACTCCTAGTAGCTACTCCAACGGACGCTCCGCTCGACGAAATTGCCACCGAGCTCTGCGCGTCCCCCGGACTAGGTTGGCCGATCCGCTGACGAGTCGCCATCTCATAGAAGGTAATGCCCCGCTCACTCTCAGCACGAGTGCACGCGTGCTTCGAACGTTGATCGGTCCTGAATGCAGCTTAAGACGGGCCACTTCTGCCTCCAACTCCGAGATCCGATCCCGCAACGAGTCGTCTTTAATATCGACTTCGAAACGTGGGGGGATCGCGGAGTCCGGAACTCCTGATCGGCTGGCAATGAGGCGCCGAAGGTGGGTGACCTCGATGCTTTTATCCACCATCGCTCTCTTGAGCGCTTCGACTTCGGCAGTCAACTGTACCCGTTCGGTCGTCAACTTGGCCACTTCGGCCATCAGCACCTCACCCTCACCACGAAGCTTCGCCTCTACGGACTGCAGATGCTGTATCTCGGAAAGCAAGTCATCTCTCTCCGCTGTTATTTTGGACAAGTTATGACGGATGCACTGAACCCGAATCTCATTACTGAAATCAGTTGGCGAATATTCACCTTCGGGGATAAGCTCGGCGATCCTACTTTCCAAACGGCGAATCTCGACATCTCGCCGGCCGAGGATGAGCTGGAGATGCTTCCTCTCGCTTTCAGCTCGGCGCAATCCGAGCTCGACCTCATAGAGTCGCTCTCGGCACCTCGCCAGACATAGCCTCGTCGCCCCTAGGCCGACCTTGGCTCGAGCTCCTTCATCCGAGCGCAAAGGTTCGACGTCTTGGGCGATCACCATAAGCTGCGAAGAGATCGAAGTAATCAGCAAAAATGTCGAACACTGCTAGAGCACCACACTTGGAAAAATTTATTCTAAAAACAAGAAGGGAATGTTCGGCGAAAAAGGGGGCAAAAGACAAAAACTTCCGAACATCAACACTTGCAAAAACTTTCTTTTCATTCATGTCAAAAAGTAGCGGTGGCCAGTCCGCTATTAGGCATTACAGAGGTTAAAAAAAAACAAAAAAAACAAAAACAAAAAAAACGAAAGGCGAAGTCAAGGCTCGACCTCTTTCCCCGGGCGACGAGGTGGAGTAGGGGTTGACTTCGCCGAAGGAGACGCCGCCGCTAGCGGAGTAATCGCAGTGCTGGGGACCTCGTCAGTAGCCCCAACCCCGACATCGGCTTCGGCGTCACCCTCCTCCTCTTCTTCCCCTTCGGACTCGGGGTCGAAGCCCTCGACGTGTCCGGGGAAGAGCCGCCACCCCGAGACGTCCACCCCGGGGTACGCTTCCGACACCCGCTCGAGGGCGGCAGCGAAGGCCTTCGCCATGTTCTGTGCGAGGAACCCTTGGGCCTTCTCCAGGGTCGCGTCCTCCGCCGCCTTCACGGCTGCCGCCTGCGCCGCCTCGACATCGGCCAACCGCTTGGCCGACCCCTCCTTCTGCGAAAGGAGCTCGCCCTCCAGCCTCTTCACCTCGGCCTCGAGATGCTGGATCCTCGCCGACCGACCCTCATGTTCGACTCGGTGTAAAACGGTGCCCTACACAATCTATGAAGTTTGTATATATATTATCTATGAATATTCTATTACTTCTTACGTAGTTGGATCTTAGGACTAAAACGGTGCCCTACACAATCTTGCAAGCTGAAGTTGCAGCTAATTAAATATATCACTAACTAACTATATGTTTTCTCTATACAATGGTCTTTGTGCAGGCTCTGCAGTATGTGCAAGATATCCCTGATGAGGTTTGCATGCCCAACAGGATGGAAGATTGATCTCAATCTCAAGTTCATATTATTTTGTAGTTTATACTATTTGTAAGATTGATCTCAATCTCAAGTTCATTATTTATATGATAATATTCGAATCATGTACTTATATTCTTGCAAATTGATACTCGGGGAATATCAAATATATTGATTGTATTGTTACAAATTCCGAGTTGTTTATATGCTATATCTTCTTTGAATCTTCTGATATTTGTGTATGTGTGTAGATAAAATTTTAAATAAAAAACAGGCCATACCGGCATTTTTTATATAAAAAATGCTGGTATAGCTATTATTTCGAGAGAGAAAAATTAAAATTATCCCTACCCGGCATTTTCCAAACATCGGGCTAGGTATGGGGCTACACCGGCGTTTTCAAAAAACGTCGGGGTGGACCTCATACCTATTGCGACACCGCATATCCCGATGTTTCTACCGGCGTTTTCAGAAATGCCAGTAATATCTACTCCGGCATTTAAAAACGTCGGAGTAGGGGGAAAGACGTCGGGGAATGAATTTTGTGGTGTAGTGGCAGCGAAAGGTTATTTAATCTTACAAAAGCCTCAAAAATATATGCTAGAATGTAAGAAGCATCTAACATTGTATCATACAAAAAGAATTTGATAAGGCAATCATTCCACCAGTGTTGTACTACACATTTGAATAGTTAATGAGAAGGAAATACATTTACCTCAAAAGTCAAACAATTTTCGAAGGATTAAATAGGACACTGTTACGTTTACCCGATACCCGGATTTGATCTGAGCCCAATCCGGATCCGGCATTGGACCGAAACCAACCCGGTCTATACGAGTCCGGGTCTGGGTCCAAGTTCGGGTCCTAAAATAAGACCTGATGCACTTCCGGATCCGAGTTCGACTCCACTCAAAATAGAACGGACCTGGACCCAGACCTGGATCCGTTAAAAAATATCTCAAAAAATATGGAATTTGAATAATAGAGTTAGAGGGATATACATGTAAATAGCAATTGTTGAAGATAGATGTCTAAATATAATACTTATTCATGTACTTACGTGCAAAAATTGTTGGAACCGTAGGGTATCGGATGCAAAATTACTTAAGTGCAAATATTTATTTCCTGCTACCGGATCCGACGGGTAGATTTTTTACCTAGGACCCGAATCTGGTTCTCGCAGGTCCAGATCCGGATCCAATTTTTGGATCCATGAGATACCAGATCCAGATTCGGGTAGTGAAGGACCCGACCCGGTAGGAACGAATAGCAACTCTAATTGTTTGTAACAGTATAAATTGTTTGATTGTATAAATCTTAAATGAGGTGCTATTTGCCCTTATTAATATTAAATAAATTTTGTTAGGTGCGTTCCTCCACTCCAGTTTTACTATTGTTAAATGATTGAAATAATTGCAAGCAGGGGCGGATCCACAGCCCCTCAACATTTTGATATTACTTTGCAAATTTTTTTTTTTTTTTTTTTTGAAAATATTAGTGTGGGATGTATGCTTCAGCCCTCCAAATATGTTTTAAAGCACACCCCATATATATTTGGGCCTTCTATTTATTTTTTTGGACATAAGCCTAACTCTATTCCATCTAGTATCTATAACAACTTACCCTTCTAGTATTTATATATATTGAATGTTATCTTGTGCGAAATTCTCTCTAATCTTCTCAATTTTCAATCCTGGATCCGTCCTGATTGCACGAAATGTACATGTGCACTGTGTATTAATGAGTGTCATCAAAATTCTTTGTAACAATTGTTTGTCGAGTCCCAATACATGCATGCATGACATTTTTTTTAATACCATTCGCATTGTGGGCTACATTTATCGACATACAATAATTTTTAGTATGTTATGGATATTTGTAAAAGTAATCATATGTTTGTTATTTTTGTTTTGCCATGAATAATACTAAGGCTATTTCTGTTACATTTTCACATGCTTTGAAGAGTTTTATGTTCATGCTGGTTGAATTCTCCTTTTTAAGAACGAGAAGAATTATTTGTTCATGTTTGGTGCTTCTTGACTTCTGTTTTTTTTAAGAATGAGAAAAGTGATTCAATTCATGGATCTCTCGGTTCGAGAAATGAGAAGATAAAAGTAAGAGCATCCACAGTCGTTTGCTATATATGCCATTTTGCCATATTATAGCAAACGAATCACTGCAATCGTTTCTCATTTTGCCATTTTATGGCAAACATCCTATATTCGTTTCTTATATATGAGAAACAGAATAGCGATTCTCAAATTATAAAGGACAGGGAATGAATGATTCCCCGTCCGGGATATGATACCCCGTCTTCCCCACTTAAATTTTTTTTTTTTTTTTATGATTCCCTCAGACAGGGAAACATACCCCGGCCGGGGTATGTAACCCCGTCTCTCCCTTTTTCTTTTCTTTTTTTAATAAATGAACGGCCAGGATTGGCCAGGATTGAATAATTAGGAAAAAAAAAATACAAAGCTTGGGACGGGGAATGATTCCCCGGACGTGGAATGTATCCCCGTCCATGAAATCAGGGAGAAAAAGTTGGTAGCTTTAGTTATTAATTAGGTATAGTTATTAATTAGGTTTAGGTAGAAATTTAGGTAGGTTTAGTTAATATTATATTATTTAATTTATTTAATTAATATAGTTTAATAGTTAATAAGTAATTAACTTTTTTTAATTTAATTTTAAAAGATGAGACGGTATATCACTCGATTTTTGGCGAACAATATAGCAAACGACCACTGCAGCGATCGAGTATATTTGCTATTACTGTAGCTGCCATTTTTTAGCAATTGAGAAAAACGACTGTGGATGCTCTAAACCATTCAAATTTGACAAATATTTGTTGATAGTGTATTTCATTATAGTTATATCATTAAGATTGAATTCCAATTCAATCTTGTCATTGGATCTCTGCAAGTTTCTTTTCGTGATTTATAGAATCATAAATGAGAATTAGTACTCCATAATTTATAGCAATCACCTGTATGAATACTGAAATGAAAATCTGAAAGTGTGCAGTTCGTGAACAGCAAAGATTTGAACAATTATATGGTATGCCAACTCTTCGTACAAAAATTCTTATTATACAAAGAAACTATATGAACTAAAAGTACTTGACTCTCACGACCGATATAACTCAAGCCTGTTTAAGTTTGTTTGACGACATTCCTCATACACAGATAATTTACAACTTCACATAAATTATGCCTAGTAAGTAATCATCCCCGAATAGTTTGCCAATAATTAATTGACAGATTACCGTATTAATCACAATGTGTCAAAAAAGCTGTCTAGCTCACGCTAGCTGCAGTTCTTGTTCAGGGTGAGCAGCATCGACATGCCTGTATGAACCCAGCTCCTTGGATTTGTGTCTCCAGAAAGACCAAACTGCAAGAGCTGAGAAACTCAGCATCACTGCAGCCAAAGTTCCCACAACCACTCCCAGTAGATGCCGGTGCCACCATGATCTGCACGAGTTTTATGGAGCTAAGATTAGTGATAACCTCTGAATTATTCAAACCAACTGATACAATTGTGCGCCTTACCCAGTCAGGGAGTGTGGGGTGCATGAATGTGTGGCCTTGTATCAGTCTAATATTGACAAACTCACAAGCAGAGAGAGAAGGGGGGGGGAGGGAACAGTATGTCAATGCTCGTAAAAAAGGAATATGTTACAAGAACTCATTAATACAGTAATGTGGATAATTTAGAATTAGACCTATTTTTTAAACGGATTTCTCTGCGGAAACTTGAACGGCGGGGATTAAGAAATGATGTGTGCAAGAAATGAGTATAGCTAAAAATGAGGATGCCAAGTTGGATGGAGTGAAACATACTAAATGACAAAATTAAGAAATGAGTGCATACGGAATAAAGGAAAAGTTGGCCTCGAACATAAAATGCGGGTGAACCAATTGAAATGGTTTGGACAAATACAACGAAGACCGATAACCGTCCCAATTATGGAAATTGGCAGGATGGTAGTTAAGGGAGCAAAAAGGACTACGGCTTAGATTGAAACAAACTTCAGTTGATGCTGATGCTATTAACAGAGTTGAAAATTCTTAATTTGACAGAGGTGGCCCTCATTAAAGTTGGGAGAAGGAGAAGGATTCATGTAGCCAACCTCAAAATTGTTGTGAAAGGTTTTTGTTGTTGTTGTTGTGCACAGGAATCTCCTGCAGTACTGGACTATGACTTTTGAATTTCTTCCACAATTAAGCCACACTTCAAAATTTAGGATTAAATTAACTATAGCTGCAATTGCAAGCTGTGGCTTGTACTAGTCTTGAGTATCCTCCATAATTAGTATGGAGGGCCAGATTAGGAATTGTTTTATAAACTAGGGCAAACACCAAAGTACCCCTTCAACGTTTAGACTAAGTACAAAATGCCCATATAAAGTTTGCAAAAGTACATTATACCCATTCCTCTGTTAACCAATTCTATTAAATATGAATTATTAAATTATTATTTTACCCTTACCCTAACATAATTAATCCCTTTTTTTTCTCTCCTTTCTTCATTCTCTCTCAATCCATTCTACGAATTCGATTATGGAGAAGTGCTGGTGGCGCCGATCTTGGTTGCACTGGTGGCGGCACCGGTGCATGGACAGATGGCAACAACGGTGGAGGGGCCGTCTGAGCCGGTGATGGTGAGGTTGGGGGATGAGGAGTTTAAGGTAAATCTGAACCCACAAAAACCCACCTCAAAAACCCACTCATCTCAACAAATCCGAACCCACATAACAAAACACCCCCAAAATCCAATTTCTACTTTTTACTTTTCCTAACACATAAAAAACGCACCTCAAAAACCCAACAAATCCGAACCCTCGACAAATCTGAACCCACATAACCTCGAGGAATACTTTCTACTTTTGAGAGAAAGATGCAGAGTGAGGGATGAGGGAGTATAAAGTAGAGAGGATTTGGAAGCAATTAGCAAACGATAAAGAAAGAGAGAATATGAGAATGGGAGGAGAAAGAAGGAATTAATAATGAAAGGGTAAGGGTAAAACAGTAATTTAATAATTCAGATTTAACAGAACGAGTTAAATTAACGGATGTATGGGTATAATGTACTTTTGCAAAAGTTATATGGGCATTTTGTACTCGGCCCAATAACGATTGGGGGGGGGGGGGGGGGGGGGGGGGGGGGGGTACTTTGTTTTTTGCCCTATGCCCTATAAACTAAGCAGAGGTCTAGAAACAATTTGAATCTTAAGTAATGACTACTAGCCACAATGTCATATAGAATAATTATTATGCAATTATAAAAAACCCTGCAACGAAATGAATGGGAACCTCGTACCTTTTATATGGCGGCTCAACTTTCCACTCAACCAATTCATAACTTCCAAAATTTTCAGGAAGGCGAATACGGTGTTCAGTTAAGCGAGAAATTATGCTCTGTAGATAATCAAATCAAACAAAACATATAAAAATGTCCTAGGCATTAATTTCAGCATGCATCGAAGGTACCCAGTTGATAATTACCATTGCTGTTGTATTAGAAATGAAATCAGATCCTGATGGAACAATTAAACATTTTATCAGGGTACCATTTCCTAAACTTGTGAAATTCGTTAGATGGACCTGCAAATATGAAATATGAACTGTGAGTTTTAATTAATATAAAGTAAATCCTATAGCAGAATTATTTCAGGACTAAAAAAATGCATGGTTTGGAAATCTGTGCCTCTTCTTAACAGAGTCCACCAAAGCAGAATAAAACTGAAAGCCAGAACAAATTTTACTTAACCTGACTTGCATTGACTTCTAACTCCCGTGCTATCAGCTCTAATAGTTCAATAATGTGAGGTTTCAGATCTGGATACTTAACACTCAATGTCATGTCAAAGGTTATTACACCTACTTTGAATTGATCTGGGAAGGCAAGGTGATAAAGAAAAGTTAGGAAGTTAGATATAAAAAACATGCCAGAATTTGAACTTAAATTACCAAAGCAATGTGAATCATTAAATATAGGAGAGAAAATGGTCGCAGACTAGACCCCTCGCCCTCCCTCTTAAGACATACACATTACATTACCCAATAAAAAAAACCAAATTCTATAAATTAGGATTCTTTGCATTTTGCGCAAATTCAACTTAGCTTTTTAATGGTTGTTGGTTACCTATAGAGTAACTGTGTAAAATATGCATGGCACTTGTAGAGTCAAACTTTTAGTGGTAAGCAAACAAATTTGACAAGGGAAAGGGAAATTAAGATGCTAGAAGAGTAAATAGCAGTAGTAAACCTTGTTACAGTGTACACAGGAACATTTGTGTGAGTCAGAAAAATTAACCATACTATTTCCTCGGGAGTTAAAAAAAAATCGTGCAAAAAAGTAAACAAGGTGTCAGGTATATATGGAGCAGTCTGATCAATTCAAGTTCTTTCTCAACAATACAACAACATGTTCCCAACACTACAATCTACGTGTCATGGCCTAGGATGCACCGATACTTCCAAATGGCCGACGTACCCGTGTCGGGTGCGTATCGGGTGCCGATACTCCTTGGGAACTCCCGGGTGCGTACCCAAGGAGCATCCAATTTTTTAATGCATATTCACAATTTTTAGACACAATTATATTTAGATAAATGTATGAGGTCCTAGAATAATTTCAAAAGTTTGTTATTTACAATTATGCTCAAACACAGAACAAGTCTACACAAAGATTTGATAGTTAGATTATCATTTATTTTCTCCAAAATGCTCATAATTATAATGAATTACTTACATCTATGAAATTGTTTAAATGTTTGCATGTTTAACAAGAAAAATCTTTTTATACCTATAAATATAATATGAATTATCTTATATTTAACGTACCCACCAACGCACCCGTATCCTACTTTTTTGTTAAATCACGTATCACCCGTACCCGTGTCGTGTCATACCCGCAGCCCGTACCCGTATTCGTGCTTCATAGGTCATGGCTTCTCCATTGCAATCAACACAAGTGTTGGCTGTATGCTCTTATAGAACCACATAAAGGATTGGAAATTTTGTGAGCAGATCTCCAATGAGAATTGGTTGTTTGGTAACTACAGATTGAAGCAAAACAACAATATCATGAAACACAAGTTGCACGTGGTTGGATGGAGCCAAACACCAATACCATAAAAAATGCAACCTAGATATTTACAGAGTTTCACGGTTTCATCTTGATTTTTGTGAAGCCAAACACACCCTTGAAAAAATGTCTAACCAGTTGACCATGAAATGGATCTAATACGTTCCAAAATACTATATAAAAATTATTTTTAAAATAATCAGGGGAATTTATTCCAATCAGTATATAGTCTAGTTTAAGCTCCATAATGAATGCATAGAGCAGCCAGCTACAGTGGGTTCAAGTTACTTCAAACCAGAAAAATAACAGACCAAGTATACTCCTCAAAAAAATTATAACAAAGCAAGTACCGCATTATTTCATCTCAAGAATTTTATAGGGAGATAAAGAAAGAGCAGCTGTTGTGTTTATTGAAAAAAAATTACAGGCAAAGAGACAAGCATATGAAGTAACACTTCGATTGATCCAACTTACTAAAATATAGCATTACGCTGATCCTTGACATCTTGTTGAAAATACATGACGGATCAGATGCAAAATATATATGTTGGTCCTTACCAGCAGGCAGAAGTACGTGCTATGTGATGGAATGATTTTGACAAATGTACCACATTATCTTGAATGAAATACATTCAAAAGAATATCAGAAGGAGGTGACAATCAGATGCTATGTGAACGAATCATGTGTCAGTTCTGTTACAGGAAAAAAAATTATTTTTGAATCACTTGATGCATGGAAGATAAGTCCTTCAAAACACTGAAATTTTTGTTTAAATATGGATATATCCAAATGCATTGTAAGCAATTGCAGGTAGGGTAACTAAAAATCATACAAGTAGCAAAAGAAACAGCAAACTAAAATCTAAACTCCTTGAACGCTTTAAATGGCAAAAATATATGAGTTGTGTACAGAAATGCATGTTACTATACCTGGCGGAAATTGATTTTGCAGACCGGTAGGAGACAGTGCTGGGGGTAGTCCAATCATGTTGTCCATGTTATAAGAAGCCGAGGGAGCTGGTGAAGGAGCTCCATGAATCTGTAGTCTGTCCCACAATTCAGAACAGTTGGTTTTCCAAAATCCAATCACTTCTTTCTTACGATCATACGTTACGAGAGTATTGCGGACAACAATACCTAAGAGGTGAACATATTGTGTGAATTGCTTGGTAAAAGAACCAGATTTATAATCATACTAGTAGTACTGAACCGAAAGTGAAAATTTGTCATGGGGAAAACTTGACAACACACAAAAACAAACATAGCAAGCAAAAAAACAAACCAAAACATGCAGTACCTCCTAAGAGAGTTGTTGGATCTTTCCCATTCTGAAAGACTCCCAAACAATAAGCATCATGGACCTTCGAGTGCTTCATTGGTAAAAAATTAAAAAGTAAAAGATGGTACCACAAGGTAATAAGAGGACAACAGCTAAAAATTCTATAGGCAATATAATAACGATCAAATATCGTACTACTGAAGTGGACGCATAATCTCAATTATATTATGTTATCTTACCCGGAACAAGTAGTTCTCAGGAGATAGTGAAAACTTTTGTCCATTGCCAAACACCATATCAACCTCCGGGAAGGCCTTTGAGAGTTGAGTTACATCGCTGGACATTCAAAAGCCATTAACTTGAGTTATACCGGAAACAGAAGCTGTTAGAAAGTTTTACGAAATTCTTATATAGAAGTTTGGAACATTACCTTCCAGCACCAGAAAAACAGATATCATGGTAGTGTGGATCTGGACCAGGGATTTGTTTGAGATGTATGTTGTTTATAATCTACAAGATGAACAAAGAGAATGATTGCTAAGGTTGGCAAACCAATGGTTCAGTAACTAATAAAATTATCCCAAATAAGAAATTGTTCTATAATTAATTATAGATTTACAAAACAAGGTGTAGAAAGCAATTGACTTTTGTATTTTTCACATGGCATGACCAAATTAAAGTTTTGTATGTTAACTTTGAACTGGTTAAATTATATTTCTTACATCCGAGAAGTCTGAATGGAACCAACTTGATAGTACTAATTGAAAAGTACAATTTGATGTCAAGTGAAAATAGAAAATAAGGTTAACAATGAAGCAATACGAACCCTCAGATTATCTAGTGTATAGATACTAGATACATGATTCAAATTATCTGGTATATAGATACTCAAACTAAAGATCACGTTAACATGTAGCTAGCCTGTGAGCAATGCACGCAGTTGTGACTATGGAAAGTGAATTTTTCAAGACATGCAGCACTAAATCACAATGAAGCTAACACAGAATCTGGATTAAATTCTATGAGATCGCAGTATCTCAACCAATTAACTTAGCAATCCAGTTCTTGCAGATGAATGCCAGCGCAGGCAGGGATACATAGAATGATGAATATATGAGTAAAAGTGAATAAAAGACAGTTCAGATATTATGGCAAACAAGGCCCTGTGAGATGATAGGCAATTTGGGCTGGCAATTCATAACTAATAAAATGTCCAAAACAAAGGTAAGAGATCATACCGCATCCTTAAATGCTACATAGGCTTCCTCTGGTAAATATGCATATGTTGTGCCACTATCTAAGACAGTTCCATACTTACTGTCAAAGACCTTTCGCTTTAACCGCAATGGCTTCCCCGAGATGTGTATTTCCTTCAGCTCAATATTATAATATGGGCTGTTGCCATCCCAAGACTAAAGTAAATGTGTGAGATGTAAAAAATATTTTCTGAGGGAAAAAAAAAACCAAAATTTAATGATTTCCAAATATTAGCAATCAGCCATACCTGCGAAGAGGATCTGATTTTGTGAAAACCATATCAGGAGGAGGAGACAGTTCACCAAGAATCATAGCACCGCCACCAATATCCATACCACCATAACATAGAGAAAACGAATCGCCAATCACACCTTTATTGACCAGCTGATCCATAATACTGAGGGGCCCACGACCTAGCCCCATTATGCCATCAGCATGTTGACTAAATAAATCGCCAGTTTCGGAATTTTCACAACCAAACACCGAACGCTGAGGGACAAGTGCACTTTCATTTCCAAATGACACAAGATCCTCAGCAAGCACACCACTACTAGAACTCATTTCAGCATACTGTCTATCATAAGTGCACTGTGTATTATCATCATTGCAAGTACAACCATTATTGCACTTCACAGGTTGGTAAGTACTTGACAAATCAGGTTGAAATCTTGGATCCTATACATGAATAAAATTTTGAACAAATAGCAAAGGTTAGTCTTATATAGGACAATATACCGTACTTCTAAATGTATCTAACAATTAAAGTATAAAGTGAGATCACTATGATAAGGTTGCTGGATATTTTTGATCTGCTACTGACCATCCAAATATCATACACAAAAAATCATGAATAGTTCTAAATCAATATTACTACTGTAAAGTAAAATGTCATTTTCCTTGATTTACTGCTCAACGCTCAGCATATTCTTGGCATGAAATCATTGAAATGTTAGCCCGGTGCATGAAGTATTTCAATTAACCTATGATACTAATACTATGATCATCATAATGCACAATCCTAAAGGCTACATATATTTAAAAAATTGAAGTTAAATGGAACAGGGCTACTAAAGAATCAAGCATTACAAAATTTCACTCAATATTATGCAAAAAAAAAAAATCATCTTTCTAACTTTCAATTGTAAATTTGTAATGTCATGCTTGATTTCTATGTCGAGAAAGCAATCAAGGGCAGCCATGAAACAAAAATGAATTACATGCACATCTATCATTTGTTAACATCGCCCTACCCCCATCATTCCCGAAGATGGAATGGATTCATCTAGATCCGCGACAGAAAGAGAAAGGGAAGCATCGTTGGATCTTTTTTTTTCTGGACTGGAAGAAAGCGGGACCAAAGAGAGCAATGCAAAGAGCCCAGGGACTCGAAGATCGATCACTCGCCCTCACGATCCTACTAGTGAAAGCAGTGCTCGGCTCACAAAAGAGGTGCAAGAAGTTCCAATGAGAAAGAAGTAGGTGGTAAGCTCCTCGACCCAAAGGAGAGTTGAGTTCTCTTTGTCGTCAAAATCCTATCTATGTTCTTGGTTATGAGACTGAATCAT
This sequence comes from Hemerocallis citrina, assembly GCA_017893485.1. Taxonomy (NCBI): domain Eukaryota; kingdom Viridiplantae; phylum Streptophyta; class Magnoliopsida; order Asparagales; family Asphodelaceae; genus Hemerocallis; species Hemerocallis citrina. Next base: position 289,035,296 of record CM030362.1, read on the forward strand.
CCATGAGTTCTTGGTTATGAGACTGAATCATCCATGAGTAGCTCAGTACCCTATATTGACCCACATGTCAGCAAATACATGAGTGCAAGTAGGTTGCTTCGTGCATATGAAAAGTAGATATGGTTGCAACCTAACAAATTAACAAACTAAAATATCGAGCAAAATTGATGGACCCTAACTTTATCACACTGCATCTTCCTCTCATATATGTTGGACCACTAGGATCTAATTCCTACCTATAAGAGAAATTTTGGGATCATGTCCTGTACAACTGTAGCACGATTCCTACCTATAATTGAAAAACAAACTTTTGGCTCATGTCCTTTACAATCATAAGGTGCACAAAGATTGTCAGGTTATCAATAACAAAGTAGCTTCAGGAACATCACAATCCCCAAAAAAGATTGGTGATCAAATCTTAGCGATGGTGATGATTGACTGTTACAAAAATTGTTGTGCTTTAGATGTGGCAGGATAAGATTAAGAAAGTGATAAGAAAATCAAATTCTTCTTGCACAAAAATCAAACTACAAGAAAATGTGTCCCACAAACGAATTTCTATGCAATAAGATTCAACTACCGGTAAATAAAACACAGCAGAAATGCTTCATCCATACTACTATACAGTGGGAGGAGGATGCGTTTTTAGACAGTCTATCCTTGGAAGTCCAATATGTGTGCTGCACAAGTACGTACATCTCGATTTGTGATACCAACAATATAATCAACAGTGGGAACTGATGCTAACTATTATCATCGATGGAATAAATGGCACTCCTAATAACTAGCAACAAGAAGAAAGGCGCACTGAAAATCTAGTTATATCTTTCATTAATATTACTAGTTATTTAGCACAAGCAACATACGTGGCAACTTCTTTTAATCTCCAAATTTAAGTGGATGATTAATGTAGATTAGGAGCAAGGTTTAAGAACACAGTTTCGGTATCTATTTCGGAGATATCAAAATTCGGTAGGTTTGTTAGTTTCGCTAAGTTTCATTCCGGGTTTCGGTTCATATATTTTACTAAATATACATATCAATATATATTACATGTATAACTTTCCACTAAAATTTTACATCAAGTTTCCAAAATTTTCTAATTATTTATTTGTACACTTGTAATATCTTTTATTTACTCGAGAAAAAAAAAAAGAATAATGCTCTAGCCTAATTTAGGCCCAAAGTTGATTCAAACCCAAGTCAAAGAAAGCATAAAGCCATAAACCCAATTTAACTCAAACCACCAAGTCGATACCAAATTCAAACCAGACTTGACCCGATTTAGCTTGAACCTGTTTTTAAATTAAACTAAAAAAAACAGATCCAAACCAAACCCATACTTATCTACTCCTTCCCAAAACCTAATTTCTCACATCCTGCGCGCCGCCTTTGATTTGCCTCGATAGGAATGACTCCATCTATCTACTTCATTCGTCCTCGGAAACCACATCCACAATGTTCTCCTTTGCCGAGGCAGAGATTCTCGCATGTTAGAGCTCTCGGTTTCTCTAGATTGCTCTCTTCTATCTTCTTCTTCTCTTTTTATCCCTTCTGGGAGTTGTTTTAGTTTAGTTTGCTTCTGCTAAAACTTCCCCGAAACTGAACGAAAAATTGATGTTTAGCCTGAAACCTTCGGGAAACGAGTTCAGTAACCAAGTACCATATCACGACCCATTGAAACTGATCCGGTACGGGCAAAACTGATATGTATCTCCCGATACCTAAAACATTGATTAGAAGTTCTAAATGTCTAATTAAGATTTTTGATAGTCGGTTGAATTCAAGTGTAAGGTTGACGTAGTTTGAAACTTAAAAAGTATGGAACGGATCTATAATGTCAATCACCAAGAGGAGGTTGAATAGGGTGATTGTGCGGAAATTAAAAACTTAATAAAAATTAAGAAATTAAATGATATAGAGTTAAGCGAAAGCTTACACAGCAAGTAGGTGAGACATAGATTTGAGTTGGGTGGGCCCCAAGGCTCTAAACTCTAATCACTTGCCCTTCTTGCAGCAATTCTCCATCACATGAGTTCCACTATACCTAAATCCGAACAGTGACCCTTGGGTAGGCCAAGAATCCAATATCACACCGACGAGATTCCGTAATGAACCTCGAAACACGCTTCAACTCCGAAGCAAAAGGCTGAATAGCATGACCATAGTTGTCTTAACAGTATAGCATGACTATTTTGATGTTTTGATGGTCAACTATCAATTTCTGGCGGTCGACCGTTTGTTTCAAAAATTGAAGATTTCGGGAGAACCAACATTATTCTTTCCAACATTATTTTTATGAGAAAACAATATATAATAGATCTTTAACAGGTGAATAGACTTGGAAAGAATAATGTTGGTTTCCCCAAAATCTTCAAATTCGAGAACCAACGGTCGACTCCCACAATTGTTAGGCAACTATCCCTGACAATCAACCGTCAAAACAAGTTATATTTGACCACAGTCAATGGTCAATTGCTCTCGACTATTTTTAGATAAAATAATGGTCAACTATCTGAAACGGAATTTATATTTTCTTTTTGGAAATAAATAATTTAGTCTCCTATTTAAATAGAGTAACTAGCATTGTATTTTACATCTCTACTGACTTTGAAATTTTGAACTATCACTTGCTAAAAATCAAGGGAGATATTGAGGAAACTTTTATTGTTTCTTCTGAAGACAACCAGCTTTTCGCCTCGGACAACGAGTTTCAGTGTTCATTAAGGAATCCCGTAGGTGTAATCGGATACTTTGTCTCCCTGTACGGGATTTAACCGTTTAAGTATAGTGGAACTCCTGCGGCGGATAACTGTTGCAAGATGAAAAAGTCAATACTGGTGGACCAACCACTATAACTCTGTGTCTCATATGCTTGTTACGTTTTCTTTCCCTTAACTCTATCTTCTTTAAGTTTTGCAGTTTTTATTAAGTTTTTAATTTCCGCACAATCACTCTATCCCCCCCCCCCTCTTTTCCCCGGGAGATTTACATATGTCAGTGATTGTCCCCAAAACACATGGTAGAGATAACAAACTAGACTTCATTAATGACATGTGTTCAGTGTTCTACATGTGCTTAACAACAACAGCACACCCTAAAAAAATAGTCCTTCTACCTTATAAAATGATGAAAAATCTCTCTCCGGAAAACGAAAAAAATGCTTTATGCATCTGTAGTCGTCTACAGCTATTTTTTTGGTATTTGGCAAATGGAAACCGTTAAAATGGCTTTGCGCTGCAGTTGTCGATTGCCAAAATTTGGGTATTCGTAAATTTTCAAATTTCAGACAAAAGACGAATTATCGTCTGAAGAAAAAAATCGAAATTTTTAAAAGTTACTGGAACGGACGGGAAATCTTTTCCCGTCCATCCAATTTTTAAAAAATAACAAAATGAAAATAATCCCATGGACGGAAGAAAGAACCTCGTCCAAGGATTAAGGGTGCTTTTTTTTTGTATTTTTTTTAATGTATGGACGAAAAACGAAATCCCATCACCATTTTTTATTTATTTTTCAATCGGACGAAATATTAAATTTCGACTGATACTTCACTGTTTTGCCAAATTCTCTCCGACGAAATTTTTTTCCGTCCAATGCGGCAGACGATAAATCCTTTTTCGTTTGCTATATTTTCCAAAATCCCAAATCGCCTGCCAAATTTGGCCAGTCACTATTCACCAAAAACCCAAAATTTGGGTTTTTGGCCAACGACTACAGCATTTTCATTCTCATTCTTTGGAAAATTTGGAAATTTGGAAGGCGACTACAGATGCTCTGACACCCTTAATTAATGAGAACTACTTGAAAACCGGCAAAAAAACCCCTCCAAATCACTATTACTAACTTGTAATTTAATGACACCATCAATCAAATCAAATCAAATCAACCAAACGCTATCAAATTGCTCAATTCCCCCAAAACCGAAACTCAGACTTCCCATCAAACTACTCGCCTGGTGATTCCCGCACTGCTCGCACGTGGCGCAGGGCACGTACGTCACCGTGCTCCCCGAATCCACGATCAGCGCAAACTCCTGCCCCGGCGTCCCGATCCACAGCCTAGTCGTATAATACCTAAAACCAACAATCAAAAATCATTTACTAGATCTAATCGAAATTTTAACAAATAATTAATTATTTTAATCATTGATTGGATGATTAGTTACCCGTTGGTGAGGAGATCGTCGTGGAGGCGCATTCTAGCGTTGGACGTGCTGTTATGCGCAGTGCTGAGGTGGCGGTCGGGGGAGCGGCGGGTGAGGTTGAGGGAGGAGCGGAAGAGGGGAAGGATGATGGGTTGCGGGGGGTGCCACGTGGCTGATCCGGTAAGGTTACCGGCGGTGAGGAGGAGGAGGAGGACGATGAGTGGGGCCCACGAGCGTGGCATGGCGTGGCGTGGCGTGGCGCTCGTGAGAAATTTCTCGAAATTTTCTTTATTTTTTTGGGAGAAAACGGAATATGAAAGAGAGATAAGAGGTTGCACCAACAACGATTTTTCTCTGTTTTTTACATGGGTGTATTGGATTGGAATTTGAAAAGAATTTAAAAGAATGTGAAAATCCTAGTGTATTCTATTAGGATTTTAAAGGAGTTTATAAAAGTCACAGTGTATTCAATTGAGACTTTAAGTGATTCTATTCAATTCTCGGTGTATTCAATTGAGATTTTAAATGACCCCATTCAATTCTCGGTGTATTCAAAAAGTTAATGATTTTGATAGAATTGAGAATTTGGAGGATTTAGATGGAATTTAGGGTCCGAGGTATAAATACCAAAAGCCTTTGCAATTCTCACCTTCTCTGTAGAAACTTTCAAGCCATGGGTGAGTATGGTTTTGTTTCCTGTACATATGCCCCAAATTATCCCCAAATAAACCCAAACCCTAATTCCCTGCTCTCTCCATCGTCTTCTTCCTCCTCTTCTCTACCTCCCGACACCCTCCTCTACTGCTACCCCACTCTCCTCTACCTCCCGACCTCCGATCCCCACGCAGAGGCCTAATTTAACCCAAACCCTAATTCAACCCAACCACTGATCCCCACGCAGAGGCCTCCATCCGCCTCCTGAAAGACAATGGAATCAATTTCAATCAAAATCAACGCGATGGAGTTGATTCAAAAATATTCTCAAGATTGCTATGGCATAAATTGGTTTCTCGTTGCAGGTACAAGACAAAGTGGATAATGTTCCATGGTTTGTATGATGTGGCCTATATAGTGAAACTGTTAACTGGAAGACCTATGATGCAAAAACAACGAGTATTGATTCGATGAGGAGATGTGGTAGAGTTATGATGCCTAACGGGAGAGTTGATGCTCCTTATAGATCTCTTGCTCCATGACTTTGGTTACTGGGTGTTATTAGTTATTATTATTTTATACTATTCCAGAATGTTAAAACAGCGAGTATTGAGTTGATGGACTCATCAATAACTCTCTCATGTAGGGCTATTTTTTTTGTTGTTACTTTTGTTTATGTGGGTGTCCTTCTAGTATTTCAGAAAAAGCTTATGAGAATGATATTTTTATGACTTGCGAGGTTCCTTGATATTTATTGGTACTACTCTTATGAGAATGACAATCTTGTGTAGGAAATGAACTAATTATAAAGTTTATTTTCATCGAATTCCTTCAAATTCCATCAAATTCATAATAAGAATTCCATCAAACTATTTTAAAATCCTTATAAATCCCAGTCAAAGTTTTAGGTGAATTCTCCATAAATCCCTTAAATACTGTGATTCTCAATTCTTTTAAAATCTTTTGAAATCTCAATTCAATACACCCCTGTTAAACATTCTCAAAATAGGTCTGTTCGGAAACTAAATCCGAAAATAGGTATGTCCCGTAAGCCACAGTACTAAACTGCACCTCTTTTGACTTCAAGCCCGCATTTGTAAACTGCAGCCTAACTCCGTACCATAATAGACTCCAACACTTTGTTTGTAATTTCTCAAGTCTAAAAATAGCTCAAAGGATATTTCCATGCGGCCTCGATAACACTTAGGTATTGTTCTTTTTTTTGCCTCTTATAAGAGCTTTATAGTAAGAGCCTCTTATAAGAGCCTCTTTTTGAGGTGTTCTTTTATTATAAAAATAATCTCTTATAAGAACCTTATATAAGAGATTTCTGTTTTTTTTTCACCTCTTACAAGAGTCTATATTACTCCAAAGTCTATATTACCCCCAAAGTATAAAAAAGAAAGTGTGTAAGAAAGAAAGTGCAAGATTTCAGATTTAACGGATCGTAGAATAAATTTCAGATTTTTCTTTCATCTACTTTTTATTTTTTATTTTTTTTAAGTACCTTTCTTAGTTTTCAGAACTTCAACTCTTCTGGGTGTTCAATCACATTCCTGAAAGTGATAATACAAAACAAAATAGATAATCAATTTTGAACTCAATCCATCTCTCTTATAATCAGTATAATCAATCCATCTCTCTTATAATCAGTATCGGGCTTAGCCATCATAACTTCATCTGCCACTGAAATATTAGAACTCGGGATAATTTTGGAGCTCTCATCAGGATCAGGTTCGATAAAATTCTTAATCGTCGTAGTTTGAGAAGATATATTCTTAATCGTTGGAGCTCTCATCGTTATTTTTGAGATTGAAATTAGTAACAATTATAATATAGACTTTGGGGTAATATAGACTTTTTAAGTGATAGAAGGCTTATAAGAATTTGAAAGAGACTACTAGAAGCCATTTAGGCTTATAAGCAATTTTGGGAGAAATTGCTTATAAGAGGTAAAAAAAGAACGCAAAAAAAACTCTTGTAAGAGGTGGTCCACCTCTTACAAAAAAAATTTTAGCGTTCTTTTTTTACCTCTTATAAGACATTTTCCCCAAAATCTCTTATAAGCCTAAAAGACTTCTAGTAGCCTCTTTCAAATTCTTATAAGACTTCTATCACTTAACAAATCTATATTACCCCAAAGTCTATATTATAATTGTTACTAATTAAACTAGTTTATATATTAGTCTATAATAGCCCGGAATATGCTATCCTAGAAAAAGGGTAATCATATACGTAGTTAACTGTAATATGCTATCCTAGAAAAAGTGTGGGAATTCATTTTACACAATCTCGAACAATTATGTTAGGGATACTGTCGAAACACTGATTTATTTAAAGATATATATATATATATATATATATATATATATATATATATATATATATATATATATATATATATATATATATACGTCCAGTAAGTACATTACTTGAGTTGTGGCTAATTCTTTCCAATCCATGGCTAATTCTTAAAAGTATTCATCTCCTTCTTGTATTGCATGCAATGTGTTTGCCGAAATGCCAGCTCCAAAGTTGTATTTTTTTGCCCATGTTTTAAAACTATATATACGTAGTAAACATGCATAGAGGTTCTTTAAAAATGCAAGTTGAATATAGCTCATACCGGTTCTTTTACTCCATTGCTGATATCCTCTACTACTATCAATTAACCTTGAATGCTAGCTGTTCTTTGTACTTTTCTTATATCTTGTACGTCAATCTTTTCACCCAGTTTTTGATTCTTGAGTTTTATCAGAGGCGCAGCTATGGATGCCTGGAGAGTAATGTATTCTCCGAATGCAGTAACAATGAAAGTTATATATTAGCCCAGTGACCTTAATTTTTTTTATCCAACTTCTTTGAAACAAATTATTTATATTTATACATACTAATTTTCATACTAATTAAAAGTCTATAGTAGCCCGGAATTATAATTGATGATTTACACTGATTTGTGAATTTAACTTGCCATTAAACTAGTTTATATATTAGTAATTTGAACTTATCTTTTTCTTGTCATTCCTTTCACTATTTTTATACTTTGGGGGTAATATAGACTTTGGGATAATATAGGCACTTGTAAGAGGTAAAAAAAGAACAGATGTCGCTTATAAGAGGTTCTTATAAGAGGTTATTTTTATATAAAAAGAACACCTCAAAAAGAGGCTCTTACAAGAGGCTCTTACTGTAAATCTCTTATAAGAGGTAACCTCTTATAAGAGGCAAAAAAAAGAACAATACCTCTTATAAGTCTGCAGTTCACAACTCAGGCCTCAGTTATGCCATCGATGGGGTCCAGTTCTTAAAATTGAACTTTCTCCCTTCACTTCATTTCATCTTGTTCTTGAACTATGGCTCTAACATGGTTTGCGAAACCAAAACCCTGCAACCCTAAAATCTCTCCCAAATTTTCTCCTCCTACTCCCTAAAATATCTCCCAAATCCAACTCTCCACCTCACTTCATCTTCCTTTCTCCATCCCCATTTGAAATTGGGTTCTCCCCAAACCCTAATTTTCAATTTTAGACAAAATCGCCCAATTCCCGCCACCCATCTTTAATCCGACAACAATCTCATAAGCGTAGCCTCTCCTTCATCAGCCTTGAACATCATCTTCGCTATCACCATTGGAGGTTATTGAAGATATGCCTTAGAATGCTTAGCAAGTTTTGTTTCTTTATAATTGCAATAATTTATTTGTGTTGTTTGTCTTGCCAACTATTATGAATTGTTTTCTTCAAAAAAAACTATTATGAATTGTTAATGAGTAACATAGATATTGTATAGTGGATGAATGATTAGATGATTGAGAAGTTGGTGATTGGAGCTATTCAGAAGTTGTTTGTAAATTTTTTTATATGCGTGTTAGTGAGTATGTATCGATATTGTATACTGGGTTTGTCGATGAAGCATACAACATCTATGTTTGTGTTTGATATTGTATTTTCTATAATTTGTTAGTATACTCGATTTGCTATATTATTAAGCTTATGTAAAAACAGTTGCAGATCTAGACAAATCTATTTATGAACTTTATTCTTATAGTGATTCTCCACAATGTAGTGATAACTAATCTGATTGCTACCATATGAAATTTACAATATTTCGTTCGTTTATTCCCCAAAAAATACTTCAGCCTCCTATAATAAGTAGCTCATTGAAATATACTGGATTTGTTATAATAAGTAGATATTGTATACTGGATTTGCTATAATTTGTTTGTGTTTGATGAAACGTTTAATATCTATGATATTAGAACTATTGATACATGTTGTTTGCAAGGTCGACGACTCATGTCGGTTGCAAATTAGGTTATATCCACCGTGTGTATGATGAATTGCAAATTAGGTTAAATTTCAATGAGCTCCATTGAGCTTTTTCCTGTCAAATTATGTATTTTTTATAAATTATTCATATTATAATATCTATGTATACAATTGTGTATTGATTCAGCAAGTAGGTAATGGCCCGAACAAGGGGTAATCTATGACCGTCAACTCATTCTAGGCAACACCGGTAAGTAGTTAGTGTTCGATGATTGAAATAATTCATTATTTATAATGCATTTTTCATCGGAGCTTGCTAATGAATGCAGGAAGATACCCATGAACTAGCTGACACTAATGAGGGAGGTCGGTGAGCTCGAACTTGCGGTGGAAGACCCCCGAGAACCATACACGAGTCAACTAGTAGTGGTGGTCGCGGACGTGGTACCACAGCTACAAATGTAAGTTGTGTTTATATATTTTTAACCATTGAATTTACACGTAATAATATTGTAGCCAAAACATCAATTCTTTGTGTGTATTTGTAGGTTCCCTCATCTTCCGGCATTGGAGCGTATTCTTCCTCATTCGTTGCACGTGGAGGTCTAGGTCCGTTAGATCCTAACATCTTGACTCTGCAAAGTCAACACCGTTCATAATCCATTTGGAACGGTGTATCGAATGAGTGCACGTTCCGTAGGCACCCTCCACAATTGTCATGCACCCACGCACACACAAACTGTTGGTTGCAGCTGGGTTGTATGGAATTAGTTTGATGGGGAGTATCAAGCTTAATCGTGGTTTGCTTACCATTCTCCTCGAGAGATGGCGACTGGAGACCCATACCTATGATCTACCCGTAGGAGAAATGATGGTCAGGCTACAAGATGTTGCAATGATATCGGGTCTGCATGTGAATGGGATAGCCGTGACCGGGAGTATGGGTTTTGATAAGGAACAGTTACTTCGAAAATATCTAGGTGTTGAGCCGGGTGAGAACACATTTGTAGGACAATCAATTAGGTTGTCATGGTTGGAGGAAGTATTCAAAGACTCCGTATACGATGATTCGAGTGAATACGAAGTTGAGTGCTACACCAAGGGTTATATAATGACAATATTTGGTGGTGTGATATTTCTGAACTCGACGGGTGATACTGTGTCGCTAATGTACCTACCATTGATCGCGGATATTAGGAAAGCTGGCGAATACAGTTGGGGTAGTGTGGCATTAGCCGCATTGTATAAGAGTTTGTGTTTATGTGCATTGAATGCGGTTCAGATGGCTGGGCCAATGGTCATACTACAAGTCTGGAGTTGGGAGCGTCTACACCTTGGTCGACCCCGCACAACCCAACAATCACAATCGTGGATGTTTCTTCCCGAGAATCAAGCAATGTTGGCACCCACTGGGGTATATTGGACTAGGTCACACACGTGGAAGGATAATCCCCGTGGTGTGTTAACCTATTATAGAGACGAGCTCGATCAATTGTGAGACGAGTTTGTCAATTGGGTGTCTTATGACGAAGAGAGGGTTCAAAGATTTCCACTTGCATGTAGGGTCACCCCGCAGTTATGGTTGACTAGATCACCACTCGTCAATTTCGGGATTGTGGAGTTCTATTTTGTGGACTGAGTACTTCGGCACTTCGGACTTCATCAACACATCCTGGCACCGCGTACTTATGATACCAAATTGTACGGAACCAAGGGGATCGGTCGGCTACCTAATCATAGTTGGGCAATACATCACCAAATACATGTGAACCATTGGAATGAGGAACGCTTCGATGCAGTTGTGGATCAATCTCCTCCATTTGACCCAGATGTGCAGCTAGTGCCCACTTCTCAACCGGTTTTCCCTTCAACCAATCAACAGCCTCAAGATGAACTTTTTCAATTTCTACCAATTGTTTGTCAAACTTTTTTTGCTAATTTTGACAAGCAACCACCTTTACCGTATTCATCAAAGCCTTGCTACCAAATTTGGTATAGAAATTTGTAGCAAAATGGCGCATACAATAATGATGATATGCATGTGGCTCATTCCAAGATCCATTTTCAAGCTCCATGCATGATAAGATCCTCGCATGTCGATCAGAAATAACACATAAGCCTTGGCGATCGATGACAAAATATCTAATACAACTTATGAACCAAGTCCAACTTTCTATACTCTTTCCATCTACTATTGCAAAACCAAATGGAAATAACCTGTTATTTGCATCTAGTACAACCCAATCAACAAACAACTCTTGTATTTTCCATACAAATCAGTTCCATCTATACTAATAACAGGTCGACAGGACTTAAAACCTTCAATCGAAGCTACAAATGCCCAAAAGACCCCTTTGAATGTTTCTTCTCCAGGACCCGAAGGAATATTATCCCTATGTACGTAAGTACCATGATTGAAGGCTTGTATTATTGATTAAAGAGCATGCAACTTCGTCTATGCTTCATCGAACCCTCCAAACAACTTCTCAATAGCTCCTTTTTTTCAATCCAAACTTTCTTGTAAGAAATATTATATTTAACTTGTAACAACACGATCTCAATAATTGTAACACCCCGAATTCCAAAATACAACTGAATTCGAGATTCCACGGATCTTTACACTTCATTTAGTACAATTTTACAAGGAAATAAAAGGTTTTCACTTTGCATCAGAGTTACATGAGATCTTTACACTTTACATTTTACAGCGGAAGCATATATCACAAATAATTTACATGTAATGACAGCGGAAGCAGTTTACAACATTATACAAAGATACAACAATAAATAACCTTTAAGCATCAGTTCTCCTTTATTCTTTATCAAGCCATTTATCCTGCATACAAAACTGTGGGTACGTCAATTTATTCAACCGACGAAAATTATACATGGCCATCCTCTCTATGCCAGAAACAGTATAATGATTCTCATTTCTTAACAAACCACAAACTTGTTCACAAACAAAGCTAAAGGGACTATCCTGTTGATGTCGTGTTGTGATTGTGCACTTAGTCCTTAATGCAATTATTATCTTATATGACACTAATGCGCACTTGTTCGGATTCTATGCATCGCATACTACATAGGTCCGAGGGCAAGCCCTTAATCGTTCTTCATTTTATGGGGTTCAATCCCTCGCCATGACTTATTCTACTATGGTAACTATAGTAAGTATCCTAGATATTCTATGATCTACAAGCCCATATCTAGGCAGCCTGTAGGGGAATCCCACGAACTGACACGATGCATCGAGCAGGCAACCTATGGACAATTCAGCCTCCGCCATGAAACAATGGCACCACCCGTAGCCACTCAAACACTCCACAAGCGTCACCACCGGAACGATAATTCTGGAGTAGTGCCCACGCCATGTCTTGACGCATCAACCAGGCAGCATGTGGATCACTCTCACACCGCCAATCCGATGGCCCTCATACTCATGTTTTTTTCTTACTTTCATCACATCTTTACTATGTATCTAGTCCTTAATTTATTAGAATCATGAACAAAATCAAATCTCTAGAGTTAGCCTCTCCACTATACCGGACTTAAACATTCATTCAACATGACCCAAACCTTGGTCTTTCATTTCAACAATTCATTTCAATTCATTTCAATTCATTTCTTTTCCAATTGCCGGTTGGAGACTTAGCTACCCTCTAGTTTTCAATTTCAATTCACAATTACCAAGAATTGAGCCTTTCAAGCCCATAAGTTCATTTTTCATAATCACAATAGATTTTTCTTTTCATGTTCATAGCTTTCACAATCATAAAACTTTCATAAATTCAATAAAATGATTTGCTTCATTTCATGTATAAATTCATGTAAAAACAAATAGAATTTACTTCTTCTAAATTGTCACAATAAATAATCATTCATCAACAGTAGATTCATAATCTTTATCTTAAAGCAAATCTTAGAATTCTGAGATGTCAAAAAAAATGATCTGGACAGTCGACTTAGAATATATCCAGTCGACTTATTCAGCAAGGATTTTATTCAAGGAAAAGTTTCAGAATAGTCGACTGCTGCACATGACCAGTCGACTGTGCCGCAGTGTTAACAACTCTAAAATATCAATCACGGGTCAGTCGACTGTTACTCAAACCAGTCGGCTGTTCTACAAGGTTTTGATTCGAAAACTTTCATTGTTCAGGACAGTCGACTACTACATTTATTCGGTCGACTGAAAAGAGTTGAACTTCGAATTAGGGAAATATTTCTTCCTTCTTTCTTTCAATTAGCACACAGCATTTTGTTAGACTACAGTATATTCAATATCGATACAAACATGCAATTTTATCCGGTTACCATCATCATAAACATAGTTTACAATCTAATGTAGAATTCACATGACTAGTATTTTCTTTCACCCAAATGCAATTTCTAAACATACACTTTTCCTTTACCCATTATCTGTCTACGGAGATGAATAATAACTCCGAATTAGCATGCTAGGAAAGTCAAGATCACGACACACATTAAGTACATCTTATCATGGAATTTCGAACTGTACATATTTTATTTCATCGTACCAGTCGACTGGTCAACCTGATCGGTCGACTGTATAGGTAATTTCCAGTTTCTCTAAATGTCTTTAGTCCTTTACCATTCAATCAAATTTTCACATTATATATAGCATGGAAGGTTTCAATATAACAATCATTCTATCACTTCAGTTTACACACCCATAATAATCAATCAATCTCAATCCTAGCATGATTTCTATACTAGAAGTCATGAGAAACACCCACCTTTTGAAGAGATAAACGAAATTTCTTAAAGCTTCCTAGTGCGATGCACGTCTCCTCCTCCTTGCTCCTTCTCAGAACCGAAGCTTCAATCTGGGTCGAATGGTGGCCGGCCTCCAGAGAACACTCAACTCTCTAATAAAATCTCTTCTTATAAATAGATTTTTTTGTATAGAAAATAATTAAATGGGAGGGGTATTTATATACAATTTTTGGGTGGATTGGAGGGCTAGGATCAAATAGATGGTTATAGGATGGAGGGTTAGGATGAGAGTAGGAGTTATAGTAACTACCCACACACCAAGTAACCACCCACACACCAAATCCCACTTCTTTCCAAAACCGGCCCCAAAATAGTGTGCTCATGCACGTGTACGTGCAATGCACGTGCACTCACTAGTGCCCAAAAATATGTACATTTTATTGTATGAAAATAATCCTATAAATATTTAACATTACAAGTTGTAATAAAATAAGGAATATTTGATGGGCTTAATGGGCCAGAATAAAAGGAAATGCTTTTGTTTATTTGAAGAAAATGGGCCTTTATATAAAAAGAATAATTAGAGAATACATATATGCATTATCCATAAAGAAGATAATTATAAGATTTTATACTACAAAAATTGCACGTGCACACTACGTGCAAAGAAAAATAAATAATTTTCATAAATGAAAAATTGGGGCATTACAATAATGGCCCTCGGCGTAGTTCCTAACTGTGCTTTCACAACATTCAAAAATTACATTTGAAACTAGCTTTGAATCAACTTTAGTGTGGTCCTGAGTTAAAATCATATTAATACATGTATGCGCCCCTCCCAACTTCTTCACAATGAAGTACGTTGTTTCTATTGGAACAATTACACGTATTCGCCATGGACAACCTGTCTCGGCTATGCCTTCAGGAATGTGTATTGTATCCTCATTTGTCTGTACTTTTGGTGGGTATTTACATTGGACGATATAAAACCTTTTGTTCGATTTCACTACTACAAATTCTCGATGTTCCTTAATAGAGATCATCTTCACCGCATGTTGGATATTATCTTTGCACTCAAACTTCTACCCAATGTACAATCTTCCTATCTCCGAAGAACTGCAAGATTCTTCCGGATTTTGATGAACCCGAGGCACTATTACTCCCTTCAGTGGATTCAAATTCAAGTACAGTTGGACTCATGAATTGAGTTTGGGGGGGGGGGAGAGACATTGGCTGTCGTTTCCTGAACTTCATTAACGTTATCGTCAAGATGCTCATCATCTTCATATTCCTCATGTTCTACATCTACCTCCAAATCTTCATCTTCTTCATCTTCTACTAAATCATTATTAACCGTAGCATGGCTGAAGTCTTGAATAAAGTTTTCGTTATCGACAAGATAACGGATAAATCTTGAATTCGATGGTGGCAAGTCATGTATGGGAGAATTTGTAGGTATTGGATTTGTGAACAGATTTTCTTGTTGAGGCGACAATCTTTCATGTGGTTCAGGACTCGGATGGAAACTCGTCTCATTAGTCAGGACTTCACATACTGGGCTTGGCATACGATTAATAAGCGGTGGACTATTAGAAATATTGATTTTGTCAACATACAACTCCAATGCAGTCCAACTAGAATTTGGATCAACTGTTCTTGCAATCATGGAAGAAAGAGAATCATCATCGACTACAGGCATTGCCATAAATATTAATAGTCTCCTTTTCCAACTGCATATCGAGCTCGAATTTTAACATTCCATTCACCTCTATCTCAGTTAGTAACTTCATACACTTTTTCTACTAGTTCATGCTTTGTAATATTACGGGGAGCCCAAACTACTACCGGTTCGACATCACTATAACAAGCTCCTAACTTTGGGTCTCGAAATAATTCTCCCCCATAATATAACTAAAAAGGAATTTTGTAATCCATACCTATACGTAAATGGACGAAAATGCGAGTAATTATCCAATAAAAAACATAAGATACATAATTTATACTTTCTACGGTTGTATGAATACCTTCAAAAAAAACCCGGTGTTTGAGAGCAGAAATGACGACACAGATGATGTCGGATAATACGAACATGGTGCTAATCGTCGGGGGTGTTATCGGATTGAATGTGGGTGTTGGTGATTTGGAGAATTTGGTGACGAATAGGAAATTAGGGTTTGGGGATTGAAGATTGATGATGAGAGGAAGATGAGGTGTTTTGGAGAATTCAGGAGAGATTTACGGAGTAGGAGGAGCTAGATTAGGGTGGTAGGAAAATTTGGGTTTCGAAAATGGGTTAATTACGCATACAACAAATTTCAAGAAGAAGATGAAGTGAAGTGAAGTGAAGTGAAGTGAAGGGGAAAGTTTGATTTTAAGAACTAGACCCCATTGATGGTATAACTAAGGTCGTAGTTGTAAACTGCGACGTAAGTGTTATCGAGGCTGCAATACCCTACTGCGGCCTCAGTGAAATCTCCTTTGACCTACTTGGACATGAGAAATTACAAACCAAGTGTTGGGAGTCTATTATGGATGTTTAGGCACAGTTCACATCTACGGCCTTGAAGTCGAAGAAGCCACAATTCAGTACTGCGGCTTATGGGGACAGACCTATCTTTGGAATTTTTAACCCATGTATCCTTCTATATGCATTTTCTTTGTACTTCTATATTTCAATTCTTATAAATTCTGTCCCGCTCTTAAATTCATCTTGGATCTTCTATTAAAGTAATTTCTAAACATCAATTGTATTTTTAGTTATTTTTAAACGATTATATATTTTAACACAATTTAATTCTCTTCTTATTTTTATTTATAACCCAAACCAGGTGTATTACTATTAATTGATTATTTAATTGATTTGAAACTCATTCTTTAAAATATCATTTGATTTATTAGATTTGAATTAAAGCCTAATCCAATCTCTAATTTATTTAACTATTTATTTTGTAAAGCTCAAATCTCTAATTCATACTAAAAGTATTTCATTATTTCATCATTGAATGAAAATCATATTTATATTATTATTAATATGCAAAGCCCAATCCTAGCCCACCGTATAAATTGTTTGATGATTTTTTTTGTAAGCAATAATAAATTCCTAGTTCCTCCTACAGTTATTCATTTTAATTTATAGCCCAACCTATTTTAGTTGCTGTTATATTTTTCTCCTAATCCATTCTACAAAATTTTATTTGTGAAGCCCAACTCAATTATTTTTCATTATCTTATTTTCATGTGTATCTCATACCCACAAGCCCACTTCAACCCAACATACCATGATAAACTCCCAAACCTCTTCACCTCCTATAACTGCATAACTCCCCAAAAATTAAAACCAATCATAATATATTAAAACAACATAACCTACCCCACTAGCCCCAAATTAAGTGTCCTTATTAAACATCCTAATTATAATATTACTAGTATTATACACGTGCTGTGCACGTGGGGAAAAATTGGGGGAAATGAAAAGGGCAAAAAAAAATTTACCTGCACGTGCGCTGCACAGGTTGGGTTATGGACAAAGGCCTTCTTCCATTATAGTAGTAGAGATAACTATTATAATTATATACCCCCCCCCCCCAACTGTCTCTCTCTCTCTCCTCATTGTTTTTTCTTCTCCTTCTGTTTCTCTCTCCCGAAACAGAGCACCTTCCCTTTTCCTCTTCGTCATCACCAGCAACGCCTGCTTCGTCGCGACCTCCTTTCTCCACCTCCTATCATCTCCACCACTGCTCCTTCCGAGCACCCTCAACCTCGCCATTGTCCCCGTCTCTTCGACCACCTCCACCTCACCGCCCTCGACTGCACCCAAGACTCCATCTTCCACCACCAGAACACCCATTACCCTGTCCCTCCTTCAGCCCGCCAGCAACACCCCCGACGCCTTCAACCTCTGCCCTTGCCATCAAGCCAGCCTCGCTGACGCCCGTCGTTGCTGCCTTCCGTCACAGCCGCACCACCAAGCTCCTCCCGTTGCTAGTGTTTATGTGCATTGAATGCGGTTCAGATGACTGTTCTGTCGTCTGCACGTGTTGCCACCATTGCTAGTCTCATCTTCGTATCGTCAAAAAGGCAGGCATCTCTTGCACAATTTTGTTTATTCATGTGCAAGCACCTTTTCTTGACCTCCACAAGTAGTTTCCCTATTTTATACACATGTTAATATCAATCGTATCCATCGAATATTGTTGAATCCTAAATTGACATCGTTCATCGTCTCATTCGAATTTTATTCACCCAATATGACTTAGAAATCCATGAAACTTTTTATAGATACACCCGTTTGACAAACGCAAGAAGAATAGTGATTGAATGAATTGTATGTGCATATATGATCACATGATTGTATTCGTAGTTTAATACCGTTGATGTGCTAATGTTGTCATATAACATAGACACCACAATGATTCTAGATATAATTGTATGTTCAATTTCAACCATAAAACTATACACTTGCAAAATCAAGATCGTTAAAAATCAACATGTATGTTTTCGTTCTGCTGTCTGCTCCAACTTGGAGTGAGAATTCGGCCAAGTTACTGATGTTATTATCCAGAACTTATTAAATAGAAATTGTATCACACTGTGTCTAATTTCTATAACATTTGACAAATTCTCAATCTGACTTATAGATTATAAAATATTTAGATTCTACCACTGTACTGTCGTAATTCCATATTCTATGTTTTATAGTTACATTGTCATGTTCAACTAATTGAAACAGTAGGTTAACGTAAGAGTTAAGATCTAAAAATTGCAGGAATGTTAATGAACACTGTAAGGAACCAAACTAAAAATTTTGTAATAATTTTGATTAAGCTGTTAGTCAAATTATGCATATAACAACTTCATACTGAGTTGCTGCCTAAATAGTAGACACATATAGAATCAACTAGTAGACATAGTTATTGTATCCAAAATGTATCGTGTGAATATGCATTGGAACCGGCAGAGAGTCTAATTTCTAGAACCTCTGACGGATTCTTATTTGCTTTCCCGTAGGAGCGGAAAAGTTAGTTTTTGTACAGCAAGGTACTGCTGTGCAGAATTGTGTTCTTATGTTTTCTTAAATATAAATGTGTTAGCTTTGTATCTATGAATTGTACTACACACCGATTATTGCAAAGCCATTGGTAACTCATTGTTACTATTTCTTGACACCGTTTTATTGATTGCATATGCAAGATTCATTGTAATAAAATAATGACAAGCTGGAGTAAAAAGGGAAACGACTTAGTAATGGATATTATAGGAGAGTGTACTCGGAAGGGGCCCGTGTTTCCCATATTGCCATGTTATTGTTCTATCGATTGACTAGATTTTCCCGTGGCCACGTGCCTACGACACGTCTTCAAAATGATATAACATATGAAAAGTCTAGTAGACAGTAAATCAACAATTATGTAGCTAAAGTCTGAAGTTTGAATAGTATGACAATAATTAGTTGTAAATAAAAGTCCATGTTTCCATTAGTGTATGGTGAAAAATAATTATAAATTGGGGTGTATATATATATATATATATATATATATATATATATATATATATAGAGAGAGAGAGAGAGAGAGAGAGAGAGAGAGAGAGAGAGAGAGAGATAATTAAATAAATAAATGAGTTGTTTTGGGGGGGGTTTGAATTTGAGTTTTGGGGGGAAACTTTTGGGGGGGGGGGGGGGGGGGGGGGGAATGTATTTTGTGAGGTTAGATATGGGCCTTTGATTTTGGGGAGATTGAAGGAGAGCCACTTGATAGCTTTCTTTGTGTTTTATTATATAGATTGTGGATTACTGATTGCAATATCTCAATTTCTCGTGTATTGTATAGTGTATTTTTTATTGGTCATTGAATATTGTTATTGTAAGACCCGAGTACATGACCCTGGAGAATTCACTACTAGAGTCAAAATGCTCACTTGATTGTATGCACCCGAACCTGTGGTATGTGACACATGATTGCGTGCATTAGATAGATTAATAAAAGGCTAATAGACATAAGAATAATACTGAGCATCGACACTCACAATATTAATTATTGAATATTGTTTACCGGTCATTGATTATCGAATATTGTTTACCGATTATTGATTATTGAATATTGTTTATCGATCATTAATTATTGAATATTATTTATTGATCATTGATTATTGGATATTGAGTACCGATCACAACTTATTGAATATTGATTACCGATTGTTGTCGCTAAATTTGGTGTGGGGGCAAACAGATGAATTTGTGGATTCTTAGGGAAACTGAATAGTAAACCTGTATACCTGTTCCGTCGGTCTTCGATCGTCGATCCCGCCGTAGACCTGCAAAAAGTGCGAGACACCGGGGTTGTTCCCGGCGACGCACCCTCCGACGCTCAAGTCAGTAATCTAGGAAGACTATGAATGAGCGCAAAAACTGGTAAAGGATTGATTACCTCTTAATGGAGATGGGTGGGGGGTATTTATAGGCGTCTTAGGGAACAGATTAGGCATGTAATTCCTGTGTGTAGATAAGGAATGTAATCCCTAATCCCCAGTGAGAGGATAGATATGAATCAGGGTCGTTGATTAATGTTAATCAGAAACCCTAATTCTATCCTGGCAGACCGGGTTCGTTGCGGGTTGAAACCCGCACCCAGTTGAAGTGGATCCGTTCGCGGGTTATTGGATCTGCGAGAAGGAGACCCAGTATCCGCTTCAGACCCGTTTTGTAGGTAAAATTACCGTTTTACCCCTGAACTTCAAGGTTCGTGCCTAATTTGGACGGTCTTGATTAAACCCCTATTTTTAGCCATATCATGAGCCTCCCACTCCTAAAGGCTGGGGACAATCAGTCTTTGAGGAGTAGTTTGACTGTTTTTAGTGGCTAGAGGAGTTGTATCAAAGTCCGAATGGGTGTTTTTGGAATCCTGAAGTGGATGGTAAGGTAATTCCTTCTTCTTTCTTGAAGACATGTGGTATATCAAGTTTTTATCTATCTTTTCAGGCTATCTATCTAATTTTGCGATGCGTTAGCTAGTCGTTCGGGGGTTTTAGCCGTACATTCTAGGCAATAATTGTTCGTTCGGAGGCTCAAAAATATCCCCCGAATTTTCAATTATTTTCTGGAATTTTTAGCTAATTTTCCCGAATTTTTAGCAATTTTTCGCAATTTTTAGATAAATAAAATGATTTAAATAAATAAAAATTGATTTTTTAATATTTATTTATGACGTGGCGTCATCAGAGCCCTCGATCAGGGTGGAGCGCGAGTTTCGGAGTGATCAGACGGTCCCTGTTCCTTGGCCAGTTTTTCCGCCGTATGCGAAGGTCGGTACCTCGGTGCCTCGGCTCGGCTTGGTACCTCGAGGACCAGTGCCTCGGCTCGGAGGGTCAGCGCCTCGGCTCGATGAATCCGAGGTACGTGGCGTCATCTGGGCCGTCTGTTTCAGCGTGGATCTCCATAAAACGCTATCTTGTCGTTTAGTGGACGTGGCCAAATCTGGGCCGTCCATCATGACGAGTGCGCTTTTTCCCAAGATCTAACGGTTGATATGGGTTGGCATGATTTTTTGCCATATACGAGGGTCGGTACCCCGGCACCTCGGCTCGGAGGGTCAGTGCCTCGGCTCGGAGGGTCAGTGCTTCGGCTCGGAGGGTCAGTGCTTCGCTCGACGAATCCGAGGTACGTGGCATCATCTGGGCCGTCTATTTCAGCGTGGATCCCCATAAAACGCTATCTTGTCGTTTAGTGGACGTGGCCAAATCTGGGCCGTCCATCATGACAAGCGCGCTTTTTCACAAGATCCAACGGCTGATATGGGTTGGCGTGATTTTTTGCCATATACGAGGGTCGGTACCCCGGCACCTCGGCTCGGCTCATCAGGGCTGTTTGGCCGAGGTGCTGAGTTGTCTGTTTTGGGGGAAACGTCTTGAGGGTTCCACCTTTCCGTGCCTAGCGGCTCGGCCGCTCGGCTGAGCTGTTCGGTAGCTCGGCTGGGCAAGCCGATGGCAAGCAGCTCGGAGGGACGCGTGGCTGGATCTGGGCGGTCCATCATGGCGCGCATCACGAGGATGGGGTTCAGATCACGAGAAAACGTTATCTTGTCGTTTTGTGGGTGTGGCACGATCTGAACCGTCCATCAGATTCTGTCGTGAATTTTGGAGAGATCCGACGGTGACTTCACCTCGGAACGATTTTTCTCCATATACGAGGGTCGGTACCCCGGCACCTCGGCTCGGCTCATCGGGGCTGTTTGGCCGAGGTGCTGAGTTGTCTGTTTTGGGGGAAACGTCTTGAGGGTTCCACCTTTCCGTGCCTAGTGGCTCGGCCGCTCGGCTGAGCTGTTCGGTAGCTCGGCTGGGCAAGCCGATGGCAGGCAGCTCAGAGGGACGCGTGGCTGGATCTGGGCGGTCCATCATGGCGTGCATCACGAGGATGGGGTTCAGATCACGAGAAAACGTGTCGTTTTGTGGGCGTGGCACGATCTGAACCGTCCATCAGATTCTGTCGCGAATTTTGGAGAGATCCGACGGTGACTTCGCCTCGGGATGATTTTTCTCCATATACGAGGGTCGGTACCCCGACACCTCGGCTCGGCTCATCGAGGCTGTTTTGGCCGAGGTGCTGAGTTGTCTGTTTTGGGGGAAACGTTTTGAGGGTTCCACCTTTCCGTGCCTAGTGGCTCGGCCGCTCGGCTGAGCTGTTCGGTAGCTCGGCTGGGCAAGCCGATGGCAGGCAGCTCGGAGGGACGCGTGGCTGGATCTGGGCGGTCCATCATGGTGCGCATCACGAGGATGGGGTTCAGATCACGAGAAAACGTTATCTTGTTGTTTTGTGGGCGTGGCACAATCTGAACCGTCCATCAGATTCTGTCGCGAATTTTGGAGAGATCCGACGGTGGCTTCGCCTCGGGACGATTTTTCTCCATATACGAGGGTCGGTACCCCGGCACCTCGGCTCGGCTCATCGGGGCTGTTTGGCCGAGGTGCTGAGTTGTCTGTTTTGGGGGAAACGTCTTGAGGGTTCCACCTTTCCGTGCCTAATGGCTCGGCCGCTCGGCTAAGCTGTTCGGTAGCTCGGCTGGGCAAGCCGATGGCAGGCAGCTCGGAGGGACGCGTGGCTGGATCTGGGCGGTCCATCATGGCGCGCATCACGAGGATGGGGTTCAGATCACGAGAAAACGTTATCTTGTCGTTCTGTGGGCGTGGCACGATCTGAACCGTCCATCAGATTCTGTCGCGAATTTTGGAGAGATCCGACGGTGACTTCGCCTCGGGACGATTTTTCTCCATATACGAGGGTCGGTACCCCGGCACCTCGGCTCGGCTCATCGGGGCTGTTTGGCCGAGGTGCTGAGTTGTCTGTTTTGGGGGAAACGTCTTGAGGGTTCCACCTTTCCGTGCCTAGTGGCTCGGCCGCTCGGCTGAGCTGTTCGGTAGCTCGGCTGGGCAAGCCGATGGCAGGCAGCTCGGAGGGACGCGTGGCTGGATCCGGGCGGTCCATCATGGCGCGCATCACGAGGATGGGGTTCAGATCACGAGAAAATGTTATCTTGTCGTTCTGTGGGCGTGGCACGATCTGAACCGTCCATCAGATTTTGTCGCGAATTTTGGAGAGATCCGACGGTGACTTCGCCTCGGGACGATTTTTCTCCATATACCAGGGTCGGTACCCCGACACCTCGGCTTGGCTCATCGGGGCTGTTTGGCCGAGGTGCTGAGTTGTCTGTTTTGGGGGAGCGCAGTAGCTCGGTTGCTCAGCCGAGCTGTTCGATAGCTCGGCCCGGCAGACCGGTGGCCGAGTCGTTGACTTAGTAATTTGAAGAGTTTCTTGCTTCTCGTAACTTCGTAACTTTTCCACTTGTCGCTTTGGCTTCTTAGTGGGCTTTTTGTGCTTCCCAAGGAGGCCCAACTTTTTTAGGGGTTATAAGCTTTCACCCCCACTCCCAAGCTCATTTCTTACTTTTTACTCTCAAGTCTTCACTTTCGTTCTCTAAGTTCTCTGCTAGCGGCGATTTTCTCTCCAAGGCGTTGCCGTTAGCTGTAGCGTGGGCCAGGCGATTTCCGGCGAGAGCACTCCGACCGTGAACGTCACTTCAAAAGGTCAGTTCACTTAGTCTAAATAATTTTTCTAGAGATGTCTCGAGTGAACTCGGGGAGTGGGGCCTCGTCTTCGGGCGATGATGGTGCCGAGGAGAGGAGGAGGTCGGAGATTCGGAGAAAGGGAAAACAGGTCGCCAAACCGTCTGTAGCCGAGACGAGGAGGGAGAAGAAGAAGAGGAGGGTGGAGACCCAATTTCCCGTAGTGGCGGTGATTGTGGAGAATCCGAAGCAAGCCCCCGAGATGGGACGATATCCTTCTGTCCTGTCCGGGCATTCGGGGGTCAGGCAGTACAAGGGCGACCTGCTGGAGAAGGCGATCTATGGGAAGTCTAAGATCGTCGAGGAACCTAACCCGGCCCTTCCCACCGAAGCCGACGAGCTCATCTCGCTGTTGTCCGAGAAGGACCTACTCCGGGTTAGAAAGGCCTTCGCCATCCCTCTGGAGTACAAACTGATTCTCCCCAGTCCCGGGATACGAGCGAACTCCAAGCTGCCGTCGTCGGACATGTGCATGTTCGACGTCGACTCCTTGAATGCCAGGTTACGTTTTCCTCTGCACCCTTTCATCCTTGAGATCCTCGGCTGGTTGCCTCGCGCCGACCTAGTTCATGCCGAACACGTGGCGCCATGTGAACGCCTTTTTGCTTCAGTGCCACCGAGCCGAAGTAGAGCCGGATCTCACGGTCTTCCGAGGAATGTATCGAGTAAACCGGCAGCACAAGACGGAGTATCGATACTACTTGGGGCCGAGGAAGGGTGTTAAGATTATAGAAAACCCCGATTCAATTAAGGGTTGGAAGGAAAAATATTTTATAATAAGGGGCGAGGCGATTCGGCCTATTCCGACCCGGTGGAAGGTGGAGGTGCCGAAATTCGTGCGTGCCGACCCTGTTTTGTCTGAGGCCGAGGAGGAGGTGGCGAGGAAGATAATGGCTCTTCCGATACTGAGTTGGAGGGAGTTGATGGAGGAGGTGTTGTTCGGGTCCGGCCTAAGCCCCATCGACCCGAGTATGCTCCTGACATCTTATTTATTTTCATTTTTCTTTCAAGTTTTTAGTTCGACTCGCTAACTCGTCTCTTTTTTTTTGTGGCTCGACGCAGAAGCAATGAAGATCGACTTCAACTCCATGATGGCCGACAGGTCCAAGTTGGCCGGGGGGAGAAAGAGGAAGAGGGCGGCCGCGACTGCCTCGTCGACTCCGCCACCCACTGTCGCCTCGACCATCACCCCGCCCCCTCCGACCGTTGAGGCACCCTCGGAGGTTGTTGTTGTTGAAGAGCCCTCGTCCCCTGTGGCCCCTGGCGTGATCGAGGGGGCCTTCGACGTAAACGCGGCACTGTCGATCGAGGCACCACCGCTGACCAAGGCTGCCGAGGAGATTCTGACCGAGCAGCACAAGCAGCTGTTCGTGCCGAATTGGCGAGTGAAGAACCATGACGGGTTCCTCGGCAATTCGCAAATGTCAGTGCAGGTCGTCAAGCACTTGGCGACCCCGAAGGATCGAGCCGCGCTAAGGGCGGGGACGGTGGGTGACGACACCTACGAGGTGGCTCGGTCACTCATCTCGGTAAGTTTCTTGTTGCTAAGTTTTTTCCAAGTTTACTGCCCGGTTTGTTTAGCACGCTCACCGTTAGTCTTCGCAGGCTACCTGTCACTTCGGCCATCTCCTCGAGACGTTCGCCGAACAGGAGAAGGAGTTGAGGGCGGCGAGCAACAAAGACCGATTGGCGAAGGTCCGGGCGGTCAAGGAGCTCGAGGCCGAGCAGAGGAGAGCCGAGGCCTTGGAAGTCCGGGTGGCCGACCTTGTTGCCGACCTGGAGAAAGTCAAGGGGAGCCTCGAGGCGGAGTCTGCCAAGGCCACCGAGGAGCTGGCTGCGGCGACGAAGTCCTTGGCCAAAGAGAAGGTGGAGAAGAAGGCCCTGGCGACGAAGATCAGGGCTGAGGTAAAGAAGGAGGTCGAGGCCGAGGCGAAGAAGCACATGGCCGAGAACATGGAGCGGTCTTATCAAACGGCGCTCGACCATGTCCAAGAACGGATCCCTGGCTTCGAGCGGGTCGGCTACCGCCTGTGGCCAGGGTCACCTTCAGGCGACGAGGGGGAAGAAGACGAGGGCGACGAGGCCGAAGGTGAAGACGAGGAGGAGGAGACCGAGCCACCTGCGGCAAACGTCCGAGCCGAGGGGAGGGTCGAGGGGCCGTCTAACGATGTGCCCGAGGTCGACGCGGCGACGCAGGTGGACCCTTGATCCCCTCGCAAGTTCTTAGTAATTTCTTGTTTTGTTCTTTTAAAAGTGTAATGCCTTTTGCGGACTGGCCACCGCTTTTAATGAATGAAAAATATTTTGACTTCGAAATTTGTCTAAGTATTTGGTTCAGCAATATTGCACTTCAATGCTATCCCTTTCTCATTTCAGATTGCCAAGCAGACTCTAACCACCTCGGCTGATCGGCGCCGAGCCGAGTTGTTTAAGCGATCTCGGGAGGATCGTCTCGAGGGTGAGGTTCACCTGACGAGGAAGATACTACACAACTTAGAGATTAGGCATAGCGAGGCATTGGCCGAGTTGCTCCATCTACGGATATGCGAGGCCGAACTATCTGCGAAGGAGGAGGAGCTGGCGCGAGTTTCGGCCGAGCGAGATGACTTTGCGAAGAAGGTAGAGCAGTTGCAAAGGGTGACGGTCGACAAGAGTATCGAGGTGACCCACTTGCGCCGCATTATCTCCGACAGCGCCGAGTATCCTGGTTCGGTAAAACTTCCTCGGTTTAAAGTGATAGTAAAGGATGACACACTGAAGGATCGGATCGTTGAACTGGAGTAAGAGGTTGCTCGGCTCAAGCCTCAGTCGGTGAGAGCTAACGTCCGGAGCACCTCTTGCACTCGCGAAAAGATCGAGCAAGGGATCACGTTCTACCAAGCGGCGAGCCGGACCCCTATCGTAGGCAAGTCAGCAGCCGACGCCCAAAGCGGTGTAGCGGTGTCTTCAAGTGGTGCCTCGGTTGGAGCTACCGTCAGGGTCAGCGGCGAGGAGGCGTCTCGATTCGTTGGACTGGAGACGAGCTCGAGGGTCAAGAAGTGCCGACCCAAAGTGTCACTGAACCGGAGCATACCTCTTCCTCGGAGGTAGTAAACGGGTCGTGTCTTGTTGTTGTAACCCATTTGCGAGCTTTTGTCGTTGTAACCCATTTTGTAATTTTACCCAAGTTATTAATAGAATTGGAGTTGTTTTGTCCGAACTGTTCTCTGCTGTCTTCTTATCTGTGCTTTCGTCGTGCTAACTAGGGTAGGCTCAGAATGAGCCGCGAGGCAGGTGTTCGCATCGTCGAGCACCTTGGCCTCGAAACTCTCTTTTGCTGCATTTCTGAATCTTGTCCGGTCCCTTCAGGAGCGGCTCGGTTCGGATGCTAAGGCACAGTTGTTTCTCAGCTGTGCACGCGCGGCCTGGTCGTAGCTTGAAGACCGGAGTGAGTTCTGCCGAGCGAAGTGAAGCGATCAGAGCTGTCTGATGGTTGCACGAATCTTGAGGCGGGTCCAGTTCCCAAGAAAATGCTATCTTGTCGTTTTGTGGACACGTGGCTAAATTAGATCCGCTCATCACGCCCTAGCACACTTTCTGAGATGATCTGATGGTGGTTTCGTCTCGGGAGGTTTTTTTGCCATATACGAGGGTCGGTACCTCGTCATCTCGGCTCGACTGTCGCGGGGCAGGTTGGGTTGGCCATCTAACCCCGGCCCGTTTGAGGACAAGCCGGTGAGATAAAGTCGAGCCATAGGAGAGATTCGACCGTTAGACTAGTTTAAGGGTTGTGGGAGCAGTTCCGAATGGCGAGCTACTTCTAGTTTGCTTAGGAGCGAACTTGCGAAGTAGAATCGAGCCAAGTGTTGGACTCCGAACCATTCAACGACTGCGGGAGCAATTTCGAACGGCGATCTTCTCCTGGCTCGTCGGTGGGCGAGCCGAGGATGAAGAGTCGAGCCGAGTGCTGGACTCCGAACCATTGTGAGGTTAGTTTAAGAGTTGCAGGAGCAGTTTCGAATGGCGAGCTACTTCTAGTTCGCTTAGGAGCGAACATGCGAAGTAGAATCGAGCCAAGTGTTGGACTCCGAACCATTCAACGGCTGCGGGAGCAATTTCGAACGGCGATCTTCTCCTGGCTCGTCTGTGGGCGAGCCGAGGATGAAGAGTCGAGCCGAGTGCTGGACTCCGAACCATTGTGAGGTTAGTTTAAGAGTTGCAGGAGCAGTTCCGAATGGCGAGCTACTTCTAGTTCGCTTAGGAGCGAACATGCGAAGTAGAATCGAGCCAAGTGTTGGACTCCGAACCATTCACCGGCTGCGGGAGCAATTTTGAACGGCGATCTTCTCCCGGCTCGTCTGTGGGCGGGCCGAGGATGAAGAGTCGAGCCGAGTGCTGGACTCCGAACCATTGTGAGGTTAGTTTAAGAGTTGCAGGAGCAGTTTCGAATGGCGAGCTACTTCTAGTTCGCTTAGGAGCGAACATGCGAAGTAGAATCGAGCCAAGTGTTGGACTCCGAACCATTCAACGGCTGCGGGAGAAATTTCGAACGGCGATCTCCTCCCGGCTCGTCTGTGAGCGAGCCGAGGATGAAGAGTCGAGCCGAGTGCTTGACTCCGAACCATCGTGAGGTTAATGAATTAAAAGCAGAGAGAGATAACAGTATCGAAAATATGGAAAACTTTATTTATTAATATCCAATGATCGGCTGCTTCTAAAGTTGCTAGCCGTTATTACAATGAAAAAATAAAGGAAAAAAAATCACTACTAGTAACAGGAAGGGAATGGTTCGACATCTCGAGTTACTTAGAGAGGCGTAGGTGCTTTCTCTTGGTATTTCAAAAGATGGTCGGCATTCCAAGTCCTGGGAATCTCTCTGCCTTCGAGATCTTCTAGCTTGTATGCGCCGGGGCGGATCACTTTTGAGATCTTGTATGGTCCCTCCCAATTCGGGGCCAGTTTGCTTTTCTGTCCGAGGAACGAGATGGCCAATTTTCGGAGGACTAGGTCCCCTTCTTTGAGGTCCGTTGGGCGGACTCGTTTGTTGTATGCTAGCTCAATTCTTCTTCGGTAACTTTGTTGCCGTATAGCAGCTCTTTCTCGGATTTCGTCTATCAAGTCTAGGCTTGCTCTGAGCTCTCTGGCATTCTGCTCTTCTTCAAAAGCTATCAAACGAGGAGAGGGTATCCCAACTTCTAGGGGAATGAGGGCCTCGGACCCATAGGTGAGATTAAACGGGCTCTCGCCTGTCGGGGTCTGCTTCGTGGTGCGGTAGTTCCATAGCACGTTGGGCAGCTGATCGACCCACAAGCCCTTGGAGCACTTGTCTAGTCTTTTCTTGATGCCTGAGAGGATCTGTCGGTTGGCATTTTCGGCCTGGCCATTGGACTGGGGATGTGAGATGGAGGAGAAGCGGTGTTGTATGGCGAGGTCCTCACATAAGGCTCGGAAGGCAGCCCCAGCGAACTGCGTTCCATTATCTGTAACTATGACCCGGGGAACTCCGAATCGGCAGATGACATTTTTCCAGAAGAATTGAACGACCCTATGCTCGGTGATTGTAGCCAGGGGCTCGGCCTCTATCCATTTCGAGAAATAGTCGACTGCCACGACTAGAAACTTTAGCTGTCCGGGAGCTGGCGGAAACGGTCCTAGTAAATCCATCCCCCACATTGCGAACGGGATCGGACTTGATAGGGAGGTGAGTGGTGCTTGTGGAAGGCGTCGGATGTCAGAGTACTTTTGGCAGGAGCTGCATTGCCGAACGTGTTGTTCGGTGTCCCGTAGGAGAGTGGGCCAATAATACCCATAGTTCAACACTTTGCGGGTTAGGGCTCTGGAGCCAGAATGAGCTCCGCCAATGCCCTCATGGAGTTCTTGCAGGGCGTAGTCAGCTTGCCGGGGGGAGAGGCACCTTAGGTAGGGCCGACCGTCTACCTGGGTGAAGGAGCATTTATACAGAATGCCTTCGATTAATGCATAACGTTCGGCTCGGGTTCTTATCCTCCGTGCTTCCTTCGGATCCTGGGGGAGGAGTCCGTCTCTTAGAAACTCGACGAGGGGCTTCATCCAATTGTCTTCGAGGAGGACTGGCAGTGTTTCAACGGAGTCGAGCGCATCGTCCTCTATGCTCGGCTGGATAGGGCGTCGGCCTGAGCATTTTCTTCTCTGGGGATTCTATGGATGAGGTCCTCCTCGAACAGTGCCATGAGGCTTTTCACTTTAGCCAAGTACTTAACCATCCTGTCATCACAGGCTTCGTATTCGCCGAGGACCTGATTGACAACCAACTGAGAGTCGCTGAAGATCCGCAGGCGTTGTGCCCCTGCATTTCGGGCCATTCCAAGGCCGGCTATGAGCGCCTCGTATTCGGCTTCGTTGTTCGAGGCTTTGAAGTTTATACGGAGGGAATATTGGAGGATAAAGTCATCTGGGCCTGCCAGGATGACCCCTGCCCCGCTTCCCTCGTTACAAGAGGACCCGTCGACATAGACCGACCAGACGGGTGGTCCCTTCATTGTTTGGCTGGACTCGGGGATTGTAGTTTCAACTATGAATTCGGCCAGTGCCTGCGCCTTGATCGCGGTCCGAGGCTGATAAGTTATATCATGTTGGCTCAGCTCGATTGACCACTTCATGAGGCGACCGGAAGTCTCGGGCTTGTGAAGGACCTGTTTCAGCGGCTGGTCGGTAAGGACGACCACCGAATGGGACTGAAAGTAGGGTCGAAGCTTTCTCGCGGCCATTACCAGGGCATAGGCTATTTTCTCAATCTTCGGGTACCGGAGCTCGGCGTCCCGAAGCACCTTGCTGACGTAGTAAATGGGCTTCTGAGCCCTTTCTTCTTCTCTGACTAGGACCGCACTAAGCGTCTGTTCGGAAGCTGCCAGGTAGAGGTAGAGTGGTTCGCCAGGTATGGTTTGCTGAGAAGAGGTGGATTGACGAGGTAAGCTTTAAGCTGGTCGAAGGAGTCTTGTTGCTGCTGCCCCCACTCAAATCCTTTAGCCCCCCTGAGGGCTTTGAAGAACGGGAGGCACTTCTCCCCGGACTTCGATAGAAAGCACCCTATTGCGGCTAGGCGACCAGTCAACCTCTGAACTTCTTTGACATTTCTAGGAGGGGCCATGTCCAATATGGCCTTGATCTTCTCCGGATTTGCTTCAATTCCTCGTTGGCTAACCATGAAGCCGAGGAACTTCCCTGATGAGACGCCGAACGCACATTTGTTCGGGTTGAGTCTCATATTGTGCTTCCTCAAAACATCAAATGCTTCTTGGAGGTCATCCACATAATCAACGCCTCGGATGCTTTTCACAAGCATGTCATCGACGTATACTTCCATGTTCCGGCCGATCTGGGCCTGGAAAACCTTGTTGACGAGGCGTTGGTATGTCGCCCCTGCATTCTTTAGGCCGAATGGCATGACTCTGTAGCAATAAAGGCCTTGGTTGGTCACAAATGATGTCTTCGGGATATCTGGGGGGAACATTCTTATCTGATTGTAACCCTAGAAAGCGTTCATGAAGCTGAGGAGCTCATGTCCCGAGGTTGCGTCAATCAGAGTGTCGATGCTCGGTAGAGGGAAGGGATCTTTGGGGCAGGCCTTGTTGAGGTCGGTGAAATCAATGCAAATTCTCCAAGTCCCGTTGGACTTCTTCACCATTACTACGTTTGACAACCACTCAGGGTAGTTTACCTCCGGTATAAATCGGGCCTTCAACAGCTTGTCTACCTCCTCTTTTATAGCGAGCTGACGCTCGGGGGCGAACTTGCGCCTCTTCTGCTGAACCGGTTTGGACCCCAGATCAACGCTCAGGCGGTGGAACAAGAGTTCTTCGGAGATACCGGGCATGTCTGCAGCTGACCATGCGAAGAGGTCTTGATTGCTTCGGATGCATTTTACGATATCTGAGTATAGGACGGATGGGAGGGTCTTGCTGACAAAGAACTTGTGGGTCGGCTCCTGCTCAGAGAAGAGTACCTCCTCCAACTCGTCCACCGGCTCAGAAGTTGGCCGAGCAGCATCTTGGGGGATTTCCAGCGTTTCTAAGGAGAGGACGGGTCCGAGGGTAGAGGTCATATAACACTTGCGGGCCTGCTCCTGATTGCCCCTTACTTCTCCTACTCCGGCCCGAGTGGGGAATTTCATTTTGAGATGATAGGCAGAAGGGACGGCTTCAAGGGCGGCTAGACCGGGCCGACCCAAAATGACATTGTAGGCTGCTGGGACATCTACGACCATGAAATCCATCGACTCCGTGCGGGTAGTAGGAGTTTTGCCAGCTGTGACATCGAGGGTAATCACCCCTTCAATAGTCACCGGCACTCCTGTGAACCCATGGAGCGTGTAGCCGGCGGGCTTGAGTCTGTCTCGGGAGAGCTTCAGGCCCTTAAAAGCGTCGAGGAAGAGGATGTTGACGGAGCTGCCGTTATCTACTAAGATCCTCTCTACTTTGAAATTGGCCATGTGGAGACTGATGACGAGTGCGTCACAATGAGGGGTGCAGACACCCTCAAGATCTTCGTCGGAGAACGTGACAGGCACCCCGAGGCCTTTGGGAGGAGGTGTGGCTCGGACTAAATTGACTTCTCTGATGAATGCTTTCCGAGAGGAGTTCGAGGAGCCCCCCATTGGACCCCCATGGATGAGGTGGAGGACTCGCTCTTCCTCAAAGTCTGGCGTCTCTTCTCGTTCCGGGCGCTTGTTAGCCCCCCGAGGCTGGGGAGGAAGTTCGGCTTGGTCCTTTCTTACAAACTTCGTCAGCTGCCCCCTCTGGATAAGGGCTTCGATCTCGTTTCTCAGAGCACGGCAATCGTTAGTGTCATGCCCATGGTCCCGGTGATAGCGGCACCATTTCTCTCTATCTCTTCTCTTGGCGGGGGTGTTCATCTTTGGAGCTGGAGGCAAGACCCCTTCTTTTTCGACTTCCATGAAGATGGCGGAGATGTTCGTGGTGAGGGGAGTGAACTTCTCAAATCTAGGGGGAGGTCGGCGCTGGCTGGCATTATCCTTCTGGAGCTTCTTGGCTCCTTCTTCTTCCGTTCCCTTCCTCTTAAACCCGGAGGTAGACTCCTCCCAGTTGGGTTGTTGTTCGGCCTCTTCGGCCCGGATATACTTTTCTGTGCGAAGGAGGAGGTCGGAAAAGTCCTGTGGTGGCTTCTTGGCGAGGGAGGAGCAGAGGTTGGAATTGAGGACATTGGATTGGAACGCTGCGGTAGCAACTGACTGGTCGAGGGATGCGATGGTTCTGGCTTCAGCTGTGAACCTCTTCACGTAGTCCCTCAATTTTTCCCCCTTCTTCTGATGGAGGTGCAACAATGAGATGCTGGTCTTCTCAGCCCTACGGCTGCTTACGAAATGTGTGACGAAGAGGGTTTCGAACTGCTCGAAGGAGAATATTGAGGAGGGGGCTAGGCGAGAGTACCATTCTCGAGCCGGTCCTTTGAGAGTTTCGGGGAAGGTTTTGCAGAGGAGGGCATCGGAAGCTTGATGGAGGAGCATCAGAGTCTTAAAGCTTTCGATGTGATCAACTGGATCGGTCTCCCCGGTGTATGTCTCAAATTGGGGAGGTTTGAAGCCGAACGGGACAGGTGCTTCCACTATGGTTCGGGAGAAAGGGGGTCGGCTAGGACGTAGGGTCCTCCCCCTGAGCTCCTCTTCTCGGTTTATCTGACCCAGGCGTCTTTCTACTTCATGAAGACGGCGGTTCATGGTGTCATCTCTCCGACGGTAATCTGCCGAGCCACGAAACTCGTCTTCGTATGAGGGAGAGCGAGGGCTGCGACGATGGTAACTTCGGGAGCGACGAGGACTTGGGGTGCGCCGGGAGTTGGTTGGAGCAGGACGAGGAGATGGGGACCGTCGGCGAGGGCTTCGGACTGGAGGAGGAGACGGGACCTTCGGCTCATTAGGATTTTGGCGGAGGTTGAGAGCCTGCAGGACGGTCGCTTGGAACTGCTGGAACTCGGCACGGGTGATTGGTGCCTCATTGTTCCTGGGCTGTTGCCGACCTGCGGGAGAGTACCTTCTTCGGTAATGGTCGGGGGACTCTTTCCTCCCTCTGCGGACGGGGGACCTGTGGTACCGCTCGCCCGGATGGTGTTGGCGGGAGGCTCCCTCTCGGGCCCGCTTTTCTTCCAGATGGCGGCGGAGGTCATCATCTTTCTGGCGATTAGGGGCGGTATTGTGGCGACCAGAGGCTCGGGGGTGATGGGAGGCCATAAAGTCCGTGGAGGCGTTGCGGATGGAGACATGCTCTTGATGAAGGGGTTGTTTCTGAGGGTTAGGACCCTTTGGATCAGGAGGGGGAAGGTTCTGTTGGAGCGGGTCTTCCGCGGTAGGGGGAAGTTGCCCTTGTTGCTGAGCGGGATCAGGAAGGACTTCTTGTTGCTGATCAGGGTTGGGTGCCCGGTTGGACCCCCTCGATCTGACTTTCCTAGGAGGCATGGCCGGAGGAGATCTGTTCACCAGGAAGAGGAGAGGTCTCTATTCGTTAGTTTCCCACAGACGGCGCCAATCTGTTGTCGCTAAATTTGGTGTGGGGGCAAACAGATGAATTTGTGGATTCTTAGGAAAACTGAATAGTAAACCTGTATACCTGTTCCGTCGGTCTTCGATCGTCGATCCCGCCGTAGACCTGCAAAAAGTGCGAGACACCGGGGTTGTTCCCGGCGATGCACCCTCCGACGCTCAAGTCAGTAATCTAGGAAGACTATGAATGAGCGCAAAAACTGGTGAAGGATTGATTACCTCTTAATGGAGATGGGTGGGGGGTATTTATAGGCGTCTTAGGGAACAGATTAGGCATGTAATTCCTATGTGTAGATAAGGAATGTAATCCCTAATCCCCAGTGAGAGGATAGATATGAATCAGGGCCATTGATTAATGTTAATCAGAAACCCTAATTCTATCCTAGCAGACCGGGTTCGTTGCGGGTTGAAACCCGCACCCAGTTGAGGTGGATCCGTTCGCGGGTTATTGGATCTGCGAGAAGGAGACCCAGTATCCGCTTCAGACCCGTTTTGTAGGTAAAATTACCATTTTACCCCTGAACTTCAGGGTTCGTGCCCAATTTGGACGGTCTTGATTAAACCCCTATTTTTAGCCATATCACCGATCATTGCATTATTGTTTACTGTTTATTGATCATTGCATTATCGACTATTGTTTACCGATCCTTGCTCTGTTGATCAATGTTATCATCTATTGTTATTGACCCTGATATCATTCCAATTTCTTGTTCCTGTTACATCATCCTTTTACTGTTTAACTGCTTGCCACTACTTGCGGCCCGTAGCTTGCTCTAACGGGTTCCATTATTCTTTCTTTTGAGTTAATGTTTATACAGGTACAGATGATGGGACACTGAAGGATCTTGATGTACTGTTATTGTATTGTATATTCTCGGGATATTCTGTAAGTTCTGGTATCTCAGATATTGGTTATTCATGCTATTATTGTTCATGTGATTATTATTATTGTATTGTTGAGTTTACCGGTATTGTACAGCTTATGGATGATATGAGTTGGTATACTTATATCATTCGCTGGGCGCCAGTTACGTGCCCGTGCTTCCGTATAACGGGAAGCGGGGCATGACAGAATTAGTTTCGAAACAGACCTATTTTGAGAATTAGTTTAAAAAACAGACTCATTTCGAGAAAAAAATCCACCAACAACTAGGGACGCCGCCAAATGGAAAGTTGTATATTGGTCGCTGAAAATTTTATTTTTGCACTTTACCCCCTACAATTTATCAAAAACTCAAGGAAAGTTTTAGTCTCATGCATTACAAGTTCTTGGAGGATATAGAAAAATTAAAGATAAATCTCCAAGCA
This sequence comes from Hemerocallis citrina, assembly GCA_017893485.1. NCBI lineage: Eukaryota > Viridiplantae > Streptophyta > Magnoliopsida > Asparagales > Asphodelaceae > Hemerocallis > Hemerocallis citrina. The sequence continues at coordinate 289,071,033 of CM030362.1, forward strand.
CTAATAACAAAACCCGAAACGTGGACCCGACATTGGATCGGAACTGACCCGGTGTAATGCGCGTCAAGTCTGGGTCCTAAATTAAGACACATTGGAATTTCGAGTCAGGCCCGCGTCCACTCAAAATGGATCCGACCCGGACCTGGACTTGGACCCGGACAAAAAAAATAATTTTTAACTGGACCCTACCCGGACCAGTAACATACTTATACACCCAATACCCAACACCCAACACTTTAATTTCCATAACCCTCCAATCTCTCTCTTTCTCCAATCCCTGTCGGCGCCTCTCTTTCTCCAATCTCCAAAATCCTCGTCCCCAAACCCCACCTACTATGTCTCGAATTTTTTACCAAACTATCCCACTTTTTTGAAGTATGTACGAAACTGTCCCTGTTCGAAAATTTAATACCAAAATATCCTTATCGCTAACGGGGTTAACGAGTCTAGTAGATTCCCTAGCGTTAACCCCGTTAGCGTGCTGATCGGGATATAACTTTTCCCCTTGAGTGGGGATTTGCAGAAAAACTCATCCAATATAAACTCGTTAACCCTGTTAGCGGTAGTATTTAAACCACTTGCGTTAACGGGGTTAACATTTTTAGTTGGGACAGGGGGGGACTTTTTCAAAGAGCGGTATTGGTAAAAAAATCTTTAAATATAGACTCGTTAACCCCGTTAACGCGTCTCATTATACCAGGCACGCTAACGGGATTAACGAGTGTCGATTAGATTCATCTTTAACTAACACAAGCTATCTGTTTGTGAAGATAGGCATACACGTTAACTCAGTTAAAGGTCCGGGTAAAACAAGGCACGCAAACTGAGTTAACGTGTGTAGCATCTCTAATTTTCAGAACGTTTCAACTTTCTGAAAACTTAAAATCTTCACAGTCGTTAACTCAGTTAACGGCCTTGGTAAGAATAGGCACGTTAACTGAGTTAACGTGTGTGAGTATCTCCAATTTCCAGAAAGTTTCAACTTTCTGGAAACTTAAAATCTTCACAGTCGTTAACTCAGTTAACGGCCTTGGTAATAATAGGCACGTTAACTGAGTTAACGTGTCTATACTTAGTGATTTTTTTACCCATACCCCTCTTTGAGGTAGTGCCCCATACGGTCCCATCTACGAACGCTAACCCCGTTAGCGCGAGTGGTTTAAACTCACACGCTAACGGAGTTAGCGTGTCTATATTGTGTGAGTTTTTTCTCACACCCAAACTAGAAGGAAAAAGTTATATCCCCTGTAGCACGCTAACTGAGTTAGCGCGAAGAAAATTACTAAGCACGCTAACTCAGTTAGTAACAGGGATGTTTTGGTATTAAATTTTCAAACAGTAATAGTTTCGTACATACTTACAAAAAGTGGGATAGTTTGGTAAAAAATTCCTATGTCTCCTCCTTCGCACCTTTTCAATCCCACAGACCCACTCGCACCTCCGCCACCTCTCCCTCGCCGCCGCCGCCGCCACTCCTCCGTTCATCCATGACTCCTTTGTCCATCCTCTCTCTCTCTTTTTTTTTGTAGCAATTGTAATAGCAAAACGTACTGAAATATGATATGAGATAATAATGTGAGATATATCATATGATTTAGAACTGCAAGCTTAGTCTTTTTCTCTGTTATGATTTCAGCAACTTTTTACAACATTATTGTATGAGATTTGATTGTCTCTAAACGAAGGGAAAATAAGATAGAAACATGATAAACGAGACAACGAATTTTCCATAACTACATATTTCAAGCATGCATGTCGTATGCATATGTGAATTGTAATGCATTCAATAAGTTTCAGGATGTCTACCTGCTACTACTACTGCTCTTTCTAAATTCAGAAATCATGCTTGTTAAAGTTCTGAGGATTTCCTTAAAGAGTCAGTAGTTGACATTCAATTTAAGTTCCCCCCTGTTTTTCCCCACAGGTGATCAAATTTTTGTTTCACCAATTGATCTAAATGCATATCATTAGACGGAGACAACACTGACCCTACAGATTCACATAATCAAGGTAAGAAACTGTAACGCCACAAATTTTATATATCGAAAAAATTTTATACACCGAAAAATTCGTGACACACCCATAATCTTTTACTTCAATTGAGTACATAAATATAATATAATACATGAAAGGATATCACACTTATGTGCTAACACCTTAGGCATCCTTTCCTGCATAATTATCATTTGCAGTTGGGGGGATTCGTTAGAGCAATCTGCGGACAACAAGTAGTGAAAAGCAATATGGTAGCAAAAAACAATAATACAATATGGAAGGAAGCAGAAATAGTAGTGTAAATATTGAAATAACATGATCATGTACTGTAGCACATCGATTTTCGAACCGGTAACTCGTGACATATACCCAGAATCTTTACTTCAAATGAGTATACAACACAAAAAAATTACAGGAAATTAAAACTTTTTATTACATTATCATAATGAATGTAATCTTAATTCGATTTATATCACGAATTACACCAATAATTTACCTTGTAAAAAGAACTATATCCTCTACTTGGATGCTCCACTACTCGAATCTCCTGCTCCCATGATCAGTCCTGCAACTAACCAACTGTGAGCACGTCAGTTGAATGCAACTGACGCAATACGGATGAAACCCGTGAATCTCCAAAATCCTCAACACACAACATTAATGCAATAGAAAAAATTGTTAAAGTTAAACAAACAAAGGTAACGGTGTATTCCATAATCTAGAATCTAATGCACAACTCAAATGCACAAGATGATCCTATTCTAATGTACACTTGATTGAAAACATATGCATCTCATACTACATACCCCACAATCAAGCCGAACGTATTTCTGATTATCGGGTTCGGTCCCTCGTAATGCAAACCTACTCTTGTACCCTTACCATGTTTCTGACATTTATCTAGTGATTGGTAGAGTCTGCAGTTTGTGCAGTCCACCCCTGATACTGCATTAGGTCTGGTGGTCTCACCCACTTCGAACGATAGTGACCACTATGTTTGCTCAGATCTGTGGTTTTTCTCCACCACAAGATCTATGGTCTCTCCCCACTCCCAGTCAGGACGGTGGTCATTCGGCTCTACCCCGGCTCTACCGAAATCTGTGGTCCCTCTCCACTCCTGACCCTATCAAAGTTATCATGAATATATGGCGAATCTGCAGGGCCTTCCCCTACTCCGCCAAAGGACTCAGAGTTAATTCTTGCTTCCCGTTCGTACTGATAACCTAAAACATAGACGTACTCTTAGAGGTCCATCCCCTAGATTTCGACTGGACCGTGTCCATTTCTTATCACTGGAACCCATAAATTAACAGTCGAAATAACGTCGCACGATACCAAACGAGACGACATCACACGTGTCCCCTTGACAGGTGAGTACACGCCCAACTAGTGCATGTCCTTATAATCAACAATTACACGACCTAAAAACTTTACAACTAAAATTAGTTAATGTAGTTGCACCATATTATCTTATTATTGACTCATGAAATTGCTATCTTTACCCGATTCTAATGGCTTAATTATCGCCACTTCTAGTTTCCTATTTTGACATTTTAATTATTAGTTAATTAAACCATGCTCCTAGTTTCTAATTTTTAACTACGGTTATTTAGTTTACTTACTAAGTTAACTTAGTTCACTTAACTAGGTTAAATAGTTGATTGAACACTAAGTTATTCCAACCTAATTTTATATGTTAACCAACCAAGTTAAATTGCAACAAGTCTTATCTTGACTTAATTAGGGTTCAACTTAGCATTCCAATCATGCTAGAGTTAACCCAAACATGCACCAACTAGTGTATTCAATGTGCGCTACTCATCACAACAAGTATGCATATATCAGGTGCATAACCTCTTTTCATCCAATGCCGCATTCTATGCTTATTAATATTCTTCCCACACTAGGTTACTTCACACATATAGATGTACTACCTCCCACCCTCATAATGCTAAATACCTTAATTTGCAACTTTATTTTCATAGCTTGTTAATTGACTAGAATTATATATATATATATATATATATATATATATATATATATATATATATATATATATATATATATAGAGAGAGAGAGAGAGAGAGAGAGAGAGAGAGAGAGAGAGAGAGAGAGAGAGTTAGTCTATTATGAGATGGTGAGCGGGGCTCCTTATCTTGAGCGGGAGCTTCCAGCCATCCGATCTGAATTGATTCAGATCGAATGGCTGAGATGGGATCCCGTCTCCATCCTGTTTTGTTGAGGGTAAAATGGTCATTTGGCCCCCTCTCCTAATCTTTGGCATCCTGGCTCCCAACCCAAATCCCGCTCTCTCTATTCGATCGTAAGAAACCCTAGCCCCCTCTCCTTATCTTGCTCCCGCTCTCTTCTCCTTCTTCGATGAAACCCTGATCGTCGGAGACGAAACCCCCATTCTCCTTCTACGATTTCTACTCTCTTGGATTCTCTCACTCTCTTCGACGAGAAACCCTAGCCCCCAAATCCAATGAGTCTCAGTGGTCTCTTTCTCTCTCTCTGAGATCGAAGACCCAAATCGCAATTAGGGTTGCGAGGCTCTCTCTCTCTCTCTTCGACGTCAAACCCATCTTCCGATTAGGGTTTCGATTCCTCATCGATGGTTTCTTATCAACTGTAACCCTCTTCAGCGATGGTAATGTTCCCGTTCTCATATTTTGATTCCATTTCGTATATGGGTTTTCTTTGTTTTGATTAATGCTTTGATGGGTTTGTTGTTTTGGGGTTGAAACTAGATCTGGGTTCGAAATTTTTCGGTGTTTGAGATGTTGGGTTGTTATGGGTATGTTTAGATCTATTGAATATGATGGGTTGCACACAATGCACACACTTGGAAAATTTCTAGATAGGGAAACTAGGTTAAATTCGAAATCCTAAGTTATATACAGATAAGTTGAAATTGTTTTTCAATGATTTAATCTCCAATCCTTTGAAATTAGTTAATAAAAAAAATTCCTTTGGATGAATGCCAAATACTAATGTGATTTTCAATATGCGCGGTTGAAACGGATGCGCGAGAAATCAAGAGGAAAACATAGGAAGTGCAATTGTTGCGGATTGCACGGGCAAGGCCATGACGCGAGAACTTGCCCAAAGAAGCTTGATAACGATATCATGAATTTTTCTATATATGAAAATTCTTAAAGAAGCGTACACTTTCTTATTTTTTTTAAAACTACTGCACAATGACTTACGATTACTTGCCCAAAGAAGAGAGCGGGAGCAAGATAAGGAGAGGGGGCTAGGGTTTCTTACGATCGAATAGAGAGAGCGGGATTTGGGTTGGGAGCCAGGATGCCAAAGATAAGGAGAGGGGGCCAAATGACCATTTTACCCTCAACAAAACAGGATGGAGACGGGATCCCATCTCAGCCATTCGATCTGAATCAATTCAGATCGGATGGCTGGAAGCTCCCGCTCAAGATAAGGAGCCCCGCTCACCATCTCATAATAGACTAACTCTCTCTCTCTCTCTCTCTCTCTATATATATATATATATATATATATACTAGTTGAAAATTAGCCGTGCACCAAGTGCACGTAGCTTGGTGAACAACAAATTGATTAACATACATAAAAACTTAAATAAATGTATTGCTTTTCAATTGACTCTTTCTTCAAACAAAAAATTTGTTTGCAAACTCAGAATTCTCAAAACATGCTCTCATTCCTAATATAAGAGGATGATAATGTCACTCCAAATTCAACTCTATTAATTTGCATCTCTCTCACATGATTGGTTTTGTTATCCCATTGTTGTAACTATCGTTGGCAATGAACAATCTTAAATTCCTATAAATTCAATCAAGCAACCAATATCAAAATTTTTAATTTTAAAACCATGTAGTTATATAATAGTTGGTTGTAGCAAAATAAAATAAATAAACAAATATGCAACATCAACTATGTTTGCTTGGTTTAATGGAATATACCCGTGGATTATGATCAGGCTGGCTGTCCATGTTGCTTGTGTCGGTGGTGTCGGTGTCAACGTCAGTAAATAGCTCATACCACTTTACCCAAATTTTATTTTTGTTGTTATAAAGAGGACTTCATGGAATCAGAAGGTTAGTAGTTAATTATCACCCTCACCATGAAAGTCAACATTGACGAAAGACTGAATACACAAGAGAGACTGAATACACGAAGGGATACTGAATCGAGCTGAGAAAAGCTGAGAAGTGAAGTATATTCTATTCCCAAATATCTTTAACCTAAAGAACAGTCCAAAAAAGTCTTACTGTCTACATAAATTGGAACATCAAATATATATATTGTCTTCTATGTAATTTATGAGAAAAGTAGTAGCATAAAATGATTCAAATGAACTCTAGCAAAACAACAATTAGTAGATTCGAGTTTCTCTCTCTTTAAGAAGAGAGATTCTTCAATCTCTATGGTACTCCGTTGCTTCATATGGTAGTTGTAATCTACACCTGCAAAAGTTGAATTAAAATATACTTCATATCTTTCTTTCCTTATTAATAAAACTTCAATTATATGAAATATTATTTTATGACCTTAGTTTGTTATAACTCAAGTTTGTTATTTTTCTTGCTAGGGCATTGTATCTTTTATACTGTATCTTTTATCCAGCTTGGAAGTCATGTAGAGGCCCTCCGAGTGGTAAGGGGAATTTTTGTAATACCCCAGGTTTCTAAATAATATTTTTAAGATTAATATATGAATTAAAATGATTTTTGGTAATTTAATAAATATTTTTCTGAAAATTTACCCTTTTACACGTGCAAAACATATGCAAGTATTTTTCTTGGGAAGTTCAAAGTCATAAATTATTTTGGGGAAACCTAATATTTATTAGTAGCTATTATTTATGAATTTTCTGGAATTTTCTGATATTTATTTGGCATATTTGCAAATATTACAAAAAGATTGTGCAAAATTACCGCTTTGAGTGAAAACTCCAGATTTTTGGATTTTTGAAATTTTGGGCTGGGAATGATGCCTAGTCAACTCAGAGGTAAAGAGCTTACTTTTTGTTTTAATAAATTTGGTTTATTTTGCAAGTTTTGATAAAGAATGGTCTTTTTGCAAAATTGCCACTTAAAGAGCAAAAAGTACAAATTCATTTTCTGAGTTTTAAAAACAGTGCCGACCAATATTAGGGTAGTTGTTCTTGTTTTTAAATATCAATTAAGTTGATTTTATATAATTTCCAGGTATAAGGATTTATATATGTAAAAATATATTTAAAAGAGATATTTTGCAAATCTATTCAAAAACCCTAGATACCCTATTTCTGGCCTGTTAAAGGTGAGGTGCAGCCGTCTCTTTGCTGCACAACACAAAGAGATTTATTTATTATTATTTCTTGGAGCTTCAAAGTGAGGATCTTGGTTTTTCTTGCGAAAGGAAGAATTTTCTTATTCTCTTTATTATCTTCGGTTGATTCTTCAATAAGGTGAGTGACATATGTTGGATTTCTTTTTGTTCTAAGCATGTTTTATGTGATAATTTGTTGATTAGAAAGTATGTTATGGATTGTATGTTGATATAATGAAAATTGATAGGTAGATGAACTAAAAAAATTGAATCTTTTCATGAAACATATGCTTAGATGAATTGAGATTGTTAAAGAACCCAATAGATTTCATGAGTAGGTTGTTCTCTTTCATATACTTGCTGTTTTGATTTTATTATAATGAGCTACATGATGATATTGTACAAAAGTGAACAAAAACTTCACCTCACTGTTGAACGTATGCAATACACTATGTTTTGATAAACTTGATGAATAAACTTGATTAATACTTGTTGTGATTTGTATATATCCATGAATAAAGTGATGTGAGAGTTTTGTGTAAGTTTTTAATGAATTACAATGATGAGTTATTGGATCAAAAGATTGAGTTTTGATTAAAAGAAGGGTTTGGTTAATTTCGGGTCTGATGCATTATGACCGAAATTAGGATTTTGTGATTTTATGAAGTTTTCAATTGGATTTGAGTTTTTTTCAATACTGAGATTGATTAGAACTATATATTGCGTATTTAAAATGGTTTCTTGATGTCTAGATATACCCACATACACTTATATACCTATACTCTATTACACTGTTTTGAAGAAATTGGGTTTTTGTGTGTTTTGTGGAGTTTTGATTTAAATCTTGATTATTTTAGTACTGAGATAGTTTTGAACAATATATCACCTATATACGATGTTATTTTGATACATAACTGATGCTCAAACACCTTATGCTCATATACACACATATTCATATCCTATTTTGAAGAAAATTGTCAAAATTGCTATTTTATTAATTTGAAGTAGTTTTGATTTATTTTATAAACTCTTATATGTTATAAAAGTCGTATTAACTCATCTCAGAAAATTATTTTTTCAAATTTGTGATTTTACAAAGTGGAATCGAAGTATCAGTCGAAACATGCACAAGATTTTAACTTGGCTGTATAGCAGCCAGCGGTCGACCGCATGGTCGACCAACATGTTGTTATTTTGAGAATTTCCAAAGGGGCAGTCGACCGCCGTTATTTTCCACTGTTTTGGCAGTTGACCGCACCTGCTGTTGTTGAGTTGTTTTATTGAGTTTTTCTTCGTATCTTTTGAACGATTATTTCTTCGAGCTTATGGATTATTGATCTACTGTTTTAGATGATGATGTTTTGCTACAGATTATAGTATCTTACAGAGAGTTATATTTTGTTTATAATAAAAACTAAATTACTTTCCTATGACCTTATTGTAGCGCTCCGAATTTCCAATATGATATCTCAGAAATACGTGGCACAATTCCTAATATCAACTTCAATTGCAATAGTAAACATAGCCAAAAACACAGATAATTTTTATTTCAACTTTTATTACATCACTTGTTTACAAAACACAGCGGAATACAAAACACCTTGAATTACAATCTTTCTTTTACAACACTTCTTTTACAATTTACATAAGCTATATTATCATTCAAGCACAAGCATCCAAATCCCAAGCTATAAGCACCTACCTATAAAACATGAGGCTAGAGATAGCCCTAACCCCCAAAACTACAGGGGTCAGCCATAACGGTGTGAGTGACATAAAAAAACAACATAAATAAAATATAAAGCATAGAGTCATAAACAACATGTATTAACAACAAGAATAAATGAAATAAGAAATAACAATAAGTAAAGCATGAAAACATCAAGGAATATAAGATAGTAAATAGTAGAGCATGAAAACAACAAGTGAAACTAGACTAAGTGTAAGTGTAGGAAAAACAGAAAACAACATGCATAAAACCAAGGCAAGAAAACATCAATGCTATATGCTGACTCTCTAATATATACTTTTCGGATTCTATGCATCCCACAATATATAAGTCCGGTGCAAGCCCTTATCGTTCTCCACTTTATAGGGTTAAATCCCTCGTTATGCAACTAATCCTACTACGGTGATGGAAAAAAGATCTAGTACACTCCGCGAATAGGCATCACAACCCTCAGCGTGCGAGCATCATGTAAGAATAGCTCAATCGGAGAATCACCTCCCAACCGTGTACCCTACGAATAGGCTTGCGAGGCCCTTGACATGCTGATACACCGAGTACATCCCGTGAATAGGCCTGCCGACCCTCGACACGCGAATGCACCCTGCATGCTTCGTGAATAGGCCTGCAGACCCTCGACAAGCGAATATACAAATGTCCTCTCGAGACAGAACAACAAACATTCCTGGAACGCATCCATTGAACAAAACCAAGAGCATATACTTACGTTTTCCAAATTCCATCACATCTCCACTAGTGCTTGTCCTTAAGTTGGTTATTATTAAAAACACAAAAATCCTCATATCTAGAGTTAGTGTATCCTGTCAGACTTAAATCCACAAAATAACCCCAATGACCTCAACTGGTCAAAATCCACAAAAACTCATCTGCCGGTTCACAGGACTCCCACTCAACTCCTAGAGACTCACAACTCAACCATCAACACAAAATAAAACTTTCATTTTAGTCACTTCCTTTTATTTCATTATTAACCTACTCACAGTGAGAGTTTGATTCATATTGTTTGTATATAAGTATCTATATATATATAGGAGGATATCCTCTTTATTTGAAAAGCAGTGGGCACAAAGTGTATATAAATCCCTTTCTTGTATGCAGCCCTTGATAAAAATGCATATAAAAAAGATACAGATAAACCCTTTACTGTGATGAAGCATATATATAGTATATAGAAAGATGGTATTTAATTGAATGAGCATATGCAGGTATCATAGAAAAAAAACCCCTATACCCCTATACTGATTGAAGTTTATGTGAATGTATAATATATATATATATAAAGAAATCCTCTTACTAATATGGAGCATCTGTGTGTGTGTGTGTGTGTGTGTGTGTGTGTGTATATATACACTATATGTAGAAAATCCTCTTTACTGAGTTGGAATCCTCTATATGTAGAAAATACTATAGGAAACCCCTTTTACTGATTATGAAGTGCATATACATATATATACACTGATGCAAAGAAAGAAATCCCTTTACACTGATACATAGAAAGAAATCCTTTTTACTGATATAAAGTATAAGTATGTATATCTGATATATAGAAAGAAACTCTTACTGAAGTGAAGTATATATGCAGATATAGAAGATGAACTTTTGAAAAGAAGCATAAGTGCAGGTTGTAGGAGGTATAGAAAATTTCTTTCACCGATAGGAGGTGTGTGTATATATATATATGATGTATCCAAAAATTCCTTTCTGATGCATTATGAAAGTAATAATACACTTTAATAACCATCAAGAAGATCAGTCCTATGCTTTTAATTAACTAGTAAATGGTTTAAAAATTGGTCTGAGTGTCAAGACCCGTAGCTGCAGGTTACTGCTGCTATTGTTGCATTGTTGTGCAGGTGCGCACTTGAAGGAACTCCATCTCACACACACAACCTGCATCTGCTTAAGTAGCAGTTATGTATTGGGTCTGGGTAGTCTCTGTGTATACATTGAGGGCTTTTGTACATCTTGCACACTGCATATCAGTAAAAGGGGAGACTTTATATATATATATATATATATATATATATATATATATATATATATATATATATATACTCATACAGGTATGAATAGTAGTTTGTGAAGTCAACACACACCTATGATGAATTCCTAAACCATGGTGTTTGAAAAAATGTATATATATACTCATACAGGTATGAATAGTAGTTTGTGAAGTCAACACACACCTATGATGAATTCCTAAACCATGGTGTTTGAAAAAATGTTTGAAGGCAAGGGAACATGCTTCTACATGTTTAAAATTCTTCATGAAGGAATCAGTGTGCACATATATATATATATATATATATATATATATATATATATATATATATATATATATATATATACATACTAGGTTTGCCCGTTGACACGTGCCTACGGCACGTCTTCGACTATATACATACTAGGTTTGCCCGTTGACACGTGTCTACGGCACGTCTTCGAAACGGTGCACCTTGTTTGATCATATCAAATAGTTTTGGAGGTCCAACAAATTAATTGAAGTAGCAAACATATTATATGAGAAACTTTTGGGGGTCCAGCAAAAAACATATTATATGATTTTTTTGAATTATTTTAAAAGTTTTTCAATTTTTAATTTTTTAATATTTTAAAATTTTTAAAAAAATTATTTTCTTAATTTTTTTAATAGAAGGAGGGAGAGAGAGAGAAAAAAAAATAATAATAATAAATATAAGAGTTGTTTTGGGTGGGAGATTTGAATTTGAGTTTTGGGGAAAACTTTTGGGGGGGAAATATGTTTTGTAAGGTTAGATCTGGGTCTTTGATTTTTGGGGGGATTGAAGGAGAGCCACTTGATAGCTTTCTTTGTGTTGATAGCTTTCTTTGTGTTGTATTATATATATATATATATATATATATATATATATAGAAAATAATCTCTTTTTACTGAGTATGAGGTATAAGCAAGATGTAATCTCTTTTTACTGAGTATGATGTATAAGCAGGATGTTCATATGATCTCTCCACTGAAAATGAAAGTGCACATGTGTAAAAAGTCTCGTTACTGAATAGGAGTGTATGGACCATATGCAGTTGATAGGAAATGAACTTTTGTTGAATTGAAACATATGCAGGTTAGAAGAAATGGAAAATTTGCTTTTACTGATAGGCAGTATATGCATGATGTAGAAGTAGCAATCTGCAGCTTATAGAAATTGATACTCAACCCAAACTTCAAGCAACTTATTACTTAATCAAAATATAAACTAGTTTCTTGATGGTTGATAAGTGAATTAGGCCTTTCAAAGCATCAGTAAACTTACTCTAATATGACTATATATATATATATATATATATATATATATATATATATATATATATATATATATATATATATATATATATATATATATATATAGGTATTAGCATCAGTTTAAACACCAAAACTTCATCAGATAAGAGTAGTAAAATGTTTTAGGTCATCTCAGTACCAAAATAATTAGAGTCCAATCAAAACCCATCAAAATTTTACAATATCTTCAAAATCAGTGAATGTGGAAAGTGAAAGTGTACATGGGTGTATTGGTGCATCAGTAAAACATTTAGAATCCATAGTATAATTATAGTATGAAGTTTAAAACAATCTCATCAACAAAAACAAATAAAAAACCAATTGAAAGCTTTTCAAAACACCAAAACCCAACTTTGGTTGATTACACACAGATTCAAAGCAAGCCACTCTTTCCAATACTTGAAACTTCATCTCTTTGATCCAACAAAACCTTCTACATCTTGTTATACACATACACTAATGATTACAACAAATTACCCATGGATATAAGCAATTACAACAACCAATCATCAAGTTTTTCTTCATCAGGAATATCAACCATGTGTACATATGTACCAACAGTAAGGTCCCCTCTTTTTATTAGATTTGTGTATTACACATCACACACTTTCATAATAAGTTCAAATCAGCAATAATATGATACAAAACAACAACCCACGATTTCTATTAGGTTCTCAACAATCCCAAGTCATCTAATTAGGGTTTTGGTCATCAATAGTATAGTTTCATAAAAAGATCACTTTTTAATTCATCTACTCATCGAAAGTTATTATATCTTCAAAACATTATCTAACATGCTCTCTAATAGATGAAACATCACATACGACATGCTTAGAACAATAAGAAAACAAGTATATGTCACTCACCTTATTGAAGAATCAACCGAAGAAAAAAAAGAAATAAGAAAAATCCCTCATTCGCAAGAAAACCAAGATCCTCGCTTTCCAATAAAATAATAATAAGAAAATCCTTTGTGTTGTGCAGCAAAGAGACGGCTGCACTTCACCCTTAAATAGGCCGGGACATAAGTTTTAGGGTTTTGTAAATAGATTTGCAAAGTACATCTTTTAAATATAACTTTACATATATATATCCTTATACATGGAAATTAAATAAAACCATCTTAATTGGGATTTGAAAAACAAGAATAACTACCCTATAATCAGCTGGCACTGTTTTGAAGACCCAGAAAAATGAAATTGCATTTTTACCCCCTCTAAGTGGCAATTTTGTAAAAAGACTCCTTTATCAAAACTTGTAAAATAAATAAAATTTATTAAAACAAAAAGTAAACTCTTTACCTCTGAGTTGAATAGGCATCATACCCAGTCCAAAAATTCAAAAATCTGGAGTTTTTACTCCAAGTGGTAACTTTGCACAAAAGTTCCTCTTTTTGTAATATTTGCAAATATGTCCAATAAATATTAGAAAAATCCAGAAAATTTGCAAATAATATCTAATAATATATAATGAGGTTTTCCAAAATAATTTTTGATTTTGAACTTTCCAAGAAAACATTTGCATGTGTTTTGCACGTGTAAAAAGATAAATTTTCAGAAAATATTTATTAAATCACAAAAAACCATTTTAATTAATTTATTAATCTTAAAAATATTATTTTAAAATCTGGGGTATTACACTTATAAAGAGAGATAATTTTGGTTTTCAAAGGAATTGATGTTTTGTGATATTCTACGACTTCAAAATATGGTTTTCTGTTATTTAATAGATTTAATAGTTTATTTGAATTCTGGAATCTTATGAGTACATTATATAGATTCGGATTTTTTTTTTATTTAAGGAGTTTTCTTCATATAATCGTTTTGATGATGAATTTGTGAGTTTTATTGAAAGTTTTGGGTTGATGGTTGATTTACGAATCTCTAAAGGGTAAGTGGGACCCTAATTACCAGCGGTTGAGATTTTGTGATCAGTTGATCAGTTGAGATTTTGTGATTAGTTGAGGCCTTGTTGTTGATCAGTTGATCAGTTGATCAGTTGAGATTTTGTGATTTGATTAGTTGAGGCTCTGTTGTTGAGCAGTTGAGTTAAGTCCGGTGGGGTACACCAAACTCAAGGAGATTCGTAATCAACTAATTAACTTAAAAGATAACGACAAGCACTAGATGGTGATATGATGAAATGAGAACATGGGTTATGAATCTCAATGTGGCCTGTAGTGTGAGTGAAATAGTCTCCAGAATTATCGGGGTCGAAGCGACGCTCATGGGGTATTCATGTGATGAGGTGCCATAGCTTGCGGTGTGGGTTATTCTTGAAGATTCTCAGGTGTGAGTGAAATAGTATCCGGAATTATCTGTGGATAGAGATTGACCTCTTGAATTATCGAGGCTTGGGCTAATACTCATAGTTTATCTAGATCTCATAGTAGTCATCGTAGTAGGATTAGTTACATAACGGGGGATTAAACTCTACCAAGTGGAGAACGTTAAGGGCTTGCACCGAACCTATGTAGAGTGTGATGCATAGAATCCGACAAGGTATGCATTAGAGAGTCAGCATGTAGCATTGGTGTTTTCTTGACTTGGCTTATGCATGTTTTTTTTTCCTGTTTTTTTGCACTTGACACTTAGTCTAGTTTCACTTGATGTTTTCATGTTTTATTTATTTTTATTTCGTATTTCATTTATTCTTGTTGTTGGCACATGTTGTTTATGACTCTATTCCTGATGTTTAATTCATGTTGTATTTCTTTCATGTCACTCACACCGTTATGGCTGACCCTTGTAGTTTTGGGGGTTAGGGTTATCTATAGCCTCATGTTTTATAGGTAGGTACCTTTAGTATTGGGACTTGGATGCATGAGATAGACTGATGTTGTGGCCAATGTAAATTGTAAAAGAATGTGTTGAAAAGAAAGAATTTGTAATTCAAGGTGTTTAATTTTCCTCTGTGCTTTGTAATGAATTGATGTAATGAAAGTTTTAAAAAAACTTATTTGTGTTTTGGCTATGTTTACTACTACAATTGAGGTTGATGCTAGAAATTGTACCACGTATTTCTGAGATATTATATTGGAAATTCGGGGCGCTACAATTTTCACCCAAAAAATAAGCGTCCTACACTGTAATTTCTTCAACATTTCGGTCATATCACGTCTCCAAAGAAACAAATCATAGTGAGACACAGCAGTAGAACCATTTTAAGAGTAGTCACAACAGAACAAATAGTTGAGTCCATACCCATTGATTGATTGAAGAAATCGCCAGATGTTTGTACTTTGTCTCTCATCCAACAACTTGAGGGTAAACTGATTGACGTTTAGTACCAACTATAAATTAAAGGAAAATTTTGAAGAGTTGTATGTTCACACTAACTTACACTTCTATATGAGTGTACTATATCTGATTCAAGGACCTGTGGACCACCACGAACTTCTTAATAAGCATGCAAGTAATGCATTCAATTAATAAGTAAGCTAAACCAAGTAAACAAACCCAACAACATTTTTTCTACTAACATTTTGGGCATGCTTTGGATACACTGCTTGGATATACAGTTAAGTTGGAATAACTAAAGTCAATCAATTTTTCAGTAGTGGTAGTGATATATAAATTGTAGTTTTGCATACCGTTCCCTCCACTCAAGTTATTGCTAAATGATTTGTATATGTGTTTCTCTAGGTATCTTAATTTTGGTATCTCAGATTTTGGGTCGAGATGAAATGGAACTTCTCCTAAATAGACCAAACTTAAGATGGAGATACCTCGAAGTAACTCCACCTCTAGTTATCTAACTTTAGCTTTGTATCCAAACACAGTTTTTTATGCCTCAATCCATTGATAGTACGCTATATGTCACAATTAGTTCTGTTGACTGGTTACCTTACTGAAGTATCTCTAGAGCAAGCATTCCTTTATGAAACTGCACATTCCATATTAATATAGCATATTCAATATAACTCAAGGAACAAGCTTCACTTGCCAGTAAAGTTTTCAAAGTGCACAAAATACAAAGGTAATTAGGTAAAGCAATCCCCACATTACCTTATTATACATTCATTCTGTCCATGAGGGTGCTTTGCACATAGGGGAGATCAGTATCAAACCAAGAACTTGATCTCTATATTTTGTCTGAATCAACAATTAAATGAATATCAGGAATGATATTATACATGCATAGAGTGTAATATACTTCGTTCAAAGAGACGTACTGCAAAAAGCGTAAGAATGTAAGCTCTAGTTGTAACACCCATGCACATCACTGAACCTAATCTACAAAAAAAGGCATTGACGAAATATTAAAACTCAAATGCATTATAAGAAAACTGATAAAGTTTAAAATTACAAAGTCGAACAATAAGTATCGAGCATTACCTAAAGAAATCAAGAACTTCTGCAAACTGATCGGCCAAATTATCAACTGAAGGGACTGACACATTTGAAGAAATTGGACCAGCTCCTAACTGTCACAATACTCTTGTGAGTAAGTTGCCCAAAAAGATCAGAAACAAGAAACTACACTGATATACAAAACTAACAACACCATTACCGACCTCGTGACTAGGACTTATATGATATATGCAAGAATTGTGAAGGAGCAATGAAGTAGCTTCAGGGCAAAAGAATAGTCCTTGGAAGCACGACATATCTGCTCAAATTCACATACATAAATGTCAACATTCCATTTAACTTCCTCATCTTCCCATGTTTAAAAAATTATGGCATATTATGTAATTTCCAATACTTACAATTCAACACTACATCCCGGCAGGTAACCAGTGCGACTTTTCTTATAATACCCCATAATTTCTAAAAAGAGATATATATATATATAATCAATATAATAAAACACAAAGAAAGCTATCAAGTGGCTCTCCTTCAATCTCTCCAAAATCAAAGGCCCAGATCTAACCTCACAAAACACATTTTTCCCCCAAAAGTTTTTCCCCAAAACTCAAATTCAAATTTTCCCCCCAAAAACAACTCGTTTATTTATTTAATTATCTCTCTCTATATATATATATTTATATATAGGGGAAAAAGGGTATGAGCAACTTGCTCATTTAATAAATGAGCAATTGATGAGGTGGTATGCATGTGATACATTGAGTATCTAACAACTTTTAGGATTTTCCAATCACATGCATGCCACATCATCAATTGCTCATTTACTAAATGAGCAAGTTGTTATTATCCCTTTTACCCATATATATATATATATATATATATATATATATATATATATATATATATATATATATATATATATATATATATATATATATAATAAAACACAAAGAAAGCTATCGAGTATATATATATATATATATTAAAACACAAAGAAAGCTATCGAGTGGCTCTCCTTCAATCCCCCAAAAATCAAAGGTCCAGATTTAACCTCACAAAACACATTTTTCCCTCAAAACTCAAATTCAACCCCCCCCCCCAAACAACTCATTTATTTATTTAATTATCTCTCTCTCTCTCTCTCTCTCTCTCTCTCTCTCTCTCTCTCTCTCTCTTTATATATATATATATATATATATATATATATATATATATATATATATATATATATAGATAGATAGATAATTTAACCTCACAAAACACATTTCCCCCTTAAAACTCAAATTCCAACCCCCCCCCCCCCAAACAACTCATTTATTTATTTCTCTCTCTCTCTCTCTCTCTCTCTCTCTCTCTCTCTCTCTCTCTCTATATATATATATATATAATAAAACACAAAGAAAGCTATCAAGTGGCTCTCCTTCAATAGGGTTGAAATCAATGGTCCAGATCTAACCTCACAAAATATATTTTCCCGCCCAAAAGTTCCCCCCCAAAACTGAAATTCAAACCCCCAAAACAACTCATTTATTTATTTATTTATCTCACTCTTTCTCATTCTCTCTCTATTTACTTAGAAATTTATATTTTCAGATTTCAGGTTTGTAAATTTT
Source organism: Hemerocallis citrina (assembly GCA_017893485.1). Taxonomy (NCBI): domain Eukaryota; kingdom Viridiplantae; phylum Streptophyta; class Magnoliopsida; order Asparagales; family Asphodelaceae; genus Hemerocallis; species Hemerocallis citrina. The sequence goes on from CM030362.1 coordinate 289,089,312, forward strand.
CAGATTTTGTAAGCATTTTTTATTACTCATGTTACATTCAAAAATAACAAATATCTCATCAACTTTTAAATTTCATCATTTTCCACACTCAAAGTTCTAAGAAGTTGGATTTTACACCCCCATTTAAACTATTTTTCAACATATACTAATGGAAACATGGACTTTTATTTACAACTAATTATTGTTTTATTATTCAAACTTAAGCTACATAATTGTTATTTTACTATTTACAAGACTTTCATATGTTGTATCGTTCCAAAGACGTGCCGTAGACACGTGCCCACAAGCAAGTCTAGTATATAATAAATTACAAAGAAAGCTATCAAGTGGCTCACCTTCAATCCCTCCCAAAATTAAAGGCCCAGATCAAATCTCACAGAACACATTTTCCCCCAAAATTTCAAACCCCAAAATCAAAATTTTCCCCCCAAAACTAAAAAACTCATTACTTTATTATTATCTCTCTCTTCTCTCTTCACTTTTTCATATTTCTCTCTTTCTCTCTCTCCCTATCTATCTCTCCCATTCTTTCTTTATTTACTTAATAATTTAAATTTTAAGATTTCAGGTTTGTAAATTTTCAGAATTTTTATGTTTTTTTTAATTGCACATGTTATATTGAAAATATCAATTATCTCTTCAACAGTTAAATTTCATCATTTTCCACACTTAAAGTTCTAAAAAGTTAGATTTTGCACCCTCATTTATTATTATTTTTCAACATATACTAATGGAAACATGAACTTTTATTTACAACTAATTATTATCATACTATTCAAGCTTGAGCTACATAATTGTTGATTTACTGTTTACAGGGCTTTTTATGTTTTATATTGTTCCAAAGACGTGCCGTAGGCACGTGTCCACGGGCAAATCTAGTATATATAATAAAACACAAAGAAAGCTATTAAGTGGCTCTCCTTCAATCCCCCAAAAATCAAAGGCCTAGATCTAATCTCACAAAACATATTTTCCCCCCAAAACTCAAATTCAAATTCCCCACCCAAATCAACTCCTATATTTATTTAACTTTTTTTTTCTCTCTCTCTCTCTCTCTCCCTCCCTCTTCTATTCAAAAAATTAAGAAAATAAAAATTTTAAATTTTTTTTTAAAATTAAAAAATTAAAAAACTAAAAAAATTAAAAATTTAAAAATTTAAAAATTTAAAAAATTTTAAAATAATTCAAAAAATTCATGTAATATGTTTTTTGCTCTATGTTTGCTACTTCAATTAATTTGCTGGACCTCGAAAACTATTTTATATGATCAAATAAGGTGCACCGTTCCGAAGACGTGCCGTAGGCACGTGTCAACGGGCAAACCTAGTATATATATATAAAGAGATGGGTGGCATGATTCGTAATTAAAGTGAAGTGGAATATTATGGGGGCCCACACGTTGAGTAAACACAGCAACGTGCTGTGTGTGTTTTGAGGTGACGTCGTGATGATGTCACCTGTGGGGGCCCGCCCACTTGCTGTTGAGATGGAAAGAAAGAGCGTTGTCTTGGATGATGACGTGGCATTTAGGGGGCCCACGGAGTCTCATAGTGAGCACGGGATTAAGGGTGAAAGATGTGGTTAAGTAATCCCATATCGGGAGTATACAATAATTAATTATGAATAAATATAATTGCCTATGATCAAGCGTCACCTAATTGGTTAACCACCTTTTGAGAGGCAGTCTGTGGTGGGCAGTTGTACTATAAGTATTAATTTATCTTCTAAAAATAATAAAATTGTCTGAGTATTGGGGCGGGGTGTTACATTTCTTGATCTCCATACACTGTGACTGATATCGAGCCACAACTTGTTTGCACAAAATGTTCCTAAGCACACCAACAAGAACCACTTATCAACAGCAAAAATACTTTTTCTAAAAGTCAGGTGCATTCACATGGATATATGGCATTTGCAACATTCATCGAAACAGGAACGAAGAACCCAACAGAACAAAAAACTAACCCATATCACAATTTATCAAAAGGGTGTTAGATACTGACATTCACAAACCAATTACCAGCAAAAAAAAACATTTAACCAACTCCTAGAAATTAAATATACTTACCCTATAAGTGGCACTACTACAAACTAACCAACAAAAAAAATACATTTTTACAAAATTTCTATTCCAATTCCTAATTTCAACTCATCCAGGTACCAACTTTTTACACTAAGCAATCCAATAACCCTAAAAACCAACCTAATTCAAGGTAAAGCTTCCAAATTTATGCTCAAATTCCAACAAATTTATCAAAAATTGGGGAGTTTGGAAAACCCTCACCTTTCCACCAAATGAGATCTATTCGAGGAATAGAAAAAGCATGCCAGTTTCTATAGATATTGATTAAGACAATAGACAAATCTGCAATTTGTAAAGAAGAAGACATTAAAACATAGTCTTTAGGGTTTATTATAGGGATATTCACTCAAAGAAGAAAATATTTCAAAAAAAAAGTAAGACTGTAAACCGGCAACAAAATCCTGACCCTCTCTAGCGACACCATGGCCGTCTTTGCGAACGCATAAAGTTCCTCTGCATCCGAATTGGAATTTCAGAAGAGAAGATACATCAATAGCAAGAAATTAAAGGTTTGGCTGGTTGGATACAAATTTAGAGAGATATTAGGAGAAGATGGAGATCAATTTATCCATGGATCGGGTAGGAGATTTCCATGAGAAGTTAGAGTTAGGGTTTAGGAGGAAGAAGAAGAAGAAGAAAAAGAGACTGTTGAAGGGGAGTCTGCTTCTTCTTCTATTTCATAAATAAATAAATAGTTATTAATCAATGGAAAAGTAATCTAATGGCTAAGATCTAATCATTATGTAGATCAAATTAACGACCTAGATTCGATCTGTAGATCTAAATAAAACAAGTTGGATGGCTCACATGTCATATAGACAGATTTATTCTTTCTTTTATAACAGACTAGTTGGAATGTACCGTGCACCAAGTGCACGTGACTTGGTGCACATAAATGGTGAAAAATGTATCTAAACATACTTTTATTTAGCACACTTAAACATACTTTTATTTAGCACACTCATATTCTTCAAAGTACAAATTCGGCAAAGTCAATCATTTTAAAAAGTAAACCATGAATTTTAAAATTACTCCAACGACAATAAGCTCATCGAAATCAGATTTGAAGCAAGTATAATCAATGTATTTTTCATAAGATATATCATCATTTTCGACTTTAACTTTTTTAAACTTAAAACTGATATTAAAAAAGGGTATTAAAAAAAAACATATTAGTAAATCCTAAACTGATATCATCGTATTTTTCAGAAGATCAATAATCACTTTCGACTTTAACTTTCTTGAGATTAAAATTGCTTGTAAATTCTTGTTCATCCTTTTTAATTTTGCATCCTGTCAATATTCTTGTAGTTGTTCTTCCATATTGGAATCTTGTACTTTGATAAAAAAAATGTATACTCATCTCCAATGCATTTCTTGGTCCGTTTATCAAATTCTTCAACATTTTTTTCCTGCATATATAAAATTATGAAATTAGCTCTTACTTAATTGTAACACTATGAGAATAACATATTATACCTTATTCTTAATATCTTCCAGGTCTTTTGCGGATCTCATCAAATAAAGTCAATTCTGGCTCCGCACTTATATCTTTTATTGTGATTTTGAATACATATCTGGAACAAGTTATTTTTAGTTTTTTTTTTATTGTATTTTTTTTAATAATTTGATTGAAGAATGGAAAGATGGGTAACTAACAATATGGTGTTTTGTATACCTTGGCTCATATTCAATATTATTCTTTTTACATTTTTGACAATAAGCTTCATCATTTTCAACATTGAGTTTTGTTGAACAGATTTTGCATGCAATGTACCATGGATCTCTAACTTCTTTGACACTTTTGATCAAAACTTTGCAATAGTAGTATTTTGCCTTGAAATATGGAAAAAAATTAAAGTCATCAAAATATTTATAGACATATATAGAATTGAACAGAATATTTAAAAATAATTTCATTATTCATAGTACCTCCGAAAAATTTTCATCGGCACAATAGAGAATGTCAGATAGTTTCACTTCTGCCACATCCATTAAATGATACTCCAAAAAGGCAACAATTAAAGAATTAAATATACAAAATAAATTATACCATTCGCGAATTTTATATGCTTCTGGTTCATTCAGATTTATCTCTATTGTAGTATTATTTGTTGATGTGAGAGATAATCATGTTTAAAAAAGTCAATAATAAATAAATAAAATATATAATAAATAACATTATTAATTGTTATTGTATATAATTACCTCCAAAGTTTGAGGTTTTTATAGAGGTAATTGCAATAATTGGCATGTTGGGTGATAATTCTTTCAGAGCTTTTCCTTCCTTGATTGCTAGTTCTCCCATAATGTAAGTAAGATTGGTTTTGACCTTAAATTAGGACAAAACGTATGAATTACAAAACCATTATGCAAATTATTATATAACTTAATTAATTGATATTACCTGAATCCTATAACTATAAGATTTCGCTTCTCTACTTCATTAGCATATTTTGAGTTTACCTTATCTATATCTCCTGCATTAATTACTGCTAAACAAAGATCTGTAGTTCAATGCAATTAGTAACTGATATCCTTTATTAGTAATAGACAATTATATATATATATATATATATATATATATATATATATATATATATATATATATATATATATATATATATATATATATATATAGTAACATAATTTTTTACTTTTAAAGACAGTAGAAAATGTACTTTGCAATTCATCTACAGTTGCAAATTTGTACCTATCCTTATCAATGATAAGATCTTTTTCAACTTCATCTACAATACTTCCCAACTTCAAAATGATGTCAAATTTATCGTGCATTGGGTTATATCTTTTGTTGACATTTTTTAGTATTCAATTAGAAATTAAATAAGTTTTATGCTCCTCAAGCGTATGTTGGATTGCTTCCACACCACTTCCTTAAATATTATCGCCAGTATTCTAGTTCCCTACAAAAGATAAAAATTTAGTATTAATAATTATTTATGTATGTATATGTATATATTTTAACAATATTTAAAGTATCTTACCTCATCATCCATAAGTGCAACTTTTGAGATTTTTCCTGTGCCTTTACTATTTTTGTATTCTTTCACACCATAATGTTTCGTAACCAATACTTTAATAATCCATAATTGTTGATTTTCTTGCAAGGAATTAATAAAGGAGTATTCATTGTGGAATTTGTCTATTGATGAAGATAATCTGCAAAAAATATAATTATTGATAAGTTAATTTTAATTCATTAAAAGCGACCAGGTAGGCATCCTCTTGACGAAAAAATCTACAGGAGGGTATGATAACAGCAATAAGTATAATCAAGGCATATAAAAGGTCGAGCAAAACAAAAAGCAATCTCACTTTTAATTGGTTCATATAAGTTCCAACAAGCCATCTAGAATTTCTATTAAAACTTTAATAGCTATGAGCTGGGATCTGGGGTCTGTATTATGATAATATCTATGAAGCAACCTAGTTTTCAAGTGTATGAACAAGATTTGGTTGGCCATATGCTTTATGTACAGTTTTAGCCTTTAGCATGTATATCATACCGCCTACAATTTAGTATCAGGACTTGATTAAAGTGATGGATAACTATACTTTATAAGGAAAAAACAGTCATTTAGTGTCAATCAGCCATGAGCTACTCATCAGATCTGCTCCTATAATTATAACTATATATTAAAACTTATATACACAACCACTTGAGATAGGTTATTCAAGAAGGTGTTGTCTAAGATGTGAATTTGAAAGGTTTAAACAAAAAAAAGATCACAGTATGTAGAAAAAGTGAAATTTCTCTTCGTAAATTTTACCTTTGAGTGCTACACGAAGAACCCTAGCCTTTCGATTAGCGAACTTGTAATGAGACGGAGAAAGGTAACCTTGCAATGAACTTGTCTGGCAATTTTATTGGGTATTTATAGCCTATAGGGGAACGTTAACTTGAGGTGAATGTATATCTCTTATAACTAATTATTTAATAAATACAATATGACCCTACCAATTGAAGATGTGTTGTATGATTAACTTAATTTGAATTTTTACTCTAATTATGTATTCTTGATTCCAAGGTAAAATTCAAATTAAGTTAATCATATTGTGTTGTGCGTTCAAGAAGAAAAGTTGTTAAAATTCAAATTAAGTTAATCATATTATTCTGCTTTTATAAGAGAGTAAATTGGCAAGAAAAAAAGTTATTGAAATTAGTAAAACAATTTTTTCAGTTCAATTCTATGTTTGCAAAAGCTCCTTAGCAAAACTTGCATGTTACTACAGGTTACTACTTACCAGGAAGCTTGATCATATTACCAACTCCTAAAATAAAAATACACATACAGAACGAGGCAACAATTCTACTAACCTACTCTCAGGGAGAAAATAATCTACTGTAAACAGACTTCGATAACTTTCCTCCCATTGATGCAGTTTTTACAAAATCGAATCTTCAAGTCGACAATTATCCTCCACTCTCGGTTAAAATGCTCTGAAAATTGATTAATACAGATTTACAGATATAACTATTGGAGTTAACAACCAAAAAATGAAAAATAATGAAATAATTGGAGGGCATAATAGAAACATAACAGAGAATTTAGAGAATCAAACATCAATATAAAACTCCATTTAATACTCCCTTAGATCCACCATAATCTGTTATCTAGCGTCTTTTATTTTCTTTTGACCAAAAGTTTTAATCAATTTCCTGTAATACAGCCAGTGTTGGGTGATCTTTTGTATGCATAGCAAGTGTTTTCAAATTGTTGTTACCATTTTTGTTACCAAATATGTTTTTCTTTCCCTCAACTGTTCATAAATAGATGAGAGAAAAAAAAAAGAATATAATTTTAAATTAGGTGATGGCTACTACAGAAGGAAATCAAAGAAACAAACATCCAGTGAATTAGGTAGCATACAATCTCATGCAATCCACATCTCAACATAAAGAGCAGATTATCTCCCAAAAAGATCTAACAGTCCAGTAACCACGAATCCAAAGTCCAAACCCATAAGCAGACTGGCCCACAAATAAGATCCCTAAGAAACTGAAATTTTGCATTCGCATTTATGGAGATGATTAATTGGAAAACTATCTGCCAAAACCCCAATTAAGAGATATTCACAATAGATCAAAACCGCTAGTCAGTACCACAAAAACAAGATTCAATTTCGACCAAAAAAACCAAACTCATTAAATATGAACAGGGGAATATATCCATATTTTCCGGACCCCTTTAGAGGTTCTAGAACAAACTTTAAGCTGATGCTAAACATGGAAAATGAATATTCGGATCCCCAGCCAACTATCCAAATATATACCTTTATGAAACTAAAAAAAATTTTTTTTTTTTTTAAAACACAACAAAAAAAGCATTCGCCCACTAAGGGTGCGTTTGGCCTAGCTTTTTTTAGCTTTAAAGCTACTTCAGAAGGAGAAGATAGAAATTACAGCTTTGAAATTAAAAGCTGAAGCTGTTTGGATAGTCAGCTTTTTTTTTTAACTTTAAAGCTACTTTTATACATAACCCTAGACAAAATACAGTTTATACATAATTAAGCAATTTAATCAAGAGCTTGACATCAACCCACAACCATGATTTTTCGACCGAAAAATCAAACTCATTAACTATGAACAAGGCAAAATATTCATGATTCTCAAGACCACTCAGAGATTCTAGGATGAACTTCAACCAGATGCTAAATATGGAAAATTATATGAGGATGCCCACCCAGTTATCCCCAAAGAAAATAAAATAAATTTGAAAAATACACAAAATGGCATTCATTCATTCAAGAAAAAAAAGAAAAAAAGAAGGAAAAAAACCTTACACAAAATACAGGTTGTACATAATTTAGTAATTTAATCAAAGTTTGACATCAACCTGAAAACATGATTCTATTTTGACCCGAAAAACCAAACTCACTCAACATAAAGAAGTCAAAATATCCATGACTTTTCAAGACCACTCAGAGATTCTACGACAAACTTTAATCAGATGCTAAACATTGATAATTATATTAGGATCCCCAAATAGTTATCCAAAAATATATAACTAAAAAGGAAATAGAAAAAAAATACAACAAAAAGGGCATTCACCCACTAATAAAACCTTTAACAAAACACAGATTACACATAATTTAGCAATTTAATCAACGGTTTCATATCAACCTAAATTAAAAAGCTTATACACAACAATCAATAAATACACAACTAAAAAAACCTGAAAGAAATTAGAAAATCATACCACAAAAAGGGCATTCATCCACTAATAAACCTCATACCAAACACAGATTATACACTACTCAGCAATTTAATCCACAATTTGACACTAACCTAAATAAAAAAGATTATACCACAAACCCAGCACAAATCCTAACCGTTGAGATACTCACCAAGAGTCGATTTTGGCTCTTACCCAGATGATAAAATCAAGGTAAACCCCCAACCCAAATTCATCACATTGTCATGATTAAAAACAAATTTAAAATCATCACTTTCAAATCACCTGAAGTTGATGGGCTTTGCGAAATTACAAGGAAACTATCAAATTGGTTTTTAAAAGGATAATTTTCGAACGGAGACAATCACTTGTCATGATTAAAAACAAATTTAAAATCATCACGTTCAAATCACCTGAAGTTCATGGGCTTTGCGAAATTACAAGGAAACTATCAAATTGGTTTTTAAAAGGATAAATTTCGAACGGAGACAATCACGACATGTCGATACTTATCATAAGAAGAGAGAAAGAGGTGGAAAATACATCAAATCAAAGCAAAGGACGAACTTTTTACCGAGTTTCCTGACGTTGGCGATAAGCCGCGCAGCCTGGGAGAGCCTCGCCATCGCCACCTGTTTCGGTGGAGCCTCCTCCGATTGATCTTGTGGCGGTGGCGGCAGCGGTGGTGGCGGTTGCTGCAGACGATTGGAAGGGGTAACGGGTTGGGAGAAAGAAAGAGAGCAGCGGAGGGATAGAAGAGTTTGGGCGTAGGTAATTGGGATTTTATTTGAGGAATTTGTATGACCTTGATTAGATATAAAAACTAAATAAGAACTTAATAAGGGAACACAAATTAACAACAGCCTTTGATCGGTTTGATCCACAAAATGAACGAAGGGTTAGGATTGGGTCTGGACAGATTTTTTTTTTTATTCTTGCATTTATAATAGAAATAGATATATATATATATATATATATATATATATATATATATATATATATATATATATATATATATAGGAAAAAGTTTTAGCGTATTTTTCGGGCCAGATTCCGGTGGGCTCCGGCCATCGGCGGCACTGGAAATTGATTGGATCATGTTCCTCCTGTCGAGTACTATTCCGTAATGTAATCACTTGCCAAAAATGGTTTCCGTATGAATGAAAAATGTAGGTCCAAAGTTGGGTACTCGAAATGTATTAACTTGGACAGTTGAAATAAATAATCCCACATCAGAAGATGGAAAAGATTTTCTCTAGTATATAAGCTAAAGAAATGGAATAAAGGGCGTAGCCCTGGGGTTACCACTAACGTGTAGTGGGGAGAGGACCTAGCCAAAATAACAAACACACACGCGGCGCCCGGCCCGGCCTGGCTCCGTCCACGGCTTCGGCTTCGGCTTGGCTTGGGTTGGCTTTTTTTGCCCCGCTCCAAATTTTCCCCCAGTTACTGTTGTAGCTTTTCAAATTCTATAGCTACTCGTCAGTTACGTTTTTGAACCATTACTCTACTGTTGCAAAGTAATGGGCCATTACTCTACTGTTACAGAGTAATGGACCCTTCCGTTACTCTCATTCTCCTATAAAACTAGCAAATTTTGTCTGCCAGTACACACAGTTTCAAAAACATTCTGAATCTTCTTCTTCTTCTTCCTCTGAGTCACAGTCTGAGAATACAACACAACTCCGATTCGCTGAGATCTCTGAAGTTAAGGTGCCACTCTTCAGTGAAAGATAATACAGTTGTATCCTGGGAGGCAATTCATCAACCACCATCACACTACGGGGCAAATTTTGCTTTAAAGACAGAGATATTAAAATCTCGACTCTGTATTGTACTGTATGGTTTGTTCTTTCATTTTCTGTATTTGTAATTCTTCACAAATATTGTTAGCATTTTCTATTTTATGAAATTCATGTTCTAACAATCTTAAAGCAAAACTTTTCCTCTATTCTCATAGTTTTTGTGAAGATCCTTTACAGGTACTGTTATCACTTCGGAAAAACAAAACAATAACAGTTCTATTTCAACTATTTCAGAACATGGAAAACACACATAACGTAATGTCAATGGACTTATCACTGAACAAACACAAGTGACCCAAACTGTGACTGCACAATCGGTTGCGGCACAGAGGTCGTTCTGCCCACACATATAACTGTGGAAGAAAAACCAGAGAAGTTCAATGGAACTGGATTCAAGAAGTGTCAAGGGAAGATGTAGTTCTACCTGGCCACCTTGAACCTGGACAGGTCTCTCACTGAATCTGCCCCTATGCTGGCACCTATGGATGCACACTTCGTTGCGGCAGTTGATGCATGGACTCAGGGTGATTATCTCTGCAGAAATTACATCCTGAATGGCTTGGTAGACCCGCTGTACAACGCCTACTGTGTCTTCAAGACTTCCAAACATTTGTAGGGGTCCTTGGAGAAAAAGTACAAAATTGAAGATGCCGGGTCCAAGAAGTTTGTAGTCGGCAAATTTCTTGACTACAAGATGGTTGACTCCAAGACAGTTGTGAGTCAAATCCAGGAACTGCAGGTGATAAAGCATGAAATCGCTACAGAGAACATGACGTTGTGCGAACCATTCCAGGTTGCAGCGTTCATCGAGAAGCTTCCACCTGGATGGAAAGACTTCAAGAACTACCTCAAGCATAAGAGAAAGGAGATGTCGCTTGAAGACCTTATTGTCAGGTTGCGTATCCAAGAGGAGAATTGCAAGGCTGACAGGTCCTATGGAAATCAGTCCATAGAAAATGCTAACATGGTGGAGCATGAACAGAAAGGCAAAAAGAGAAAGTTCTTGCCATAGGCCTCGAACAAAAAACCGGTAGCAAAGAGGTTTGCTGGAAAATGCCACAAGTGTGGTAAGCTGGGCCACAGAATCTCTGAATGCCGCAGCAAGGACAACAACCGTGCTGGAACTGGACAGGTAAAAGGGACTGACAGATCTCATGCACACATAGCTGAGAACTTGTCCACCGGTCTCTCTGACCTGAACCTCTGTGCTGTTGTATCAGAGGTGAATCTTGTGGGGAGCAATCCTCAAGAGTGGTGGTACAACACTGGGGCCACCAAGCACATCTGCTCGGACAAGGAGATGTTCACTTCATACCAAAAGTGAAACAAGGATGAACAGTTGTTCATGGGTAATTCTTCCTCCTCCAAAATTGCAGAAACAGGGAAGATAGTGTTGAAGATGACTTCAGGCAAGGAACTAACACTCACAAATGTGTACATATTCTAGATATTAGAAAGAACTTGGTATCAGGATCTTTGCTAAGCAAGAATGGATTTAAGGTTGTTCTTGCTTCTGATAATTTTGTATTGTCTAAGAATGGGGTGTACTTGGGTAAAGGATATGTATCAAATTTAATGTAATGACAATCATCCCTAAAACTGTTGTTCCTGTTGTTCCCAAAGTTAATGAAATTACTCCTGTTGCTTATGTTGTTGAGTCTTCTTCTGTTTGGCATGAAAGACTAGACCATATTAATTTCAATTCTATGCGTAGATTAATTAACATAAATTTGCTACCAAAATTTAAGGTAGATAACATTGAAAAATGTGAAGTTTGCATAGAGGCCAAATGCACTAAAACTCCATCATGTTCTGTAGAAAGAAACACAGAAACTTTAGGTCTAATTCACACTGATCTGTGTGATTTAAAATGCGTGCAGACCAGATGTGGCAAAAAGTACTTTGTGATATTTATAGACGATTGCACAAAATTCTGTTATGTGTACTTGTTACATAGCAAAAATAAGGCTTTGGATAAATGTAAAAAAGATAAGCTTGAGGTTGAGAATCAACTTCGAAAAACGATTAAAATCGTTAGGAGTGATAGAGGAGGAGAATATGATGCACCATTTAATATGTTCTGCTCTGAACATAGAATAGTTCATCAGACAACTGCTCCTTACTCACCTGAATCAAACGGTACTGCCGAGCGCAAGAACCGAACTCTAAAGGAGATGATGAATGCCTTGTTGTTGAATTCTGGGGTACCCCGAAACATGTGGGGGGAAGCGTTGCTGACTGCCAACTACATTCTAAATAAAATACCTCACAAGAAAACTGGCAAGACACCATACGAACTGTGGAAAGGTAATGTACCTTCGTATAAATACCTTAAAGTGTGGGGGTGTCTAACAAAAGTGGTAGTACCTAATCCAAAACATATCATAATAAGACCTAAGACTATTGATTGCATATTCATAGGCTATGCACACAGCAGTAGTGCATATCGGTTCTTGGTATATAAATCGAATATACCGGATATCCATGTGAATACAATAATGGAATCAAGGAATGCTTCCTTCTTTGAACACGTTTTTCCGTGCAAGGATACTACGTATCCCAAACGTACACGTGAACAAGGGAATGCAAGCACTTCGGTTGATGAACCAGAACATGATAATGATGAGCCTAGACGTAGTAAACGAGCTAGAACATCAAAGTCATTTGGTCCTGACTTTGTAATTACCTTTCTATTAGAGAATGAGTCCGGAACATTCAAGGAAGCCATGTCTATGCCTGATGCTCCTATGTGGAAGGAAGCAATCAAAAGTGAAATAGACTCCATTATGCAAAATCATACATGGGAATTGGTCGATTTGCCTTCTGGATGTAAAGCTGTAGGATGCAAATGAATTTTCAAACAAAAATTGAAACCAGATGGTTCAATAGAGAAACATAAGGCGAGACTTGTGGTACAAGGATTTAGGCAAAAGGACAGCATAGACTTCTTTGATACATATTCCCCGGTCACAAGAATAACTTCCATAAGAATGTTGATAGCTATTGCAGCTCTACGTAACCTGGAAATACATCAAATGGATGTTAAAACTGCATTTCTAAATGGGAATTTAGAAGAAGAAATATACATGAAACAACCTTAGGGTTATGTAGTTCTTGTACAGGAAAACAAGGTGTGCAGGCTTGTAAAATCCTTGTACAAACTGAAACAAGCTCCAAAGCAGTGGCATGCAAAATTTGACAATGTTATGATGTCAAATGGTTTCAAAATAAATGAATGTGATAAGTGTATCTACATCAAATATACTCCAAATGGATACATTCTGGTGTGTCCATATGTAGATGATATGCTCATTATTGGGAGCAATAATGACATCATCAAACAAACTAAGAACATGCTTAGTGGCAAGTTTGATATGAAAGATTTGGGAGTTGCAGACGTCATACTAGGAATCAAAGTTTCCAGGACGTCTGAGGAAATTACTTTGTCTCAAGCTCATTACGCTGAGAAAGTACTTTAAAGATTCATGAATAACTCTAATGGGACTGCCAAAAGTCCAGTGGATCTCAATCTTCACTTGTTCAAAAACACGGGTGATAGCATATCGCAATTGGAATATGCACGTGTAATCGGTAGTCTGATGTACTTAACAAATTGTGCAAGATCAGACCTGGCACATTTAGTAAATATACTGAGTCGCTACACAAGTAATCCAGGATGAAGTCACTGGAAAGGAATAGCTAGAGTATTGAACTACTTGCAACATACTCAGAGTTATGGGCTGCATTACACCAGATATCCAACAGTACTAGAAGGCTACAGTGATGCCAACTGGATATCGAACTCCAAGAAGTCAAAATCCACAAGTGCATATGTCTTCACTCTTGGTGGTGCAGCTGTGTCATGGAAATCCTCTAAACAAACGCTACTAGCTAGATCCACTATGGAATCTAAGTTTATTGCTTTAGACAAAGCGGCAGAGGAAGCAGAGTGGCTTCAAAATTTTTTAGAGGATATTCCCATGTAGGAAAAACCATTGCCTGCTATATGTGTACACTGTGACAGCCAATCGGCGATAGCAAGGGCACTAAGTTGTATGTACAATGGTAAGTCTCGTCATATCAGAAGGCGACACAAAACCATTAGACAACTGCTCTCTAATGGAATAATCTCTATAGAGTATATAAAATCAACCGACAACCTAGTGGATCCATTTACTAATGGTTTGTCACGAGAGCAAGTTGTGAGATCATCATGAGGAATGGGTTTAAATCCTATGACGAAAGAGGATACTTGATCGAAACCCTATCTAGGAATTGGAGATCCCAACATCTAGGTTCAAGAGGACAACTAAATCTTGTTGAATCAACGGGAGCACTGAGAGATTAAAATCTCATACCCACTCTTAGGTTGATAAAACAGTGCTGCCTACAAAGAGTTAGGATAAGCTTGGCTTTTAATGATTCCCATAGCTTTGAAAAGAAATGGGGCATGGCAGGATACTCTTATGGGCAATTACCTTGTGAGTTTGAAATGAGCCCGTTTCTAGGACAATGAAGAGAGGCTACATTCTCCAAGTTCACTCACGATTAAGTAGGGTTGTTCAAGGCCAAAATGAACACAACAAGAGAACCTAGTTCTGTGAGGAGATGAAACTGTGTGATAGTTATTGTCCAGATTTACATCAAAGCCCGGGTAGTTCAAGAAGTCATGTTCACTACCAGGTCAAGTGAATCCGATGGCTACTCACTAAGGGTAGTTCAACGTTGAAAAATTACTACCATTCCTGATGCAGTGATTTTCCGATTGTATTCTCAGAGTCTTTTTCTGTCATGTGTTTTTCTGTCGTGTCTGGATTACATGGTCTGGTCATTTTCATTCATGTGGGGGATTGTTGGAAAAAGTTTTTGCATATTTTTCGGGCTGGATTCCGGTGGGCTCTAGCCACCGGCGGCGCCGGAAATTGATTGGATCATGTTCCTCTAGTACTATTCCGTAATGTACTCACTTGCCAAAACAGAAAATACTAATAATATATATATATATATATATATATATATATATATATATATATATATATATATATATATATATATATATATATATATATATATATATAGACATTACATCGAATACTTAGCATGCAACTTTCCATCACATCATTCCATAACAAACCCAAATTAATTATGTATTCTACAATTGTCCTTGCATTACAATGTCTAAAATTTAATCTAGAGATTTGGTATTTAATTACTCATAACCTAATAACATAGTTTTCTTTTTAAAAATTTCATCTACTACAATCTTCATCCACTTTTCATTGCTAAACATGAGTTTTAAGCATACAACACTACTAGCAATTCCCATATCAAACAACCAACTAACTACTAATGAGAATCAACATACAACAATTAAAATAACTAATTTAGTCAGGGTGAAGATGACACCTACCATGAAACTATGTATTTTTCTATTCCATTTTCTTAATTTTTTCTACTACTACACACATGAATTCTTCTACTACTACAAATATGATTTCTTCTACCACAACAAACTTTATTTCTTCTACTTTAATCAAACATGATTTCTTCCGATACAAACATGATAACAAAAATTTCTAAACTTATACTCTACAATTATTTTACTTGATGTAATCAAGTTATCTCACATACACACACATAACAATTTCTAGCAACCATCAATTATTCAATTCATAAATTTAACATATAAGGAATGGAGAATACCCACTTTTTTGTTTGTTGACAACACCACCCTTGCTATATCTTCTCATCCTAACTTCCTCCTCCTAGCTCAACTAGTTTTTAGAAATTTGTAGGAGAATGTTGAATGTTGTTTGGATGTTCGAAAGAACGAAGTAAAGTGAAGTATATAAGTATGGAATGAGTATGTGGTGAAGTAGGATTGAGTGTAGAAATGAACTAAGATGTATGGAAAATGATTAGGGTTTTCTTCATATACACACATATATATAGGGTGAGGGTAGGGTGTGGGGTTGTGTGGGTGTGTGTGGAAATATCTAGGGTTGCTTAGGTGTCCGCAAACTATCATAACCCTAGGGTACACATATGCAACCCTACCCATCCCTAGGATTACACATATGCATGCACATAACCCTTTCTAGAGTTACACCTCATTTACCCTAGGTTAGACACATAACCTTCTAAGTCAAAAATTGTGGCTTCATTTTTCCATATTTGTGTTCATGAACAAAGTTATTCATTAAAAAAAAATAGTTGGGTTAATTTCGTCTTAATCCATTCATCCATATAAATGTAATTTGGGTTAGGCAAAGCCATTCAACCTATTTTTATTATTATACAATTTCTAACCATATATACTTATTTGTTGATACACAATGTATTAATATATTCAAAATGTACACGTGTAAAATCTATACAAAATAATTGTAATTATTTTGAGGATATTACATGTATGATGCAAGTAACAACTATAAGCAAGTGCAATCAGGACTGTTAATCAGGATACAAGAATCGGTAATCAATAGTTTTAATCGATAAGTGGTATTTGTGTCGATGCTCAGTGTGTAACGCCCCAAATTCCAAGTAAGACCGAATTCAAGATTCCACAGGATCTTTACACTTCACTTCGTACAATTTTATAAGGAAATTTAAACTTTTCATCATACATCAGAGTTCTTTACAATTTGTTTACACAGCGGAAGAATAAAAGAAATACAACATTGAAAGTAAAATACAACTTATACAACTTTATCACTGTAAGTCATCAATTGCATCATAACATCTTTACTTCATCATGAGAAAGTCCATTACCTGCATTTGAAGCTGTGGGCACGTCAGTCACTTACAACTGACAAAAATGTTATACTCGGCCATCCTCTCTATGCCATACATATAACGATCTCAATACTTTAACATATCACAAACTTGAATGAATATAAAGTGTTAAATGTGACTACGCTAAACATGTAAGTGTATGCGATGCCTTAATACCTAATGCACACATTTTATACTAGGATGACACTAATGCATACTTGTTCGGATTCTATGCATCCCATACTACATAGGTCTGAGGACAAGCACCTACGTAATTCACAATAAGGGTTCGATCCCTCGCCATGACAACTACCCAGTAATAAGACAAGGTTTAGATCATTCCACGAATATGGATCCTAGTCCCGGAGTCCACCATTGACTGTTATAACAGATCCCTCGTCGTGCGAATCATCCAGCATGTGCCCCTCTATCCCCGGTATACGTATATACATTGAAGTATGGCAAACTATCCGTCTGACTACTCATGATCCCGGAATCCACCGCTGATCAATCATCATAATCTCGGATTTAAAAATAAAATCCCATCTCCCACGGAGCAACCACAGTCTCGGAATCCACCGCCGATTGGGTCTATAGTCTCGAAATCCACCGCCGACTATATAGAGTACCCTACTTACGATTATCCAGGTTTACTACATTTTTACTTATGTGCCTAATTCTTAAGTTCAAGACATGAATAAATTTCCATACCTAGAATTAGTTTGACCTCCTAACGGGCTCAATCAACAAAATACGAGATAGCTCCATGGCCATATCTCAAAAATATATCTCAACTCTTTTTAATTTAATAGTGCCGGTACCCGATGTCTCAATAACTCTAAATCACACTTTTTCATGTACAATAAACCATGGGTACACATACCCTTCAATAAACATGTCTTAAACTTAGATAATTTCATCTTCAACTTATTCACAAAGTAATCATAGTCTTGTCACTATTCATGATCTATTTATTTATTCATAATCTTTATAAGCAAATCACTTCTTTCAAGAACACAACTTCATCACATAAAATTTTATCAATAAATTCAAACTCTAATAATTCTTTTCATGAACACACTTTCATCCCTTGGAATCTTATTAACAATTTAAGTTCATACAATGTATCTCAACAATTCTTAAACCAAGTAAGAGTATAATCTTTTCAAAAGAATTCACTTCACACAAACACATTTTTCTCTTCTTCAAAAATATAAATTTCATTCTCTTTACTAATTAAATCTTAAGACAATTCACTTTCTATCTCAAATATCCATTTTTATATCTCAAAAATATTTGGAAAATTCTACAATTCTTTTAATAAACTCCATTTTATTTTGTAGAAATTCTAGTATTTTTTGCCCAATTTTATCCCCATAAAAATCCTTTCAAAATATTTAAAAACACTCAAAAAAACAAAAGGTGGCCGGCACCTGGGTTTCGAATCCATGCACAAACGTCAACTACAGTAAACAACCCAAGGTTCAACTGCAAACCACAAATGCCATGTGGACTTATTGTCATAAAGCTATACTGAAATCCACTTATATCTAACTTTGGGTATGTGTTTTATTTTAAAACAAAAATAAAAATGTGCCCAACAAGCTTTGAACCCAAGATCTCCTACAAGTAAGTAGTGCTCTGTGATGCATTGGCTAACCAAATAGTCCATGTGTGATTACTGTTATCAAAATATACTATTATGCTTTGTTCAACTTTTTTGTCATTCTATTATTTTCATAGAACTCTCTTTTTCATTCAATCTAATCTTTCATTATATTATAATTAGTTCATCTAAACTAAATTTTCTTTTAACAGTAACCCATGAATTAAAAAAAATCTATATTTTGACAATATATCTAAATTTCAAATTCATTTCTTCTCTTTTATGAATAAGCAATTTATTTCTTCATTTTAATCAACTAGCAATTTCCAACAACCAAATGAAATTATGTGTATCAAATTTTCTTTAGAAGAAATTATTTTTTATCATAAAAGAAAATCTCAATAATTGCTTATATAATTATAAATTAACATGCATATGGCAAAAATTCAATTTTTTTCTCATTTGCAAACAACATAGTGATAATTTGTGTATTAATCATAACAAAATTCTCCACATTTCTTGACACAAATAAAAACATGTATTTGATCTACATAATCATATCAAAATTTCTATACTAGCATGCATTTTCTATAATTAGAAAGTATGAGAACACCCACATCACATCAAATTGATCTATATTAATACTATCATATTTTAGTATGATCAACGTATGAATTAGAAAATATGGAGACCACCCACCTCTTATGAAGATTGAACAAATGAGGAAGTTGGAACACCACTCCTAGCTTCTAGCAATTTCCTTCTCCTCCTAGCAAGAACTTCTCCAAGCAAGAACACTCTTGATGTAAAACCAACCCTAAAATAGAGAATTTTCCAAGAATTTTAATGGGTTAATTTTACCAACATGAAAGTGCGGATTTAGATTGGATATTTTAACAGTTAACAGGTTCGATAGGTTTTCAAGAATTGAATCAAATGCTAACAATCCCAATTAATAATTCAATCTTAATCAATAAGTAAATCCCTACGTGTTTTAGCAAGTATAAAGTGCAATACCAATTCGTACTCTAATCTAGCATGTGGATCACTCAATCTCAGTATTTTGTGGTCGACAGGCAAATTAGATAATATGCTAGATAATATGGCAGTAAAACACAAATACTTAGTAAGGGAAAGAGTATACCGAATGCGAAGAAACCAGTGTCGATCTCAGGGATGGACAGCAACAGCAACACATGAGCACAGTCAGCAACGAAGCCAAAGTGGTTGGCTGATCTGGTCGATGGCAGGTTGATGGCGAGCAGGAGTGGCGTCGACGGCGAGGGGCGACGGCGCCGGCGGAGGCGCACGGGAGCAGCGCAGCCGTCGGAGTCCGAGGGATTAGGGTTTTGACTAGAGGTGCTTGTAGAAGGATTCGGGGGTGATGAAGGCTGTCGTGGTGGTGGCTATGGGTCGACGGAGTTAGGGGATGAGGGGCGCGATCGCGGTGAGGTGGTGAAGGTGACGTCGACGGAGTTTGGAGGTGCGGGATGGGGTGGCGACGGGAAGTGGACGAGCGGGGGTACTTGGGTAGGGCGGCAAAATCGATGAGGGGGAACGACGATGGTGAAGGCAGTGGTAAGGGAGTTGGTGGGTTTGGGAAAAATGAAGGAGGAGGGAGGGAGAAGGAGAAGATTGGGGCGGCGGGTATAGGGTTTTTTTTTGTATTTGGGGATTTAGGAAAATTTGTGGGGATTTTTTAATTGGGGATAAATTTTAGAACTGATCACTAATTCTAAAACTAGATTAGGATTTATCACAAACCCTAATTTGATCTCCATTGTATCACACAAAAGAGAGAAAATGCAGAGCAAAACTCAACACAGGTTTTTTTTTAATCAATAATGGCATGCCTTTCTCATTCATCTCAGGGCCTTTAAATAGGCTCAATTACATCTTGAAACACATCTCCAAAATATTCTCAGAATCTAAAAATTACAAAAAGATTACATATGGCTATAATTGCCAGAAATAAAAATGGTAATAAAATAAAAATCCTAAATTGTAAAGATGTCCTCATCATTCTCTCCGGGTGAGAGAGAGCTCGACCCAGTCGAGTCAAAATCAGTGATCATGTCATCGTGCTCCAAAAGATCTGGATCCAGTTGCGGGAGCCCCTCACGACCACTGCAAGTGTCATCCGACTTCGGCTTATTTTTCCACCTTACCAAATACTTGTGCATACCACCATCTCTAGTAGAGATTATCTGATCATCTAAAATATTATCCAATTCTTCTGTCGATGGGTAAGTAATATCTGGTGGTGGAGGTAATGGGGGAATCTCACCATTAGGCTGCAGGGTAGGCTCATCTATAAGAAAATTTCTAGGGTTGAATTTTGAGCCTTCATAAAGTACTAGATCCTCAATATTGAAAATTTTACTTATGCCAAAACCTTCAGGAAGGTCAACGACATAGGTATTATTATTGATTGCATGTAGAATCTTAAATGGGCCTGCAGCACGTATGTTCAAGTTCTTAACGGGTCCAACAGGAAACCGTTCCGGATGAATCCGAACCATCACTTCGTCACCAATATCAAAAGTTATAAATTTCCTTCTAGTATCTGCTATTAACTTGTAGTTAAAATTATTCTCATTAAGTTCCTTGGAAATTTCTCTATGCAAGTCATGAATGTTATATGCAAATGTGGGTGCAGACTCTGTGACTTTGTGATGTTCTAATACATGAGTAAAATCTATGGGTTGCCAAGTGACTTGGGAAGGAATGGGTGTCTCGGGTATACTCAATAGAGGTGACTGGATAGGCTGAATACAATTGAGAGACTGATCATCCTCTTTTTCATCAAAGTCATCACTTATATTAGGTTCATAGGTAAACTCATTGACGGGCTCATCAGCGATGACTGCGGTACCCTCTACTATATTAATCCTACTTGGACTAGGACAGTTGCCAGCAACATGACCGTATCCCTTACATTTATAGTACTTAGTGAGAGGGTCAATCTTACTGTAATCTCTTTCGGTGTTCTTACCCTTATGTTCATCTCTCTGTGAATTAAAATTTGAATTAGATTTGCTGGGGTAAGATTTGTTGGGGTGCTGAGAGGGAGGCTGAGGTCTAGGTGGGTCAGTAGAGGTCATTCTAGAGGAATGATCTCTCGAGTCGCTGGACCTAGAATCAGAACTAGCTTTAAGGGAATCCATGTCGAGGACTAAGGCGTAGGCTGCCGCTATTGAGTCCACGTTTCTATAGATTAGCTCGTTCCTAAGGTCAGCTCGTAGTCCAGCTCTGAACCTAGAGAGAGTTTGTTCTTCACTCTCTTTACCTAACGCATTGCACCGAATAAGGAAGTCATCGAATTTATCGACATATTCTTGTGTGGATTTACTTCCTTGATACAATAGGTTCCACGAATCTAGCAATCGGGTGTGGAACGACAACGGTACATACCTCTCAGTGAGCTTCTCTTTCATGGCCTCCCAAGTGGCTATGGGTGCCAGGCCTCGGCCTCTGCGGGCATGTTCAAGATTGGTCCAATGCTGTTGAGCTTTACCCGTTAATTTCATAGTTGCAAATTTAACTTTAAGGGCTTCGCTCATGTCGAACCACACAAAATAGTGGTCCATGGCACGGACCCAATCAAGGTAAGCTTGGGGTTCCATGTGGCCTTCGAATTGGGGAACGTCAGCCTTAACGTTCTTTTTATATTGTTCGTCAGGGTCACGTTCTTGACGTCGATCGTCATGAACATTCCCTTGAGGGATCTGACGATGGCCATGAAGCTCAGGGACAATTGTTTGATTTAGCTCCACTTTCTCAAGTCTCTGATTGATATTGGCAAGAGTTGCTTGGATGGCAGCTAGGGTAGCGGAGATATCAGGATTGTCCATTTCAGGTCTGGGAAGTCTAGGATTCCTAATTGGGTGATTGGGAAGGGCTAGGAAAGGCTCTTCAGGGTCTGTGATGGTGCTGCGAAGACGCATTCACCAAAAGTGAAAACTATGGGGTATGTGTCCTAATTTTTTTTTTTTTTTCTAAATGATTCTGAACTAAACTAAAATAAAAATAAAATAAAATAAAATAAAAGACTACACGATACTAAATGAATGCAAAAATGATGCCTACGATGCAAGAACTAAGGTTATAAAAACCTTTGCTCTGATACCAAAATGATGTAAAACCAACCCTAAAATAGAGAATTTTCCAAGAATTTTAATGGTTAATTTTACCAACATGAAAGTGCGGATTTAGATTGGATATTTTAACAGTTAACAGGTTCGATGGGTTTTCAAGAATTGAATCAAATGCTAACAATCCCAATTAATAATTCAATCTTAATCAATAAGTAAATCCCTACGTGTTTTAGCAAGTATAAAGTGCAATACCAATTCGTACTCTAATCTAGCATGTGGATCACTCAATCTCAGTATTTTGTGGTCGACAGGCAAATTAGATAATATGCTAGATAATATGGCAGTAAAACACAAATACTTAGTAAGGGAAAGAGTATACCGAATGCGAAGAAACCAGTGTCGATCTCAGGGATGGACAGCAACAGCAACACATGAGCACAGTCAGCAACGAAGCCAAAGTGGTTGGCTGATCTGGTCGATGGCAGGTTGATGGCGAGCAGGAGTGGCGTCGACGGCGAGGGGCGACGGCGCCGGCGGAGGCGCACGGGAGCAGCGCAGCCGTCGGAGTCCGAGGGATTAGGGTTTTGACTAGAGGTGCTTGTGGAAGGATTCGGGGGTGATGAAGGCTGTCGTGGTGGTGGCTATGGGTCGACGGAGTTAGGGGATGAGGGGCGCGGTCGCGGTGAGGTGGTGAAGGTGAAGTCGACGGAGTTTGGAGGTGCGGGATGGGGTGGCGACGGGAAGTGGACGAGCGGGGGTACTTGGGTAGGGCGGCGAAATCGATGAGGGGGAACGACGATGGTGAAGGCAGTGGTAAGGGAGTTGGTGGGTTTGGGAAAAACGAAGGAGGAGGGAGGGAGAAGGAGAAGATTGGGGCGGCGGGTATAGGGTTTTTTTTTGTATTTGGGGATTTAGGAAAATTTGTGGGGATTTTTTAATTGGGGATAAATTTTAGAACTGATCACTAATTCTAAAACTAGATTAGGATTTATCACAAACCCTAATTTGATCTCCATTGTATCACACAAAAGAGAGAAAATGCAGAGCAAAACTCAACACAGGTTTTTTTTTAATCAATAATGGCATGCCTTTCTCATTCATCTCAGGGCCTTTAAATAGGCTCAATTACATCTTGAAACACATCTCCAAAATATTCTCAGAATCTAAAAATTACAAAAAGATTACATATGGCTATAATTGCCAGAAATAAAAATGGTAATAAAATAAAAATCCTAAATTGTAAAGATGTCCTCATCAACTCTACTCTCTTTCTTTATCTTTCTCTTATTTCTTTTGTTTTTGGTGTGTGAAATGAGAAGAGAAGAGGAGTATTTATAGGACAATGCTAGGGTTCAATTTACTCTCTTAATTCTTCATCTTTTCATTTTCTTAACTCTCAATACTCCCAAATCTTCATTTGTCCACCTCTTCAAAACTCAACTCCCATCTCTTCCTCTTCTAAACTCCCCAACTGGTCTACTCTTCCGTTCTCTCTCTTCCGTGGGTACACAAAGAGAAGCAGAGCACACATGTGTTCTTGGCCCCACCGAAGCCACGTCACCGAAACCTTGACAAAGTCAAGCAGCACACAAGTGATGTTGTTTCCATCACGTGTGCCCCCCCCTACACCATTCCACTTCCAAACATAGCACATTATACAAAAAGCACACTAATACTTTTCACCATGCCATATTTTACTCTTAATACATATATATATGCTATACATTATTATTTTAGAATGTAAGTAAAAATAGTTTAATTAAAAATTTATAATGTATTATGCACAAATAAAATAAATACACATATTCCAAAATTTTATTTTGAAAATGAATACGCTCAAATACGCGCTTCGTGCGTCGCACGTAAAATACCGAAATACGAAAATTGACTTTATCAACGGAAAAAATGTTAACGATAATAAAAATACAACATAAGAAAATTATTTATTAATTTTTATATATTCTATGACGTAATTACTACGTATGTAAGAAACACGTGCAGTACACGTACAAAATTTATTTTAATCAAAAATAGGGAAAAATAAATTTCCGTTTATAAAACGAATTCAAATGAATAAAATAAATAATTGAGACACAAAAATATCACACATAGCAGTGGAAAAATACGGAATCGGTACGTGCATCTAAGCCACGTAAAAAACATGTAAAAATACAGAGATTGAAATATTATATTTTAGTTGACTCAAATAGGATAAAAATTAATACTAAGAATGCATAAACATACGGAAATCCAAATACGTAGTGAAAATACGTTACAAAATATACGTGCGTAACACATAAGGGCAAAATTATCATTTCCAATTTTGCGGGGTGTTACACAGTGTAAATCTTAAGTCTATCAGTTTTACTAACCTATCTAATACACGCAATCCTGCGTCCCATAACACTGGTTCGAAGGCATAACAATCAACTAAATGTTTGGAGTTAAATAGTGAAGTCTAGAGGATTATGTACTAGGGTATTCCAGTGACAGTATCAATAAACAAGTCATATAATCAAGAATCCAGTAATCAATAATCATTAATGAATAATCAAGAATCACTATTACGAGAAACACGGACCCCCTTACGAGTACACTCCCTCATATTGTTCATTACTAAGTATTACATTTTATTATCCTGGTTTATTATTCTTTTACTATGATCAATCGTGAACATGCCGTCAGTGCAATCAGTGGGAACAATGGTATCAAGGCGATAATCATGAGCATTTCAAGAGGTGAAAGCGAGTACATGTATTAAAGGCAGTATTCAAGAGAGTAACAAGAGATAGATGCAATGCATAATATAGAGAAATCCTTTGACTCATTATATCTATACAAGTCATTAACACAAGGATAACCATACATATATATAGTCAATAGGCACAACTACAATTCTGGACAGCAACACATGTCTGCGATAAAACTCACTTTTCCGCTACTACGAAAATGCAAATTCAATTATGCTTATTCACTCGACACAATATAAGTTCTTCAGCCATGCCTACTAATCTTTTCTTTAAAGGTCTAGTGTTCAGGCAGCAACATAGGGTCAAGTTCTCATACTTATAATTCTACTGAAAAATATTGTTAAATCTCAAAAAAATCTTAATCTGATCCCTAACAATGTCTATTAATACTCAGGTTTATATCAGATCAGAATTCCACCAACAATTTATTATTTCACATAATTTGCCAGGACGATACACTTCAACGAGTAATATGGAATTTATGATTTATTATTTCACCAACAATTTATTATTTCATCTCAATTGATCATTTAAAATATACTCCTTGTATTCTAAATTCAGATTTAACTTTATAAAAAATTGTCTTGTCTTCTTAGGTTGTGAATTGTCCTCAATTTGACCCACTTTGCACCCAAAGCCCAATATCCACCTCCTATTGGATCTCTCACCCAAACCCACAAATCCAAATCAACCCCAGATTCTTTCTAACGGACTAATCCCTATCAATTCTCCTAATCACTCCCCCACAATACCCATGATCTGTAACTCCCAAAATAATAACTAAATCCCTACTATTAAGCCCCACTATCTCTCCACTCTTTACTATACCATTATTATCTCTCTCTTCCGTAATCTCTCTCATCCTCTGATTAAAAACCAACCAAAACAAAACAAAACCCAAACAAACA
The DNA here is from genome assembly GCA_017893485.1 of Hemerocallis citrina. Taxonomy (NCBI): domain Eukaryota; kingdom Viridiplantae; phylum Streptophyta; class Magnoliopsida; order Asparagales; family Asphodelaceae; genus Hemerocallis; species Hemerocallis citrina. The sequence continues at coordinate 289,115,532 of CM030362.1, forward strand.
AACCCAACGAACTCCCCTTCTCTTCCTCTCGCTCACCCTACCATCGAACCCACAAAACCCAACACCCCGAGCCAGCACATCGCCGTCACCCTCATTGCCGTCGCCTTCCACCTTCGTCTCTCCATCACCGCGTCAACCTCCACCGCATCACCATCATCGTCGACCACCGAAATCCTCCATCGAACCCATTTTTCGATCTTTACCGTCGCCTCCCGTCACCACCTCCACCATTACCCATCTCCCGCTAACTCATCCATCACCATCGTCCTCATCACCCAGTCCCTCACCGACCTTCGCCCACGCCGCTAGCACCCTAAACCTTCTCCTCCGCTTCTCCCATGTTTCGAAACCAGGAACAGAGGATCATCGTCGTCGCCTCCTCCCGAACGCCGCGCCGCCTTGTCATCGCCGACTAGCCTCTGCGGACCAGCCGCGACCTTCCATCGAGCTGCCCACACCGGTTGCTCCCCTCGCCCATTGCCTTTCTCTCAGTCGAATCGAAGAAGACGAAGGGCGATTGGGGGACTCAGTTGTTCGGTGTTTTGCATTGTATTGGTGTTTGTTGTTTGGCCTCTGATCCGGTATGGAGAAGCCCATTGATTGGTCAGGTTAGCTGTCCCGTGTTTTGGCGCAGCCGATCCTGCTCACTGTTCTGTGTTTGGGCTTGGATCTGGTGTGGGGAATTTTCACTTTACGGTTGATTTTCGCACGTGCTTCACACATGCTTTTGGGAGACTTCTTTCGGGATTTTTCGATCCAATTTTCTTCAACAAGTGGATCTAATCATCATCAATTAAGGCAAGTATTCCTCTTGTACACATTTTTATTCTAGTACAAGCACCCTTTGAAAATACTACAAATAGTTCAATATTGTGACTCCTTTTTGACTATCGTTGTTGATCAATATTAATCCCCAAAATTTCATAATTCTAAGAGTCACAGTGATTTTGTTGTATTAAATTATAATTACTTGGATTCCTCTTATCCCTTGAACATATGAACACATGAGATTAAGGAGCCCTAGATTTGTAGACACATGTTACATTTTGTATTTGATGATCTTGCAATCATTTAACTTGGAAAATAATTATTACTTGCTTCTTGGACCACCAATATCATGTATTTATATCACACAATAACTTAGATGCCTAATAACAAATTTCCATGGAATCTATACTAGTAACTTATTCCCACATGTTGCTGTCCTGAATCTTCTTTTGCTGTTTTGACCCATTTAACATTAGAATCTGAACCCGAGACCTGAATAGAAGATGTAGCCCTGGATGTCTAAATGTCGTTAGACTCCGAAATTTTCGAATTTGGAGTCACGGTCTAGGAGTTATTGCAGTTTTACTGCATCTGTGTCAGTAGGCACAGATTCGCAAAAACTGCTGCACACATTTACTTTGCGAATTAATTTAGCTATGTAAACAGCAAGCGTTGGACATGAAATTTTATATACGATTGCTGGACACCCTATAGGACATCTCCAATTTTTCTTAGAATTAATTTACAATATTTCACACATTTGCATGCTTGCTTGATAAGAATTAATAAAAGTAACAAGTCGGGATTATGGGAAAGACTATAGAGTGGACAATATAGGTAAGTGTACTCGGAAGGGGACCCATGTTTCCCAAATACTTGGTTCATGAACTTGTTGTATCTTGATCGATTCATGGAGTCAGTTACTTGTCTCATGAACTTGTTTGATTCATGAACCCATTGTGCGGTTCTTGAACTTGTTAGTGGATTCGCGAACTTGCTTTCGTGAACTTGTTATTTATTTTCCGATTCATGAACCATGACTTGCTTGATACTTGATACCTGAGTACGCTGCTCTATAAAATCCATTACTAGGTCTAAACAAAATTGTTTTGACTGTAACAACCATGTAGTAAAAAGATGGATGCATGAAGTGCTACCTAGATAGTAATAACTACAAGACTTGAACATGAAACATGCTTACACGATTCTTGACTACTTGATACTTGGAACTTGACACATGAAACCCGATACATGAAACTTGAACTGGATACATGTTGCTTGATACTTGATAACTTGTTACTTGATACTTGATAACTTGATACTTGAGACCTGACAACTTGATACTTGAGACCTGACAACTTGATACTAGACTTGAGACTAGATACCTGACACTTGTACTTGATACCTGTCACTTGAGGTTAGATACCCTATTTGTTCACTTGTCACTTGTTTCACCACTAGTATTTGTTATCCAGCCCGTTTACTAAGATGTTCATCTTTCTAACTAGTTCTTGGATTTTCCACTACTTGTTATATCTCTGTTACATTCTTGATTCCAATTCCCCATTACTTATACTTGTTTTCACTATTTGTGACACTAGCTTGCACTAAGGGAATCTTCTCTTGTTTTTCCCTGTTTTTCCTTTTTACATTTATTAAGCAGACGTGGGAGACGAGCTACCTACTGGAATTGGTGAGCAGACATTTCAGGTTTCGCTTGGAGCAAGGACTTGTTTAAATAATTGCTTTCCTTAAGGTATTTATTTCTTCTGCTGTATAAGACTTGTTTCCGAGTTTTACACTTGATCCAGACTTGAAAACAATGTGGACATTATTATTTATTTTCAAACTGTTTTTTGTTGCTTTATAAATTATTCATGCATGCTTGGTTATATATATCTCTCTTGTATATTCTTGTTATGATGCTGAGTCGATCCTACATCTTATGAATGATGTTAAGATCATTCGCTGGGCTTCGTCACGCACTCGTATTCCGTATTTTGGGAAGCGGGGCGTAACAAAAAATTAGAGAAAGAAAAAAGATACAGAAATAACAATTTTATATAAACTATTGCAAACCGAACTCCTAGAAAATCGAGCCCAAGCCGAATCAGTTCTCTCTCTTCTCTCTCATCTGTCATTTCCTGAGCCATGTGACCGCTACGTCAGCACGTTGACGTCTTCCTCGAGCCGTGTGCGCCAGTCGTCAGGAGCTATCGACGTCAGGTCTTCAGGTGGGACCTACTGCTGAGTCAGTAGCCTCTGACCGCTGCTTTCTCTCTCCATTTCGAACACCCGAGGGAAAATGCCACATCACCGAACGGTCTCTATCATCCTCTGTCTGCGTCGCCACGTCACCACGCGTTGGAGCCGTCACGTCGCTGTCTCCTTCATAGCAGAGGCGCCTAGGTCCCACTGCGTCGCTGAGTTGGCGTCTCGGAAAGCACGCCCAGACACTTGTTCGAAGTCGCTGTCAGTCCTGGAGCTGCCTCGAACCGCGTGCGCTAGACCAGCTACTCTGCCCACGTGCTGTGCCTTTCTCCTACTGTTCCACTCTCTCTCTTTGTCTTTGGTTTTTTTTTTCAGCAGCCGTGACCCCTCTTCGTAAGCGTGTTCCACCTTGGTGTGTATTTATAAGCAAACGGAAAGGAGAATTAGGGTTTGCTCTTTGTAGAAAAATACCCTCCTTTTTCACTTATTTCCTTCCTTCTTTAATCTGATCTTTATTTCTTTCTCCTTTTTTCTTTTCTTTCCTTTTCTTGTAAACACGTGTTGCATACACAAAAAATAATACCAGAAATTAGGGTTTTAAAAATAAAATAAAATCAATTAGTTTAAAATTAATTAAACTAACTAAAAATCATATTAGCTCATTTAAACCCTTTTAAAATCATTTATCGCACTTTTAGCTCAATTAGCAAATTAAGATTCAACCAAACAATAAAAATTATTAAATCAATAGTTTTGCTCTGTTTGTTGATTTTTTCCAAAAATCTTCACTTTTTGCATCAAAAATCTCATTTCTTCAAAAATAATCAATTAATTGAAATCTTATAGAAATAAGATGAATTATAAACAATATAAACAAAAAAAATCTATTTTAATAGGTAAATGAGTACAGATATTTGTATAAAAATTAGACACATCATGGATATATGAATAAAATTTGATAGCATGATGAATTGATACGAAGAGGATTAACAGTTCAAGATTTGAATCAATAATATGGCACAAGGAAACTACAATAGATTTTGACGAAAAAAATTGATGATAACGAAGGCTACTTGCTAAGAGTTCAAGAGACACTTACCTATAGGGAACGAAAGGAGGAGAAGCGAAACGGTGGCGAGGATAGCAACAACGGCAACAACAATGACAACACAAAGGCAGCAATAACGACAATAACAAAGGCAGCAATGGTAGCAAACAAAGTGTTGGCTGTTGGTGTTTGGGTTTGATGGAGTGCGGGATGATGATGGAAGGAGTAAGGGCTTGGGTATGGGGTGGCGGTCGGGTGGTGGAATTGTGGTGATGTTGGAGGCCGGGATGAAGACAACAAGGAGTTTTTAAGTGTGGTTGATTGGAGGAAGATGAGTTTCGGGATGGAGGAGTTTGGGTTTGTGATGGCAGCGAGGAGGTGACAGGTTTATATGGAGATGGGATGAAGACAGCAATGGAGTTGGGTTTTAATGAGGTGGGGGAGCTTGGAGGTTGATTAGGGAAGTGATTAAATAGATGGGGCATGGGGGGTTGCATGATTTTTTATTTTTTTTGGTTTATTTAGTTGGGTTTCGAGTTTGCAATTGGGTTCAAGTATGAATTTAAACTCAAATTGAATAATAACAATAGTTTAGAATGGATCAGAAAATATATGGGTTTTAACAAGAATCAAATAGTTTCAATGCATGATAAAGATGTTGGAATTAACTTTCGAAGTTTTCCGGGCCGGATTCCGACAAGCTCCGGTCACTGTCGACACCGAAAAATAAGTCGATTGCGATCCTCTCGACGAGTACTATTCCGTGGTGTACTCACTTGCCAAAAACGAATTTCGTATGAATAAGAAATGTTGGTCCAAAGTTGCGTACTTGAAATGTACAAACTTGGCAACTTGGAAAAAATGGATAGTCCCATATCGGAAATTGGGAAAGATTTTTTCTAGTATATATACTAGAAAACTGGACTAAAGGGTGTGGCCCGGGGGTTACCACTAACGTGTAGTGGAGAGAGGACTTAGCCAAAATGACAAACACACACGCGCGCGCTCGGCCCGGCCCGGCCCTGCCCTGGCTTCGGCTCGGCTCGGTTTGGCTCTGGCTTAATATTTTTTTTGCCCAGACAAAAAAAAATTCCCCCAGTGAATTGATGAGGCTTTTCAGATTCGGTAACTGATACCATTACTCTGTAACAGCAGAGTAATGGCTCACCAGTTATGAATCTGAACAGCAGAGTGGTGGACCATTACTCTGTAGTTACAGAGTAATGGGCCTCTGAAGAGTTTCCATTCTTCTCTTATAAAGGCTACTGAATCCTGTCTGCAAAAGGCAGAGTTTTTTTTTGATAATCCGAACTTTACTCTTCTTCTTCTTCTTCTCCTCTGTGTCAACAACTGAGAGTGCATCACAGGCAGCAGTTCGCTGGAATTTCTGAAGCAAGGGTGCTGCTCTTCAGAGAAGGTACAGTTGTATCATGGGAAGCGATTCGCCAGCCACCGTCACACTACGGGGCAAATTTTGCTTTAAGAAGAGAGATTTTAATCTCGACTCTGTACAAAGTATTTGGTTTGCTAATTTTCTTTACTGTATTTCTGTTCTTCACAAATGCTGTTAGTGTTTTTTCGTATTTATAAAATCAAGGTCTAACAAAAGAGTCCTAAACCAAAGAGAAAAAATGATCTAATAAATGAAATACAAGATTCACATAATAAAATATGTATAGATAAAACAGAGAGTTATAGAAACACTTGGATTGGAGGCAAGAGAAATTTCTTTTACCCTCTTTTTAGTCTAACTTTAGATGTCTCTCAAGTAATTTTCACAGTTATCTCTTTTCATATTCTGATTTGAATGTTTCTCGGGGACAAGGTCTAGCAGAAGGAAGAAAAATATCAACTGAAGATTAAATCCAAGCAATTTATCAAGCTCTACTCAATAGAAGCGTCGATGGGAAACTGAAAAAGCGAGACTCGTGACATTTTCAATTGTGTACAAGCATTTCTTGAAGCAAACTGTAATAGCATTTCTTGTAGAAAATTGTAATAGCATTTCTTGTAGCAAATTGTAATAGCAAGTTGTGTACAAGCATGATCAATAACATTTTTTTTCAATAATTTGAAATAACTTTGACATAGTGAATTGTGATGTACTGTAATTATTTTTCTTTGTTAACCCATTTCTCTTTCACTATATAATACGTTGATTGTCTATACCGCATTATTTATATATGTATTAGAGCATCCAGAGTCGTGATTGTTCAGAAAATACATAAATACATAAATGTATATAGCATTTTGCCTCTTTGCTGCAGTCTTCGAATGGTAATTTATAGCAATTTAATTTAAAATAATAAAAATTTCATATCAGACAGAGTTTGAAGTTGCGTGGGAAAAATTTAATTATTTTTTTAATAGGTAGATGGAACTTCACTTTGAGTCGGAAGAGAAAAAAAATCAAAAAATTCGTCAGGCGCAACTTCATGTTGCGTCGAAAGAGGAAAAAAAAATAAAAAAATTCGTCAGACACAACTTCATGTTGCGTCCGACACCTTTTGTAATTTCATCTTCAATCAGACGCAACTTCATGTTGCATCAAACGCAACTTCATGCTTCGTTCTTCAGTGCCAAGCGACAGGGGTCGAGCCTTGACTGAGCGTCCTTAGAAGGCTTTACCGGATTCACCAGAAGAGTAAGACAGAGTACAGATTTTATCTTTCACCTCGTCGGGGGGTGATGCTGATCGATAACCCCGATTCCATCAAATTTTGGAGAGAAAAATTCTTCCTCATTCGTAGTCGCGAATCATGGGCGATCCCCAAAAGGTGGAGAGACGAGGTGCCGAGGAGGGCGAAGGCCGAACCGGTTTTGAGTTCCGAGGAAGATGGGATGGTTATGAAGCTTCTGAGTCAGCCCCTCCTATGTTGGAATGATGTAACTGAGGAGTTTTTCTTTAGGGGGGGGGTCTTAGTCGGATCAACCCTAGTATGCGTTTCTGATATGTATTTTTTTGTAGATATCTTATCTTCTTTCATTTCCCATTTTAACATTTTGCAACTTGTCTTGCAGGAACTTTTAGTATGGACTTTAAAGTAATGATCTTCAAGCGTTCGAGATTGAGTTGCAAAGCCCTTGAGGAGAAGAAGAGGAAGAGAGCGGTCGCGAGGCCTTCGTCGGCGAAGGCCGCTAGAGGTTTGGCGCTTACTTCTCCGGGATAAACGTGGATTCTCCCCCGTCTGCTTCTCCTGCCCCATCCTCTGGGGGATTCATGTTCAGTGCGGCTCTTGCACTAGAAGCTTCTCCTCTTTCCGCGATGGCGGAGGCGATTCTGACGAAAAAGCACAAGGATTTGTTCGTCCCTGATTGGCGTGATATGAAACACGATGGGTTCCTCGGGGACTCCGCTACCTGCATGCTAGCGGTTCAACATCTCCCGACTTCGAAGGATAGAGCTGCCATGACAGCGGGTCGGTGGGCGATGATGCTCAGAAGATTGCCAGGGCTAACATGGCGGTAAGATCTCAATTAATTTGTCTTGGCACTTAACTTTTCATGATTCACTAGAGTCAGTTTTTCCCTTTGTAACTTCGCACGTTTCATCTCTTGTAGATCACTTGCCACTTCAGTAACCTGTTGAAGCGGGTTGCGGAGGAGGAGAAGGAGTTGAAGGCTGGGAGTGACCGTGGTCAGGCTGAGCGGGCAAAGACAGCTAAGGTGTTGGAAGAGGTGATGCGCTTGTTAGAGTCCCAGGCGTCACAAATTGCCTGGATGGAGTCGGCCTTGGCGAAGGCCAACAACCAAGTCGCCTAAGAGAAGGAGAGGGCGGACAGAGGGATGGCTCTTCTAGCCGAGGTGAGGGAGAAGGTCGTTAAAGAGAAAGAGGATGCGGTGAAGGCGGCGAGGGATGAAGCCGAGGATCATCTGGCCTCGAACATGGTGCAGTCGTATGATAGGGCTCTTCGAAAAATCTAATTGCGCGTCCGGGGGTTCAATCTCTCAGGATACTCCATGTACGATCCTGTTCCTGAGGACGAGAAGAAGGAGGGAAATGAGGAAGAGTAGGATGAGGAGATTGTTGTAGCGGACCCTAAATCTGCTTTAGTTGTCATTTCGGAGGCGGTCGAGGGGAGTTGTCGAGAGTCTACTCCTCCGGTGGATCAGTCGGCTGAGGTGGGCCCTTCACTCCTCTCCTAATCAGTTGTCTCTTTGATTTTGTTTTTTTGCTTATGTATAGATGCCTAATAGCGGACTGGACACTGCTTTATTGTATCTTTGCATTGCAATGAAAACTTCCTTCATTCTCGTCTCGCGCGATGTTTGATTCTTTTTTCATTTTTTCGCATCTTGTGACTTGGTTGTTTTTGTTGGAGTGATCTATAATTTACTTTCATCAGCAGGTGGTCTGATATGACGGAGGTGGTCATTACTCGGTTGAAATCAAACGCCTTCAAACCAAACTTCAAGCAGTAGAACTAGGGCTCATCTGCTCGCGAGAGAGTCTTCTTAAAGCAGAGACAGAGCTTGGTCATTTGTGAAGAGTATTTCTCAGCGAGACATTGAAGTGAGGCATAAGGACGAAGTCTCTCGAGAGGTGCCCCCCAATGGTGTAGAAGATCATCCCTTGGGGGAAGCGATTACTAGAGAGTCTTCGAGGGTCAAGCTCCTTCACCATTCCTTACTCTCTGCTACCACCGAGAGGGACGAGCTGAGAAATGTAGTGCTCGAGAGGAGCTTAGAAGTGGCTCATCTTAGGAGAACAGTTCTCGAGTTTTCTATGGGGATAGTACCTCGTCTGACCTTCAAAGTGAGGGACGATTCTTTCAGAGAGAGAATTGTCGAACTAGAGATGGAAATTCATCGGCTGAAACGACTTCTAGATGGTGGTAACATTAGAAGCACTTTTTGTTCGTGTGAGGAACATGCCCAGGGAAAACCGTTTCATGAACTGGCCCTACACTTACCTGAAGTCTCGCAAAATCCAAGGGATGCTCAGAGCGGAGTGGCTGGTTCTAGTGGGGCGTCGGTCGGAGGGGCAGCGAGAACAGTGGGCCCCGAAGGTACGACCCGGCTTGTAGATCTGGAGATCTCCTCAGGGGACTCGGGAGAGCGGAATAGTGCTCATGTGGTAGCTGAAAACCGCAGGCCGCGCGTCTCTTAAGAGGAGTTCCTAGAAGAAGTAAGGGAGATTTTTGTAATTTTGTAGAGCCTTGTGTTCCAATAAAGCTTGTAACCTTATTTTTCTTATGGAATAAGATTCTCCCAAGTTTTTAAGCAATGTTTCTGTGAATCGTATCTTCATAAACTGGTAGCATCTTTGTACTGTGAGTTTTTGCTTTCAATTTACAATAGTTATAGGAGCAATTCCGAATGGTGAGCTACTTCGTGTTTGCTTGTTCGCAAGCGGCTAAAGTGGCATCGAACCAAGTGTTGGACTCCGAACTTGTCGTTTAAGAATTTCAACAGTTGTGGGAGCAATTCCGAATGGTGAGCTACTTCATACTTTCTCGTTAGATAGTTGCTAAAGTGGCACCGAACCAAGTGTTGAACTCCGAACTTGTCGTTTAAGGGTTTCAACGGTTGTGGGAGCAATTCCGAATGGTGAGCTACTTCGCACCTGCTCATTTGCAAGTGGCTAAAGTCGCATCGAACCAAGTGTTGGGCTCCGAACTTGTCGTTTAAGAGTTTTAACAGTTCTGAGAGCAATTCCGAATGGTGAGCTACTTTGCACTTGCTCATTTGCAAGTGGCTAAAGTGGCATCAAATCAAGCGTTGGACTCCGAACTTATCGTTTAAGTTATATACTCTGTACCTGGGTACGTTCATTTTAGACTAGAGCAGTGGTTTTTTACAACAGTTTTTCCAGAAAAATAAACTAAGTCTTTATAAAGGAGAAACTAAGCGGCTGCTTCTAAGTTGTGAGCCTTTATTACATACTTTTGGTCGTGCTGCACGCATCGGCCTTATTGGAATAAAATAATTACAAGACGGGGAAGCTAGCTTTCTTGGTACTTCATCAAGTGTTCGAGTGTTCCAGGTTCTTGGCACCCTATTGCCCCCCGGGCTTCAAGTTGATATGCCTCATGGCGGAAAACTCTGGAAATCCTGTATGGCCCATCCCAATTTGGAGCTAGTTTTCCTTTCTTTTTGGGGAAGGAGATTTCTAACTTTCTAAGAACGAAGTCTCCTTCTTTAAGGTTTGTTGGGCGGACCTTCTTGTTATAGGACTGCTCAACTCTGCGCTGGTAGATCTGTTGGCAAATGGAGGCTCTTTCTTGGATCTCATCAATAAGGTCGAGGTTGCCTCGGAGGTCGTTGGGATTCTATTCTTCACTGAAGGCAAGTAAGCGAGGAGAGGGTATGCCAACTTCAAGAGGGATGAGGACTTCAGAGGCATATGTCAAGTTGAAGGGAGATTCTCCTGTTGGGGTTCGCTTGGTAGTATGACAGCTCCAGAGCACATTGGGAAGTTGTTCAACCCACATTCCCTTCGTGGATTTGTCTAGTCTCTTCTTGAGGTCGGTGAGGATTTGCCTGTTGGCGTTCTCTGCTTGATCATTGGTGTAGCGTCCCGAATTTCCAATATGATATCTCAGAAATAGGTGGCACAATTCCCAGCATCAACTTCAATTGCAATAGTAAACATAGCCAAAAACACAAATAATTTTTATTACAACTTTTATTATATCACTTGTTTACAAAACACAGCGGAATACAAAACACCTTGAATTACAATCTTTCTTTACAACACTTTCTTTTACAATTTACATAAGCCATAACATCAATCTAGCACATGCATCCCAAATCCCAAGCTATAGGCACCTACCTGTAAAACATGAGGCTAGAGATAACCCTAACTCCCAAAACTACAGGGGTCAGCCATAACAGTGTGAGTGACATCAAAAGAAAACAATATAAATAAATCATAAGGCATAGAGTCATAAGAAACATGTATTAACAGTAAGAATAAATGAAATAAGAAATAACAATAAATAAAACATGAAAACATCAAGGAATATAAGATAGTAAATAGTAAGACATGAAAACATCAAGTGAATGTAGATTAAGTGTCAAGTGTAGGAAAACAGGAAACAACAAGCATAAAACCAAGTCAAGAAAACATCAATGCTTTATGCTGACTCTCTAATGCATACTTGTCGGATTCTATGCATCCCACAATACATAGGTCCGGCGCAAGCCCTTATCGTTCTCAACTTTATAGGGTTTAATCCCTCGTTATGCAACTAATCCTACTACGGTGATGGAAAACAAAATCCAGAATCCGTGAATAGGTACCACAGCCCTCGACGCGCAAGCATCATGTAAGAATAGCTCAACAACTGGAGAATTACCTCCCAACCATGTACTTCACGAATAGGCTTGCAAGGCCCACGACGTGCAGATACACCAGGTACAATCCGTGAATAGGCCTACGACCCTTGACACGCGAATGCACCCTGCATGCTCCGTGAATAGGCCTGCAGACCCTCGACACGCGAACATACAAATGTCCTCTCGAGACAGAACAACACACGGTCCTGGAATGCATCCGTTGGACTAACAAGACCAGAGCATATACGTATGTTTTCCAAGTTCCATCACATCTCCACTAGTGCCTGTCCTTAAGTTGGTTATTATTAAAAACACAAATCCCCCTATCTAGAGTTAGTGTATCCTGCCGGACTTAATTCCATAAAACAAACCTAAGACCCCGCAGGTCTAAATCCACAAATCTCATCTGCCAGTTCACAGGACTCCCACTCAACTCCTAGAGAAATCACATCTCATCCATTAAGACCAAAACTTTCAATAAAACTCACAAATCCATCGTCAAAACGATTATATGAAGAAACTTCTTAAATCAACAAAAATCCAAATCTTATGTAAAATTCCAGAATCCAAATAAATATTAAATCTATTAAATAACTAAAAATCATATTTTTAAGTTGTAGAATATCACAAAACCTCAATTCCGTTGTAAACACGTATAACTCAAATAAGGTCCAAAAGAATACATTTAAAGCTCCAATATAAATCTCTGTAAAACATTTTGAATCTGTAGCAAAACATCTTTTAAAATAATATAATATTGAAGGAACAATCGTTCAAAAGTCATCAGAAAACTCAAGAAAACATCAGTTAGAGCAGTAGTAGTCGACTTCATAGAGTGGTCGATCGACTGTCCTGCGTGAAATCCAAACTCAAGAAATCCATCAATCAGAGCAGTGACAGTCGAGTGCATACTGTAGCCAGTCGACTGTCCCGCGTAAAATCCAAAGCTTTAAGAAAACATAAATTAGAGCAGTGGCAGTCGACTGTGAAAAGGGGTCAGCTAACTGTCCCGCACGAAAATTCAAAACTCCAAGAAAACACTGCAGCCAGGTTCGCGACGGTCGACTGTCGAAACTTACCAGTCGACTGTCACACCTACAGACTGTAGTTTTGGGTTTGTGCATGTTTTAAACCGATACACAATTCCACTTTGTAAAATAACAAATTTGAAGAACTAATTTCCTGAGATGATTAATTGTAACTTGTATAACATATAAGAGTTATTAAAACATATCAAAACATATCAAGATCTCGAAATAGGAGTTTTCCACAAAAATCTTTCAAAACAACATCTTATATACATATATGTTCAAATACGAATTTTAGCATCAGTTTAGGCTTCAAAAATTCATCAATAAGAGTAGTAAGATGTTTAGAATTATCTCGGAACTAAAACAATTGAAATCCAATCAAAATTCCATCCAAAGACATGAAAACCCAATTTCTTCGAATACAATGAATAGGATATATGTACACATGTTTGTGCACCAAGAAAACTTCAAAACTCATCAATTAGAAATAGTAAAATGTTTAGACTTAATATCAGTACTAAAACCAATCATATTCAATTGAAAACTTCTCACAACTTCACAAAATCACGAAATCCCCAAATTGGTCATAATGAATAGATCCAATTCTAAACCCCCTTCTCAAAACTCTAAGACTTGATTCTTAGATTCAATAGCCATTAAACTCATCCACAATCATTCACAATAATTTGTCCATGCATATGAGCAATTATAACAATTATTAATCAAGTTTCTACTCAACGAAAAACCCCCAAATCGAGCTCATGCATTTATACACAAGTAAAGGAATCTTTTTATCCATTTTATGCAATATCATTATACAACACTTCTCAACAAGCCAAAACAGCAATTATGTGAGGAAAAACAACCTACTCATGATTTCTTTTAGGTTGTTTAGTAATCTCAATTCATCAACTAGGGTTTTAATTCATCAAAGGCATAATTTTAAGTAAAGATTCAATTTTGAACTCATCTATTCATCAGATCTATTATATCTTCATACAACCTCCTAAAATGCTTTCTAATAGATAAATCATCACATACAACAGACATAGAACAATACAAAACAAATATGTCACTCACCTCTACGAAGATTCAACCGAAGAGAAATAAAGAATAAGAGAAATCCTCCTTCGCAAGAAAACCAAGAATCCTCGCTTGAAAACTCCAAGAAAAAAGTAATAATAAAAATCCTTGTGTAGCACAGCAATAGACGGCTGCACCCCACTCTTTTATAGGCCGGAAATAATAGGTTTAGGGTTTTGTAAATAGATTTGCAAAATACATCTTTTAAATATATCTTTCTATATATAAATCTTTATACTTGGAAATCAAATAAAAACAACTTAATTGAGTTTTTAAAAACAAAAAAAAACCTAATAGTCAGCCGACACTGTTTGAAAAACCCAAAAAAACGAATTTACACTTTTACCCCTCTAAATGGCAAATTTGCAAAAAGATCCCTTTTTTTATCAAAACTTGCAAAATAAACCAAATTTATTAAAACAAAAAGTAAACTATTTTTCTCTGAGTTGACTAGGCATCATACCCAGCTCAAAAATCTGAAAATCTGGAGTTTTCACTCCAAGTGGTAATTTTGCACAAAAGTCCCTCTTTTTGTAATATTTGCAAATAGGTCCAATAATTATTAGAAAAATCCAAAAAATTCGCAAATAATATCTAATAATAAATAATGATTTTCCACAAAATAATTTTTGAATTTGAACTTCCCAAGAAAATATTTGCACGTGTTTTGCACGTGTAAAAAAATAAATTTTCAGAAAAATATCTATTAAATCACAAAAAATCATTTTAATATATTTATAAATCTTTAAAACATTATTTAAAAATTTGGGGTATTACAATTGGACTGCAGGTCGGATATCGAAGAGAATCGTTGTTGGATGCCGAGGTCCGTACAGAAGTTGCGGAAGTTTGACCCTGTGAAATGAATCTCGTTATCAGTCACCAGGATCTGAGGGATGCCGAACTGACAAAAAATGTTCTTCCAAAAGAACTATTGGACCCTACTTCCCGTGAGCGTCGCCAAGGGCCCAGTCTCGATCCATTTGGAGAAGTAATCGATCGCCACAGTAAGGAATCTCTTCTGGCCAGGTGTCGGGGAGAAGGCTCAAGCAAGTCCATCCTCCACATAGCGAAGGGGATCAGACTGGACAGGGAAGAGAGCTCGCCCTGAGGAGTTTTCCGGATGGATGAGAACCTTTGACAGGGAGCGCATTGTCGCATATGCTGTTGGGCGTCACTTAACAGCGTGTGCCAGAAGTAACCATGATTCAGGATTTTGTGAGTGAGAGATCTTGCTCCCATATGGGAACCCCCAACTCCTTCATGAACCTCCCTGAGGGCGTACTGTGCTACTTCAGGGGAGAGACACTGCAAGTAGGGTCTGCCGTCCGACTGGGTATATGAACGCTTATACATAACCCCCTCATTGAGCATATATCGCTTGGCTCTTGTTTTAACCTTCTTAGCTTCTTTAGGTTCTGTGGGGAGGATTCCATTTTTTAGGAATTCAAATAGAGGTTTCATCTAGTTCTCCATGTGTGCTGGGGGAGGTATTACCATGAGCTCGAGATTCTCTTCTTCAATACTGGGCCTCGGTAGGACCTCAATCAAGATGGTTTGATCTAGTCATTGAAGGGAAGAGGAAGCCAATTTTGATAGGACATCTACTTGCCCATTTTCTTTGCGGGGGATATGGTTGACTTCTGCCTCTTGAAATGTGCCTAGTAGCTCCTTGACTTGGCTAGGTACTTACCCGTTCGGTCATCTCGAGCCTCGTACTCTCCTGAAACTTGGTTTACCACTAGCTAGGTGCCGCTAAATATCTTAATGCACCGAGCGCCAGCTTTACGGGCCAGGAATAGACCAGCTATAAGAGTTTCATACTCTGCTTCATTGTTAGATGCTTAGAAGTTTATACTGAGTGAATACTGGAGAATGAAGTCGTCGGGACCAGCTAGGATGACCCTCACTCCACTTCCCTTAACACATGAGGATCCATCAACATAAACCATCCAGAATGAGAGCTCTTTGTCTTCCTTCCATGGGTCAGGGAAAGTTCTTTCCATAATAAATTCTGCAAGGGCTTGAGTCTTAATAGCAGTCCTCGACTGATAGCTTATGTCGTATTGGCTTAACTCGATAGACCACTTCATAAGATGCCCCAAGCTCTCTGGCCTATGCAATACCTGCTTGAGAGGCTTGTCGGTAAGAACGACCAATGAGTGAGCTTGGAAGTATGGGCGGAGCTTGCGGGCAACCATGATCAGGGTGTAGGCCATCTTCTCTATCTTTGAATAGCGGAGTTCGGCATCCCGGAGGACTTTACTCACATAGTAGATTGGCCTCTTGACTTTGTCTTCTTCCCTTACCAGGACGACACTGAGAGTTTGATCTGATGTGGCGAGGTAGAGATAAAGGAGTTCTCCTAGTTTGGGCTTGCTCAGGAGTAGGGAATTGACTAGGTATGCCTTGAGTTGGTTGAAGGATTCTTGCTGGGATTGTCCCCATTTAAAGCCTTTTGCCCCTCTTAGATCTTTGAAAAATGGGAGACACTTTTCTCCTGATTTAGAGAGAAAGCGCCCTATAGCATTGTGATGCCCTATGAGTCTTTGTACTTCCTTGACGGTGGATGGGGGAGCCATATTCAATATAGATTGGATCCTCTCTGGGTTGGCTTCTATGCCCCCTCTAGCTGACCATAAACCCCAGGAATTTGCCAGACGACACCCTGAAGGCGCACTTAGACGGGTTGAACCTCATGTTGTGCTTCCGCAAGATGTCGAATGCTTCCTGAAGGTCGATCACATGGTCTTGCTTGCTGAGGCTCTTCACCAACATATCATCCACATAAACTTCCATATTCCTTTTGATCTGTTCCTTGAAGACTTTGTTGATGAGGCGCTGATAAGTTGCTCCGGCGTTCTTTGATCCGAAGGGCATGACGTGGTAGCAATAAAGGCCTTGATTTGTTGTGAAGGAGGTCTTTGGAATATCGGGAGGGAACATTCTGATCTGATTGTACCCGGAGAAGGCATCCATAAAGCTTAAGAGCTCATGACCGGATGTGGTGTCTATTAGGGCGTCGATACTAGGGAGGGGAAACAGGTCCTTTGGACATGCCTTTTTCAGGTTTGTGAAGTCGATGCAAATTTTCCATTTTTCGTTGGCCTTTTTTTACCATTACAATGTTGGAGAGCCACTCAGGGTAGCTGGCCTCTTGGATGAACCAAGCCGCCAAAAGTTTATCCACTTCCTCTTTAATGGCCTCTTGTCAGTCCGGGGCAAATTTGTGACGCTTCTGCTAGACGGGTTTAGCTTCAGGAGCTATGCTGAGATGGTGCCTGAGCAATTCTTCTGATATACCGGGCATATTGGCAGCGGTCCAGGCGAACAGGTCTTTGTTCCCCGTAATGCATTGAACAATGTCTACTTTGACTTGGTGAGGGAGGATTTTGCTCACTTGGAACGTCCTGATCGTATCTCTTTTTGAAAAAGGAACCTCTTCTAACTCATCTACTGGCTCTGAGACGGCTTAGTTGCCCCCTTTGGGGGAGCTCTAGAGTTTCGAGGGAGAGAACCGGACCTCCCAAGTCATATAGCATTTTCGAGCAGTCTCTTGGCTTCCCCTGACTTCTCCCACCCCCATCGAGGTAGGGAATTTCATCTTCATATGGAAGACTGAAGGTATGGCGTGAAGTGCAGCTAGGCCGGGTCGGCCAATGATGGAGTTGTACGCAGCCTTCACATGGACAACCATGAAATTCATTGGCTCTGTTTGGGTTGTTGGGGCTTTGCCAGCGGTTACATCAAGAGTGATGACTCCCTCAATGGTTACTGGCACGTCGGAGAATCCGTGGAGGGTGTAGCCGGCAGGTTTGAGATAATCTCGAGACAGCTTAAGGCCTTGGAAGGCCTCTAGAAAGAGAATATTGACGGAGCTACCGTTGTCAACTAGGATTTGACGTAATTCATGGTTGGCCATGTGGAGACTCACTACGAGCACGTCACAATGGGGCGTTCGAACACCTTCTAGGTCTATGTCTGAAAAGGTCATAGGAACTCGAAGCCCTTGAGTGGAAGGAGGTTCTGCTCTGAGTTAACTTCTCGGATGAAGGCTTTTTGGGAGGAGTTCGACCCCCCCCCCATTGGGCCTCCATAGTTGAGGTGGAGGATCGCCTCCGGTTCTGAGTCCTGGGACTCGGCGGGTCTTTGAGCTCGCTTGTTGGCCGGCCGAGGCGGAGGAGGATCAACTATGTCCTTCCTAATAAACTTGGCTAGTTGCCCTATCTGGATGGGGGCTTGGATCTCCTCTTTAAAGGCCCGACAATCGTCCGTGTCGTGGTTGTGGTCCCTATGAAAACGGCGCCATTTATCTCTGTTCCTCTTCTTGCCAGTGGTATTCATCTTCGAGGGAGGTTGGAGCAATCCTTCCTTGCTGATCTCCATGAGGATGGCCGAGACACTGGCATTAAGAGGGGTGAACTTTTTGAAATGAAGATGAGGGCGACGATGGCCGTCGTTGCCTTTCTGAAGCTTCTTGGTACCATCTGCATTCACACCCTTTCGTTTGTTCCCGGATAGGGGCTCCTTCTGGTGAGGGCTTCTTCAGTCCGGATGTACTTCTCACTCCTCAGCAAGAGCTCTGAGAAGTCCCGGGGAGGCTTCTTGGAGAGGGATGCCTTCAGGTCGACATGGTTGGTGTTGTGTCGGGACACTGCTGAGGCTACTAACTGGTCAAGAGAGGCAATAGACCGAGCTTCGGTGGTAAAGTGCTGAACATAATCCTTTAGACGTTCGCCCTTTCTTTGACTGAGTTCTAGCAAAGATGCATTCGTTTTCTCGACTCGACGGCTGCTGACAAAGTGAGTAAGGAATAGCTCCTCAAACTGGTCGAACGAGAAGATGGAGGCTGGAGACAGACGGGAGTACCATTCTCTCGCAGGTCCCTTCAACGTGGCCGGGAAGGTCTTGCGAAGGAGCGCATCTGAGGCTTGGTGAATCATCATGTGAGTTTTGAAACTCTCGATATGATTAGTTGTGTCTAACTTCTCGTTGTAGGATTCAAAGGGGGGGCATGAAGGTCTCGGGGAACGGAGCTTCCATGATGGCCCTGGAGAAGTGAAGTCTGCTAGGAAAGAAATTATTGGTCCGTTATTCTTCTTCACAGTTGATTCTGTCCAAACGCCTTTCCATCTCCCTGAGACGGCGATGGACCGAGTCGTCCCTTTGGTCAAATCTAATCGACCTCGAGACTCTCCTGCATGAGGGGTGACACGAGGAGGGCTAGGTGCACATAGTTCGTGGCTCGGAGCGATGTTAAGGGCTCGCAGGATGTCATCTTTGAAGTTTTGAAATTCCGCCTGAGTGACTGGTGCCCTCCGCCCTGGCGGACTCTTGGTGTTGATCGGATCGTTGGGGTAAGACTCCTTTGCTGACAAAGAGGAAGGGACCCTTTCCGAGTCCTTGGGGAGGGGGATCTTCTGGGCCTTGTCCTTCGGGGAGAACGACCCATCTAACTTCTTTAGTGCTCTGGATGAGGGGCCTCATAGCAGGCTCGCCTCTCATCCAAGTGGGTTCGGATGTCGACTCCTTGTTAGTGATTGATGATAACCTGACAGAGGTCTCTTGAATCATGAGGGCTATGCAAGGCTGCCAAGTCGGTGGACTAATTGTGGATCGAGACGTGGCCATGGAGAGGGGGTTGTTTTTGACGGCTTTGGCATGAGCCCCCTGGTGCAGGCCTCCTAGACATGGAAAGAGCCTATTGAGGAGGCAGCTATTCAAGCTGAGGCTGTTGAGCTTGTTGGCCTGTTTGAGGAAGAACATATTGGAGTGGGGGAGGAGGAAGAGGAATGGCACTTCAGCTAGACGTCGCTGTCTTTACTTTTCCTTTCGGAGGCATGACTGAAAACTGCTTTCACCGGTGAAATATGTTGGATTGCTTAATCTGTTCCCACAGACGGCGTCAATCTGTTGCTGCTAATTTCGGTGTGGGAGCAAACAGTATGCGAATTCTTCTACAAATAATAAAAGCAAACATGCTGACTTCTTGCCGACGTTGACCATTTCTTGATGCCGCTGCTGACCTGCAAAAAGTTCGAAATGCCCGGATTGTTCCCGAAAATGAACCCTCCGTCGCTCAAGTCAGTAATCAAGAAGATTATGAAAGAGCTTTTGTGGAGAAAATACACATTACCTTTTTTTATGGTGGGGGTAGAGGGGTATTTATAGTCGCCACTGGAAACAGTTTTGAGATAATTATTTATCTCTACTTCCCAGTATTTTTGGAAAAGAAACAAAGTTTAAATCATTTCATGATAAGAGATTTGGTTTGAACCGTCTCTTAGAGATAATCATGAATTTGAATTACTCTTTAAATTTCATGGGTTTATTCATAATGAGTTGTCACCCTGACCCAGTAAGACAGACTCGTTTTTGGGTTATTGGACCTGAAAAAGACCCAATTCCTATTTTTAGGACCTGTTTATAGGTAAAATTACCGTTGTACTCCTGAGAGCTTTGAGATTTGTGTCCGATTTGAACGGTCCTGATTTAGTTCTATTTTTACCATATCAGAACCCGGACCCAAACGGGAACGGGTAGCATTTTTTGCGAGGACCCGGATCTCACGGGTTCAGATCTGGGTCCTGTACCTGGACCCGTTAATGACCAGGTCCGGATTTGGGTATTAAAGTACCCGACCCGATACCAATGCCATGAGTTAATGATGGTGAGTAGGATAAGGGATTTAAGAAGTATACATATATACATATTAAATTGGGTGATTTCGTCTTATTTAATGTTTGATTGGACATTGAAAATACCGGGGATGATTAACAAATTTGGTTTGAAACTAAATCATATTCTATAACTAATTTTCGTATTTTTTTTTAATAAATATGTTCTAATGCTTTGTGAATTTGCATGTGTCATAAGTGAAAAAAGGGACTCTTGTGTATTTATTGGATGGAAGTCTCTAGTAAAATAATTGTTCACATCAAAGCTATTTTATGTGTCATGTGAATTGGTTTCTCTTTTCTCTGTATCATTCGGTTATATTCTATTGCAAAATCATTCATTATGCAGCCACGTGAGAGCTTTTTGGGTGTGTTAAAGTACACTACTATAAACTAGTATCAACGGCCTGTGCAATATTGTACAAAATTTTAAATTTTAAAAAAATAGCAAAACTATTTTTTAAAAATCCATCTAATAACATATATATATACAATATTGCATGATTTTATAGTTTGATTAAGGGATAAGATTTCAGTTCAAAATTTGGATGGAGAATTAGTGGGGAATTGCCTCTACATTTACACCTTTTTTTTTAAACAAAAATGTGAAAAAATCTTTGGACTAAAAGTAATTTTAGCATAATATATTGTATAAAAACTGATTCGAAAGGAAGAGGATAAGGAACCTAGAGTGACACTCTAGAAAATTTTCCTAGAGTGTACCCATTTGACACACATTCCTCCTACAAATGCACGATCTACACAGTTCATTGTAATCTACATGTTATAAAACCTATGCATAACTAAAGTATGATGTTTGAATATGTTTGGCTCATGTATCAAGTCGTCTTAGTCTATGCTAAAAACCGTTCATTTTGTAAGTACACGAAGAATGTGCAAAATATGTTCCAAACTCTGTAATTTTATATATACATAAGATCTATGACATGTATATTACATTAACGATGTTGATAATGTATTTAAGGGATGAATGTGTGTCAAATGAGTGGCACACTGGGATTCTCCTAAATGAACGTACAAGTTTTAGGTGTTGAAGTAATAAAACACCTACATAATTATCTATCTCATTCTAGACATTCCATAAAAAATCAAAATCTTGTGAACCATGACTTACTATAGTGCCCAGACTCCCTAACTTAAATTGTTAACGCGTCCAGAAAAACTTGATGCACTTGAAGAAACGTCTACCATACTTTGGGATACATGTAGGGCCGGCTTTGAGTTTCTGGGAGCCCAAGGTGAAAGATCCAAATAATTATTTTTGAGACCCCTAATTACATTTTTTTACGCACAAAATACGTACTTATATTTACAAGGGAAATACAAATTTTAGGACCCCTAAAATTGCAAAAAAATTAGGAAACCTGAGGCGGCTGCCTCACCTACCTCAAGGTGGTGGCTAGCCCCGGATACATGGTCCACTACAATCAAACAATTTGCTGATAAATTTAAGCTGAATTTTAGGGGAATTTGTTAGGGTTAAACCCTTCATGTATCCCTACTTTTACAACCTTTTAAGAAATAATACATTTAACAACAAAAAAAATTATATGGAAAATAGTGCATCTGAGAGATAAATAGTATAATTTGTACTTAGATAGTGTATTTAGATGAAAAATACATAGCTTTTAGAGTAATGCTACACCCACAACATTTTTTACAACATTTCTTTTTACAATCTTAGGTGACACAATACTATTAGTGGTATCTACAACCTACTCTATAATAATCTCCAATAGTATTGTGTAGGGGTGGCAATCGGTTCGTTCGGGCTGGGCCGGGTCGAAATCGACCGAGTCGACCCAATATTCGGGCGGCCCCGGGTCGGGTAGGCAAGATAGCCGGGCCGGGCCGGGTTGGAAATGAAAATTTTTGACCCGGTCGACCAGTGAACGCATTCAGGTTGAACCCGTTTGGGGGAGGGCCGGGTCGTTGGTTTGCCCGGTAAATTTAATTTTTTTATTGTATAACTTAACTTTAAAAAAAAGTATAACTGTATAAGAGTGAAAAAATGCATCTATTATTCATTTCAACTTCAATGAATTTGTTACAAGTTTTTTACATACTAATACAAATTATAGAAACTCATACAGATTATACAATATTTATTGAATTACATTTACATGTTTGAGGAGATAATCAGTATCTAGAGTTCTAGATTGTCTTGACTTAGATTGAAGAGAGGACATTGGACTACTGTCGTGCACATCTACTTAACCTAAACCTAGGATTGCATTGCCCTAAATTCCCTAATCTTGTTGGTGGATTTCAAGCAAGTTGTTTCCACTTGTTGATGTAGATGTCGTTTTTCCTTTAGTCTTGTCTTCAGCCTTCATCCAATCTTCGGTGCACACGAGTATCTCCAATGAATCCGACTTCAAGCTATTCCTGTAATCTGTTAGAACCCTGACACTTGTAGAAAAAACACTTTCTGAAGCAACTGTGGAGACAGAAGAAGTTAGTAGATCTCTATCCATATGTGAAAGAATAGGAAAAAGATTTTCATGTTCTTTCCACCATTGTAGTACTTCAATCTTAGTACAAGAACTCTCAATATCTTGTTGATTATACCAATTTAATTCATTAGGTGCATTAGTCCTAGGTTTTTTTGATTGAATACGAACAAGTAAATTAGCAGTGGCATCTGTCAATGCACTCTTACCCTTTCCTCTAAAAGTAGATGAAAAAGAAATATACTAGTTGTACCACTAGATACAAAAGTTCTATCATAATTATCATACAAATTATTCAATGTTGATTCAAAGCTAGCTAAAAAATCATTACAATCATATTCAGAATCATCTCAAAGTAAAGTAAAAAATATTTCAATCAAACTCCTCGTACCCGCTAATTTGATATGAGGATCCATAACAGTAGCAATACAATACAACATAGGAGGAGGATTAAAATACTTCAAAATTTTTGTATAAGCTGGAACAACAATATGACTAATGCATTCATCCTAAACTATTGAAATAAACTAGCTACTTGAAGTAGAATCATAAGATGTAGAAAACTTCACGGTTGTGGTTTCAAAATGTTCCAAAAATCGTAACGAAGATTCGGCAAAATACCATGATAAAGGAGTCATTTAAAAATTTTCCATGTTTTTTGTAAGACAAAAATGTTTATAATATATTCGTATTGAGTAACAACATTTATTAAATAGAAAGTAGAGTTTCATCGGTGTTTAATATCTCTAGAAAATTTTCTAAAATGTATGTTCCTAAGTTTACACCATTCTTTAAATTCTTGAAGCATAGTACCACTCAAAGCAATAAAATATACACAATTTCTAATTGCAATTATATATGAATCGGTTACTTTTAATGCATCTTGTACACATAAATTTAAAATATGACACGCACATCATGAAAAATTTCATTATATGGATGAGCTAATTGTGTTTTTAATGTACTAATCGAAGCATTGTTGTTAGATGCATTATGATAACTAATAGTAAAATTTTTATTACGAATATGATATGAATCACAAACTTCTAAAATACGTGTTATAATAACTATACCACTATGGGGATACAGCAAAGCGCAAATAATATGATTCTCTTTTGAATCATCCAATCACTATCTATCCAATGACAAATTATGCCCATCATAGAAACATCGTTACAACCTTTCCAATAATCGGAAGTTAACGATACTCTACAAGTCAAAGAAAACAGTGCAATTAAAGTGTCTCTCATTTCATTGTAAAGTTTAAAACTATCGGATTTGAATGTGTTTCTAGGATTTCATCAAAAATCTGGATTTAGTGCATTTTGGTTAAAAGGCTCTACATTCCTACTCTCGGAATAGGAAAAATGTAGCTCATCCTTAATAACTAATTTGGCCATTTCCCGACGAATATTTTTGGGATCATAGGGATGGCTATCGATTTGTCCGGTCCTAGGGTTGATTTTTTTTTGACCGTGTTGATTTTGTACTAGTGCAGGGTGTACATTTAAAATGTGTCATTTAATTGTACTCGTTCCCTCACCCTTCTTCCATTTATAACTCTTGCTACAAGTTTAAAAAATCTTATGTCATATACTAGTATTCTCCTCGTCGGGGATAAAATTATAAAATTTGTGTCAATCACTAGTTTTCTCTCTAGTTTTTCTACTAGTAGTGGGTTGTGTGGATTCGGTTTGTTATGTTTGTGTCTCGATATTATGCATTTCTTGTTCTGTCGTGTGGAGGAACATCATGAGAACATATGTTTAGCATGTGGTTATATTCGGGTTCTACTTGTGGGATTGTTAGAGGCCGATGAAAAGAACTAGTGGAATCTTGTCTACTTTGGCTACGGCCGCTACCTCGTGATCTAGACATAATAAATTTTTATAGTAGTAGTGTATGTAAAAAAATAATTTCTAGTGTTTTAATAGTGTAAGTGAAAAAATAAAAAACAATATTAGAAGTGGGATATGTTGTAAAAAATCTAAAAAACAATATGAGGATTGAGAGATAGAGAAAATCGAAAAACCAACAAACAACTATGATAAAACAAAATTAGAACTACACAAAGAATAAAGAGTTGAGAGGTTTTTGAAATTTTGATACCGTATTTTGCGAATAATCATATATAGAAATGAGAGAGAAAATAATGGTAGAAGTAGACGTAGTTAATTGAGAAGTGTAGTAGACATAGTCACATAGTCGTAAAAAGAGTTCACAGAGCTTCTCGATGAGAGAGTTTGTAGTAGACGGAGTTGAAAGTTTTGAATCGATGCAAATTCCACACGATCAAAATTGTTCACTTCTTTGTTGTTTGATTCTTTGGTGAATTTATTTTTTGAATAAATTGAGTAGTAGTAGTAGAGAGAGTAAGAGAGTAAAATTTTTTGATTGAAGTTATGAGTTTTTGTAGGAAAAAACCAAAAAAATATTTTAAAAATTCCAAAAAAAAAAAATCTGCCCCCGGACTGTTGAATGGTCGACTGCCAAAGTTTGGAACCGTTCTGTAACACCCCGAATTCCAAAATACTACTGAATTCGAAGTTTCACAAGATCTTTACACTTCTTTCGTACAATTTTACAAGGAAATTAAAAACATTTCTTACTTCAGAGTTACATTACACATTTACATTCATACAGCGGAAGTAATTTACAATAATTACATGGAACAATTACACAACATTTAAATCAATCTTTGAGCAGCATGTATACTTCAATTTGTCAACCTCTTTTTTCTGCATATGAAACTGTGGGCGCGTCAGTTCATTCACTGACGAAATATTATACACGGCCATCCTCTCTATACTGGAAACAGTATAAGGATTTTCCATACTTAAACAACCACAAACTTGATCACAAGACAAACTACAAGGGACTATCCTATTGATGTCGTGTTGTGATGTGCACTTAGTCCTTAATGCAGTTGTTTACATTATATGACACTAATGCGCACTTGTTCAGAGTCTATGCAGCCCATACTACATAGGTCCAAGGGCAAGCCCTTAATCGTTCTTCATCTTGTAGGGTTGAATCCCTCGCCATGACTTAATCTACTACTGTAACTACGGTAAGTATCTTAGGCATTCTATGAACTACGAACTCACGTCTGGGCGCCCTGGAGAGAATCCCAACGCACTGACACATGACTCATCATGCAGGCATCCTGTGGTAATTCACCTCCTACCATAAACATGACACCTCCCGCAGTCATTCGATTGCCCCATAAGCGTCGCCATCGGGATGGTACTCTGGAGTAGTATCCACATCCTAATCATGATGCATCATGAGACATCCTGTGGATACTCTCATGTCGTCAATCCAATGGCCTTCATACTCATGTTTGTCTCTTATGTTCATCACATCTTCACTATGTATCTCATCCTTATGTATAATCTGAGGTTACTATTCTAGAATCTAGCATTACTCCTACATCAGTCCTTTCAACAACTTTCATTATCAACGACCAAAACTTGGTCAACAAATTTTCATAAATTCTCTTTTTAAGTACTTTTCATGCTTGCCGATGTAGAGTCTTAACCACGTTCTAGTATAAGTCCTCTTTTCACATTCATTGAAATGTCCACAAAATTTCACATTTCAACACATTCTCTTTTCAACACATTTCTTATGCACAATTTGCATATTCAAAAAAAAATTCGTATTTGATTCTACTTAATAAAAGTCTCAATTCATCTCTTTGCAATCATTTCCATACTCAAGATTTTCACTTTCTTTATTTTAGAAATTCAAAAGATCAAAACAAAAGTGAACTCTTCACTCTTAAAAAAAACTGTATTTCTCTTTAAGGGTCCATAATTCCAAAATAATATTTTTTTTTTGAAGTTTATAACTTAAGGATTTTCTAATATTTTCTCCCTATTTCTTTATATATATATATATATATATATATATATATATATATATATATATATATATATATATATATATATATATTTGTAAGATTCACAATAGTCAAAGTAAAATAAAATAAAAAAGAAAATATCTTTTCCCAAATTTTTTTTTTGCCACAACTAGGTTTGAACTGCACAACACACACACACACACAGTGCACAGTCACCGAGACCCAAAGGCCCCACGCGATAGCCAAAAGGGACAAGGCGCCCAACTATCACAAAGGGGGAGTGGGAGGGTTTTGAGTTTGATTCTCGGTGTATGGGGAAAAATCGAATTTTGGAATAAAAAGCCCCTTGCCGAGACCCGAACCCACACACACACAGTGCTACAGTAATGCAACTAAAGCCCCCCTATAACCAGTATGCCCATAGGAATTAACTGATATAGGCTTGGTTAAAATTAGGTTTAAGTTGAGTCTCTGTTTATTTGAAATATTCTATTTTTCAAACGATCGTAACTTAGTTTCTTCTTTACAAAAATTTCTAAAAATTTCCAGAATACTAGATTTACATATATTCAACAAATCAGTGTTCTTAAAATAATTTTTGACATTAAAACAAGTGTTTTCACTCTAATTTATGTTCTATGTTTACAATATTGCGAAGAAATCACTTTAACAAATTTGCTACTCCATTTCTTACATTAGGATTTTGTTAAAAGGTGTAAAATTCTGTTTTCCCTCTTTATTCATAATGCTTATAATCCAAGTTGTATTTTTTAGCAAAATAATACCATGGTTCCATAAGCGCAAAAATTAATAATTCATTCGCTAATCAACACATGAACCTTTTCTACAATTACATGGTTCCAATTCTACAACTTCTTGGCAATAAGTGAATTTTAATTACATTAAACATGAATTATAACCAATAGCACACAATTCATCAAGTATTTACTCATTCGTTTAGCAAGTCCTTTTTAGATTCTACAAGTTATTATCTTATTAGTTCTTTTAGCATGCATAAATATCACAAATTCCCTAGCATGATATCTAATATTAGAAGTATAGAAAATCACCCACCTATTTGAAGAAAATACTACAAAGCTCCTACGATCTCCTTGAACACGATTGGTCCTTCTCCTCCTAGAATGAGCCACCACAATGATCCTCTTCCTTGCACTTGGTGAAGCCCGAGCCTTCCTCCTTGCCGTGGGTTGAAGTAGCCGATCTCCAAGGTAGGGGACACACCCACACACTAATGCACTCAAATTTTTACTCTCTTTCAATCTTTTACTCTCCTATAGTTTCTTTCATTCAATTATTTTTCTTAGTGTTGTATGCATGAAGGTAGGGGGTATTTATACTAGTTTTAGGATAGATTGGAGGGCTAGGATTACACTTGATGGTTGTAGACGAATGGCTAGGATAAGATGGGAAGTTGTAGCAACTACCCATGACACAAAAACCACCTCTCCACTAGTCCACACCCCCCACTCTTTCTCTCTCCTACTATCCGGCCAAGGATGGAGTGTGCAATGCACACACACGTGCAAACACGTGTCCCAACTAGTGTCCCCCTAATTAAAGTTGTACATTAAAAATTAATTAATTGTCTAAAAAAATATGTGTCTACATGACAAGTTAATTAAAAGTAGTTAATTCATGGGCTTTTAAAAATAGTGGGCTTTTAGAATAAAATACTTAATTTATTAAGTTGGGATTAGTTTTAAAAAACAAATTTAGGCTCCTTAAAAGAAAAATGGGCTTAAAGAATAAAAGAAGAAAAGAGAGAAAATAATTATTTGTTCATGTTATAGAAAATTATTTCATAAGAGAATATTTATACAAAATTTTGTACGTGCACAACACGTAAAAATCTACAATTTCATATTCATAAAATTCAAGGTATTACACGTTCGACCTGCGCGGGTCGAACGGTTCCAAACCCGCGGGTTGGCAAGCAGTTAATAGGCGGGTTTGACTAGTCAACGGGTTTGACGGGTTGGATTCAATTATATTGCGACCCGGGTCGACCCAGTTAGGTTAGCGGGTTCTACCCGAACCCAAAATGGATCGAAGCGGACCGGGTCATTGCATGCGGGCCGCGGGTCGAACCAACCGATTGCCATCCCTAGCATTATTTCACCTAAAGTTGTAAAGAGAAAGGTTGTATAAAATGTTATGGTTGTAGCATTACTATAGCTTTTATATGTGATATGGGTTAAAATAGAACCAAATCGGAACCGTTCAAATTGGGCATGAATCTTAGAGTTACAAGGGATAAAACAGTAATTTCACTAAAAACGGGTTCGTTAATGGGCATTGTGTCTCTTTCAAGTCCAACAGCACAAAAAGGGTCTGTCTTACTGGGTTGTCATACCAGCCCAATAAGAATGAGTCCAGATTATTTAAACTCATAATTATCCATAAGAGACAGTTCAAAAATTATATCTCTTATCCTGGAGGGAGTTTAAACTATCCTCAACCGCTCTTATCTCTTCATGGAGAAGAGATAACTTGTTTATTCCAAAAACACAGGGAAGTAGAGATAAATCATTATCTTGAAACTGACCAAAGCAACTATAAATACCCCCTACCTCCACCAGAAAAAGGTATTCAAATTTTTCTCCACAAAAAGCTCTCTCATTGTCTTCTTGATTTCTGAAATGTGCGTCGGAGGGTCCGTCGCCGGGATCAACCCCGATGTTTAGACTTTTTGAAGATCAGCGGAGGCGATTGTCATCACACGAATCAAACTCTACGGCGCAAACTTTTCAGATCGAGGAGTCAACTGCAGTCAAAGGTAGTTAACATCGTTGAAGGTCAAAAGGTCAGTTCTTGATTATTCCTCAATAGAATCCATATCATTTGATTGCTCCCACACCGAAAAAATAGCAGCAGATTGGCATCGTCTATGGGATCATCAAAGAAATTCTGACCCGAATTTGCCGGTAGAAACTACTTTAAGCCATGCCCCCTAAGGGGAAGGGAAGGCGGCGGCCTCAAGCCGTTAAGCCAACCCTCTTCCTCCACCTCCTCCTCTTGAGGACCATCCTCACGCCTTTCAACAAGTGCAACCCCAACAATTTCAGCAAGAAGAGCCTCTACTTCAACAGGTTCAACCTCCACCCGGAGGAGCTGCACCAGGGGCTCCCATCGAAGTCATTCCAAACCTTCTGCAAAACCCTTCATTGAAAACCGAGGTTCAGTTTACACCTCTACCCCTTCCACGCTCCCTCAATCACAAACCAATCTCTGTCAGGTCATCGTCATTCACTAGCAGGGGTCCAACCTCTGAATATGCCTGAACAAGAGGTCAGCCCATTAAGGAGCTCCCCCTACAGAACAACGGGGAAGTAGGAGCACTTCTACTCGAAGACCGCGATCCAAGAGAACTCCCTCTCCAAGGGGGCACGGATGAACTCCCTCTCCCAGAAGACAAAGAATATCCCCCTTTCTTAAGGGGCGAAGAAGCCACTAATGTGATATATTTGCAAGTGTACAAAATTGCAACAAGTAGTATAGATTAGTGAAAAGATTGCCGAACCCACAAAGACTAATTATTTTATTGAGTACCAAAATTGACTAGATTAACTACTATTTGGAATATCGAAAAGATGATAAAAATAGCAACTAAATTAAATTAATCTAAAGGAAAGAGATAAACTAATTAAAAGGAATGGAATCCGAAATTTTGTTGTTTATTAATTGCAAAAACTAGTTCTAGGGCTTTTGATTTCACCTAGTTAATCCCACACAATTTATAACTGCATGTGAATAAAAATATTATTTTTCCAAGTTGTAAACCAAAATTCCCAAATTATTCAATATTCTCTCTCAAGCAACATCAAATATATTCTCAACTAATTATTTGTCATAGTTCATGCACAAATTACTAATTGAAAATTCATTAAGATCCAGGGACTTCTTAACGGTCACATTAATAGCGGTTCGCTCTTGTAAAGGTTTTTTATTTTATTAATTCGAAATCACAAATTACCAGTTCGGTCTCTCCATGATTTAATAAATCATACAAAAGTTGGCCAAACAGTTGTAAGCATTGAGAACAAAAATCAAACACACAACCATGGAAAAATAGAAAAATAATATAGAATTAAAATTGTGTTCTCAAAACTAGGCTAGATCAAAGCCCTAGAAAAATAAAACTAGTTCATAATAAGTTTGCAACTAACAAACATGTTCTGGGATTGCATAATAAAAATTAGAGGAGAGAAGAAAAAAAACTATGTTTGTTGCCGACAATCCAAGTCGAAGCGCCTCGAATTTCGTGCCGCGAACAATAGCATTGCTGCTCCTCTTCGGTCTTGAACCCCGCACCGCATGTGGCCGCCGACGTCACACTAATGTCGCCTCGAAAGCCGCACCGCAACATAGTGTCTTTCTCCTCTCTCTCCTATTCTTCGCTTTGTCATTCTGTCTATGTTCTCTCTCTCTTTTGTTTTTTTAATTTTTTATTGTGAGGTCAGTCGTCGCTCTCCCTCTCTCGTTAAGCATATCCCACTTTTTGCTTTTGCTTGTTGTATTTATAGGGATCCGACCCTGGGTTAGTAGGGTTTATTTTTGCATAAAACCCTACATCTTCTTTTATTTCTTTCCTTTTTCTTATTTGCTCTTTATTTCTTACTTCTTTTTCTTCTCTTTCTGTTTCTTGAAGCACGTGCTGCACACACAAAAATAAAATTAGAATTTAGAATTTAAAAATAAAAAAATAAAATTAATTTGTTTAAATTAATTAAACTAACTAATAATTATATTAGCTCAATTAAACCCTTTTAAATTTGTTTATTTTATTTTCACCCTATATTGCTAATGAAAATAGAACCACAAGGCCAAATTATAAATTTGTGCAAGTAAATTAAATGTTCTATCATCAAATTTACTCTTACCCTTACCTTTAGATGTACTAGAAGAAGAACTAACTACAGAAGTTGTGTTACTAGAAGCAAAATATCTATCATAATAATCATACAAGTTATTTAATGTAGATTCAAATTTAACTAAAAAAGATGCGCAATCAATTTCTTTTTCTACATCCTCCCCAAGTAATGCAAAAAATATTTCAATCAAACTCTTCGTACCTTCTAATTTGATACGAGGATCCATAACGGTAGCAACACAAAACAACATAGGAGGAGGATTAAAATACTTCAAAAAAAATTGTATGCAGGTTTTACAATATCACCAACAAAAACATCATTTAACATTTCGTTAAAAGTTTGCATTATAGTAACTATTGAAATAAAAATGGTACTAGAAGTAGATTCATATGATTCTAAAAATTTTAAAGTTGCGGTTTTAAAAGGTTCTAAAAATTTCAACAAAGATTCGACAAAAAACCAATCGGAGGGAGTCATTTCAAAATTTGGCATATTTTTTGAGATACAAAAATCATTTATACATGCTTTATATTCGGTAACAACATGTAGTAAATCAAAAGTAGAGTTCCATCAGTGTTTGACATCTTTTGAAAATTTTCTAAAAGATACATTTGAAATCCTGCACCAATTTTTCTATTCTTGAAATACGGTGCCACTTAATGCAATAAAATGTACACAATTTCTAATTTTAAGTATATATGGATCGGTTATTTTTAATGCATCTTGAACACATAAATTAAAAATATGACATGCATATCTAACATGAAAAATATTCTCAGATGGAGGGTTTAATGCGGATTTTAAAATACTAATTGATGCATTGTTGTTAGATGCATTATCAAAACTAATACACATAATTTTATCGCGAATATGAAAAACATCACAAATTTCTAAAATATGATTTGCTATTTCAACGCCACTATGGGGATAGGACAACGAGGCAAGTGATATTGCTATTTTGAAGAATCCAACAATTGTCGATCCAATGACAAGTTATTCCCATTGTTGGAATATTGTTGACACCCGTACAACAATCCGAAGTTAAACTAACTTTACAAGTTAAACTCCATAAAATTGCAATCAAAGCGTCCTTCATTTCATTGTACATTTTAAAACAATTCGATTTGCAAGTATTTCTCGGGATTCTTCTAAAATGAGGGTTTAAGGCCGTTTGATTAAAATTTTCCAAATCCTTACTCTCGGGATAGGAAAATGGTAACTCTTCCTTTATTACTAATCGGGCCATTTCCCGACGAATAAGATCGATATCATAAGGGTGGCTATCAACTAGACCGGTCCTAGGGTGGATATTTTGTTGACCGGGTAGGTCAACAAGAAGGTCTTTATGATTATTTAGGATGTATTGCTTAATTGTACCGGTGCCATCATCCCTCTTGAATTTTTATTGTTTAGAACATATTTTACAAACTTTCAAACCTATACTCGGAGTTTCTTCATCCGGGATAAAATCGTAAAATTTATCCCAATCACTACTTTTCCCTCTACTTTTCCTTCCACTAGGGGGTTGTGTTGTTTCGGTTGGTTGTTGTTGTTCTTCTTCTAATTGTATGTCTCCTACAAACTCATCTTGTGTACCCCATTGTTGGGTAGGAGGATCATGGTACTCTTCGACGGGTTCACTATGTGGGACAATTGGTGGCCTACGAGAAGTGCTGGTGGAATCTTGCCCACTTTGGCTACGACCGCTACCGCGTGATCTAGACGTGTTTATATGTAGTAGTGTATGTAAAAAAAAACTACACAATGTAAGGCCGATAAGTTTTTAAAAAATTTAGAAAACAAGAGGGTTGTGAGAGAGAAGATCAAAAAACCAACAAATAAACAAGATACCAAAAATTATAACTACAAAAAAAAATTGAAATTGAAGAAGAGGGATATAAATTTTTGATACCGTTCACCGTGGATACGCGTAAATAAAAGAACCCATGAAAATAAGAATAGAAGTAGAAGTAATCATAAGTAGGCTCAACTCATCACACAACACGAACTTAACATGCAAGCATCAAAATTTTTAAGTTAATACATAAACAATAGAATATAAAGTAAAACCAAGCATACTCACTTTCTCCAGACAATTATTCATTCATAATTTCCAACCCAATCATATTTGTCATGCAATTAATGTAATTATAGTATGTAACAGCTCCATCTGTGATTACCCCTTCTCACTACTACAAATCGAGTAGCAAACTATTTTTTTTTGCTCTTCTCTAAGTTGTTAGTAGCCTTTTGACGTGAATGCAAACATCTGTGATAAATACACCCGGTTACTCAACAAGTCAAAATTTTAGAGTGTTTTTGCATACTCATTTTTTAAGTTGCCGTTTGACGTAAAAGTAAACATTGGTGATGAATACCCCTAGTTACTAAGGAACTCAAGCCTTTTGACGTGAATGTAAACATCTGTGATAAATTCACCCGGTTACTCAACAAGTCAAAAATTTAGAGTGCTTTTGCATACTCATATTTTAAGTTGCCGTTTGACGTAAAAGTAAACATTGGTGATGAATACCCCTAGTTACTAAGGAACTCAAAACATTGGAGTAGATAGAACTTTATTCATTAAATTTTTGAAAAATATTACTCTATTTACGTAAACTTTTTTTAGGACTAGATTAAAGGAGATAATCACAAGAAAAAGTATCACATTTTTCTTTTATGTATAATCACATGACTCACAATTTTGTAAGGAATTTTGAACTTAAGTAATCCTAAAGTAAATAAGTATACTTGATCTTGATTTATAAGATATTGTCTATCCCAACAAAAATTATTTCAATGCTTTAGCACAATAAAGAACTCAAACGTGTAATGGTAAGCCCAATTGCAGTATTTTGTTTTGTTTTTCTTTTCAAATATATATAAAATATATTTAAAAATTGTACCCCTTCCCCCAAACTTGAATA
Organism: Hemerocallis citrina; assembly: GCA_017893485.1. Classification (NCBI taxonomy): domain Eukaryota; kingdom Viridiplantae; phylum Streptophyta; class Magnoliopsida; order Asparagales; family Asphodelaceae; genus Hemerocallis; species Hemerocallis citrina. The sequence continues at coordinate 289,149,789 of CM030362.1, forward strand.
TCACATTGTCCTCAATGGGAAAGAAAAAAGGAAAACAATAGGAATGTGAAAAGTTCAGAATTGCTCCCCTGATTCGTATTAAAATTCTTGACGCGCGACGTTCATTGTTTCAGTGATATCTAGAGCTGTAGATGTCCAAATTGCCTAATTCTTTTTGTTCTGGAAAGATATGAAAATTTCCTACGATCTCTCTTTGAAACACTTTTCCAGATTCAGACTGTATCTTGCTAAAAAACAGCCAACAATGTAGGTGTAGAAAATAGCTCGGCCCGGCGACTTCCAAACTCATGCAATCCTACAAAATAAAATCAAAAATTAAAATTAAAGTAAAGTAAAAAAGAAAAGAAAAAAATCTAATGCAGTAAAAAAGAAAATATGGGTTGCCTCCCAAGAAGCGCTAAGTTTTAAGTCTTCAGCCATACGTTGTAGCTGAGATGGTTATGTAACGTCAAGATCCAACAACATAAGAACATCTTTTCGAATACTTCTCTTCAGGTGTGGATTAGGTTCAAGATCGAGTTTGAGTTGTTTCTTTCTTGAGGATGACGTTTTTGATATCCCCACCTCTTTGAATTTCAACTAAGAAAATAGATGAATAGATGGTGCACCATCCAAATATATAACATATTCTTAAATCTTTTCTTTCTCAGTTTCAAGAGTTGTTGAATTTGTTAGACATAATTTTACTAGTAACTTTTCAACTTCAGCACCATGTTCCTCGCCCAAAATTAAATCTGTTTCACTTACTTGAACACACGACTATTCTTCGGCAGAAAACTTCATAGATTTAAAAACAACAAACGTTACTTGCTCATCCTCTACCTTCAAAATAAATTTTCCTTGCTAGACATCAATCAAAGCTCTTCCCGTAGCTAGAAATGGTCTCCCCAAAATCAAAGAAATTTGTTCATCTTCCTCCATGTCAAGCACAATAAAATCTGCGAAAAATATAAACTTGTCTACTTTCACCAAAACATCCTCAATTACTCCTATTGGGTACTTAATAGATATGTCCACCAATTGCAATGAGATTGTGGTGGGTTTTTCTTCTCCAATACCTAATTTCCTGAAAATAGAATATGACGTAAGATAAATACTTGTTCCTAAATCACATAATGCTTTATCAAGTGAAAATTTTCTAATAGTGCAAGGAATTGCAAATCTCCTTGGATCTTTAAGTTTAGGAGGCAGCTTCTTTTGTAAAATTGCACTACTCCCTTCGATTAGCGTCGCCGTCTCATTTTTCTCCAATTTTTGCTTGTTTGATAAAATATCCTTTAAAAAATTTAGCATATTTAGGCATATGTTCCAAAGCTTCAAAAAGAGGAATATTAATATGTAATTTCTTTAAAATGTTTAAAAATTTAGAAAATTGATTTTCGAGATTATTCTTTTTAAGTCTTTGCGGAAAAGGAATAGATGGATCATAAGGGGAATTAGGATAAGTTTCAGAATTAAACTCCCTGAAATCTATGGTATTTGAAGCTCCTTTGCTTTTCTTGGAATTCTCAATTTGGTGGTTGGCCACTTGCTGCGTTTGTTCCTCCAAAATTGATTCGTACTCTTCTTCCTTTTCAACCACATTTTGTTCGGCAATTTCTTCTTGTGGCTACTCAATTGTTCTCCCACTTCTCAGTGTTACTGTTTTGACATGCTCTTTAGGATTTGTCACTGTGTTACTAGGTAATGTTCCTGCTGTTCTCTCTGTAAGCATGTTTGAAATCTGACCAATCTGAGCCTCAAGATTGTGAATTGAAGCCGTACTATTTTGTATTGTCCAATCTGTCTTTTGCATGTATTGCATGATCATATCTTCAAGTGTCAGCTTCTTTTCTTACTGTGTAAAATTTTGAGGTGGTCTAATTGCTCCTTGATTATTGTTCCAAGAAAAATTGGGGTGGTTTCTCCATCCTTGATGATATGTGTTCAAATAAGGATTGTTTTGATATTGGAAATTGGACACGAAATTTGCTTGATTGAAATTTGATTGAGCAAAAGGATTTGCCACTTAGCAATCAATACTTGGGTGATTTCCTGCACAATTATCACAAATAATATTAGTTTGAATAGAATTAACATTCATATTACCTAATTTCTTAGATAAAATATCAATTTGTGCAGTCAATGTGGCAGTAGGATCAAGCTCAAAAACTCCAGCCACTTTTCTTAGCATTCCTCTTTCTGAAGACCATTGGTAATTGTTGGATGTCATCGTGATACACTCCTATGTATTGAAATATAGCTATTAAATAACTGCAAAACTATAAAAAAAACAATAAATAGAAAATAAATAGAAAATTCCAAATTAGTAACAATCTAGCAATTAGCAATATCTATAAAAGAATAATTAGTCCCCGATAATGGCGCCAAAAACTTGATGTGATATATTTTGCAAGTGTACAAAATCGCAACAAGTAGTATAAATAAGTGAAAAGAGTGTCGAGCCCACAAGGACTAATTATTTTATTGAGTACCGAAATTGACTAGATTAACTACTACTTGGAAGATCGAAAAGATGATAAAAAAATAGCAACTAAATTAAATTAACCTAAAGAAAAGAAATAAACTAATTAAAAGGAATGGAATCTGAAATTTTGTTGTTTATTAATTGCAAAAACTAGTTCTAGGACTTTTGATTTCACTTAGTTAATCCCACACAATTTATAACTAGGGATGGCATTCGGGCCATTCGGGCCGGGCCGGGCCGGGCCGGGCCGGGTTTGACCGGGTTTTGAACGGTCCCAGGCTCACCCGGGCCGGGCTCCTCGAAACGCGGGCCGGGCCGGACCGGGCTGATGGTAAGGAACCCTGGCCCGGACCTGGCCCCTAGCCCCTAGTGGGGGGGCCAGGCCGGGCCGGGCCGGTTCGCGGGCCGGGCCGGGCCAGGCCCTTGTATGATTTTTTTTTCCATTATTAATTGAAGTGCATAAATTTGTAATTGTATAACAAGTATATGATTTTGTAATTGTATAACAATTGCAAAAAATAAAATTTCATAAATAATTAAAGTACATCTTCATCAAAAAAAATAAATAATTGAAGTACATGAATAAATAAAGTACATGATTAAATAAATTTGAACTTCTAGAATAAAATTAAGTACATGAATAAAATTCATACAAATTTGTCTATTTAGCTCAAATCATAAAATTACAAATCAAGGGAATTACTTGAATTTAAAGATCGAGATGGCCTCTACTTAGATTGAAGAGAAGGCAGTGGACTACTGTCGTGCACTTCAACTTAACCTAAATATAGAATCTCATCACTCTAAATTTTCCCATTAATTACAATTAATTGAACAACATTTTAATGTAAATTAACTAAATTTAATCGTTCATTCATCGCTGTTTGTTGATCCACCTCCAGCTTGTGCCTCAAGTAAGTCTTGGGTCCTCTCTTCCGCTTTCATCCAATCTTCGGCGCACACTAGCATCTCCAAATTTTTTGCTGTCAATCGGTTCCTGCTCGGGCTCATTATCCTGCCACCGTTAGAAAAAGCACTTTCCGATGCAACAGTTGACACCAGTGTTGTTAGCAGATCTTTAGCCATACAGGAAAGAATATTAAAAATTGCTTCATTAGTCTTCCAATATTGTAACACATCTTCTACATCTTCAACTGCACTTTGTGCATTATACCAATTCAACTCATTTGGTGAATTGGTCCTAGCCTTTTTCGATTTAATAAGATTTAAAACACCAATACTAGCTTGACTCTTTCCCTTTGCTAATGTGGAGGAAGAAGAAGAAGAAGATTGAACATTTTGTGTTTGTGTTTGAATAGTGTTAGCTGAATAAATCCGATCATAAGAATCATATAACCTAGTCAAAACATTATCAAATTTATGAGTAAAAGCAATATGATCAAAATCTAGTATTGCATCGTGTGGGGCATAAGTGTAGAAAATTTCTATTAAATTTTTTGTACCTTCTAATTTAATCATAGGATTCATTACACTAGCTACACAATATAACATAGGAATTTGATGAAAATATTTCAAAAACTTAACATATGCCGCATTAACCATATCTCCAATAAAAGGGTCATTTTGTAAATCTTTAATTGTTGTCATCATAGTCACAATTTCAAGTAAAATACCACTAGATGTAGATGTATATGTTTTCGAAAATTGCAAAGTTGCATCGTTAAAAGGTTGTAAAAATTTATATAAACTATCGGCAAAAAACCAAAAATCATCATCTAACATACAATTTTGCATACCCATTGCGACACAAAAATCTCTAAGACTAAAACGATAATGAAGAACAACACCTAATAATTCAAAGGTAGAATTCCAACGATGTCGTACATCTCTAGGAAAACGTCTACATACAATGCCCCTAAGTTTACACCAATCATGAAAAGCTTGATAAATTGGACCACTCAATGTAATATAATGAACACTATCTCTCATAGCTTCTAGTTTATCATTTCCATATTTTAGTGCATCTTGCACACAAAGATTTAAAATGTGGCAAGCACACCTAACATGAAAAATTTCGGGTTCCACAGGATCTAAAGTAATTTTTAAACTCTCAATTGCCTTAGTGTTATTGGATGCATTATCAAAACCAATAGCCAACACTTTATCATAAATATAAAAATTATTGCATGCTTCCATAATGTGTTCGGCTATAATTTCACCCTTATGTGGGTACCTAACATATCCAAAAGAAATTATTCTCTTTTGAAGTAACCAATCCGAATCTATCCAATGACATGTTACACACATCATTGGAACCCCGTTTACTCCTACCCATCCATCCGATGTCAATGAAACTCTAGTGTTTAGTAATTTTAGTGTTGCTATCAAAAAATCCTTACTCTCATTGTAAACTAATTTACAATCACCCTTAACAACATTCCTAGCAATTTTTTTAAAATGCGGGGTGAAGGTTTCTTGTACAAAATCCTCTACATATTTTTTGCTCACCAAACGAATATGGCAATTCACCACTAATTACTAATTTCGCGATTCCCTTACGAACGTGATCGTGATCATATGTACCACTATCTACTTGACCGGTTTTAGGATGTATTTTTAGTTGTGTGAGATGATCTTTCGAAAATTGTGGTTGACATTTATTTAAGTGACGTTGAAGTGTACCCGTGCCCGATCCTACTTTAAACTTATACGGGGTTTGGCACTTCTTACATATTTTAAGTCCTACACTCTTATCATTTTGTGAAGGGACAAAATTGGAAAAAATGTGTACTTCCGAAGTAGTCCCTCTAGTTTTCCTTGAGTTTAGAGAAGGACCTTGTTCCAATTGTTGTGGTTCTACATGATCTTCTATTTCTATAGGATTTGAATGTGTTTCATTCAAATCGGGAAAACTATCATAATTAATAAATGTTTCTTCACTATCTATATATTGGTTAGGAATGGAAGGAAGGTGATGACTAGTAGATTCTTGACTACTATGCCTACCACCACCGCGTGATCGATTAGAGGCCATTTAACTTTGAAAAAATAAAATTGAAGTAGTGAGTGAGTAGTGTATGTTTCTTTTACCACTTTACCAAAATTAAAAATAAAATCTAAAAAAATTGAGAGAAAGAAGATCAAGAAAACACAAATTATATGACAATAAAGAAGTAGTATGCTATGTTAATTCTAAAAATTAAAATTATACTAAAATGAGTAGTGTATGTTTCTTATACCACTTTACCAAAATTAAAAAGAAAATCTAAAAAAATGAGAGAAAGAAGATCAAGAAAACACAAATTATATGACAATAAAGAAGTAGTATGATATGGTAATTCTACAAATTAAAATTATACTAAAATACCGTAAGAAAGTTGAGATTTGAGTTGTTGTTGTAGAGAAAGATGAGACTTGAGTTGTTGTTGTTGAATGAGTTGATCACTTTGACTGTTGTTGATTGCCCTCCTTCAAATTTGAACTTGATCCCTTGAAAGATTGTTGAAAGAATAGTAGAGAGAAAGATAGTTGAGTGAATTGGTGAAGAGAAATGAAAGGAATGGTGTTGTATTTATAGAAAATGTAATTTTTTTGATTTCCTAAAGTACCCCCCAAAACTAGCCGTTATAAATCCGTTGGGGGGTATTTTGGTAATTTAAAATTTTTTTTTTAATTTTCTGGAAAAAAAAAAACCCCCCAACGGTCGGCCCGGCCCGGCCCGAGCCCGCACGGGCCGGTTCAACCGGTCCCGGTCCACTAGCGGGCCGGGCTTGACCGGCTGCCCTGGGAATTTTGAGGACCGGACCTGGACCACCAATAGGGGGGCCGGTTCAAGGGTTGGACCGGGATTTAGGGGGGCCGGGCCGGTCCCGGGCCAGCCCGGCCCCGATGCCATCCCTATTTATAACTCAATGTGAATAAAAATATTATTTTTATAAGTTTTAGACCAAAATCCCCAAATTATTCAATATTCTCTCTCAAGTAACATCAAAAATATTCTCAAATAATTATTTGTCATAGTTCATGCAAAAATTACTAATTAAAAATTCATTAAGATCTATGGACTTCTTAACGGTCACATTAATAGTGGTTCGCTCTTGTAACGGTGTTTAATTTTATTAATTCAGAATAAAAAATTATCAGTTTGGTCTCTCCATGATTTAATACATTATACAAAAGTTGGCCAAATAATTGTAAGCATTAAGAACAAAAATCAAACACACAACCATGGGAAAATTTAAAAAATAATATGGAATTAAAATTGTGTTCTCAAAACAAGGCTACATCAAAGTCCTAGAAAAATAAAATTAGTTCATAATAAATTTGCAACTATTCTGGATGTACCTGTTTGTCTTGGATAACCTGCTCATTCCCAATGAGCTCACCATGAGCCTCATGTGTTGCTTGTGGTACCTGTACCTGCTGCTGCACTGTAACCATACTCATCGTCACCGTAGCCAATGAACACACACCTCCTGGACTTAGAGTCCAACTTCTTTCTTTCTTCCCTGTCAATTAGTGCATATGCCATACAACCATAAACTTTCAAATGCGAATAATTAACAGTTTTACTTGACCATAATTGTAACGCCCCTTCCCCTAGCTCAGACGATTTATACAATTTATAAGACAAATTAGATAATATGTAGTACAACTGCCCACCACAGGCTGCCTCTCAAAAGTTGGTTAACCGATTAGGTGACTCTTGATCCTTGGCAATATTATTTATATATTATTTTAATATAGTTTTCTTCCGATATGGTACTATATCCATTCCATACCATTTACTTTTTTCCGAAATCAAAGCCCCCCATGTCACTATCTAATTATCATTCAATCAGGCCATTCATTATATTACCATGTAAACAGCCATTCAAAGCATGCATGCATTAATATCCATGCATATCAACTTACACAAACAGCCAATTCTATATACTTATCATATATAATATATATATACTTATATATATCTCTTTGAAAATTTACGGGGTGTTACACACACCCCCCCTTCGAAAATCAGCGTCCTCGCTGAGCACAGGGCATGCACAATCTAGTGCAGGATCTACTTTCTAGCCGATGTGGAGTGGAGTACCCTGATTCTGCGTGTTGTCCAGACCCCTAGCCCACCTCCGTGGATTTACTGGGCGTCCTGGCCACAACCCCGCTCCCTCTCAAGCATACATCTCACCCACTCTTACCCACACTCGGTGTCGAAAGTCGGCTCTGATACCATTTGTAACGCCCCTGCCCCTAGCTCAGACGATTTATACAATTTATAAGACAAATTAGATAATATGTAGTACAACTGCCCACCACAGGCTGCCTCTCAAAAGTTGGTTAACCGATTAGGTGACTCTTGATCCTTGGCAATATTATTTATATATTATTTTAATATAGTTTTCTTCCGATATGGTACTATATCCATTCCATACCATTTACTTTTTTCCGAAATCAAAGCCCCCTATGTCACCATCTAATTATCATTCAATCAGGCCATTCATTATATTACCATGTAAACAGCCATTCAAAGCATGCATGCATTAATATCCATGCATATCAACTTACACAAACAGCCAATTCTATATACTTATCATATTTAATATATATATACTTATATATATCTCTTTGAAAATTTACGGGGTGTTACAATAGTTCTTCTGGAATGGCCCCATCAAGGGCACTATACGGGAAATGGTTAATCAAGTACATTGCCGTATCAACTGTAGCGGCCCAAATATGGACCGGAGGACCCGCATGAAGTCACATGCACTTTGCCCTTTCAAGTATCGTGTGGTTCATTCTTTCTGCTACACCATTTTCCTGTGGAGTCTTAGGAACTGTCTTGATTCCTCTGATACCTTCCTTTTCTAGATAGTTAACAAACTCTTTGCTTGTGTACTCACCTCCGTTGTCTGGCATTATTGCTTTTACCTTGCAACCCGTCTCATTCTCAACCCTGGCCTTACAATCTCTGAATGCCTCAAACACTTCTGATTTCTCGCGAATTGCATAAACCCAAACCTTTCTTGTAACATCATCGATGAATGTGACGTAGTATCTCTTACCACCATAAGAGAATTCCTGAGCTGGACCACACACATCTGTATGTACCAACTCTAGCTTCCCAAGCTTCTTTTCACACCCACCCAACTGAGATCTAATTGTCTTCTTTTTTCTCATCACACGATTCTCACAAAAATCCATTTCGACCTTCTTCAACCATGGTAAAAAATCTCTAGAACAAAGCTGTTTGGCACCCCTTTTACCAAGGTGCCCCAACCTGACATATCATAGAATTGAAGAGGAACTACCTGCTGATATTATAGCAATGATATCACTAGAATCACCTCCTCTGAGTAAGTACAACGTGTCACCATGCTTTTCTTTTGCCACCAACCTGGCACTTGTAGTCACCTTCCATTCTCCATGCCCAAAAGTTGTTGTGAATCCTTCTTTGTGTAGTTTGCTAGTTGAGATCAAGTTTTTCTTCAAGCTCGGAATATGTCATGTGTCATTCAAGACCAATTGCCCACCATTGCGAACTTTCACTCTCACAGTGTTTCTACCTACAATTGGACATATCTGCCCATTACCAACTGAAACTACACCAAAATCACCTCTACTATAATTCTCAAAAACATCCCTCATGGGGGTACAATGATAAGAAACACCTGAGTCTATACACAAATGATCTTGCAAAATATTAAATCCAACAGATAAATACAATTTATTTAGATGGGGTTCAATACTTACCACATTGGCTACCTGTGACCCTGCTTGTGCTTTCTTATACTCCTCGCATTGGTTTCTCCTGTGTCCTGGCTTCTTGCAGTACTAACACTCACCTTTGCAATGTCCTGTTCTTGACTTGGACCTGTGATTTCTGCTTTGCGATCTTTCTCTATTGTTACTTCAACCACGGTTATCAACTGATAGCGCGACATTGCTAGGATATGACACCGAAGTCTCTCCATATCTCTTCCTCCTTGCATCCTCATAAATAATGCTGCTAATAACATCCTTTAGAGTTGTCGTATCAGTCATGGTGCTTGTAACAGTATGCTCTGCTGTGTCGTAACTATCGGGAAGATTGGATAGCAAAAACAACGATTGTGCCATCTCCTCAAACTTTAAACCCGACGATTCCATCTGATTGTAAACCATACATAAATTGTTGATGTGCTCAGCAACCGAACCCCTTTCCGACCTTCAAGTTAGCTAACTTCTTTAGGTGTGGAATCTGGTTCGCTGCATTCGGCGTCTCAAACATGTCTGTTAATATCTCCATTGCCTCCTTCGCGGTCCTTGCATTCTCAATGTGAAATAGCACATTTCTGCTCAGTGACAACTGAATCTGCCCAAGTGCTTTCTGATCTAATCTATTCCATTCCAAGCTGCTAACGCAACCGGATCAACCTCCGCCCCTTCTGGCTTCAAACCAAACAATGCACCATCTAGATCTTTCTGTCAGAGATACGCAATCATTTCGATCTTCCACATTGTGAAATCTGTTCCATCGAACTCCTTGACTCTACTCTTGTCCCCCATTTCAATCAATACTACCAACATGTAGCTCTGATGAAACTTTGTTGAATTCTAACTGCAGAATAACTCAACAACCACGGCGAGATGCAAGAACTACAGAATCAAAACAAGAGAACAAAGAACAACCAAAAGCAACACACAAGAACACACAAGATTTTTTCGAGGTTCATCCAAAACAATGGCTACTTCCCTGCATAGAGGCACTCCTGCGATTTCTACTAGAAATATGAAGAATAGGTTTATAAATCTCTCAAGAATCTAACCCTCAAGGTGTAGGGTTTTACTCTATCTCCCTCTTTCTCAATGACGGCCGGTAGATCTCTATTTTCTTTTCACTTAACCCTAAAATCGTACACAATACAATATATATATAGGTTTTCTCAACTTTCAATCTCAGTCGCTCATCAAACAACGTCGGGACGGTGACCGCAACACTAAGTCGGTCGACCGGTTCTCTCCTTCGACTGTACAGGGTCCAACTGAATGTAGGTCGGTCGACTGCGCGGTCGACCGGTTACCTCTTCAAGTATACAGGGTTGAAGCAGTAAGCAAGACGGTCGACTGCGCGGTCGACCGTACGTTGCCTGGGGTGTGGTCGAGGGGGGGGAGTGGGGTGCGGTCGACCGCAACTGTACATGTAGCTTCAAACTAGTCTTGACCTGCTTACTCCCACTTTGATTCTCCTTCTCGTCTATCTTCTTCAACCCATTATCGTGTATTGGATCCACAAACCCCAACATCATGTGGTAGATTAGTAAATGTTTATGCATATCTTGTAAAAGGATTGATTGTAAAGAGAAAATTGCATTTATGGTGTTGTGTTGTAAAAAGAATTGTAATCCAAAGTGTTTAATTTCTGCTGTGCTTTGTAAAAGAGTTGATGTAATAAAAAGTTTTAATTTTCTCTGTATTTGGTAGCTATATTTATAATTACATTGAAGTTAATTCTGAAAATTGTGCCACGTATTTCTAATTTTATTTATTGAAAATTTGGGGCGCTACAAGTTGGTATCAGAGCAAGCTTCAATAGTAATGTTAAACATGGTAGAGAGAATGAACCTAGGTGTGGACACTAGAGTGTGAGTAATTATGGTGGACATTAGAAGTGTGAGTACCTAGGGGGGACACTAGAAGTGTGAGTACCTAGGTGGACATTAGATATGTGAGTTTGTTCTTTTAATTATGAACTTCTTGTGGTGAAAATTGTATTATTTGCATGCCTATATTCGACCAAAATTTCTTTATCGTAAGTAGGTTGATTGTTTTCGCATAAATAGAAGATGAATAATTTATTTTCTCTTACTGTTATAACTATCTTTTAACTATTTTATTATTATTATTGACGTTAAATTGGGATAATTTTATTAGTTATTTACTTATATATTTTAGCTGTTTTAAGGTATGTTTGGCTAATTCTAACCTATTTGTTCTATAAGTTTTGTGAAACAAGTTTTATTATTGAAGTTTGGAATGTGGCGAATATAGTTTTTTCTTTTCTATTGGTGATTGCAGTTTATAGTTTTCAATGACGTAATGTTTGATTTTCGCTTGTCACTTTTGAGTGACAGATACTACAATAATTGCATTATGATTAACAACATTTACCTATATTTTGTTTTCTTTCGATTGTTGCTTTGAATATATTATACTTTTGTACGTAGACTACCTTTTCCTTTCTCTTTTATATTTTATAATTTTATTTTCTTTCTTAAAATTCTGTCCTTCATATTTTTATGTACTTCTTTGGTTGGTCATTTATTTTAAGATCACTGTTACGCATTATATTAGTTTCAATTCCTACTGAATGAATCATTATTTTTTTTATTCCTATTGTATTTTAATTCACATTCATTTATATATACTTTGATTTTTCGATGCTATATTTTCTATTATTTTGTATTGCGTTATTTTTCGGTGTATTTAAACTTGATTACTTTTACTCATATAGATATGTTATACGTCTGCACATTGAAATTTTTATTTTATTATTAATTTTGTTTTTACACCTTATATTCAATACCTTTATTTTTACTTATTGTTTACTACCTTTGTTATATTTACTTTTCACCGTTTATAGCTACTTGTTGTAGTACCTCATTTTATCATCTTTATACTTTTACTGCTAAAATATACTATAGTCGCTTGTTACCTTAATATTATGATTTTTACCCTCCTTGTTATTTTCTTACTACATACACTTTCTTCTGTTTACTGTATATGTTATGACATATGATTATTTATGCTACATAGTTATTTCTCATTCGCAATTACATTTAGGCTTATGCATGTATTTCATTCCGTCTTCCTCCTTACTTTTATAAATTATTTTTTTACTACTGCTAATTCCTACTATTTATGTTTGATGTTTATAATCTACTTAAAATTTTTATATTATGGTATTGTTGGTATTTCAACGTGTCTTTGATTGACTATCTTCCGAGGCCTATATTTTTTAGTTTGTATTCTTTGTGTTACTTTTATTATTATTTACTTTTGCCATTATCCATGTTCTTAACTTTTTCTTTTTGTTTCTTATTTTGTTGGCCTTATTATCTTCTTACTATAATGATCTTTTATGATGTTACTTGATCAGTAATCATTTTTCGGGTTGATATGTTCAGATATCTATTTTGCATTTTATGGTTTTATACAAATGTTTTAACGACCTTTGGAGTGCTTAATATTTTGTTATACTGACTAAACTTATTGTTATTTATTACTTTAGATAGTTTTCTTTTACTCGTATTCTTATCTAGGTTTTGTGTTACGTACGTTTGACTATTTTCATTAATTCTTAAATTCGTAGTGCGCGGAGTTTACAGTGTATTCAAGTTTTAAGGGAGCTTTTGATTCCTTTGTGTGCTTTAAAGTATTATTGACTAATTTATGTTGGTTATGATAATTATGCTGTAAAAATTCATATGCAATAATCGATTATCTAGTTGCTTTCAAAAAGTTATTGCAAACTTTATATATATATATATATATATATATATATATATATATATATATATATATATATATATATATATATATATATATATATATACAATTTTATTGGGATTAGTTTTATGCTTTATGGATTTTTGCTTGTACTAGTTGTTCTGTCAGTTTTCATATTTACTTTAATGTTCTAATTATACATTATTTTCTTTAGTTAGCAACCCAATGTAATAAAAAAAATGAAGATAGAAGGATTTTAAAATTGTTGTGTAAGTTTTGAATTTTGTTTTCCTCTTATTAAGGATAGTTCTGAGGAGAGAACTATTCTAAGGGGGGAGTGGTGTAACACCCCGTAATTTTAAATACAATATTTTGAATTAATAAATAATTTTCAATAAATTTATTTAATTATTTTGATTTTTTTGTGAAATATTCATTTTTGCACGTGTAAAACACGTGCAAATATTTTCGAACTACAAGTTTTGGAATTTTGAGTTTCCAAATAAATTCTATTATTCATAATTAGATATATTTGATTTTTTTGAGATTTTTCTGAGTAAAGAAACTAATTTTATAAAATATTTCGAAAGAAAGGAGCCTTTTTGTAAAAGGTCGTTAGGGGTGAAAATTTAACTTTAAAATTGTTTGGATGCATTTAGGGTCGGCTATTCATTAGAAGTATCTAAGGAATTAGATTATTTCCATATTCGGTTGATTTTTAATGATTTAATTGAATAAATATGTAATTACGCAATTTTGAAATTGTTGGGGACTTTATTGCAAATATTTATTTCTGGAAAGTAAAATTCAGAAAATATATTTCGGAAATCTAAAATTTATTAGTAAAGGTTATTTATTAATAATCTGGATTTGTTTGAATAATTTATGATATATTTGCAAATACTCAAAAATGAAGGATTTTTGTGCAAAATTGCCACTTGGTGTAAAAACTCTAGGATTTTCTTGAATTTCGGGTTGCATGTGGGCTGGTCAGATCTGGGTGTGAAGTGATTAAATTATTTATTTTAAATTAGTTTGAATAACTAATAATTTGTAGGGATCCATATATGTAAATAAATAATTTTATTGGGGGAGTAGATTTGTAAATCTTTGTGAAACCCTAGATGCCAATTCCGGCCTATAATTAGGTCAGCAGCCGGCCACCCTCCTTGTGCACTTAAAACATCTCTCGCTCATTAATTTCTTGGAGTTTAAAGCTTGGATCTTGGACTTTTGCAAGAAAAAAGCCTTTCTTTATTTCTACTATTATTCTTCAAGTTGATCTTCTTTGAGGTGAGTGATACTTCTAGTTATTTTTTTAATGTGTTTTACTCATATTTTTATGATGAATGAACTTATGGATATTTACATGAACTAAATATGCAATCTTTATGAGAGATGATCATGGGGAAGTCTTCCGTTGTGCACCACATATGGTGCACACGGTGTGTGCATTCAGCCTTCTCACCTTCGTATCGACGATTCGAACGTTCACATTGATCTACACATCTCAATTAGTCTAAATATGTAAAATCAAATCATTTGAAATTTATTTGCCCATCCATTGAAGTGTTACAAAATTGTGTGGCTGAAAATCATTGTTTTTTATAGTCACATGATGGATGGGCAAATAAATTTCAAATGATTTGATTTTACATATTTAGACTAATTTAGCTGTGTAAATCAATGTGAACGGTTCGGATCGTCGATACGAAGGCAGGAAGGTCGAGTGCACATGAGTGCACACGGAGGGGTGGTGCACAATGGAAGATTTTCCGATGATCATGTTTTATAAATTTTGAATGTTAAATATTGATGATGGATGAAAAATCTAACTTGGGATCTATAAATTTCATTGTAGTTAATAAAGATATGTAGAAACAATTGGAACTTGCTCCATGCTCTTGAATTCATGCTTGATTGATCATAAAGTTGAGATGTTTCCATGTTATTGGTTGTTTTTAATCATCAAAATTGAAACTAAACATTAGGATTTGAATAATTGTTGTATGGATCAAAAGTAATTTATTTTGAAGTGATTTATGCATAAAAAATTAATCTTTTTGCTTAAAATAAATCTAATGAGAATATATATGATTTTAGATGTTAAATCATGATGCATGATTGAAGAAACAAGTTTTGGATGATTAAAAGATGAGATTTTATAGACATTGTATAGTCTGGACTGTCGTCTGTTTCAGTTTGGAACGAGATTTCGACCTAGTTACTGATGGAATTATCAAAAACTTATAAAATAGAAATTGTAGCTTACTATGTCTTGTTTCCAGAACATCTAACGGATCCTCAATCCGGCTTATAGATTGTAAGATATGCAATTTCTATCATTGTACTATCGTAGTTTCAGATTTTTTAAATAACGGTTAGTTTTCAGAATTTATTGAATATGAACTCTTTATATTAATTTATTTGATTCCAAATTTTTATGGTGAATTCCTCGTTATGTGCTTAGTTTAATTTGATTTTTCCAGAATTTAATATTAATTTTAGAATGTACTGTTTTGAGGAACGAAGTCATGTAACTTTCAGATTTTTGAATGAAAGATAGTTTTCAGAATTTATTGAATATCAACCATTTAAATTAATTTATTTGAGTCCAGATTTTTATGGTGGGTTCCTTGATATGTGATGGATTTAAGTTATTTTTTACAGAATTTAATATTGAATTTAGAGTGTACTGTTTTGAATGACAAAATCGTATAATTTTCAGATTTTGAAAAATATTTTTGTGGATGAAATGTGCTTCCATACATATAAACGAGTTCTCATGGCAATGTTGGTTGATTTAAAGGAATGTGATTAATGAAGAGAAATTTTTATAATTTAAACCAAGTTGGATTTTGATTTGAGGCTTAGGATTAAGATGTGGACCCTAAAAAGATTGTTAATAATATTTTGAGTTATGAGACTCTAGAGGTTGAGTGGGACCCTAGTATGCCGGCGGATGAGATTTTTGGTTTACGGCCAGTTAGGGCCTTGATGTTGATTAGTTGAGTTAAGTCCGGTAGGATACACCAACTCTAGGGGAACTGTGGTTGATTATATGAACTTAATAAATAATAAGGACAGGCACTAGTTGGAGATGTGACGAAATAAGAGAAAACATGGGTAGGGGGCTTCATATGATTTACGATGGGAGATGGTTTCACTGATTATCGGGGTGTGAGGAAGAGATCCAATCACTTGCGATGTGGCTAGTCTTCCTAATTATAGAGATCGAGGCGACATCCATGGGATATTTGCGTGATGAGGTACCATGTGCTTTTGCGGTGTGAGTTTCATTACCTGACCTTCGGGGTGAGAGTACTTGCGTTGGGGGATTGATTCCACTGATTACCGGGTCATGGACTAGATACTCACGGGATATCTGAATCTTAAAGTAATCACGGTAGTAGTTTAGTTGCTTGGCGAGGGATTAAACCCTATAGAGTGGAGAACGATAAGGGCTTGCACCGGACCTATGTAGAGTGGGATGCATAGAATCCGACAAGTTTGCATTAGTAACCATCATGTGCATTGTGTTTTTCTTGACTTGTATTATGCATGCTTGTTTTTCTGTTTTCTTACACTTGACACTTAGTCTAGTTTCACTTGATAATTAATGCTTCATTTATTTTTATTTCATGTTCCATCGGTTATTACTATGTTGATATGTTTCACTTGTTGGCTTATGATTTTATTCCTTATGTTTCATTAAAGTTGTACTTCTTTTGAATATCACTCACACCATTATGGCTGACCCCTGTAGTTTTGGGGGTTAGAGTTATCTCTAGACTCATGTTTTACAGGTAGGTACCATTAGCTTGGAGTTGGGGGCATGTGGTAGATTAGTAAATGCTTATGCATATCTTATTAAAGGATTGATTGTAAAGAGAAAATTGTATTTATGGTGTTGTGTTGTAAAAAGAATTGTAATCCAAAGTGTTTAATTTCCGCTGTGCTTTGTAAAAGAGTTACTGTAATAAAAAAATTTAATTTTTCCTGTATTTGGTTGCTATGTTTATAATTACATTGAAGTTGATTCTGGAAATTCTGCCACGTACTTCTAATTTTATTTATTGAAAATTCAGAGCGCTACACGTCCCCGGAGTCACTACCATCGCGGTTAAGAAATCCGCTACGACGTCCTCCTCCTCCTCTTCCTTCTCATCGTCGAGAACGACATCGTACAAGGAGTACCCCGAACTGTCGAAGGCAGGGGCTTACGCTCTGACGTGTCGAAGGGCCCTGACATACACCTTCTCCATATTTCAAGGCCAGGAACCCCTCTGCCTCGGCCCTCGCCGCCCTCACCGCAACCTCTATATCCTTCGCCACGCTCTCCCTCTCCCAGGCTGCCTGCTCCCTCTCTCAGGCCACTTGCTCCTTCTCCTTTGCCAAAGCAGACTCCAACAGCGCAATCTGCATCGACTGAGTCACCGCTAGATGCCTCGTCGCCTCCAACTCCTTGGCAGTCTTCGCCCGCTTCGCTTTATCCTTGTCACTCGCCGCCTTCAACTCCTTCTCCTGCTCTGCTACTTGTATTAACATCTAACTGAAGTGGCAAGTGATCTACAAGAAGAAGAAAAAAATCAGAAATTACGAAGAGGAAAACAATGCTATTGCTTCGTATAGAGTCTAGTGTAAAAAGAAAATTATAAAAACTTACCACCACATTAGCCCTTGTTGTCTCCAAGGCGGAATCGCCTACTGACCCCACGGCCATCGCCGCTCTATCCTTTAGGGTCGCGAGGTGGTGAATTGTCTGCATGCAACTCGCCGAATCCCCGAAGAACCCATCATGCTTCATTACCCGCCAATCGGGAACGAAGACCTTCTTGTGCTCCTCTATCAGAATCGCCTCAGCTCCCGTAGTGAAAGGAGAAGCCTCAAGTGCAAGAGCAGCACCTAAGGAAAATTCCCCAGTAGTGGGGGCAGCCGAAGAAACAAGTGGAGACTCTAAGTGCACCAATGGGGAGGCGCTCGCAGGACCCCTTGCAACCTTCACCACCGTGGGTCTAGTGGTCGCTCTCTTCCTCTTCTTCTCTTTGGGGGCTCTCCCACTCAACCTCGCATGCTTGGAGATGATCGCGTCGAAATCCATGCCAGCTGCTCCTGCCGAACGAAACAATATGTGATTAAGAAAAGAAAGGAAAGGAGAAATAACTACAAAAGCAAAAGTAAGTACAAAGAAAAATCAAAGATGCATAGTAGGGTTGATCGGACTGAGATCCCCCTGAAGAGAAACTCTTCTGTCACTTCCCTCTAACTCAGAGCATGACGATCTAAAAGTGTTCTAACCATTTCATCCTCCTCTGGACTCAAAACTGGATTAGCCTTCACTCTCTTCGGAACATCCTCTCTCCACCTCGTCAGAATCACCCACGACTCACAACTTCGAACGAGGAAGTATTTATCCCTCAAGTACTTGTCGAGTCGGGGTTGTCAATCAGCTTCTCCCCCCGACGAGGAGTGAGGTAGAATGTAAACTCCGACTTGCTTTTTTGATGGATCTTGTAGAGCGTCCTTAAAATGCTCAGTCGCGGCTTAATCCCCCGTCGCCTGGCAGTGCAACACAAAGCTGTTCACATGTCTCCACATGTTCGGCGTGTACCAGATAGGACTCAAGGAATAACACTGCAGAACCTCGCTCACAAACGAGGGTAGGGGGAGACGGAGTCCCGCAAGAAAAGCATGGAACACGAAGAAGCACATATCAGGGGAGGTCGGCAAACACGTTCTAACACCGAAGCCTGGCAACAAAAGATCGGATTCCCTCGGGATCATAAAACACTCCCGTATACTTCTTAAATCCTCCTCCGTAAGCATCGAAGATATATCGTCCACCTCCGAGTGCTCACGATGCTCGTTCTCCTCATACAGTGGGTTCATCCCAGGCTCGACTTGCGGCAACAGATCGGCAGAGTAATCTCGATTGTCGCCGAGACGCGATAATGGGCTAGGAAGTCTACCCATTTCCCCACTTCTCTCGATCTCTCTACGATTGTCTCAAATACAACTGACTCCACCATTCTCTTCTATTTGTAAGCTCTGGAAAGCGGAGCTGATGGTTGATATCCGCCGCGGCTAAAGGGGGAGGTCTCGTCTCCCGAAGAAACCCTTGCCATCTTTGATAAATAATATATATATATATATATATATATATATATATATATATATATATATATATATGTATAAAAACATATATATTTTACCTTTGATGTGACAGTTACGGTCGGAAAGTTCACCGAAAAGAGAAAATACCCACCGAAATTCTCTGACAAGTACGCCGGAGAGAAAAAATATTGAGGAAGAGAAATGAGAGAATGAGGGATGAGTGGAGACGGGGTAAGGTTTTATAAAAAGAAGAAGGCGACATTTGGGCTCCCGAAGCTCATGCTCCCCCCAACCGATGGGAAAGCCAAAGAGCCAGGGGAGTCCAATGGTCAAGAAGAGCAAACGACAAGAGATTCTAACGGTCAGGAAGATCAAATGACACACCCCATTGACTGGTCAACGGTCAACGGGACACGAGTCACGCTGCCGAAGATCAAAGCAGCTCGGATCCGCGCGCTGAACAAACATGCCTCTAATTTGAAAATGAAGCAAAACCAGTCAACAAGACATGTGTTGCATTGCCGAAGCATCAAAGCAGCTCGAATCCATGTGCCGAACAAATGTGCCCCTGATCTAAAAATGAAGCAAAATGGTTGACCGGTCACCGGTCAACGGTCAACAAGACACGTGTCACACAGACGAAGCATCAAAGCAACTTGGATCCGCGGGCCGAACAAACGTGCCCCTGATCTAAAAATGAAGTAAAACTGTTGAACGGTCAATGGTCAATAGTCAACAGCCAACGGGACACGTGTTGCACTGCCGAAGCATCAAAGCAGTTCGGATCTGTGCGCCAAACGAACGTGCCCCCAATCTACAAATGAAGCAAAACCATTGATCGGTCAACGGTCACCGGTCAACGGGGCACGTGCCGAGCACCCAAAACATCAAAGCAGCTCGGATCCGCGCACCGAACAAACATGCCCCAGATCTAAAAGTGAAACAAAACCGTTCACCGGTCAACGAGACACGTGTCGCGCTGTCAACATATCAAAGCAGTCAGAACCGGGCGCCGAACAAATGTGCCCCCGATCTAAAAATGAAGCAAAACTGTTGAACGGTCAACGGTTACCGGGACACGTGTCGAGCAGCTGAAGCATCAAAGTAGCTCGGATTTGCTCGCCGAAATGTGACCTCAATCTGAAAATGAAGCAAAACTATTGAACTGTCAACGGTTAATTGTACACGTGTCGAGCGGCCGAACCAACTCAATCGTTCGGTGGCTTGTGCCGAATAAACATGCCCACGATAAAAAAAAGATGAAAAATCGTTGACGGTCAATGAGACACGTGTCGTGCTGCCTAAGCATCGAAGTCACTCGGATCCACGCGCCGAACCAACGTGTCCCCGATTGAAATTGGAGCAAAGTCATGTTGACCGATTAATGGTCAATGGTTAACGGGACATGCGTTGACATGCCGAAGCATCGAGGTGGTTCGGTGCAGCACCCCAAGCAAACGTGCCCCCGACCTAAAAACGAGCGTTTGGCGTTGACTAATCATCGCGCTGCCGCCGTTTGATCTTCGGGATTTTCGCACCAATCACGATCAACGCTCCAGATTCTGCCACGTCATCAGGTATTTAATTAATTAATTAATTTAATTATTAAATTGAATTAATTATTTAAAAATTCTGAAAAATAATTAAAAATCGTAAAAAGTTAATTAAAAATTCTAAAAAAAATTATTAATTCGGGGAAAAAATTTGACTCCTGAAGAATGATTATTAAATTTAGAATAATTAATTGAATTTTTTGAAAAATAATTATTAACATTTGGAAATTGAATAAAAAATTCGAAAAATGATGATAAAATGGAAACAAATTCGAAAAAAAATTGAAAAGTCACAAAAATTCCAGAAAATTCTGAAATTAATTTTGGGTATTTTTCAAACTCCGAATAATACCGTTACACCTCGAGCAAGATCCAAACTTCCTCGAGAACTCCAATAAGTTATGTAAACCCTTAAAAACGAGCGAACTACTCCTCAAAGAATGTGAAACTTCTTTGGGAGTGGGGGGCTTGTGATGTGGGTAAAGATAGAACCAACTTGGAACCGTTCAAATCAGGCACGAATCTTAGAGCTCTAAGGGGTAAAATGGTAATTTCACTAAAAACGGGTCTGTAAACGGGGATTGGGTCTCTTTCAAACCCAACAGTCCGAAACGGGTCTGTATTACTGGGTTATCCTACCAGCCCAATAAGAGTGAGTCCAGATTATTTAAACTCATAAATATTTATAAGAGACGGTTCAAATACCATTTCTCTTATCCTGAGGGGAGTTTAAACTCTCCTCAACCACTTTTATCTCTTCATGGAGAAGAGATAACTGGTTTAATAAAAAAAAACACCGGGAAGCAGAGATAAAATATTATCTTGAAACTGACCAAAGTGACTATAAATACCTCCCCCTACCTCTACCAGAAACAAGTAATCAATTTTTTTTGCACAAAAAGTTCTCTCATAGTCTTCTTGATTTATGACTTGAGCGTCAGAGGGTCGGTCGCCAGATCAACCCTGATGTTTTAGACTTTTGGAGGTTAGCGAAGGCGATCATCACCACTTGAATCAATTCTACGGTGCAAACGAGTCAGTTCGAGGAGTCAACTGCAGTCAAAGACAGTTAACACTGTTAGGGTCAAAAGGTCAATTTTTTATTGTTCCTAAAAAAAGTCCATATCATATGATTTCTCCCACACCGAAAAAATAGCAACAATATGTACCATGTTTTTTCCCTAGATGTGTAATGTTTTATATCAAATGTGGTGGTGTAAAGTGTGGAATATTATAACACTAATAAATTTTGGTTACAGGGGTTATTAAAATATTGAGGTTGAAAAGTCAAAGACTTAAAATTAATTTAGCGAAGGCATTTCCAATCGTTTTTCTATTTTGCCATTTTGGCAAAAAAAAGGGCAAAATAGTTCTGTAAGAACATCCACAATTGTTTGTTATATTTGCCAAATTCTCATTTTTTGAGAAATTGGCATCTGCAGTCGTTTGCTATTTTGCTAAAATTCTCATTTTTTGAGAAAATGGCAAAATTGATACAGTTCCTTCTCATAAATGAGAAACGAAATTGCGATTCTCAAATTATAGGGGCCAATTATTTTTATTTTTTTTAAGTTAATCGGACGATACATGTTGTTTCGTCTGGTTTATTTTTATTTATTTATTTTTTAAAATAATCAGACGGTACATGTTGTACCGTCTAACAAAAAAAAAAAAAAAAGCCCGGACGGGACATGTTGTCCCGTCTCATGAGAAAAGCTCTCAAACGGGACAACATGTCTCGTTGGAGGACTTTTCCACCACTTAATTAATGTTTAGTCACTTAATTAAGGTATTAGTGATTATTTAAACATAGTTTAGGTTAATTTAATAGTTAATTAATTTACTAAATAATATTTAAATATTAAACCCAATTTAATTATAAAAAAATTAATGGGTCGGGACAACATGTCCCGTCCGCTCAAAAAAGTTTAAAATTTGCCAAAATATAGCAAACGACCACTGCAGCGATCACGCCTATTTCCTATTGCTATTTGTGCCATTTTCTCAAATATGAGAAACACCATTGTGGATGCTCTAATTGTTTGCTATTTTGCCAAAATTTAGCAAATGAGATATAGTAGCTTCTCAAATTTAAGAAGCGAATTTGGCAATTGCCAAATATCGCAGACGGGACAAGATATTTCGTCTTAATTTTTTAATAATTTTTTTCATCGATCGAAAGCATTATGTTGTTTGGGATTATAATTTTTTTTTTATTAAAAATGATCGGATGGTACATGACGTACCGTTCCAAAAAAACAAAAAATTAAAAGATGAGCACGGACACAACATGTTGTCTCGTCTCAAGGATTTTTTTGCCTTGGACGGGACAACATGTCCCGTCCTAGCTCAACAGTGGGTTTTCTTTTTCTCCTCTTATAAGCGATTCACCCCTTATAAGAGGCGGTCCACTTCTTTTCCAATAATTTTTAGCGTTTTTTTTACCTCTTATAAGCAATTTTTCCCAAAATCGCTTATAAGCCTAAACGGTTTCTGGTAGCGTTTTTGAAATTCTTATAAGCCTTCTATCACTTAAAAAGTCTATATTACCCCAAAGTATAAATAGAGAAATTATATAGTAAGGGCAAAAATGTGTAAAAGTAGAGAGAAGGCTCTTGTAAGAGGTGAAAAAAGAACAGAAATATCGTATAAGAGGTTCTTATAAGTGGTTATTTTTATATAAAAAGAACACCTCAAAAAGAGGCTCTTGCTGTAAATCTCTTATAAGAGGCAGACAAAAAAAAGAATAGTACCTTAATCTCTGCCATTTAGAGTCTAATTTAATTAATTTAGCTAATTTAATAACTAATACCTAATTTAATCGTCTTATAAATATTAAAATAAAAAAAAATCGTCCGATCATCATTTTTTATTGTTTTCTCAAATTATAGCTTGCAGCGAAATACTTATTTTTTCATTTTCAAATTGCCAAAATAGCAAAAACGACCGTGGATGCATTGAGGAGCTTGATGAATACTATATTCTATTGGGCTGGGCCTGTCGGTTATAACCCGACCCAGTAATCCATCCGCCCGTGCGCAACCCGTGTCGTCCTCAATCCGCATCCTTAAATACCCCAAACTGGTCCCCTCCTCGCCATCTCCGACCTCCTCCAAAATCCCCAAATTTCTCTCATTCTAACCCTCACCCCAAAATCCCTCTTCAAAGTTCCCTCTTTACTCCGATTTCAAATCCCTAATCTCTACTTTTCTCCTCCATCTCACGATCTCCAAATCGCATCGGCGGCGCCGCTTCCAAACCCTAGTTTGGGGCTTCACGACGCTCGTTCAAGGTGCGCTTAAAGATGTCTTCTTTCTCTTGTTCTATTTCTCAAATGTACTGTCTTTGATTAGAATTTTAGAGGTTGTGTGGGTTGGATTGTTGTGTTGCTGTGCGGTGTGCGGAATTAGGGTTCGGGGATTTGTTTGTTGATTTATTGATGAGTTTGTGGAGATTATGGTTGAAAAGGTGAATTTTTTTTAGGGTTAGTTGGTAGGTTATATAATGGGATTGTTGCTATTGGGTTAGATGAAGAAGGTTGTGTTTTTGGTATCGAGCTGATGAGATGCCCATTTGTTGCTTCAAGTTCTATTTGACTGTTATGTGATATGTCTTCATTGTGGATTTTTTTGGGATTTGTAGCAATAGGCTAGAATGGAAAACACTATTGTGAAGTTTAAGCAAAATTGGAAAGTTTAAGCACTATTTGTAGCAATAGCTTTTTTTGCAGGGAGAAACTAGACTAAAGTTACCCTGGGCAATTGAGAATTGAAGAATGAGTGCAACTTTATTCGGAGTTTTAGATCTCGGATCTCGGAATCGTCTTGGCAAGGGGTTTGTTATATCATAAAAGAGAGATCCACGGATATCTCAAGGAGATGTTATCATTTTGGGCATTGACACTTAATAATCATATTTTTTAGGGGTTAGTTGGTTAGGTTATATGATGGGAGGGCTACTTTTGGTTAAATGGAGAAGGTTGTTTTTGGTTGTGTGATAAGATACCCATTTGTTGTTTGAAGTTCGTTTTAACTGTTATGTGATGTCTTCATTTTTAAAGTTGTTTTTGGATTTGTAACAATAGGGTAGAATGCAAAATACTATTGTGAAGTTTAAGCTAAATTCAAAAGAATATGGTCAGCTTTTTTTTTAAAGTGAAAACTACACTAAACTTTCCTTGGGGAACTGACAATTGGAGAATGAGTGTACTTTTGTGAGGGGTTTTAAATCTTGGATCTCATACTCGTCTTGGCATGGGTTTCTTATCTTGGAAGATAGATAACGTCAGGGAAATGGTATCATATCAGGAATTCATACCGACATTAGTAATCATATTTAAATTACTATTATACAAAAGATTGGATGGTGTACATGTCGTTTGTCATATAAAATATTAGTATAATTCAAATAAAGTCATGAGTCAAGCACAAAGACTGTTCGCAGATTGTAATATAAATATAAGAGAGAGTGCAATAAAACTCTACTTGAATCTTACGAAGATTGGGAAGAAATAAGATTTTAAAGTATGGGTAATGCGTCTAAAAACCGGGTATATATATCAAACCCTTTCCCAAAGAATTAAAGATTCCGAAGTAATGAAATATCAAGCCATAACTTATCAGGTGATATTTCCCTATCTAAGCCCAGATCTCGGAAAAATTGTTCCAAATGAGAAATTTTTCATAAGTATAGGCTCTCGTCTCTGCAAGTGTGCCTAGTAGAGATGTCAGATGAGGTAAAGGAGATTTGTAACAGTGTTTTTTAATAGTTGGTTATAGACACATTTATTGTTTGAAGTCCAATTTAATCCTCATGCCATATATCTTCATTTTTTCAGTGTTTTTGGGATCTGCAACACTAGGCTAGAATGTAGTAAACTAATGTGAAGTTTCAGCAAATTCAAAAAATACTATGATCAACCTTTTTTTATAACAAAAAACTGCCCTCAGGTTTCCCAGAGCAATTGGGAATACCTGTATCTGATCACAAAAATTAAGGTAGTTTTTTGCTAAAAGAAAAGTTGGAGGTGGTGTTATGAACTTTAGGATAGTCTCTTGTATTTTCGTCATGCATTGTCAAAATCATTTTTGTTTGGGTGAGGTGTGGGTTAGGAAGGTTGGATGTTCGATTATTAAATTTTTCCATATGCGAGCAACAAATCGTGTGTTATGCTATTGATTTCTAGCTTTTGGATAAGTGAATTTGGAGAGGTTTATCACATTTTGCAATCTTGAGCAACATTTCCCAATTATGACTTTTTTCTGCTTAATGGGATTAGTTTTCAGTTGAAATTTTGCTGACTGATGAATGTTTTGGTTATCTAATTCTGATTTAGCTTGTTTTATAACCAGCACTGTTTCTGTTCTCGTATCACCGTGTTCTTCCATTTCCTTTCTGGGGCTCTTGCAGTGTGACCTCTCAATTTTTTGGCTATGTAAAGTCATGTCTAAATTCTGGCTCCTCTAGGCTTCATTGTCCTTCCAGAATCGTTGTGTAGCTAGTGAATTGAGTGCGTTCTGTTAGGGATGATTATGAAATACTTGGTAGTTAAGTATCGAACACTGGTTGATCTGAAAGTTTGAGTAAGAATTGGATACGTAGGCCCCAGTAGATAAACACAGATTCAATGAGTTATTCTTTTTGTAATTTCAATGTGTAGACCCGTTTTTCTTCTCAAAAGCTTGTATGAGTTGGAAATTTGTAATAAAGTTAATGTTGAGGTCTGGATTGACTTGATGTAGGGAACATTGATGTATCCATGTAGTTTGAGGGGATAGGTGATTGTGAGGCAGTTAATGTTGAGATCTGGATTGACTTGATGTAGGGAACATTGATGTATCCATGTAGTTTGAGGGAATAGGCGATTGTGAGGCAGTAAGTGCTGAAATCGCCTGAGGCGGTTTGCCTCAGTTTTACTATTTTTATAAATAAACGACTGGTTAATTACTAAATAGAACTAAACACAACATATTTTTTTTTATATTTAAACATCTATTCAGCATGTATACTGCTAAATTTCAAAAATTTATAGTTACAGGCGCACATTATTACCACAATTATATACCACACTAGGTTCTTATTTTGACTTATGCTCCATTCCACTAATAGCCAATTATAATGAATTCAGATAAAACTAAATGCATTTCAGATCAATAGATGTATGATTAGGTAAATTAACTTCAATCCAAATTTAAATAAAGGAAGAGGAGAATGTATATTTTTTTTTTTTGGAGGGAAGGCAAAGAGGAATGTGTTAGAAACAAGTTACTCAACAAATTGTGTTTCTTAATTAATAATTTTTGTTCTTTGAAAGATTAGGAAATTGTTACTGGACAAGGCTCATATTTTGGAATTAGGAAGATTTAGATAAAAGGAAGAAGAAGAAGACGAAACATCAATCAAAAGAAAACAGAGCAGAAATGAAATTGAAGTGAAAATGATGCAAGAAAGCATCAAGGATTAATAATTGTAGTAAAAAACCGAAAAGTACCTTCAAGGGAATGAAAGAAGAGATGAGAGAAAAGGTTAGGGTTTTGTCTTTACCCAGCATCTTTTATAGCATGGGTCTAAACATGAGGGACTTCAACCTCAGACCTCGGACTCTTCCATCACTTTGAGGTAAATAGGTTGTTGACCAGAAGGTGGTCTAAACATGAAGGTCTAATTAAGTTTTGCATGACGAAGAACTGGCTTATGCTATTTTAACTGAATTTAAGTTTTTTTCTAAGTTATTATTTATGGGGTAGAGAATTACAACTGGATACTGCCCACTAATTTATTATTCAAAACCGGTTTATATATAAAGTTCTAATTCAAAATTTTGAGGTAATCAGTTTTGTGCTTATATACTGGAATTCAAGAATTTTCTTTTATCTTACTGGGGGAACAAGTAGACAGGTTGATATGAATATGTTCTCATTGATTATTACAAGTGAGGTGGCGGTTGCAAAAATGTTGCAACTTGGTTTGCAAGAAATTTGAGCACGAGTTGAAACTTGCGACTAATGTTGCAACCTAATTAAGCACTTGCAGCTGGGCTAATTACGGGTTCAAAGTTGCATCGAGTCCAGTTGCAGTGAAAGAAACAACCTTTTGATTGTTAGATATCTGTTGGCCCTGTTGATATGCTGGTTAGTGTGTTTGACCACCCTTCTGAGTTGTGGTGGTTCGATTTTGATGTTTATTTACCACATTGAGAACTATGAATGCTTCGGTAATGAATTTATGTTTTAAACATGTCATTGCCACTGTATTCTTTCCATCTACCTTGTGAGCAATTTAGGCATGATCGAATGCATTTAATTACTATTTGTGTTTTTAGTGACTCACTCATATAGTGCTAGTCTGATACTTGTTTCTTGAGGTTTCATGCAAAGAGTAAACATCACTTCTTCAAACAAACAGAAGGGGAAAACTTAAAAGAAAGAAATCCTAAATATTTAATCCGTAATGTAGCACTGGGTGTTTTAATAATTAACGTTAGCTGCATCTGGATTTAGGGTGCAATATTTGGCAACTTAGTCGTCTATCTACAGTGCTCCATCTGTATTCCATAGCTCCAAAAGTCAAAACTAGGTTTCCTCGTACCCATAAAACCTGGTGATATAATGGATTAACAAGTTTCTGCTTTATACTTTAAAGACGTGTATTATTGTGATGTCAGAAATTGAAGGTAAAACTTTATTGGGAATTTGGTTTGAAGATTCCCATGACAGGCTGGCCAAGTTATGAGCATTGTATCTCTGTAGATATTGGCTTAACTGTTATTGTTTGTGCATCTATTACAGGATAGAATTCCAAACATCTTGCACCCAAATTTGTGAAAGATCATCAAATACCTTTCAGGGTAATTCTGGTGCAACTTGGGAGAAATGGATCCTGGACGTTATGGTCTACAGCAAGGCTGGGATGCTAACAGCGTAATTGCAGTTTTCTTCTTTAATTAACCTAATCAGGACCATACCAGATTTTATGGCTCTTGTGATTGTCCCCTATCTTTAATGGCATCTCATCATGAACAAACAGAAATCCTGGTCCACTGTTGATGTGGAATGGTGTTTCCATACCCCTTCCATTTAATATTACTTGCTGACTTTGCTTATTCTGTTGAATCTACAGGCATTGGAGGGGTATGGTGCAGGTCACGAGCCAGAATTCAGGTGACTATTTACTCCATTATGATAACCTTGTGATATTCTACATATTAACTGGTTTTATTTTGCTGCTTGGTAAAAATTGGCATTTAAGATTTCCTTCTAGTACTAAGCTTACTTTGGCAGGCCTGGTGGATCATATGTTGGTAGGAGGTATCTGGATGAAAGTTTTTCGAGAGACCCTGCATATGCAAGGAGTGGATTCCATCGAGACATACATGAGGGGGAAGTATATCCACCGCCACCACCTGCTCCTGGCATTTGGTCCCAGCCCAGTAGAAGAGGTTTTGATGAAGAATTTGCACCCATCAGGGAACCTAGAAGACATGAGAAGCCCTATCTTGATTCATATCGTGAAGTGACCAACTTCCGTGAGCCGGACAAGTATCAAGGGATTGATTCTTTTCGTGAAGTTGATAGGTTCCGTGAGAGTTACCGCAACTTTGACAGCTTGCATGATAGTGATCGTAACTATGGGCTTGATAGATATTCAAGGTTAGGGAGCCGAGATGATGATGTTGGTCATGATGCCTATGAATACCGAAGTCGTGTTCCCCACCGTAGTCGAGAGACTAGCCGTGATAAGGATTATGATTTTAGTCGCTATAGTTATGATTCCGATCATGAGAGAGGGAGGAGAGAGGGTAGTTGGCGACGACGTGAATCTCGAGATCGTGAAAGGGAAAGGGACAGGCGAGATTTGAGTCGGGACAGAGATCCAAGTCCACATAGACGCCATGATCGCTCTCACTCTCGTGGTCATGATGATCGGTCCAGATCAAGATCTCCCCGTGGTCGAAGCCATGGTCGAAGTCACAGGGAAGACAGCTATGACGATGATCGATATAAGAGTGATAAATTTAGAGATTGGGATCGTGATCGTGATGATAAGCGACACAGTGACACTTTAGTGGTATATTCTTTTTAAAATTTCAATATAATTGTGTTCCTGTTTATACTCTGCATCTTATCTATCTGAGGAGCTCATGCTGCAGGCTCCTTCAGCCACAGTTGTAGTGAAGGGTCTTTCACAGAGGACAACTGAAGAAGATCTTTATCATATTCTTGTACGGGACTTCTTTTCATAAGTGGTTTAACTCAGCTATTTGCAAACCCCTTTTTGTTGTTGTTAAATTAACTCGTCCTTTCCAGGCTGATTGGGGACCTCTTCAACATGTTCGTGTAATTAAAGAACGGAATTCTGGCATTTCTCGTGGATTTGCTTTCATTGATTTTCCCACTGTGGTATCCATCTAATCAACTTCTTCTACAGTATGCTTGCTTTTGTGTATGTTTCTTTTGCTAATTAAGTTATATTTCATTACTCAGGAAGCTGCTCGTACTATGATGGATGGTGTGGGAGAGGGTGGTCTTGTTATTGATGGGAGAAAGCTTTTTTTTGAGTACAGGTACCTGAGTTTGAGAGGAAGACTTTTTATTGGTGTTCACAGTTTTAATTGAGATGAAGTAGCTTCATGTGGTTGAGATAGCTTTATTTAATAGATTTTTAATGTGAATTATTTATAAGTGATTGAATTGTTTTAATGACATTGTATGAGTATTTCTATAATCAATATCTTCTAGAGATCCATAGTACTGAAAGCAGATTGTGTCACCAAGGATAGTGGAGTTGATGTAGTGCAAAGGACTGACCAACGACAGTAGCATTACTCTTGTATGAGTTGGTCTTGCCTTATGATTCTTACATGCCTTAATTCTTCTTCTCTATCATAACTATGTCATTCTTTAAAAATGGTTTCAGTTTTCCATCCATATATTTGGCTGCTTTACCCTTTTCTAGTTTCAGGAAATGCTGCATTGTTATTTAATCTATGAGGCAATTACAGTCTTTTTTTTGTTTTTGCTAGATATATTGTAACTAAAATGCCTCAGTTCTATTATCTCCTACCATATTTTAGTACTTTAGTTCTGTTATAATTTTCTAAATTATCCAACCTGTGCTGCAGTAGTAAGCCTACCGGTGGGGTGGGCACATCCTTAGGTCAGGAGAGCACTTTCAGATCGGGATATGGACATAACAGAGTTACTTCTGTACCTTCTGACTGGATGTGTACAATATGTGGCTGTGTAAATTTTGCACGCAGGACATCTTGTTTCCAGGTTTTTTCCGATGTGCCTTCACTGTTGTTCTTTGCTTCCAGTAATGCTTTTGCAAGTTGGATATTATCATATTACTATTGAATTTTGATATCTGTGCTGTGGCAATTTATCAAGGCGTTTCTCTTCATTAAATTTCGTCTTAGTTTGCCAGTACTTAGAATTGTTCTGTTTTGCCAAATAGGATCTAATGAAAAGACATTGTTTTGACTTTCTCATTTGACTTCTTATGTACTTCAAATTGCTCACCATACAAACTATTCAAAAGAATGTTGGGTTTTATGTTTTGCATTATATTGAGTTCGATGAAAAGAAGATGATGAAGTGAAGGAGGTCGAAGCATCGATGGAGGGAAAAGAAGCAGCAGCAGTAACAACTCTGCATATTGGTATCAGTCAAAAAAGGAATTGACAGTCGACTGCTACTTTGGGCAGTCGACCATCTCTCCATCTCTTCTTTCTGCGCTCTGGTATGGAATCGACACATTGCAAATAGCGGTGGCAGCAGCTTTTTGGGTTGGGACTGGTGATCTGTTTTAAGCCCAACTTCTACTCCTAAGTTAGATCGTACCGCTCCTATCGTGTCTCTTTATTCAGGATATATAAGACGGCTAATGTATCAAGACTACAACTTAGAGTTTTTCTAGATCTCTATATATTATTATATTGACATTGCTTGAGAGTTGTTCATTGTAAATAATTGATTATCTTTTAGTAAAGATTGAGAGAGATGTTTTTTATGCGAGTGTAATACTTTGTATCTTCTCTAGTTGAATAATATTTTTCTTATTTCTCTCCCAAATTAGGTGTAGTTTAACTGTGACAAATCATTGTGTCCTTTGTATGCTTTGTTGATCTACTTGTTTGATTGTTCATTTGTTCGTCATTGATCAATTGTCGCTAAACTCAGTTCGAATTCCTAACAATTGGTATCAGAGCTTCCGCAAATCCTAACAATTGGTATCAGAACATCTGGTTAGAAATCTTTCACAGTCCAGAAGTTGCTCGAGTTTCCTTGGAGAAGATGACAGATCAGAGTTTTATAAAGATCGAGCAGGGGAGACCGTTTGACATAAAACAAGAAATTCGGTTGAAGATTTATTCATTAGTCTTTGGTTTAATTCGGACTTTCGGCGAACGAAGTCAGATGTAGAAGCAAGACGAATCTGTGGACAAGACTCAAAATTGACAATGCAGAATCACCATTACAAAAACTAATGTACTGGAAGAGAAAACTGTTTAGTTACTCAATAAAGGAAAGTACCACTCTTCAAGATCATAGAGGGGAATCCAATTTATGGTCATCTGAATTTAGGGCATCAAACGCAGATGATCTAAAAGCTTTCATCTTGATAAATTCACTACCAGATCCTTGCAAACATCTGATAACCACCATGCTAGACGGAAATTCTACCAAGGAGAAATTCTCGATAGCAGAGGTGATCGAGGTTTGGAGGAGGATGGACTTAGGAGGGTGACTCACGAATTGGCGTTTACTTCTATGAGTTGCATAGGGGTGTATGGTATTTCGAGTGTAAGAAAAAGTGCACGTAAGGGAAAGATCTGTTGCTACCATTGCAAAAGGATTGGACATTACAAAGGGATTGTCGAAACTTGCTGAATCGCAAGAGCGCCAACATTGCTAATATTGCTAGTGCTGCTGAATCAAATAATACTTTAGATTGTATTATTGTTTCAAATTCTATAGATGTGTATTCAAGCTGGTTTCTTGATTCAGAGAGTTCTCATATATGCTCCGAGAGGGAGATGTTTTCTACTTACAAGTTCACAGGAGATCGTTGTGTGAGAACGGTGGTTGGTGAGTTTTGTAAAATAGTGAATGAGGGAACAATCGAGTTGGAAGCGCCAGACGGAAAGGGGTACACACTAGAGAACGTTATGCATATTCTTATATCCTTAGGAACTCTTAAGCACGAGGCTGCAAGTATACAGCTCAAGGTGTGTTCTATCAGTTGTGAATGTCGTCGTAAGATGATGTTGGGAGAGAGAGGTGTCTTGCACAACTTCTACAATCTTTGTGGGATTGAGAAATCTTCGCCAAGTGTTTCTATGTCATGTCCATGAAATGTCATCCAGTATGCTGTCACTAGAATCATCGAAGCGGGACCACGGCCTTCGAATATCGTCGAGAGGTGGAGTGCCTAGGGTAGGTGGAGTTCGTGTAGGGGGAGGTTCCTTCGTGTTAATGCTTACTAGGGTGTGCCCTCGAGGGGACATAGTGATCAGAGAAAAAGATGGTAGATAGATTCAATTAGGTGAAGAAGCCACTGAACCGATTTAGTTTAAAGATAGAGAATGAAAGAGTTCACACAGTGTTGATAGCATGCATATGCAATCCAAGGTGGAGATTATTGGATTTTATGTCTTGGTTACTATTGAGTTCGATGAGAAGAAGAAGAAGATGATGAAGCGAAGGAGATCGAAACATCGATGGAGGGAAGAGAAGCAGTATCAGCAACAGCTGTGCATGTTGGTATCAGTCAAAGAAGGAATTGATAGTCGACTGCCACCGTCTCCGTTTTATGGTATGGAATTGACACAGTGTAGTCGATTTCCACTTTGGGCAGTTGACCGACAGCGGCGGCATCAGCTCTTTGGATTTGGTCTGGGTGATCTGTTTTGAGCCCAACTTCTACACCAAGTTAGATCATATGGCTCCTATCGTGTGTCTCTTTATTCAAGATATATAAGACGGTTAATGTATCAAGACTACAACATAGAGTTTCTCTAGATCTCTATATATTATTGTATTGGTCTCCCTTGAGAGATAAGAGAAAGTACTTCATTGTAAAGAGCAATTGAGAGAGTTCTCCATTGTAAACAATTGATTCTCCGCTAGTAAGGCTTGAGAGATATGTTCTTGCTGCAAGTGTAATACTTTGTATATTCTCTTGTTAAATAATATTTTCCTTATTTCTCTTCCGGAGTAGGCGTGGCCAAACTTGGACCAATTTTTGTGTGCTTTGTGTGCTTGGTTTGATCTGCTTGTTTGATTGTTCGTTATTGTTAAATCGAAAAAATATGTTTCAGTGCAAAGTAGTACATTTAGGTTTGGTGTTCCATCCAAAGTTTCATTTGACTGCATTGACAGAAGGGGTTCTCATGATATTTTGGCCATTGTAAGATTTGTATTGTACAGAAGAGGTTATAAGGCTTAGTGGAAAGTCATAACTAATGAAGAGGTTTGTAATACCCCGTAATTTGTGAATAGTATAATAAATAAATATATATATATGATTTGAAAGTATAAAGAATTTGGGGTTGTCCTATAGAATTGTTCTATGGGAAGGATTGTATGGAAATATTTGATAGGAGGTGGGGGCCCACCGGTTTGGAAGAAAGAAAAAGCACTAACGTGCTGTTATGAAATTATGTAGGTGACGATGATGTCACCTGATGTTGGGGGGCCCACCTTTGATTTCGGAAATGATCAGATTGAGGATTTGAGTTTGAATATTGGGTTGAATTTGGTAAAAAAAACCGTATACTTACGGGATTTGAGGGAATTTGAGAAGGAGATTTGTAAATATAGTCCCACATGGGAAATATACAAAAATAGTTTGAGTATAAATATAATTAGCCAATGATCAAGAGTCACCTAATTGGTTAACCACCTTTTGAGAGGCAGCCTGTGGTGGGCAGTTGTACTACATAGGTATCTAATTTGTCTTCTAAAAATAATAAAATTGTCCGAGTATTGGGGTGGAGCGTTACAAATGGTATCAGAGCCGACTTTCGACACCGGATATAGAAGAGGGCCTCAGTATGATCCGCGGTGTTGAGAGTCATTTATCTCTGGGGTTGGGTATATTCTGCGGTATTGAGTCACTGATCTCCGGGATCAGGTAGGATCTGCGGTGTTGAGAGTGATTGATAGCCGGGTATCCGATCTGCGGTGTGAGAGTGATTGATCTTCGGGATCGAGGACGATGCTATATCGGCTAGAAAGGCGGATCCTACGCTAGATGTGTGTCCCGTACTCAGCGAGGACGCTGATTTCTAAGGTGGGGTGTATGTAATACCCCGTAATTTGTGAATAGTATAATAAATAAATAAATATATATATATATATATGATTTGAAAGTATAAAGAATTTGGGGTTGTCCTATAGAATTGTTTTTGGGAAGGATTGTATGGAAATATTTGATAGGAGGTGGGGGCCCACCGGTTTGGAAGAAAGAAAAAGCACTAACGTGCTGTTATGAAATTATGTAGGTGATGATGATGTCACCGGATGTTGGTGGGCCCACCTTTGATTTCGGAAATGATCAGATTGAGGATTTGAGTTTGAATATTGGGTTGAATTTGGTATAAAAAAAACGTATACTTACGGGATTTGAGGGAATTTGAGAAGGCGATTTGTAAATATAGTTCCACATGGAAAATATACAAAAATAGTTTGAGTATAAATATAATTAGCCAATGATCAAGAGTCACCTAATTGGTTAACCACCTTTTGAGAGGCAGCCTGTGGTGGGCAGTTGTACTACATAGTATCTAATTTGTTTTCTAAAAATAATAAAATTGTCCGAGTATTGGGGCGGGGCGTTACAAGGTTGGCAACCAATATCCCCTTCATAATATGTTGCGCATTAGCTAAGTAGTTAAAATCTTCGATTATGCCTGATTAATTTCCGATTAATCGCTAATCAGAGACTAACCGATTTTTTTTTAGCGATTTATATCTTTCAATAGTTAGCGATTTAATCGGGTATAATCCTTGGATTAGTGATTAGTCGGCCGATTTTAAATGGCCAATTAACCGATTAAATCTCCTCCTCTAATTTTCATGCTCGTTTGCATTATTTGGTCTCAATCCGGCCCAAACTCAAATTCAAATACAAAATCCAAACCCCTTCTGGTCCTCGCGCAAACCCAAATCCGACATGTCGCCGCTCTCTTCTTCCTCGCGCAAACCCAAACCCAAACATATTCTCTTATTCTTCCTCGAGCAAATCCAAACCCGATCCGTCGTCGCTCCCCCTATGACGTTGCATACTTGACCCGGCCCGCATCTACTGCACCTCCTCTTGCTGCTCTCATTGTTTCTCCCTGATTGTTTTTGTTTGATGGAACCGACCAGCAAAACCGACCCGACCTACATCCAGAATTCAAGTTCAGCTCAAACAAAGTACTCTCTTCTTTTTATCTATAACTATATATTCCTATTAGATAACCTCATAATAGTTTTATGTTAGGATTTAGAGTTGATACATAATGAGTATATATATATACAAACAGGTCCTGTGCTCCATTGCAAACGGGTCCTGTGCAAATGGGTATACAAACCACTTAAACAGTTGTTGGAAACAACGGCTTAAGTTATAAATTTAAGCCGTTGTTCCAAAACAACGGCTTAGGTTATAAACCTAGGCCGTTGTTCCGAATATAACCTAAGCCGTTGTTCGGAACAACGGCTTAGGTTCAAAATAAATGAAACCGTTGTTCCGAACAATGGCTTCGGTGGTTTGCAATGGAGCATTGCTTATATATATATATATATATATATATATATATATAACGATTTTTTCGATTTAATTCCCGATTATTTTCCGATTAACCGATTTATCACTAATCGATCGCTCATAGACCGATTAGTTCCAAAAACCGATTTTAACTGCCTAGTGCATTTAGCAATGTATGGTTTCCTGAAACTTGGTATTTGATTGTTTCACATAGTATACTAATATCAACAGCCCAAAATTTATTTAAGAAATGATGAATACGAGCATTAACAAGCCCACATCAATAACTAAATCTTTTTTCTAAACTTTTGCGGTTAGCAACATGAATAATTGAAATATTTTTCTCCAGCATTGCGGAGTTGATAATTGAAAGCCAGCAATGCAGGTTATCTAAATTTACAATGACATTCATAGTATTGTTTCTTTTATCCTGTCTTGGTTCGAAGTTCCATGACTTTGTTCCAGTGTTTTTTTTGTTTGTTTTTTTGGACAGAAGAAAGTTACTTAGGTGTGTGCTTATATTATTTCTAGACTTATCACAATATTATAATTGAGCTTAAATAGCTAAAAATATGTTAGTTTGCACCGCATCATTAAATTGTCATATCACAGATAATCAACTTGCTTTTCTTATTGTCAAGGATATTTAATATCCTACTATATATCAAGCAGTCATAATGGTCATAGCCAAATTAGAGCAGTAACATAACAATGTTTTAGATGGATACACAACATATGCTGTTAATTTGTTTCAGTGTTGCTAAATGGTTTTCCCTTGTGAAGAATATTTGACTTGTTGCTTGCGTGCAAACATAGAAAAGGAAGTTATAGCTTGTTACTGTAGTTAACTCTTGATAATGCAATGGTATTATAATAAAGCTTAAATAGCTAAATATATGTCAACTTGAATTGCTTCATCACTAGTCTTATATACATTACTCAGGTTGCTTGCATCAAGGTTATGTACGTTAACGTTGTGATCAAGAAACACTATTGCGTACTGATTCTTTCGAATCCTTCCCCCCCTAAAAAATTGGAGCGTAGCTACTTCATTCAAGAGAGAATAATGAAAGTGGGATGTAATTCTAGCCCTACGCAGGGTAGGGAATCTCCATGTATAGTTGTATACTTTTAGAATAGTCATTGTATGCATATTATTTTGAACTGCAAGCATCAGTGATTTGTTTTTAAATTTGATGAAACTGAGTGCTTAGTTATCTACTCTTGCAATTAGATATTTTAGAAAATAATGCTGTCAAGTTTGTTTAACGTGAATCATGTATGCTTGTGAAGAATTATGCAAGTAATCTTGACTGATGTTATATATTGTTTGCAATTCCAGTGCAATGAGAGCCGAACAGATGATGCACCGTCAGCTGATGTGGCAACCTCCAATTCAACATCTCTTGGCAAAAAAGGATTAGAAGCAGGTAGAGGATTTCATACTCTGCTTCCAGGTGTTACTGTTTTGATCTTTGTTCCTGCCTAAAATTAGTTCCTGTCTAAGTTGCAAAAGTGCTTGGAATTCCCAGGCCCCACTCATGTTTTGGTTGTTCGCGGGTTAGATGAAAATGCTGATGAAGAAATGCTTCGGTATGAGTTTGCCAAGCATGCTCCTGTAAAGGTAACTAGATTTTCTTTTACCTGCAATACCAGTTTCAAACAATATGTGGATTTTTTAGAAATATTATGTGGAGTTAATCTCTTTTGTTTAGATATATTGAGCATTGTATTTAATTATTGGCATTTAAATATGTCCATTAATTCCCGATATTATTTAAGATGAAAAAAAGACTTGCTTTGCTTGTGTAAACTGAAATCATACCTGCTTCATGTAGCCTTCTTGGTTTATAATATAAAGTTAAGGATTTTTTACAGTGCAAAATGCCAACTGACTGTTATTTTTAAAACTGTTTTTAACTATCCCGGTATTTACTCTCCACTGTAGGATTCCAGATCATCCTATTACTCATTTGGGATATTAGATGGCACACTTGAAAATAATATGAAGTATGAGGATAATACATGCCTATTTCAATGCTCCTGTTTTTTGTCTCCTGTTTTTTTGATAATTCCTTTCACGTTCTCACATCGCATGCCACTGCGGCAATTGCAAAAGAGGATTGCTATGGCATAGCTCGGCGAGGGTGGAGTGTGGGGGGTGGTGGAGGCCACAGGAGGTGGGAGGAGGGCGGCGAACCTAGGTTGTGCTGACAGAGGGGAGTGGTGATGATTGATGAGAGGTGGCAGGATTCATCATTTGTGTAGGAAGATGAAACAAGAAAACATTGTATATAAGAGATAAGTATGATATCATGAATGTGACATATTTTGGGAAGAATCTCTGGTTTTTCTTCAAACCTATAGGATATCCTGTGAACTGATCATATGGTTAATTTTCCTAAACATAATTTAATCGTGAGAGGGATGGACTCTTAATTTTCTGATTTTTTAATGATAAAACTACCAATTTAATCTTCTTTTACAAAAGTTAATAACATTTCCTATTATTAAGGAGTGGTCTAATTATTGTTAATGTCGTTACTACTTTGCACCATAGATGAAGTGATGAACTCTAATGGTAAGTGTCGTCCACGTAACTCCTCGTGTGTATTCCACTAGTTGTTCTGACAGCTTCATGTTTGCCTGCAGGACATTCGACTTGTCAGGGATAAATTCACACATGTCTCAAGGGGGTTTGCATTTGTGCATTTCCATTCGGTAAGCAACTCTCACTTTGGAACTGGTGAGTCCCTTTTAATGTTTTGTATCATTTTAAATACCATATTTTGGTTCCTTAGGTCG
Source organism: Hemerocallis citrina (assembly GCA_017893485.1). Taxonomy (NCBI): domain Eukaryota; kingdom Viridiplantae; phylum Streptophyta; class Magnoliopsida; order Asparagales; family Asphodelaceae; genus Hemerocallis; species Hemerocallis citrina. Next base: position 289,188,933 of record CM030362.1, read on the forward strand.
AGGATGCTACAAAAGCTTTGGAAGCAACCAATGGAACAACTCTTGAGAGGAACGGTCAAATTATTCGTGTAGCTTATGCAAAAAGTGTTCATGGTCCTGGAGCTGGTGCTCCACAGTCAAGTAGTCTTGCAGCAGCTGCTATTGAGGCTGGAGCATATGCCCAACAGGTTTTCCCCATTATATTTGGTCTTCATTCTATTCTTTTATTATCTGCGAGGACCCACATTGTCATATATACCTGTCAGTTTGTTCAAATTCCTGCTATGTCCCAAGTTAATCATTGGAAAAGTGAATGATTTGGCATTTTACCTTGAATCCAGCTCTTCCAGTGGGTTATTAAACTAGGAAGTTGATTATCTAGTCGGTATTTCTTTTGATCTTTCTCCTCAACCCTTTTCTTTGGAGCGTTGTTTGTCTGTAGCCTCTTCCATCAGTTTTTCGGCTCATAAAGAAAAGACTGTTGAGTTGTATTTTATTTTATTTTGTTTGTTACTCGATTTAAATATTTCGATTACCAGCCACTCCTTTTGTTGCAGAAATTTCAAATTCCATGTTCGCTCTTTTACTTTCAGTCTGTTTTGTGCTGATTATCACATTTTATGGACATGTGGACCTATCTGTTGCTTATTGATCTTACTGGTTATCTGCCAGCCAGTGCATGCTAAGCACTACAGATGCAACCTGTAATAACTATTTTGGAGTGTTTTTTTTTGCGTTGAAGGTTTATATATGGAATGTCATGCTTTGTTGATTAAAATGTCATGCTATGTTGATTAAATGTGCTTCAAATTCAACTTCTTTACTCTTCTTTTTCTGTATACCCTGACTTAGGTTATGCGAATAAGAATTTAAACTACAGATGGCTGGGTCATGCCACACTGCTTTATCATAAATCTTTTGTGTGTACATGTCTATATTTAGACTCAGGTTTAATTTGCGATAATAAGAGTGTTTCATTTTATGGTCCGGAGACACGCATGTACCTATTCTAGTATCTTGACAATTTATTTCCTCAACTTATTCAAAAGTTCTATTGTGGCACCCTTTGGATTAACCTCTAGGCTTGACATTTTATCAGAATAATCTTTCAAAGAATTCCAATTGAATGGGTGCTTGTTTCTCTATAATCCAAATAAGAGTTCTCGCTTGCTCCGCATATCGAGTGCTGTACTCCGTTTTCTGTTAAAAGATCTTCCTGGACTGTTGATTCCCAGCTTGTGCAAAGTGATTGTTTCCTATAAGTGCCTCTTCCTTGTACCTTTCCTTAGCATTTGTAAAATGTGAACCTTGTATACCATTTCTTTTTGCAATGCAATTTGGTATCAGTCTTGCATGGTTAATCGTTTTACTGATATTCATTCTGTGCAGGGTCTTTTTATTTATCGTATATTTTGGTATCAGTCTTGCATGGCACCTTACTATCCTTTATGTCTTACAGCTATTCCTATAATTATTATAGACATACTTGAGTTGAGATGTAGTAGTTGTGTTTTATCTTGCATCTAGAGAGGTTTGGTAAATATTCAAGATTTATATACAAATTTGAACGGACCAATTTATTCACGTTGCAAGTCAACTAATAAATAGTATAAAAGCAATCTGAAGTGAGGTATGGGATACAGAAATTCATAATACCCTCATTGGTTTCAGTATGACGCTGTTGGTTGGGCTCCAAAGGAATACAATCCTGATGCAAAACAGAATGCTGGGGGGATTGAGCAAAATGGAAATGGTGAAACACAACAAGGTGGTTCAGGTTTACAATCTGGATTTGTGTGGGATGAAAAGTCTGGCTATTATTACGATGCTGCCTCGGGCTTCTACTATGACGGAAATACAGGTTAGTAGATTGCTTTTTTGATATCAGGCTATATTGTTTAGTCATATTCAATATATGTATTGAATTCGCTCAGGTCAATCGAAGTACAGATCTATATTGATTATCGTCTTGAATTAACTACAATTAACATAACATAATGTAGAATTGTGATTGTATATGTTAGATTTATGGGGATGTGCAATGCACATGCCTTGTGCGAGGCCATAAGATAAAGAACTAATTGAGGAAATTAAAGTTGGAGTTAAAGTGCACATTATCGTAAGCATCACAGAGAATTGTTTATCATTATGATTGATTTATCATCACTATATTTAATTGGTATGAGGCATTATTTGTTAGAAAAGAGAGGGGAAAAGTTTGTATATTTGCATGAGCATTTTGGCTTTTCACATTGAGATAAGACCAACTCCAAACCTCCTTGGGAGTTATAATTGTAAAGCGATGTTTGAAATTTTGAATGTTTTGGCAAATTCTACTCATGGATCAAGTGATCAAATGAACAATTTCCCAACAACATAATATTGATTCTTCATGGTGTATGAGTTACAAGTTTTTATTACACTTGTATTTTCACTTCTAGATGTTTAAAGGTATCTAGATCAACACAGATTTTCTTATTGGGGTACCTTAGCTCAAACCAAGAAACTCACAGGCAAATTCGATTGTTTTATTGATATGTTTTCCCTTTTGCAGCAACATGATGCACGAGTACTGGTATACTCAAAGGCAACTTCGATTGTTTTGTTGAAAAGTTTTCCAATTTGCAGCAACTTGATGCATGAGTGAATAATTCTTTCTTTTCCCCTTTTTTTCCTGGTATACTCAGAGGCAACTTCGATTGTTTTGTTGAAATCTTTTCCATTTACAGCAACTTGATGCATGAGTGGATAATTCTTTTTTTCCCCCGGTATACTCAGAGGCAACTTCGATTGTTTTGTTGAAAAGTTTTCCAATTTGCAGCAACTTGATGCATGAGTGTGTAATTCTTTTTTTTTTCCTTCCTGGTATAGATATCTTCTGTGAATATGTCTGGCCAATTTATTTTGCTTCTAAATGGTGTTTTCTTTTTTCTTTTTTGGGAACCTCATCTGTATCAAATTCATATTCACACCTGTTGCTGATGTATGTGTAGACTAGGGAATTTAGAACATCAACAATTTTAGAATATTCCATTCCCTGTGTTCCAACCATACAAATGAAGTTTTTGTACATGCCTATCTCCTCACTGCAGGTCTTTACTATGATGGCAACAGTGGAATATGGTACACCTTCGATAATCAGAATCAGCAATATGTTCCTTGCACAGATCAGAACAATAACAAGGCACCTGGGGAATCAATTACTGAAGCCTCAAAATCTGCTGATACCAAAAAGGTTGTGATTTCAGCCCCAGCAATCACGACCAAACTAAATGATAAGTCCTCATTACCCGATGCAGTTCAAGCAGCAGCAGCAGCGGCCCTAGCTGCAGAGAAGAAAGAAAAGGAGAAGTTAAAGGAGATTAAACTCACATCTAAAAGCAGCCTTTTAGCCAATAAAAAGAAGATGAATAATGTCTTAGCTATGTGGAAGCAAAGAAATCATGAAGGTCAGACTGCTCGTGTGGTTCTGGACGACCACCAGCCTTCTGGTTCGTCTGATGCGAAGCAGAGCAATAATTCATTCAGTGTTGCAAAAGCCAAGCCAAAATCTGATACTTTTGCTGCAAAGGATTCTGCAAAAAGTAATATAACGTCTAGTCCCCTTGGTGCTCAAACAGTGACTGCGGATTTTCAAGTCACACATAGGCCCCTAATGGGTGTGATTAGAGGTTCGGGGATGGGGGTTATCAAGTCTGATACGGCATTCCCTGGGTCAGCACATGCAGGCATTGCTGTTGTCTCAAATACTGTTGCAAGTAGTCCTGGACCAAGTGTTACTGATACCAGTAATGCCACGCCATTCAAAACCAATGTGTCATCATTAGGTTCATATGCACAACCGGTTCCTTCTGGGAGTGGAAAGCGTAGATTTTCTGAGGCGCCTGCGCAATCAACGCAATCAACTCCGCAGACTATGTATAGGGATCGTGCAGCTGAGAGACGGAGTCTGTATGGTTCATCTTCATCTTCTGTTAGGGATGACACTGAGGAATCAAGTAAGCACCTGTAAATTTTCTTTCGATTTAAATAGACCATGCATGATCTTAATTAGTAATCTTTGAACTTCTTCTCGGCATATTTCTGAAGTGTCTGAAAACTGACTGAATATTTGGCAATAACTTAATGCTTGTTGCCAATATACATATTGGAAATTCGAAGTAGCAGTAGGCAAGTTCTTATCCAATATGGCCAATATTTGGAACTATGCTATTTCAGATCTGATGATGCATGTTATTTCTCACTTTCTTTACTGCCTAAATTAAATCATAGTCCATAGGAGCTGTAGCCCTTTGCTGGAAGTGATAGTTGGTATGCTCTAACATGCTCACTTTAGAAACTCACTGCTGATACTGACGGGAATTAACGATTCTGGTACTAGTAACAAAGAATCTCAGGGATGTTTATTTTGTTGGCAAGGATAAACAAATGATCAAATTGTTAAGTCAAGACAAATTCTCTGGTTGGTAGTTTGTTTCCTTTGTTCAAGATTAATTGACTTTTGAGAAACACTTGTTTGCCAAGATTGTGAAAATCCATATAGAAAGGGCTCTTCAGCAGAGTTGGGCGGGATGCCTTTCCCGCCAGGAGTAGGGGGTGCACGTACTACATCTGATGCTCCAGATACTACTGAAAATTTTGAGGTCATTACTGCTGATAAGGCTATTGATGAAAGCAATGTTGGTAACCGGATGCTGCGCAACATGGGCTGGCAAGAAGGACTGGTACTTCCCCTTCCTTGTTTTCATTATTATATTTGAAGGTTTTTGGTACGTGCAATGTTGCATGGTTTCCTCCTTAATTATAGTTATTAAGAGCCTTGTTTAGTTCATGAATGATAATAAAGTAACAAAGTTCACGTTTCTCGATGTTGCAAGTTTTCCTTCCATTACAAATTTTATTAACTTTCCAGTGCTGCAAAAAATTGATTATGGAGTGCTTACATGTATTATGCAACATACGTGCTTGTTATGCAGTCACATCCTCACCTTATGAAATCATAATATTGTAGATTTAACTGCATCAGTGTCTTCCAGTTTTTTGAAGGAAAACCATTTGTTTACTTGGTTATATCAATACAATCATGTTTGACTACTATACCACTACCTGAATTTGTATCATATCTTTTACATAGATTGTCAACAAATTCCGTATTTAGCGGCTATTCAAAATGTGATTTTCTTCATGATTTAGCAACCAAAGTAGCTAAGTAGTTTATCATTGTTAACTATTCAGATTCTTTGGTTGATCAAAAGTTTTCCAATTTCTCTTTCGGTACTGTGCAATATCGGTTATTTAGTCATACGAGTTCAGTTTCCTCTTTTCTAATTTTTCAATAAATTTTGGATTCTGTCTATAGGGACTTGGGAAAGATGGTAGTGGGATTAAAGAACCTGTACAGGCTAATGCTTCAGATGTTAGAGCAGGACTTGGAAGTCGGCAAAGGAAGGCAGTTGATCCCAGCTTGGAAGCACAAGCTGGGGATAGTTATAAAACCATCATTCAGAAGAAGGCAATTGCTAGATTTCGCGAAATGGCTTAGCTTAGATTCGATATGTTTCAGTGTACCTTTTTCTTTTGTCCACCTTTCCTAAACCCAAACTTGTCAACTACTATCGTTTGTAATCCTCCCAGATATTTATCCAGTGTATTTTGCAGTGATTGCACAATGGTTATTGTTTATTTGTGAAGTTTTCTGTTCTTTTCTTTGAAATAGAGCCTTTTTTGGGAGTTGGCAGGATAATTAATATTTAATGTGCCTTTGTTTAAATGGTTGTTACTATTGTGTTCTGACTTTGAGATGGAAATATACTGACCAGCAAGTCTGCAACAGCTGAGTTATGGGTGGATAAATTGTACGTGCGGAAATGTGTTAAAAGTGTGGAATTTTGTTCTTGAGGTACATAATTTTTTAATTTAATTTTTGTTTGCTTCAGTTTGGCATGTTTGTTCATGTTAAAAGAACAAGATTTGGTGTTTCTCAATCTGCTATAGAGATTTCATCTCTCTTGTTTTGCTTTGGACCATTTGGTTCTTCTCTATGCATTAGGATGCGGAATCGTAGATCTCTCTAATCTGAAAAAAATTAAGTGATAAAACACATTTGTATTATATTTTGGTGTGAGTATATATTTTGTTGTAGACTGAAACTATCACTAGTTGTTTTATCCATGTATGTCCCTGGTATCTGAACATTTGGTCAGTGTTCATATGTGAGTATACAATTAAGAGAGCACCTCTGAGGTATCTCTAACAGCCTTTCTTCCTTCCCATCCTAAATGACACCTTAGGACTAAAACTTTCTGAACCCCCAATGGTCTTCACTTCGATCCTCCATGCTTCTTAGTAACAGATTATGAAAGCAAAGCTGGTGTTATAATCTTTTTCTTGAAAGGAGGACTAAACTTTCTTAACCCCATGGTCTTCACTTCTATCTTCCATGCTTCTTAGTAACAGATTATGAAAGCAAAGCTGGTGTTATAATCTTTGCTTGAAAAGGAATAACAAGTTTTAAGAACTTATCCAGAATATAACTATCAAACAATGAATTGAAACAAACAAAAGTGATATAGGGAAATAATCCGACTCAATTTGAACCGTCTGATCTCCTCAAGATCCCTAGACTCCTACAGAATAGGTCCTCAGTTCCTATGGGCCTTATGCTGCTTCAGGTCCACATAAGAGGGTCACCCAGCCCATTAGGGTTAGGGTTTTCCCTCTCATTCTCTGCCTATAAATACCATACCCCCTCCCCCCTTTACGAGGTAATAATCTTTTCTTCATCTGAACCCTAGCTTTCATTTATCCCAGTGATTGACTAGATCGTCGGAGGGACTGTCGTCGGGATCACCCCCGGTGTCTCTAGGCGTTTTTGCAGGTACTCAAGGCGTTCAGCTGTCAGCAGCGCCCCCTCTCCTGCTCTTCACCAAATCCTCATCTCACATCTAGATCTGTGGTTGAGATCTGTTCCTTCCACTATAAATAACAAGAACTCACACCTGGTGCCCCCACACAAAAAAATGCAGAATCAGGTTGGTGCCGTCTGTGGGAAACAGACAGACTGATTCGATCTCAGGTTCGGATCCGAGCCCGAGACCGTACCCTTCCAAGGCACCAAAGGCCAAGAAAGCGCCAACGGCGGGACGTCAAGCCGGTGCTCCTCATCACTCGCGCAGTCACGCCATCACGCAGGGATCCCGAAAGCAACGAGCCGAAGGTCAGTCGGATCCCGGTCCGAGCGCTTCACGTTCGGTCGCTGATGACCTCCGACACGTTCTCAATAACCGACAACCCGCGAATGACCTCCGACATCAGCTCAGCCGATTGAGGAGAGGGGCCGCACCCTCTAACCAGGCTTCGACCAACAACACCTGTCCGTCTCAAGGCTGAGAGCATAGGCACACCACCTCTCCGAGAGATTACCTGCCATCGCGTGGCCAGGGTGAACAGGCCCCGGTCTCGAGGGGTGAGTTCTGGGACTTCCGGAACGAGGTCTTCCGGGCTCTCCGAGGCGGCGCCAAAACCGAGCGTCCCAACAACGACCCTCACCGGGAGGAAGCCTAGGGCAGTGAATCCCGCGGTTTAACGCGGCCGGCGAGACACGAGGAGGCCGTCCTCCAGCGCCTCCAAGAAATGGAGAATCGCCTTGCTCGAATCGGCGAGGGCGGACCACAATCGGACCGAGGGTTTCAGTCTAACCGACTCCCGTTTTTCGTGACCTTACTCGACGTTGAAATCCCGAAGAACTTCATACCCCCTCAGTTCGAGACATACGACAGAAAATCTGATCCTGCCGATCACATGGAAGAATTCAAAACCCTCATGATGATTCACATCATTTCGAATCCTTTCCTCTGCCGCCCAGCCACCTTACGCAGCCCAGCGCGGGAATGGTTCCCAAAACTCTCTATCGTCTCGATCTTCTCGTTCGACCAGCTCGAGTCCCACTTCGTCACTAGCCGGAAGGTCGAGAAGACGAGCGCGTCCCTTTTGGACCTCAAACAGAAGGAAGGAGAGTCCCTTAAGGACTTTGTGCGGAGGTTCACTACCGAGGCCAGGGCAGTTTCTTTTCTCGATGCTGGCGTTGCATCCACAGCCTTCCGACACAATGTCCGCCATGGCCAGTTTAAGGCATCCCCGGCAAAGAAGCCGCCTTTTGACTTTACCAACCTCCTCAACAAGGTCGAAAAATACATCCAAGCCGAGGAGGCTCTACACCCGGGAGGACAGAAAGAAGTCCCTGCCAAGGGGAAGACAAAAGCCAATGACTCCGAGCTACTGAAGAAGGCCCAGAAAGACGCCTTCGGTCAAAAACGACCTCCACATATTCCCCGTTTTAAGAGATTCACTCCCCTGATTCAGTGTATCTGCCATCCTTATGGAGATCGAGGACAAGGGGATGGTCCGCCATCCTCCCTGAGCGAACAACAACAAGAAGAGGGACATGAGGTTCTATTGTCGGTTCCATCGGGACCATGGGCACGAAATTGATAGTTGTCGCGCTCTCAAAGAAGAGATTGAGACACTCATACAGAGGTGGTATCTAAGGGAGTTCACTCGAGATTGAGGCACTCATACAGCGGGTCGAGAGATACTACAACAAAAAGGTTCTCTCGGCCAACATCAGAGAGGGTGACCTCGCTTTCAGAAAGATCGCTATTTCATACCCAAGCAAGAGGGGCAAACTCGCCTCGAACTGGGAGGGTCCGTATAAGGTCTCTCGAGTGCTATGCCCTAGGACGTACTGACTCGAAGACCTGGGGGGCAAGATGATCAAGAGACCCTAGAATGCAGAGCACCTTATCAAGTTTCATGAGGGGCAGGAGGGGACCCTTCTGGTTGTAACCGGCTAAGCGCCACTATTCCTTTGTAACCTAGCAAGTAAAGAGAATGAATTTCTTTTTATTTTGATTGCTTTGATTAATTTTACCTAGCATCCACGAGCCTTTTCAGTCGCGCATCCTCGCCACTCGGCTTGGACTTCGAGTAAGGGCCTAGCTTTCTCACAAAGCATGGGGCTCAACGCTCGGCATCAAGGTCGAGCAAGGGCCAAGCTTTTTTACAAAGCATGGGGCTCGACGCTCAGCATCAACCTCGAGTAAGGGCCTAGCTTTCTCATAAAGTATGAGGCTCGACGCTCGGCATCAACCTCGAGTAGGGGCCTAGCTTTTTCACAAAGTCCACCAAGGGCCACCTCAAGCTATAACGAGCCTTCTCAGTCTCACGTCCTCATCACTCGACTTGGATTTCGAGCGACAACGGGGGATTCATCATTCTCCCAAGTCCTCGACCCTCGGCTTGAACCTTAAGCTATAATGAGCCTTCTCAGTCTCACGTCCTCGCCACTCAGCTTGGACTTCGAGCGACTACGGGGGATTCATCAATCTCCCAAGTCCTCGACCATTGACTTGAACCTTAAGCTATAACGATCTTTCTAAGTCTCACGTCCTCGCCACTTGGCTTGGACTTCGAGCGACGGGGGATTCATCAATCTCCCATGTCCTCGGCCCTCGGCTTGAACCTCAAGCTATAACGAGCCTTCTCAGTCTCACGTCCTCGCCACTTGGCTTGGACTTCGAGCGACAATCTCCCAAATCCTCCACCCAAGTCTCACAACCTCCCTTCAGCTTTGGTCCCGACTGTAACCCCCATTTTCAGAAGCGGGGCATGACACCGACCCATAAAAATTTTGGTTATATTTGTGGTCCCCTCCTTCGACAGGGACCCCGAGCTTCGGGCCTTGAGTCGGTCTCCTTTTCAGCCATTGACAGATAGGGATAGACCAGCTCACATCGGCTACCCTTAACTATCAGAGGGTGGTAAGAGGACCACCCGAGCCTCTTTGACCTTTGAAGTTCGGCAAAAGACATCGAGCTCCCGGCCAGGAGTTGGTCCCCCTTTCACCCACTGATAGCAAGGGATAGGTCGACCCTCAGGTCGACTACCCCTAACTGTCAGGGGATGGCAGGAGAACCACTGGCTTCAAGAGAGCTCTCAGTGAATAGAGGAATGAAAAATGGGGGGGGGGGGGGGTTATATAGCATGAGGCATCGATAGCCACACTACTGATGTGGCCAAATTCTAGACATCCATCCACATCCAATGACTCATGATTGATGACACTACAGTTTCCAACAGAAAATGCTTCAGGTTTAACAATGTTGTTGGAAGACGAAACATCTCACACCCTCAGAATATGAAACGCCTCACCCTTGCCAATACATCCTGATTGAAGCCGAGCTCATTAACACGAGCTTGTACTCTCAAGTATGAACCTCGAACCACAACGGGCCTTCTCAATCTCACGCGCTCGACGCTCGGCTTGTACTTCGAGAAGCAACGAGAAAATACTCAACCTCCCAAGTCATCGACTCTCGCCGTGAACCTCGAGCCACAACGGGACTTCTCAGTCTCATGCGCTCATGCTCGGCTTGTACACCGAGTGACAAAGAGAGAACTCAAGATCCCTCATCCTCACCACATGGCATACGGTCCTCATAGTCTCCCCTCAGCATCGGTCAAGCCCCACATCAAACAGGGAACAGAAGAACATATTAATCGTCGATGCCACATTACAACTGTTAAAATCTCGACCACATGATTACAACTATTATAACCTCGACCTAACCCTCTTCTTGGGGGGGGGGGGGCTTGTGACTGACACTGACCACTTCGAGTCCCATCGAGTGTGTCTCCTCGTCAACTCGCCCTTCGTTTTCCATCGGGGTCACCAAGGTGGACACTCCAGCAACAGATGTCTGGACATCACCTGGCCTCGACACCTTCGGCCTCAAGGTGAGAGACGGGCCCCCAATGGAGGGCCAACCGCCCCTGAAAGGATCAGATTGAGATCCGCTCATTCCAAGCATGACCTTGAACCTTTGAATCTCTAGTTCCTTCTCCATGATTATCTCTCAGAGGAATAATTCTGAGGTCAGTGTCCAGGTGGAAGCACCAGACATTGACCATATAGTCTCAGTGCTCCCCATGTCGCGGTCGGTAATCGTCTTCTTCAGGAGATCCGATTCCAAGCTCAACTCCTTTGATTTGTTCATGAAATAAGAGACAGCCACTTCCTGGTCTCGAGCCTGTTTTCGGTAGCACGCTAAGATGGACTCTGGGGACGTGACCTTGCCCTCAAGGTGCCCCACTTCGGTGCCTCGAGGGTCGACCCCGAGGGGCACGTCCATCTGGCACAAAGACGAAAAGAGTATATCATTCCGAGCCTCGTAAACTTGGTTGAATCTCAAAAACTGAAAAGTAAACACCAGTACATACCACAGATTACGCCAAGAAAATTTTAAAGTTTAATGGTGCGACAAAAAGCCCATTTCATAACAAAAACCTTACAAAACAGCGGTGGCCAGTTCGTGCTTGGAAAAATACAAAAAGTAATAGGAAAACTAAAAACTACTGCTCGGGAGAGAGGTTAACCTCTTCGTCGGCATCCACCTCGATGATAGGATCAGCCACAGCTACTGCATCCTTCTCAGAGCGCGTCGCCTCAACCCCCTCTTCACTGTCGCCTCCGGGCATCTTCGGTTGCGCGGGAAGCCTCATCCCGTAGTGAAACTCCTTGACCTGGCACTCGGGGAAGTAAAACTTGACGTGCTCGAGGTCCCTGTTATATGCCTCGTCCTGAGAGGCGATGACCTTGTCAATGGCGATAGTCATCGCCTTTTTTATCTCCCGTGCGGCCGCCTTCTTTATTTCTCTCTCTGCTCGAACTCGGTCATCGGTCAGGGAAGCTAGCTTTGCTTGAAGGGCCTACTCATGAGACATGGACGCATCTAGCTTTAGCTTCAGGTCCTTCATCTTGTGCTCGAACCTTTGAGCATTTCTCACCTCCCGTTGGAGATCGCGGGAGTGCAGCTTCGCCATTTGGGCCCCGGCCATAGAAGCCTATAGACGAAGGGTTAAGACTTCAAAAAAGAAGAGGGGTGGGGGAGGGGGGAGGAGAAAATTATATTGCTGGACTTAAGCAGTTAAAGGAGAACTTACCAGCACGCTGGCCTGAGCCCACCTTATATAATATGACTCTAGCATCTCGGTTGCCAGGAACTCTTTGTCGCGAGGCATGGCAAGCTTTTCCACCACCTCGACCACCATTGGCCCCTTGGTCAGTGTATCGGTAGTCCTCACGGCCCAGTCAGGGGCCCACGGCCGTAGCCCTTCTTTACCCACTACGTCCGGAGCGGCAGGGTGAATGGGAGGCATCCCACATCTCAGCATCTCTGAAACCCTAAGGTTACTGGGGCTGGGTGTTGCCTTCGATGAGCTCGAGGTCCCCGAGATCAACAAGATCTTCTATTTCGTGGGCTTCGGATCCGAGGAGCCTTCACCTTCGACTTGAGAGGACGCCTTCCTCTGACTCGACTGCTCAGCTGCCCTCTTCTTGGCCAACTGAGCTCTTCTTGCGTTAATTACAACGTCGTCCATATCTACAAAAAAGAAACAAGCCTATAAGAACGAAGGAAAAAAAGTTATAGGAGGAATAAGAGGGGGGTGGGGGATATATAGGCAGCTCTGCGATGCCTCAAAATTCGCAAGCAAATCCCAATCATCCATCTAGAATCCTACGGTTAGCAAGATTTTGACACCTCGAGTTCCACAACCATGATGTCAGCATCGCACGTATAGCACCCGTGTCACTGCAACCATAACAAGCGTGCAACTCCCTTTCTCACAAAGTCCACCACGCTTGGAGCTCGGCATGGACCTCGAGCCAGCTGCTAGCTTTCTCACAAAGTCCACCATGCTTGGAGCTCGGCAAGGGTCTTGAGAAAGGGTCTAGCTTTCTCCCAAAGTATGGGGCTCGACGCTCGGTATCAACCTTGAGCAAGGGCGTAGCTTTCTCGAGAAGCTCGGCGCTCGGCGCTCGACGCTCGACATCAACCTCAAGCAAGGGTGTAACTTTCTCACAAAGCTCAGCGCTCGACGCTCGGCATTAACCTCGAGCAAGGGCGCAGCTTTCTCGCGAAGCTCGACTCTCGGCTTCAACCTCGAGCAAGGTCCTAGATTTCTTCCAAAGCATGGGGCTCAATGCTCGGCATTAACCTCGAGCAAGGGCGTAGCTTTCTCGCGAAGCTCGGCGCTCGACGCTTGGCATCAACCTTGAGCAAGGGCATAGCTTTCTCACAAAGCTCGGCGCTTGGCACTCGGCATCAACCTCGAGCAAGGGCCTAGCTTTCTTACAAAGCTCGGCTCTCGGCATCAACCTCGAGCAATGGCGTAGCTTTCTTGCGAACCTCGACGCTCAGCTTCAACCTCGAGCAAGGGCCTAACTTTCTCCCAAAGTATGGGGCTCGACGCTTGGCGTTAACCTCGAGCAGGGGAGTAGCTTTCTCGCGAAGCTTGGCACTCGACGCTTGGCATTAACCTCGATCAAGGACGTAGCTTTCTCACAGCGCTCGGCATCAACCTCGAGCAAGGGCATAGCTTTCTCACAAAGATATTAATACCCATACAGTCAGTACCAAGTATGGCTTCTCTCCTTATCTAAGTTTGTTTATGTTTACTTTTAGCCTCACCGGAAACTTGTTGAACTTTATGGCTTTGATGGGAATTCTTTAGGTTGCCAAAACTGTGGAAAAGACCCCACAGATCAAGTAAGACTAAATTTCACCATAGGAAAGGTGGCTCAAAGAAGAAGAAGAAGAAAAAGAAGAAAAAGGCGATATCCGACTACCGTTTCAGCTCCAGAATCCAGTTTGACTGCTGTTGAACATGATTTAGGACTCTCATGTAGATGGTTTCATGGTTCTCAGTTCTGACCTTTCATTTAGTTCCTATAAGGATTGCATTTCTCTTTTCCATATGCGTATCTTTAAATTTTGCTGTTAAGGTTATGTTAAGCTGATAATTACAAGACATGGTGGGCTTTTTATCTCATGCAAAATACTAGGTTGCAACTACAGAAATATTGGTTCACCACATAGCTCTGCTACTGTTTGCTTCCCAAAGCTACACAGTACACTGAAATGTACCCCTCTTGTTAGCTGTATAGTTAACAATCAACTACAGGTTTTACTTTCTTATTCTTGTTAACAATCAACTGTTACTTTCTCACAACTTTCCATTCCATGATAACTTCTTGGTTGATTCAAGCCATACTTTGCTCCCGATTTTAGTGTAAAAGGAAAATTCTTGTCTATCAACCATTTACACATCTGTAATGTATCTATTGGGCAATAACACACTGCTAACTAACATTGTTCTAACCTCTCATATTAAGGATATTTCTGACATCAATATACGCATTTAGGTAAACCTTAATGAATGCTTGCAAATCATTTCTGTTAATAGTTATAAGAATGCAAACATGAATACATGATTTGAACTACAGGTGTACATCAATAATTGCATCAGAAAATTTTCAGGAAAAAAAACTCGTTGAGAAATGTAATAATTATTTCATCTCGGGCTTATTTTATCTTGATATGAGAGGCTAGCTTTAGAACTAACTATTCTATTCCAGGCTTACTAGTTTGTATGACAAAAATAACATCAGTTGCAACTTTCCCAGAAAATTTATTAAGACTTCAACTAAAAGATCCAAAAACTATTTTCCAACCTAATAGAATTATTAATATTACTTTTCCCATCATGATCAGCACAACAGCAAAATTTAACGGGTCGTTGTATCCATTCTCATTATCTTTTTTTGTTTAGTATGATAAAGTCAGTACTATAGTTTCATATTTGAGACTGCATATATGATTATGTAATTCAGTATATATTCACAGAAAAATTATTAGCAAATTATATGTAGGGTTGAGATGCAGTTAATTAGCTTTCCACTATTCTATATAACAAATGTCTGTTTCTTGTGCAAAGCTTTCATAAGTAGACAAAGAAACACCTCACCACATTAATGCTTACCGAACATTGTGGAGTAGGAAGTTGGAGGAGGAGTAACCATGAAATTTAATCCCATGTAAAATATCAAACCCTAAAACTATTGTTACGCTGGAATTGCTAATGCCCGGTTCCCGGCAGAAGAGTTATTTCAGTTTGATAATTTGATATCTTGTAAACATATCAAGTCTTAAAGAAGCAATTAGACAATGATATAACCAAAATGATAATTAAATGATAATTATATATATATATATATATATATATATATATATATATATATATATATATATATATATATATGAAAATCTTTCATTGTGCACCACCCCTCCGTGTGCACTCGTGTGCACTCGACCTTCTCGCCTTCGTATCGACGATCCGAACCGTTCATATTGAACTACACATCTAAATTAGTCTAAATATGTAAAACCAAATCATTTGAAATTCATTTGCCCATCCATCATGTGACTATAAAAAACAACGATTTTCAGCCATACAATTTTGTAACACTTCAATGGATGGGCAAATTAATTTCAAATGATTTGATTTTACATATTTAGACTAATTTAGATGTGTAGATCAATGTGAACGGTTCAGATCGTCGATACGAAGGCGGGAAGGCCGAGTGCACACACCGTGTGCATCATAGGTGGTGCACAACGGAAGACTTCCCTCTCTCTCTCTCTCTCTCTCTCTCTCTATATATATATATATATATATATATATATATATATATATATATATATATGTTAGGAAAGTTATGGGCAGAAGCTACCCCACAACTAAAGTGAAATTGAGAAAGTAGAAATAAAGTGGACACAAATATTTTACGTGGAAAACCCCCAAAGGAGACGGGATAAAAAACACGGGTAAGGTAGTGGAATTTTACTGCTGAAAGTAGGGATTACAACATTCTCTCTAAATATAAGGAGAGTACAATTTTCACTCTCTCTTAAAATAGGAAAAACACTCTCACAAATTTAAGAAAAAATACAAGTATACAAATTATCTCCAAGGGGATACAATTTTATCCCTCTTGAGAATACTCTTGTAATACTCTCTTTCTTTCTTAATCCCTCTTTCTTTTCTTAATCCTCACTGAGCTCTTATTGCTCTGCTCTGCTCAGCTGCAACTCACTGCATTTCAAACCCTTCCTCTAACCTCAATTTATAGTAGGAGGAGAGGAGAGTTAGGACAAGAGTAGGAGGGTTTTTCAAAAGGTGGTTGGTGGCCAATGAAGGCAGTGGCCACATTTTTCAACAAGTGTGGTAGGTGCTCTTTGACATTTTCTGCCGACATTTTCCCACTTGGAGATTTGATTAAGGATTAATCACGTCTCCACACGATCCTTTCTACCTTGCCATTCTCATGCTGCTTACGTTACTGCTAGGCCACACGAGGATCTACACCATTCAAACTTGTCAGTGTTGATTGGCTTAGTCATAACATCTGCTAGGTTCTCGTTAGTGTGAATTTTGTGCATATCCACACTTCCTTCCTCCACTACTTCTCGAACAAAGTGATACTGGACTCTTATGTGCTTCGTCCGTGAATGAAATGCTGGATTCCTTGCAATGTGCAAGGCACTCTGACTGTCACAAAACAGAACAATCTTCTCATGTTTGTGTCCAAGCTCCTCCAATAACCTTTGAATCCAGACTGCTTTCTTGCAAGCTGCTGTAGCCGCCATGTATTCTGCTTCTGTTGTAGACAGAGCCACAACAGTCTGCAGTTTCGAAACCCAGCTTATAGTTCCTCCTGTAAGTGTAAACACATAGCCCGTAGTGGATTTGCTTTTGTCAAGATCGCCTGCAAAATCTGAGTCCACATAGCCTTTGACAGTTAATTCTGATCCTCCATAACATAATGCAGCATCTGAGGTTCCTCTGATGTATCTCAGAATCCTCTTTACTGTGCTCCAATGCTCTTTACCAGGATTTGCCATGTATCGACTAACCACTCCCACTGCTTGTGCAATGTCTGGTCTTGTACATATCATAGCGAACATCAAACTTCCCACTGCTGATGCATACGGTACTCGAGATATCTCCTTCCTCTCTGCTTCATTGCTAGGACACATTTTGGAGGATAACTTGAAATTAACAGGAAGTGGGGTCGAGATTGGCTTACAATCTTGCATGTTGAAGCACCGCAAGATCTTGTTGAAGTAATTCTTTCGGGAAAGCCAAATCTTCCTGTTACTTCTGTCTCGGTGAATCTGCATCCCTAGAATCTTGTTTGCCGGTCCCAAGTCCTTCATGCCAAACTCCCTAGCCAACTGTGCCTTCATTTCTTGGATTCAATCTTTGTTGGGGCCTGCTACCAACATGCCATCCACATACAACAGGAGGATAATGAAGTCATCATCACCATCAAACCTTTTGTAGTACGTACAATGGTCTGAACTAAGTCTGTTGTATCCAAGGCTAATAATGAAGGAATCAAATCTCTTGTACCAACACCTCGGCGCCTGTTTGAGACCGTACAGAGATTAGTTCAACCTGCAAACCAAGTTCTCTTTGCCTGTTTCAGCAAAACCTTCTGGTTGGAGCATATAGATTTCTTCTTCAAGATCTCCATGAAGAAAAGCAGTCTTCACATCTAACTGCTCTAGATGTAGGTCAAGCATAGCACACATCGCCAAGACTACTCTGACTGTCGTGGGTCGAACCACAGGTGAAAATATTTCATTGAAGTCGATACCTTCTTTCTGAGCATATCCTTTTACCACCAATCTTGCACGATACCGCTCCACTTGGTCATTTCCATCGCGCTTGATCTTATAGACCTATTTGTTGCCGATGGCCTTCCTTCCTTGTGGTAGCGTAACAAGATCTCATGTCTTGTTCTTGTGTAGAGCTTCAATTTCTTCCTGCATTGCTGTCATCCACAGGGATACATCTGAGCCTGTGATTGCCTCCTGGAAGGATGATGGCTCCCCATCCTCTGTTAGAAGACAGTATGCAACATTGCTCTCCGTAACATACTCCGAGTGCCAAGCTGGCGGTCTTCTCTCATGAGTTGACCGACGAACTTCTGGAGCCTCGGACTGGACTGGTTCTTGTTCATCGTGCTCTGGTGCTGCTTCAGAAGAAACTAGATCTTCATCTGGTTTATCTTCCACCTGAACTGTAGTAGTCTCTGGATTCTCCTTTGACGTGCTATCGCTTCTGATATGGCTAAAAATAGGATTAAATCGGGACCGTTCACATCGGACACGAATCTTAAAGCTCAGGGGTAAAACGGTAATTTCACCTACTAATGGGTCTGAAATGGGAACTAGGTCTTTCTTCGACACCCAATAACCCACGAACGGATCCACCTCAACCGGGTACGGGTCCCAACCCGAAATGAACCCGGTCCAGCAGGATAGAATTAGGGTTCCTGATTAATCCTAATCAACGGCCCTGATTCACATCTATCCTTTCACTGGGAATTAGGGATTACATTCCTAATCTGTTTCTAGGGATTACATTCCTAATCTGATCCCTAAGGCAACTATAAATACCCCCCATCCACCACTATTAAGAAGTAATCAATCTTTTGCCAATTTACGCTCTTTCATAATCTTCCCTGATTACTGACTTGAGCGTCGGAGGGTGCGTCGCCGGGATCAACCCCGGTGTCTCGCACTTTTTGCAGGTTCGCAGCAGTGACAAGAGACCAAGTCAACAGACGGTGAAGGTCAACAGGTTTGCCTTGTTCGTTTTCTCAAGAATCCATAAATTCTATCTGTTTGCCCCCACACCAGATTTAGCGGTAACAGATTGGCACTGTTTGTGGGAAACGAAAAAGCAACCTGACCTCTCTTCATCAACGATACTAGTTTCAAGCCATGCATCCAAAACAGAAGGGGAAGGCAGCGGTCTCCAACCGAAGAACCACTTCTCTTCCTCCTCCCCCTCCTCTGATTCAAGGTGCTCCTACTCAACAGGCCCCTCCAGGGTCTCGGGGGGCTGCCCAGGAGGGCTCCCGTCAGAGTCATCCGAAGCAACATCCTCCTCATGACCAAGTCACGGGTCCCAATCCTTCAGTTGAATCCCTGGCTTCTCAAAGCCCTCCCGAGCGGGATCTTCGTCAAGTCATTGCCGACCGCCAAAAGGGGGTCGACCTTAGAACTCGCCTGAATGAATGGCGGGCCCTTGGTTGAGTCCATCAACTCGAGAACTCAGGAGCTTCAAGAATCCGAACTCCCCGACGACCGAGGACTAGAAGATCCCCTCCCCCGAGGAGGCAAAGAGATACCCCTCAGCGTCATCGGTGAAGAACTCATTCTCCAGTAAGCTGAGCCACACATAGGGACTGCCAAGCTGGAGAGGCACCAGTCACAAGGGCAGATCTTCAAGACTTCCAAGCGACAGTCTTAAGGGCCCTCAATATCGCTCCAAAGAACGACCAGAGGCCACCTACTCATGAGCCAGCTAGGAGCCACCGCCTTCACACTCTCAGTCCTCGTCCTTCTCCAAGCTACCATCACCGCAGCCCCAGTCCATCATCGTCCGAAGATGAGTCCCGAGGCTCGGCAAGGTATGATCAAAGAGAAGACTCGGTCTACCGCCGTCTCCACGAGATGGAGAGGCGCCTCGGCCGATTTGACAAGGGAGAAGAGCAATGGGCAATAAAACTCCGCCCGAGCAGACCTCCATTCTCCCGCACCATCATGGAGGCCCCCATCCCAGAAAACTTCAAGCCGCCTCACTTCGAGACGTATACCGGGGAGTCAGACCCCGCAGATCACATAGAGTGTTTCAAAACTCTCATGATGATCCACCATGCTTCAGATGCCCTCCTCTGCAAGATCTTCCCTGCCACGCTGAAGGGGTCTGCGCGAGAATGGTACTCTCGACTCGCCCCGGCTTCCATCTTCTCATTCGATCAGTTCGAAGTGCTCTTCCTTACTCATTTCGTGAGTAGCCGCCGAGCTGAGAAAACAAGTGTATCTCTGGTGACCCTCAACCAAGAAAAGGGTGAACGCCTAAGGGATTGCGTTCGACGCTTTACTGCCGAAGCCCGGTCCATTCCCTCCCTCAATTAGTCAGTAGCCTCTGCCGCATTCGAGCGCAACGTCACTAATGCCAACCTCAGGGCATCCCTTGCCAAGAAACCTCATCGGAACTTCTCAGAGCTCCTACTCAGGGTGGAGAAGTACATACGGGCGGAAGAGGCTCTCAACCCCCTTGCTTTTGAGGAGACATCTTCCCAGAAAAAACGGAAGAACACAAGTGAAGAAGGGTCCCAAAAATTCCAGAAGGACAGTAATGGCCAGCGCCGCCCGACTCCACGTTCTGAGAAGTTCACCCCCCTTATTGCTAATATATCAGAAGTTCTTATGGAGGTGGACAAGGAAGGACTACTCCGTGCACCCCCTAGAATGAATACACCTGGCAAGAAGAGGAACAAGGATAAGTGGTGCCGCTTTCACAGGGACCACGGCCACGACACGAATGATTGTCGGGCTCTCAAGGAGGAGATCGAAGAACTCATACAGCGGGGGCACCTGACCAAGTTCGTCCAAAAAGAGGGGGCCGAGCTTCCCCCCTGAGGAGCCTACAAACGAACAGAAAGGCCCGCCGAGCTTCAAGACTCAGAACCTCCCAGCTCCTCTCAAGAGGTCTTCACCTTATTGTAGAACTAGGATATTGATTTTCAACAAGGAAATTGTTGCTCTTGCTTCATCTCAATCTCTCCGAGTCACGACTCGCTAAATGGTGAGTTCGGAGTCCAGCTTCTTCTACATGGCTGCTCCCGCAACTTACTAAGCTCTAACAACGAGGTCGGAGTCCAACACTTGGCTCGATTCCGCTTCAAATTACTCGCTCATAAGCGGGTAAGAAGTGGTTCGCCATTCGGAATTGCTCCTACACCTCGTTAACCTCTCTTAAACGACGAGTTCGAAGTCCAACACTTGGCTCGATTCTGCTTCAAATTACTCGCTCATAAGCGGGTAAGAAGTGGTTCGCCATTCGGAATTGCTCCCACAACCGTTGAATCCCTCTAACAACGAGTTCAGAGTCCAACACTTGGCTCGATTCTGCTTCAAATAACTTGCTCTTCAGCGAGTTAGAAGTGGTTTGCCATTCGGAATTGCTCCCACAATTGTTGATTCTCTCACTTAAACAGCGAGTTCGGGGCACAACTCTCTCCTAGAGTTCCTCCTCACGCTCGTCTCTCAAATGGCTCTCTCCTAGAGTCAAGCTTTTCGCTCCGCTCATCTCCAAAGCGGACCTCTTCTCAACGAGCTCGGAGCACAACTCTCTCCTAGAGTTCCCCCTCAAACTCGTCTCCCAAATGGCTCTCTCCTAGAGTCAAGTTTTTTGCTCCGCTCACCTCCAAGGCGGACCTCCTCTCAACGAGTTCGGAGCTCACAACTCTCTCCTAGAGTTGCTCCTTAAACTCGTCTCCCAAACGGCTCCGATCGCCCCACGTCCCTCGGAACCAAAATCCGACCGACAGGCGATCTGACCCCAACGACCGAGAGGTTAGCTCGGATTCCGAGCAAGTGCCAATCCGAGCTACGAATTGGAGAAAAACGACTTCCCCCTCAAAATTCGTGTAAGATTTCGATCAGACGGGCTCAGATCATGCCAGCGCCACTAAACGACAAGATAGTGTTTTCTTGGAAACTGTGCCTGCCTCGAGATCCGCACTGAGATCCGACGGCTCAGATCGCTCCACGTTGCTCGGTATTCTGAGCCGAGCGACTAGCGATCCGAGCCACTCGCGCCCCTTCTCCACCCCTAGGGTCTTCCTAGCACATCTTCCTAGGGTCTTCCTAGCACAAGGGTCTTCGCCCCTAGGAGTGGAGCTCCTCTTCCAAAATCCCCAAGACCAAAACACTCATCAACTTCATGAAGACAAGGATGTTGCGGGGCTATTTTGACCATGAAGGAGGGTGAATCTTCATCCCACTCCTAAAGAAAAGTTGTAGATCTTCGAATTAGCTTCGAAACGAGGGGTCGCATGCCCCGATCGGACCTCCGTAGCACCGGAAAAGTGGATCGCAATACAGCTGCGCCGAATAGCTCGGAAATCCGAACCGAGCCACTCACGCGAGGGAAGAACCGAGCCACTTTGCTCGGATTCCGAGCAAGTGCCAATCCGACCCTCGAAAGTGAAGAAAAACGATACCGAGCAACTCCAACCATTGGATCTTTGCGAAAATCGCGCAAAAGGTGATGAACGGCTCAGATCGCGCCACGTCTCCACAAAACGACAAGATAACGTTTTCTCGAAATTTGAGCCTCTTGTCTCGTGATTCGCGCCACGATCGTGATCAACAGTCCAGATCGAGCCGCGTAGTTCGGATCTCCAATCCGAGCTACTGTCCTACCGAGCTTCAAAGTTGCAAAAAATGCGCCTCAAAATTTGCGCTCGGATTTGCCGAACAAGAAGCAGCGAGGAAGAAGAAAAAAAAAACCGTTAGGGTCCTAAACCCGAACCCCTTCCTCCCCTTCCTCTTCTTCTCCATGTTCCCGCCAAAATAGAAATCGGAACAAAAAACCAAGCTCTTCATCTTCAAGCTTCGACCACCTCCATGGCCATGTTCCGAGCTCCACAATGCCGAAGACGAACCCATGCCGAGCTCTCTCTCCCTCTCTCCGAGCTGTGCCACCGAGCTGCACCACAGTGCCGAGCTTCGCCACCGAACCTCCTCGCCGAACCCATGCCGAGCTCTCCACTGCCGAGCTTCTGCGGCGAGCTCCTCCACGGCGCGAGCTCCGATCGCAACCAAGCTCCGAGCTCCGCCATGGCCGAACCCAACGCCATCGCCAGCTCCAATGAAGAGCACGAGCATCTCGAGCTCCTCCTTCGTCGATCCCCGAGCTCGGCACCACCCCGTCAACGTCGAGCTTCGAAGCTCCGATGACAAAGCTCCCCCTCCGCAACTCCTTCGCCGCCTCAACTCTCTCGAGCTCGAAAGCTCCGAGCTCATCACCTTCGCTGCTGAGCCTCCCTCTGCCGAGCTCCATCATCGAGTTCCTCTTCGTCAAAAGCTCGCCAACCGACCTCCACTAAACTCTCGCCATTGCCGTCCCCCTCGCCGAGCTCCAATGGCGCTCTCAGGGACGGAGATGGAGTCGGGGTCGGAGGGATGGTTGGGTCGAAGTCTGGGTCGAAGGAAACAGAGAAGACAAGTTGAAGAAGAACAAGGCGGGAGAAGGAGAAGAAAAGAAGAAAAGAAAAAAATAATAATAATAAAATTGTGCCACGTGGCCGCCACGTGGCTGCTCGAGGTGGGTCGGATCCGAGCTACGCGAAATGCGCACGAAGTTGCTCGGAATCCGAGCAAGTGCCAATCCGAGCTCAAAATTGGAGAAAAATGTTGCCGAGCTACACGCACCGTCCGATCTTTTCAAAAATCGCGTCACGGCACGATCGACGCTCAGAAACGCGCCACGTGTCCAAACGTGATCTGCTTTGCGATGCGCGCACATCTGATCATGATCGACGCTCAGGAACGCGCAACGTGTCCAAGTAATATTTAATTTATTTATTTATTATTTTTTGTTTTAATTATTTAAAAAATCCGAAAAAATATTTAAAAAAATCTAAAAAATTAATTAAAAATTCTAAAAATAATTATTAATTCAGAAAAAGTATTTTAAAAATTCTGGAAAAATAATTATTAAATTAGAATAATTAATTAATATTTTCGGTAATTAATTATTTAATTCGGAAAATGAATAAAAAATTCAAAAAAATGAGAAAAAATTCAGAAAAAATCTGGAAAAATCACCAAAAATTCAAAAAATTCTGAGGATATTTTTGGGCATTTTACAAGCCCAGAATAACACCGTTACACCCCGAGAAAGATTCCAAACTCCCTTAAGAACACCGATAAAATCCTGTACGCCATTAGAACAACAAAACTACTCCTCGAAGACTGTAAAACTCAGTCTCCAGGAGTGGGGGGCTCGTGATATGGCTAAAAGTAGGATTAAATAGGGACCGTTCACATCGGACACGAATCTTAAAGCTCAGGGGTAAAACGGTAATTTCACCTACTAACGGGTCTGAAATGGGAACGAGGTCTTTCTTCGACACCCAATAACCCACGAACGGATCCACCTCAACCGGGTACGGGTCCGAACCCGAAATGAACCCGGTCCAGCAGGATAGAATTAGGGTTCCTGATTAATCCTAATCAACGACCCTGATTCACATCTATCCTTTCACTAGGAATTAGGGATTACATTCCTAATCTGTTTCTAGGGATTACATTCCTAATCTGATCCCTAAGGCGACTATAAATACCCCTCATCCACCACCATTAAGAGGTAATCAATCTTTTGCCAATTTACGCTCTTTCATAATCTTCCCTGATTACTGACTTGAGCGTCGGAGGGTGCGTCGCCGGGATCAACCACGGTGTCTCGCACTTTTTGCAGGTTCGCAGCAGCGACAACAGACCAAGTCAACAGACGGTGAAGGTCAACAGGTCAACAGGTTTGCCTTGTTTGTTTTCTCAAGAATCCATAAATTCTATCTGTTTGCCCCCACACCAGATTTAGCGGTAACAGCTTCCATCTTCCTTTTGTAGATGATTTTCTACAAAGATCACATCCCTACTGACAACAACCTTATAGGCAGTGGGATCCCACAGGCGATACCCCTTCACACCATCAGCATATCCCAAGAACATGCACCTCCTGGATTTTGGATCCAGTTTCGTTCTTTCTTAGGTATTGTACATCACATATGCGGGACATCCGAACCAATGTAAAGTAGAGTAATTTGCCGATTTTCCAGTCCACATCTCTCATCCTTTCTGCAAGAGTCCTATTCATCCGCTCTGCCACGCCATTTTGCTGAGGTGTATATGGGACTGTGAACTGTCTTGTGATACCTTCTTGCTTACAAAGTGTAAGAAACTCGTCGTCTGTGTACTCCCTTCCATTATCTGTCCTCAAGCACTTGATCTTCTTCCCAGATTCAAGTTCCACCTGCGCTTTGAAGTCTTTGAACACTGGAAATACATCTGACTTCTTCTTGATTGGATACACCCACAATCTCCTGGAGTAATCATCAATGAAAGACACAAAGTACTTTGCTCCTCCTAGGGACATTTCCGGTGATTCCCAGACATCAGAATGAATCAAGTCTAGAATGCATTTACTCCTGGCTTCAGATATGCTGAACTGCAATCTATGCTGCTTACTTGTAACACAATGCTCACAAAACGGTAGATTCACCGATTTAAGCCCTGGAAGCAGCTTCCGGTCGGAGAGAATCTTCAAACCTCGTTCAGACATGTGGCCTAGTTTGAGATGCCACATTATTGCTGACTCTTCTCCCTTGCTAGACGATGCGACACACGCATCAGCTTCCTGCAGTGTTTCTCCATTAAGCATGAACAGATTTGCCGTGATCTTTTCTGCCTTCATGACCACAAGCGCGCCTCTGACAATCTTCATGACCCCATTTTTGACATGGGTCTTGCAGCCAAGGCTATCTATTTGTCCCAAAGACAATAGATTCTTCTTCAAGCCCTTCACATGCCGTACCTCCTGGATGGTGCGAACCGTACCATCAAACATTTTGAGCTTGATAGTACCAATACCAGCAATTTCCAAAGCATGATCATCTCCCATGTGTACAGAGCCTCCCGAGATTGGTTCGTATGTGTGGAACCACTCTCTCCGAGAAGTCATGTGCCATGTTGCTCCTGAGTCCAGTAACCAGATGTCAGAGAACTGCTTTCTGCCTCCAACCACCGTTGTTGCCTCGCTGTATAGAACTTCACCATCATATCGGGTACTTGCCACATTCCCTTGAGCATTTGATGACTCAGGGTCTCCACTCTTCTTCTTGAACCAACAATCATTCTTGAAGTGCCCTTTCCTGCCACAGTTGTGGCACTTGTAAGTCTTCTTGCTTCTGGATTTTGATCTACCATGATTCTGACTCCCACTGGGGTTACGTTCCGTTGATCTTCCTCTCATCACCATCAAAGCTTCCACTTGCTGCGAACTTTCCTGTCTGTCTTCCTTGTTCTTGCGCCTGGTTTGTTCTTCCAGAATAGTAGCTGCAATTTCGTCGAAGACCAGATAGTCCGTCAGGATATTGTTCGTCAGGTTGATGATGAGTTGATCATACGAGTCAAGTCGACTTTGAAGTAGAAGCTCCGCACATTCAGTTGTCTCTATTTTGCAACCCATTGATGTAAGTTGCGAAAATAGGGTGTTTAAGGTGTTGATGTGGTCGGTCACCGATGTCGATTCCGCCATTCAAAGAGTGTACAATCTTCTTTTTAAGAAGATCTTGTTGTGAAGTGACTTGGCCTCATACAACCTTGTCAGAGTATCCCAAATCTCCTTTGCTGTCTTCTTTTCAGCCACACTGGATAACACACCATCAGCTAGTGCCAAGTGCAGATCGGCAATTGCGTTGCCGTCCATCTCGTTCCACTTGCCGTCATCAGTGATCTCCGTGGGCCTATCTCCAATTGCTGCCAAGCAATTGTCCTTCCTCAAGATTGTCTTGATCTTCATTTTCCACAACGAGAAATTGCTCCCATTGAATTTCTCAACATCGAACTTTGTTGTAGTCGACATTTCTGCTCCACCCCTGACAACCAAAGCTCTGATACCGCTGTTAGGAAAGTTATGGGCAGAAGCTACCCCACAACTAAAGTGAAATTGAGAAAGTAGAAATAAAGTGGACACAAATATTTTACGTGGAAAATCCCCAAAGGAGATAGGGTAAAAACCACGGGTAAGGTAGTGGGATTTTACTGTTGAAAGTAGGGATTACAACCTCCTTTCTAAATATAAGGAGAGTACAATTTTTACTCTCTCTTATAATAGGAGAAATACTCTCTCACAAATTTGAGAAAAAATACAAGTATACAAATTATCTCTAAGGGGATACAATTTTATCCCTCTTGAGAACATTCTTGTAATACTCTCTTTCTTTCTTAATTCCTCTTTCTTTTCTTAATCCTCACTGAGCTCTTATTGCTCTGCTCTGCTCAGCTGCAACTCACTGCATTTCAAACCCTTCCTCTAATCTCAATTTATAGTAGGAGGAGGGGAGAGTTAGGACAAGAGCAGGGGGGTTATTTAAAAGGTGGTTGGTGGCCAATGAAGGCAGTGGCCACATTTTTCAACAAGTGTGGTAGGTGCTCTTAGACATTTTCTGCCGACAATACGCGCGCACACACACACACACACACACACACACAATATTCAGGCTTGCATTTTCAATTTACGGAACTAAGAGAAGTGAACGCTATTCTTCTAACATAAATGGAAGGAAATGTGCACTACTATAGTAATTCTGAGAAATTTCGAGTTTCACTATTTGGCTAGATTTTATGGATTATATTCCACTGTTTTCGACCGATTTTGAGAATCTCAGTACATCACTGATTTAGCAAGATTTATGTGGGTTATAGTTCATTGTTTTCGGCCAATTTCAAGAAATGTTGAATTTCACTATTTCTGCCATATTTGTGGGTTACGTTCCCCACTATTTCGACATATTTTAAAATTATGAATATCACTGTGTTTACCAGGTTATTGGGCTATACATATAGTTCATTGTTAATGCTAATTTTAAAAATATCATTGCTGTTTTTGCCAGATTTTATAAACTATAGTCTACAGTTTACAATCGATTTGAGAAATTCCGAATTTCGTTGTTTTGATCATATTTTGTGGGCTGTGTAATCCACAATTTTTTGTTGATTTTGAAAAATTTTGAATTCACAAATTACTTTTTGATTTCTGGGCTATAATCTACCTTTTTGAACAATTTTGAGAATCATTGTATTTCATTGATTTGGTAAGATTTTGTGGGGTCCACCGTCTTTGATATATTTCGAGAAATTTTGAATATCACTATTTTTGCTAGATTTGTGGGCATTGAACGCTTTTGGCAAATTTCAAGAATTTCTAAATTTCACTATTTATCCGAGATTTTATGAGCTATAGTGCATCATTTTCATTGGTCGCGACAAATTTTGAGTTTCACTATTTGTTACAGATTTTGTGGGTTTCCACCAGTTTTTTGAGTAACTGAATTTCATCATTTTTTGCAAAAAAAAAATGGGGTATCCACCATTTTCAACCAATATAAAAAAAATTCTGAATTTCACTATTTCGACAAATTATGTGGTTTGTCCACCATTTCGGCCGATTTTAAGAATATTTGTATTTCACAGATTTTGTGGACTATATAGTCCATTGTTTTCGACATATTCTGAAAAATTTTGAGTTTTTTAAAGCCAAATTTTGCGAGCTAAGTCAAACATTTTTGTTGGTTTTGAAAAATTCTAAATTTAAATAATTTTGACAACTTTGGGGGCTGCAATCCACCATTTTTTAGAAATTCTAGATTTTACAAAATTTGCCCAATTTTGTGGCTGATTTAGAGAATTTCTAAGTTCTGATTTTAACAAATATGGTTGATTTAGAGAAATTTTGGATTTTACAATTATTGGCCAATGTTTTCAACATACTCGAGAAATTCTGAATATCATTGTTTTTTTCCAGATTTTGTGGGCTATATACTCCACCATTCTCGGTTAATTTTGAAAATTTATGAAGTTCACAATTTTTGCCAAATTTTATTCGCTATAGAAAACAATCAAGTACTATCGTTCATCCCAAATCTTAGTTATAGTACTTAATTCTTTTTTTATTTCTAAAAGGGCAAGCAGACAATAGTATAGTTTCAAGTTCCGTATTTTCATTGATAAAGAAATACCTTAGTTGTTCTATGGAAAGGTTCGTCGGGACTCAATCGATTGAATCAAATAAATAAAGGAAACCAAAAACAAAATCTAGGACAAGGGAAGGGTATAAAGTAGAATCGTTAATCTCTACTACTATAATGGGAGAAGGCCTTAGTCCATAACCCAACCCGTGCAACGCACGTTTAAATGGGTATTAATTAAAAAAATATTTATTACTCCAACTCTTCTATTATATACTTTATTTAAATCTACCAGCTTACGTGCATTACACGTACAACTCAAATTTCTCATTATATTCATTATATTACTTTTAAAAATATATATTTATTAACAAGTGCTATATTATATTACTTTAAAAACTATATACTGATTAAAACGTGCATTGCACGTGTTAAATACTAGTATATTTAATTATATTTATGTAATCCTGTCGAATCAATAGAAGCAATGGATCTTTACCCATAGTTTAATGAAAGAATACTTTATTTGAAATTTAAATTTGATTGAGTAGGATATGCTAGAAAATTCTTCTCATGCGGTGATTTTTTGATTTTTGATTTTTAAAATTTAATTAATCTATAACTAGTAAATTACACTTACACGTGTGATGCACGTTTTAATAATTTTAAAAAATAAAAATAAAAACTCTGACGTAGTCGTAGGGAGGATTTGAACTGGAAACCTTCTCTATATTAGTTATGTACGTGCGTTGCACATGTTGGTAGAATGACAAAATGACAAATGACACTAAGACCTTCTCCCATTATAATATTAGAGATTAGAGATTAGAGATATTCAGTGTCAACATTCAAGAAATAAAACCTTGCTCTTTGATCACTACTTATTTTCTAACGACTTTACAAATGTGTTAAAGTAGTCTATTTAGTCCCACATCGGAATTAGATTTATATTACTCTTTGTACTCTTCTACATATAGAAGGCAATGTATTCAGTTATAAGTATCCAATAAAATATTATTTTCTGTCTCTATACTATAAAATTAACATGGTATCAAAGCCAGAAAAAGTATACACACAAAGTTTTCACAAAAAAGTTAGGGTTTTCCTTCTCTCACTAAAAAATAAGACATTGTTCATCTTCCTCCTCACCCTAACCCTAACTAACCCAACTTCTCCTACCTTCTTCTTCTTCCTGATCTTCCATAACCCTAACCGTACTGTCCATCTTCCTCTCCCGCCACCACCCTACCCTGCTCTGCTCGTTGTCGTCCTCCCTACCCGCCGTCGAGCTCCAGCCACCCTCACCTGCCCGCGCCGCCACCAACCGCCTTGCCTCCTACCACCTCTTTCTGCTCCTGCCGGTCCCCTTCCCCTCTCTGCTCCCCTCCCTACTCCCGGCAGCCTCCCCTCCCCGCGCTTGGCAACACCTCCCGCACCTCTCCTGTAGCCAAAAAAAGAGAAAAAATAATCCAAAAAAAAGGAAAAAATGCCTCGTTTCGCTCGCAACTCTATAATGTGTGCCATTTTTTATCTCTCCAATCTCCTTCAGACTCATCTTCTCCTTCAGATCTAATCTAAAATCTGCTCCAATAACGACCTCTCCTTCAACTGTGGAACATTTTCTTTTCACTACTGCTACTACGGATGAGTCAACTTCCTCCCAATCTATCATTCATGCTGAAGAGTATTAGAACATCTGCAACATGCTGCCATCTCCTTCTGGTAACTATGTTTACTCGGGTAATGCTTGTCATGTTTCCTCACATCGATGAATAA
Organism: Hemerocallis citrina; assembly: GCA_017893485.1. Lineage (NCBI taxonomy): Eukaryota > Viridiplantae > Streptophyta > Magnoliopsida > Asparagales > Asphodelaceae > Hemerocallis > Hemerocallis citrina. The sequence continues at coordinate 289,219,204 of CM030362.1, forward strand.
TTGATTCAGGTGCTTCTGAACATATGTTCCCTTTATCGCTTTCTTCATATTCTTTGCTTCCAACTTATCATATGTGTATTGTTGATGGCTCACATGTCCCTGTTGAAGGAGTGAGAGATATCTCTTTCTCCGGACCTTCATCTTAAATCGATTTTGCGTATTCTTAACTTTTCTAATAGCTTATTATAAGTTCATAAACTTGGAAAAAAATTAAATTGTTCAGTGACATTTTTTTCTTCTCATTGTGTGTTTCAGGATATTACGACGAGAAAGGTGATTGACACCGGTCGTGAACAATATGTGTTATATATCTTGAATTCTCCAGTCTCGACTTTTAGTTCTTCTGCTGATCCTGAATTGTGGCGCAGACAACTGGGACATCCTTCCTCTACGACTCTCAAGCACTTAGTTTCCGGTTGTGAGCCTTCCTTTAAGGTATCTTGTGAGTCATGTAAGTTAGGTAAACATCATAGAGTTGCATACCCAAGACGTATCAATAAACGTAGTGAACATTTATTTGATTTAGTGCATTCTGATATTTGGAGCCTTATTGGTTCTCACGTTTAATAACTATTGTTGTTTTGTTACGTTTATTGATAATTTCTCTTGAATGATGTGATTGTTTCTTTTGAAAGATCGTTCAGAAGCATTTAAAGTTTTCCAAGAATTTTTCTTCGAAATACAAACACAATTTGGTACGACTCTTAAATGTTTTTGTTAGGATAATACTAAAGAATACTCTTAAATATTTTCGTTATGATAATACTAAAGAATACATGAGTTATCATTTTCAACATTTTTTTCCTCAATATGGAACAATTCACCGAACTTCTTGCGCTTACACTCAACAAAATGGAGTGGCAGAAAGCAAAAATCAACATTTACTTAACACTGCTCACTCTTTGATGTTTGAAATGAAGGTTCCCAAGTTTTATTGGAGTTTTGCAGTTCTCAATGCATGTTTTCTTATTAACCGAATGCTTACTTCTATTCTTCAAAATAATCCCTATTCAAATTGGTATTTCCATCTAAAATTCATTTTCAATACGACCTCGTGTTTTTAGTTGCACTTGTTTTGTTCAGAATCCCCACCCAGGCACTGATAAACTTGACCTTGTGCTACTATATGTTTATTTTTTGGGTATTCATGTTTTTCGAAAGGTTATCTTTGCTATTGCTCTTCACGTGAAAAAAATATTTACCCCAGTGGATATTTTATTTTTTGAACACAAACCCTTTTTTGAACATATACCTTCACACATTCCGGATTTACCAAGGGCTATTGTAGAGAGTCTTGATTTTCCACCACAACCACCACCAACACCACCAACAACAACACCATCACCACCACCATCACCACCACCACTTCAGATTTATGTCAGAAAACGAAAGACTCATTCAGACTCGATCATCTAAGCGGTACCCTCTGTTGTTCAACTAATGTCAACCACTTTTATCGGTAATATCTCTAACAAAGATGATTTTCCTATTGGTCAACGTAAGGCTAAATGTTATTGTGCTCACTATACGATTGCCAAGTTTATTTCATCTTCTAAACTGACCAGATCTTTTCGAGCTTTTACCTCTTCTTTGAATTCCATTTCTATTCCTAACAATGTTACTGCTGAATCTGGTGTGGGGGTAAACAGATAGAATTTGTGGGTTCGTGGAAAAACCTGAATAGCGAGTCCAAACCTGTTCGTCGGAGTTGGGCTGTTGAGCTCCCGTCGTACACCTGCAAGGAAAGTGCGAAACACCGGGGTTGATCACGGCGACGCACCCTCCGACGCTCTTGTCAGTAACCAGTGATGATTAAAAAAGAGCTTAAGTTGGCAAAAAAGTGATTAACCTGTAGCAGTGGGGGGTGGGGGGTATTTATTGTCACCGTCGGGATCAGATTAGGAATGTGATTCCTGTGATCTGATAAGGCGTAAAATCCTCGTAATCAGATTAGGAATGTAATCCCTTAATTCCCGGTGAGAGGATAGTCGCGAATCAGGCCCGTTGATTTGGTTCAATCAGAGACCCTAATTCTATCCTGTCGGACTGGGTTTGTATCGGGTCGGGACCCGTACCCAGTTGAGGTGGATCCATTCGCGGGTTATTGGATCTGTGAGAAGGAGACCCAGTACCTGCTTCGGACCCGTTAGTAGGTGAAATTACCGCTTTACCCCTGAGCTTTAAGATCGTCTCCGATGTGAACGGTCTCGATTTAATCCTATTTTTAGCCATATCACGAGCCCCCCACTCCTAGAGACTGAGTTTTCAGTTTTTGAGGAGTAGTTTTACTGTTCTAATGGCGTACGGGATTTTATCGGTGTTCTTAAGGGAGTTTTGGATCTTGCTTGGGGTGTAACGGTGTTATTCTGGGCTTGTAAAATGCCCAAAAATATTCTCAGAATTTTCTGGATTTTTGGTGATTTTTTCAGATTTTTCTGAATTTTTTTGAATTTTTTATTCATTTTCCGAATTAAATAATTAATTATCGAAAACATTAATTAATTATTCTAATTTAATAATTATTTTTCCAGAATTTTAAAATAATTTTTATGAATTAATAATTATTTTTAGAATTTTTAATTAATTTTTTTCGATTTTTTAAATATTTTTTCGGATTTTTTAAATAAAAAAAACAATTAAATAAATAAATAAATAATTTAAATATACCTGGACACGTGGCGCGATCTGTGCCGTCGGATCCCGACGCGAATCTCGAGGAGGCGCGTATCCCAAAAGATTGTTATTTTGTCGTTTTGTGGAGACGTGGCGCGATCTGAGCCATTCATCAACTCTTGCGCGATTTTCGCGAAGATCCAACGGTGGGAGTTGCTCGGTATCATTTTTCTTCACTTTTCAGCTCGGATGGGGACTTGCTCGGCCAGCCGACCGGGGGGTGACGCCCAATTTCGCGCAGTTCGGATCCGATCCACCTCGAGCTGCCACGTGGTGGCCACGTGGCACAATTTTCATATATATATATATATATTTTTTTTTCTTTTCTCCCGCCCTGTTGTTCTGTTTCTCTTCTTCTTCGTCTCGTGTCTCGTCTCTCGTCTCCCCTTCTTCTTCTTCAACCACCCTGGAGCTCGTCTTCGTCGCGAAGCTTGGCGAAAGAGCTCGGCGATGGAGTCGAGAGGAGGCGTCGAGCTCGGCAAGGAGAAGAGAGCGCTCGCCGACGGCTTGAAGATGAGCTCGATGATGGAACTCGGCAGAGGAGAGCTCGGCATGGGTTCGGCGAGGAGGTGACCGATGATGGCGTCGTTGGCCACGGTGATGCTCGTTGGTGGAGAGCTTCGGGGCTCGTCTCTCTGAGCTCGCTCGTGGAGAGCTCGGAGCTCGCTCGTTGGCCATGGTTGAGCTCGGAGCTCGTCTCGTGGAGGGCTCGGAGCTCGTTTCTCTGAGCTCGCTCGTGGAGAGCTCGGAGCTCGCTCGTTGGCCATGGTGGAGCTTGGAGCTCGTCTCGTGGAGGGCTTGGAGCTCGTTTCTCTGAGCTCGCTCGTGGAGAGCTCGGAGCTCGCTCGTTGGCCATGGTGGAGCTCGGAGCTCGTCTCGTGGAGGGCTCGGAGCTCGTGGCAACGATGGGTTCGTCGAGGAAGGAGCTCGGAGCTCCGGAGTGGGAGCTCGGCTCAATGGGGAGGTTTGTGAAGTTGGAGGAGAACTTGAGCTCGATTCTTGAAGATGGAGCTTTGGCTAGGAGAGCTTGTGAAGCTCATCGTATGCGGAGCTCGGGAGAACTCCGACGATGGGTTCGGAGCTTGGACGAGGAGCTCGGCGAACGGGCGCGCTTGTGAAGTTGGTGTGTTGCTCTTGGCGAACGCAGTCGAGCTCGAAGGTGACGAGCTGTTTTGTGAAGCTCGGTACATGGCCATGGAGGTGGTCGAAGCTTGAAGGTGACGAGCTGTTTTGATGGAGATGGAGGTGTGAGCTCGGCATCGGAGGCAGCCGGCAACGGAGAGGAGCTCGGAATTGGAGATGGAGCTCGGCCATGGTGGTGGCGAGGCATGGAGGTAGAGATCGGGTTTTGGGTTTTGGCTCGTTTGGTTTTGGCGCCAATAGATTGGAGAAAGAAGGTGACGTGGCAGTGGGGGTTCGGGTATGGATCCTTAACGGGTCCGAACCCGAACTGCCGACCCGTTTCCTCCCCTTTTTTTTTCTTGTTCGGCGAATCCGAGCACGGATTTTGAGGCAAATTTCTGGCCATTTTGCAGCTCGGTAGGGCAGTAGCTCGGATGGTAGATCCGAGCTACGTGGCTCGATCTGGGCCGTTGGATGGTGGCACGAATCTCGAGACGGGCTCAGTTCCCAAGAAAACACTATCTTGTCGTTTAGCGACGCTGGCAAGATCTGGGCCGTCCGATCGAGATCTTACATGAATGTTGAGGGAAAAGTGATTTTTCTCTGTTTTGGAGCTCGGATGGGCACTTGCTCGGTTAGCCGACCGAGCTCTTTGATGTTGGGGCTCGGATGGGAAGAGCTCGGATTCTTGCTCGGGTTCGGTTCGGATTTCTCCCTCGCGCGAGTGGCTCGGCTCGGATTTCCGAGCTATTCGGCGTAGCTGCATTGACATCCACTTTCCCGATGCTACGGAGGTCCGATCGGGGCGTGCGACCCCTCGTTTCGAAGCTAGTTCTGGGATCTACAACTTCTCTTTAGGAGTGGGATGAAGATTCACCCTCTTTCATGGTCAAAATAGCCCCGCAACATGCTTGTCTTCATGAAGTTGATAAGTACTTTGGTCTTGGGGATTTTGGAAGAGGAGCTCCACTCCTAGAGGCGGAGAAGATGTGCTAGGAAGACCCTTGTGCTAGGAAGACCCTTGTAAGATGTGCTAGGAAGATCCTTGTGCTAGGAAGACCCTTATAAGATGTGCTAGGAAGACCCTAGGGGCAAAGAAGAGGCGCGAGTGGGTCGGATCGCTAGTCGCTCGGCTCGGAATACCGAGCGAGGTGGAGCGATCTGAGCCGTTAGATCTCAGCGCGGATCTCGAGGCAGGCACAGTTTCCAAGAAAACACTATCTTGTCGTTTAGTGCTGCTGGAGCAATCTGAGCCGTTGATCTCAGCACGGATCTCGAGGCGGGCACAGTTTCCAAGAAAACACTATCTTGTCGTTTAGTGCTGCTGGAGCGATCTGAGCCGTTTGATCGAGATCTTACGCGAATGTTGAAGGAAAAGTGATTTTTCTCCGTTTTGAGGCTCGGATGGGCACTTGCTCGGTTAGCCGACCGGGCTCTTTGATGTTGGGTTCGGATCGGCACTTGCTCGGCATCCGAGCGGATGGAAGAGCTCGGCTCTAGAAGAGAGCTATTTGTGAGACAAGTGTGAGGAAGAACTCTAGGAGGGAGTTGTGCTCCAAACTTGTCGAGGAAAGGTCCGTTTCGGAGGCGAGCGGAGTGAAGAGCTCGGCTCTGGAAAAGAGCCATTTGGGAGACGAGTTTGAGGAGCAACTCTAGGAGAGAGTTGAGAGCTCCGAACTCGTTGAGAAGAGGTCCGCTTCGGAGGCGAGCGAAGTGAAGAGCTCGGCTCTGGAAGAGAGCCATTTGTGAGATGAGTTTGAGGAGGAACTCTAGGAGAGAGTTGTGCTCCAAACTCGTTGAGAAGAGGTCCGCTTCGGGGGCGAGCGGAGCAAAGAGCTCGGCTCTGGAAGAGAGCCATTTGGGAGACGAGTTTGAGGAGCAACTCTAGGAGAGAGCTGTGAGCTCCGAACTCATTGAGAAGAGGTCCGCTTCGGAGGCGAGCGGAGTGAAGAGCTCGGCTCTGGAAGAGAGCCATTTGTGAGATGAGTTTGAGGAGAAACTCTAGGAGAGAGTTGTGCTCCAAACTCGTTGAGAAGAGGTCCGCTTCGGGGGCGAGCGGAGCAAAGAGCTCGGATCTGGAAGAGAGCTATTTGTGAGACAAGTGTGAGGAGGAACTCTAGGAGAGAGTTGTGCTCTAAACTTGTCGAGGAGAGGTCCATCTTGGAGGCGAGCGGAGTGAAGAGCTCAGCTCTGGAAGAGAGCCATTTGGGAGACGAGTTTGAGGAGCAACTCTAGGAGAAAGTTGTGAGCTCCGAACTCGTTGAGAGGAGGTCCGCCTTGGAGATGAGCGGAGCGAAGAGCTCGGCTCTGGAAGAGAGCCATTTGGGAGATGAGTTTGAGGAGCAACTCTAGGAGAGAGTTGTGAGCTCCGAACTCGTTGAGAAGAGGTCCGCTTCGGAAGCGAGCGGAGTGAAGAGCTCGGCTCTAGGAGAGCAATCTGGCAGACGAGTTTGAGGAGGAACTCTAGGAGAGAGTTGTGAGCTCCGAACTCGTTGAGAAGAGGTCCGCTTCGGGGGTGAGCGGAGTGAAGAGCTCGGCTCTGGAAGAGAGCCATTTGTGAGGCGAGTGTGAGGGGCAACTCTAGGAGAGAGTTATGAGCTCCGAACTCGTTGAGAAGAGGTTCGCTTCGGGGGTGAGCGGAGTGAAGAGCTCGGCTCTGGAAGAGAGCCATTTGTGAGACGAGTGTGAGGGGCAACTCTAGGGGAGAGCTTTAGCTCCGAACTCGCTGCTTATGTGAGAGAATCAACGGTTGTGGGAGCAATTCCGAATGGCGAACCACTTCTAACTCGCTGAAGAGCAAGTTATTTGAAGCAGAATCGAGCCAAGTGTTGGACTCCGAACCATCGGTAGAGGTAGTAAACGATTGTGGGAGCAATTCCGAATGGCGAACCACTTCTAACTCGCTGAAGAGTAAGTTATTTGAAGCAGAATCGAGCCAAGTGTTGGACTCCGAACCATCGGTAGAGGTATTCAACGGTTGTGGGAGCAATTCCGAATGGTGAACCACTTCTAACCCGCTGAAGAGCGGGTTATTTGAAGAGGAATCGAGCCAAGTGTTGGACTCCGAACTCGTTGTGAAGAGCTTAGTAAGTCGCGGGAGCAGCCATGTAGAAGAAGCTGGACTCCGAACTCACCTTTCAGCGAGTCATGACTCGGAGAGGTAGAGATGAAGCAAGAGCAACAATTTCCAATGAAAAAACGTAATGTTTTATTGAAATAAACTAAGTGGCTGCTTCAATATGGCGAGCCCTTATTACATGCTATTGGCCGGATTACAAGCATCGGCCTTATTAAAAATCAAGATCCTGCTTCTATGATAAGGTGAAGACCTCTTGGGAAGAGTCGGGAGGTTCTGAGTCTTAAAGCTCGGCGGGCCCTTCGGTTCGTTTGTTGGCTCCTCAGGGGGGAAGCTTAGCCCCCTCTTTTTGGACGAACTTGGTCAGGTGCCTCCGCTGTATGAGTTCTTCGATCTCCTCCTTTAGAGCCCGACAATCTTCTGTGTCGTGGCCGTGGTCCCTGTGAAAGCGGCACGACTTATCCTTGTTCCTCTTCTTGCCAGGTGTATTCATTCTCGAGGGAGCGCGGAGGAGCCCTTCCTTGTCCACCTCCATAAGAACTTCTGATATATTTGCAATGAGGGGGGTGAACTTCTCAAACCGAGGAGTCGGGCGACGCCGTCCATTGTCGTCCTTCTGGGATTTTTGGGAGCCCTCTTCGCTTGTGCTCTTCCGTTTGTGTAACGCCCCGAATTCCAAATACACTGAATTCGAGATGTTCTACAGGATCTTTTCACTTCCTTTAGTACAATTTTACAGGGAAATTAAAACTTTTCATCATACATCAAAGTTTACATCATGATTACATCTTTCTTTTGCACAGCGGAAGTAAAATACAACAGCATAATATAATCTTTAAGCATCCAATCCTCTTTTAATCTTTAACATGACATTTACCTGCATATAAGACTGTGGGTACGTCAGTTTATTCAACCGACGAACATTATACACGGCCATCCTCTCTATACCGGAAATAGTATAACTCAACTTTTCATATTTAACAAACACAAACTTGTCACATTCAAACTAAAGGGACTACCCTATTGATGTCGTGTTGTGATTGTGCACTTAGTCCTTAATGCATTTATTTATGTTACATGACACTAATGCGCACTTGTTCGGATTCTATGCATCCCATACTACATAGGTCCGAGGGCAAGCCCTTATTCGTTCTTCATCTTTATAGGGTTCAATTCCCCGTTATGATTTAATCTACTACTGTAATTACGATAAGTATCCTAGATGTTATCTGACCTACGAACTCATGTTTAGGCACTCTGGAGTAGTATCCTCACCCATACGCATCATGGGAATTCCTGGGATACGCTCTCACCATAAACATGACACCACCCGTAGTCTTCAAACATCCCACGAGCGTCGCCACTGGGACGGTACTCTGGAACAGTATCCTCACCCAGACTCGTCATGGGAATTCCTGGGATACGCTCTCGCCGCTACCCAGGGCCCTCATACTCAATGTTTTTCTCTTACTTTCATCACATCTTCACTATGCACTAGTCCTTAATTTTATTAAAAATCATAAACAAAATTAATCTCTAGAGTTAGCCTCTCCTTCAACCGGACTTATTCATTCATTTCATCTTGACCAACCTTGGTCTAATTTCACTTTATTTCATTTCTCGATGCCGGGGAGACTTAGCTACTCTATTTCAAATTTCATTTCACAATCTTCAATTAATACAATTTTCATATCGAGTTCTCATACTCATATGTATATTCTCTTTCAATTCATGATTTCACTTTGTTCACTAGTCCATCATTGCACAAAATAGCATATACTTATCAATTGTCACATCATGATAGTTTCTCCTTACCAAATAATATACACACTTCACATATTGTGAGGAAATAATTGCATCATGTCACAAACCACATTTCTTTTTGCCAAGTTAATACTTAATGTTCCAATTCACTTGTTCTTTCAAGTTATAGTTTCATATTAATCATCCACATAGAACCATATGTCTATATATGCATTTTGACTCCAAAACATAGTTAAATTTATTCAAATAATACCCAAATCATTCCTATAAAATTCCTTACATTTTTATGAGAATTACCATATTTTTCCCACATTTTTTGGACATCTAAAACTCCCAAATTTTTTTTTTTATATATGCCGATAGCAAGAATCGAACCCAAGCACAACGGAAAGAGAGCCAAGAGCACCCGCCACATGGCCGAACTGTGCTAGCGTTATGAAGGGGGCGAATTTAGTATATGTGCTTTCGGGTCGAAGTTATATATATATTCTCAAATGGTGGAAAAATTGTTGTGAACACAGGGTTCGAACCGCTCGCTCCAGAGAAGCCAACCGCGGTCAGTGACCGCCTGAGCTAGTAGCTCGGGTTGTCACACTACCCAAATAAAACCCATATGTTTCATATTCGTACTGTTTAAAAGAACAACTCGATGTTCAAATTAACTAGTTTCATATTGCCTTTATAAAAACTACTGGAAAATTCCAGATTAAATCTCCTTTACCTGTTCTTCATAACAGCAAGTATAAAATAATTTTTTGTACTAAAAACATAATTTTTCCACACAATTTAATAAATTGTTCATTAAGACTACCATATCTTTTATTTTCGACATTGAATAATCAATTAGTCTTCTAATTCCTTTTTATTCACAAATTTCTTATGATAATTCACTGCTATAAATTTTTATTCACAACACATACATTTTTGGATTTATCCATCCCCATATCAACATAAAGGTTTATTTAGCATATGAATAGGTAAACTCAAAACTACTAATTTTTGAGTGGTTCTTCTTTAATGACAACAAAATAATTTCATTAGTTCATCTACGCCACAAAGTGTACTATTACTCATTAATTAACATAATTACAACTCAATCATTCAAGAAATCCCTCTTTTCAAATTAAAGTGTGCCATTTTCTTAATCAATTTCATGCTTCAACCATACAATTTACAAGCGATCTAATTGGAAATTTTCATGCATCATGCTAGCAATATTCCACCATCATTCATTCAAACTAATGATCATGGAGAATTCTACATACAATTTAATTTCATGCTAGAATTTCACACAAGTTAATCACATCATTTCAATCAATACATACACTAACTCTTCAATTTAAGTGTGTTCTTATTAGTATTTTTCATGCATAGTGTTGGTAATTAAAACTAGCATAGATTCCTACATTAGAAATATGAAAGTTTTACCCACCTTGAATGGAGAGAACTAAACAACACAAGCCTTGCAAATGAAAGCACCACCTCCTAGCCAAAAGCGCGCACAAGCTCCAAGCCTCCTAGCACAAACCGAATGCTCCCCTATGTGATGGCCGACCACTCCAAGCAAGCAAAACCCACACAAACTCTCTATCTTTTATAACTCACACTATTACTACAATAATACTATAGCTTGGAAATATAATTTGCATATGAAAATAGCCATGAGAGGGGGGGTATTTATACTAGAGAATGGGTGAGATGGAGGGCCAAGATTGAGTGGTTGGTTGTAGAATGAAGGGCCTAGATCAAAGTAGGAGTTAGAAAAACTACCCACATCCATAAAACTACCCCCATGATCACCATGACAAAAATCAAATCTCCCTCCAAAAGAATGCATCCCGGCCTCAAAAGAAGAGTGTGCATTGCACGTGTACGTGTAGTGCACGTGCATGCAACTAGGCCAAAAATTTGTACATTTTAATTTTGTATAAAAATAAATTAGTTAAAAAAAGTCTTCTACATGACAAGTTTAATTAAAAGAAATTAATTCATGGGCTTTCTTTTTGGGCCAAAATGGTTTATTAAGAATAAAAAAAATAAAATACATTTTTTGGGCTTTTTAAGAAAATGCTTTTTCATTAAATTAAAATAAGGCTTTAAAGAAAGGCTTTTTGTACAAAATAATTTGAGAACACATAATTAAATATTTATACACATCATTATAAAAATAATTCAACCCAAAATATTGCACGTGCACACTACGTGCAAAATAAATAATTTTTCATTAATTGAAAAATCAGGATATTACAGCACTCCCTCCTTAGAATAGTTCCGTCCCCGGAACTACAATCAAGAGCGAGGAACAAAAATACAATACACACAACAAAAAAAGATACAAAAATACAATCAAGCAAAAAGCTCAGGATAGTCCTTCAACATCCTCTCCTCAGATTCCCAAGTAGCCTCTTCAACCAAGTGGTTTCTCCAGACTACCTTGACCATCGGTATCGTCTTATTCCTCAAGACTTTCTCTCGACGATCAACAATCTCAACAGGAGACTCGATGTAATTCAGGTCTAACTGCAAACCTTCCGGCACTTCAGGCAAATGATGACTCGGGTCTGGAATATAACCTCTCAGCATAGACACATGAAAGACATTGTGCACCTGAGACAACTCTTCCGGTAATTGAAGCCGGTAAGCAGTTTTTCCGATCCTTTTCAATATCTTATACGGGCCTATAAACCTCGGGGCTAACTTCCTGCCTTTGCCAAAACGAACCACACCTTTACTGGGTGATACCTTCAGAAAGACAAAGTCACCAACCTTAAACTCAAGGTCCCTTCTCCGGTTGTCTGCATAGCTTTTCTGCCTGCTCTGAGCTTCCACCAACCTTTTCCTGATCAGATCAATCTTCTCAGAAGTTTGCTGTACAAGCTCAGGACCAAACAACTGACGCTCCCCTACTTCATACCAACAAACAGGAGTCCTGCACTTCCTGCCATACAAAGCTTCGTACGGCGCCATCCCGATGCTAGCCTGAAAACTGTTGTTATAGGCAAACTCTACCAAAGGTAAATGCCTTTCCCAACTGCCTCCGAAGTCTAGTATACAACACCGAAGCATATCCTCAAGAATACGATTGACTCTCTCGGTCTGCCCATCGGTTTGCGGATGAAAAGCAGTGCTGAAATCTGTCTTGGTACCCAAAGCTGTCTGAAGACTCCTCCAGAAATGCGAAGTAAACCGCGCATCTCGACCAGACATAATAGTTGAGGGAACACCATGAAGTCGGACAATCTCACCAACATACATCTCAGCTAACTTGTCCATCGAAGCAGTGAGTTTCATCGCCAAAAAGTGAGCGGACTTGGTCAGTCGATCAACTATAACCCAAATTGCATCATTGCCTTTGGAACTCTTAGGCAATCCCGTAATGAAATCCATACTGATGTTATCCCACTTCCATTCTGGAATAGGTAACGGCTGTAATAGACCTCCGCGTCTCTGATTTTCGGCTTTGACTTGCTGACAAACCTCACACTTCGCGACAAATTCAGCCACATCCCGCTTCAAACTTGACCACCAGAAATGCTGTTTGATGTCTTTGTACATCTTATTACTCCTAGGATGTACCGACAAAAGAGTAGCATGCGCCTCCTGAAGAATACTCTCTTTCAGGTCCGCCTGATTTGGAACGCATAGCCTATCTCCGAACCACAGCACTCCATCCCTGATTTGAAATCCGGGCAACCTGCCAGCACCAACCTGTTCCTTCATCTCCAGAATATCAGCATCAACCTCCTGACTTGCAATGATCCTTGCATTCAAAGTAGGCTGAAGCCTCAACTGAGCCAAAGATGCTCCCAATCCTTGCAAGACAACCTCAATACCTGCTCGATCCAACTCCTCAATCAGATGCTTCTGAGTTGTAATCAAACTGGCCAAACTGCTCTTGCGACTAAGTGCATCAGCAACAACATTAGCCTTTCCAGGATGATACTTGATCTCAGGTCGCATATCCTCGAGCACTTCCAACCATCTCCGCTGCCTCAGATTGAGATCCCTCTGCTGATATATATACTTCAAGCTCTTGTGGTCCGTGTACATATTCAACTTCTCACCGTACACGTAGTGCCTCCATTGCTTCAAAGCAAAGATAATCGCAGCCAACTCCAGATCATGAGTCGGGTAATTTTTCTCATGCGGTCGTAGTTGCTTAGACCCATAGGCGATTACTCTTCCCTTTTGCATTAAGACACAACCAAGCCCCCGATGTGAAGCATCGCTATAAACATCATACTCAACACCTGCTCTAGGCAAAGCCAAAATAGGTGCAGTAGTCAGTCTATCTTTCAACTCCTGAAAACTCGCCTCACATTGCTCAGTCCACTTGAAGCTCACATTCTTCTTGGTCAGTCCAGTAAGCGGTACAGCTATCTGAGCATAACCTTGAATGAATCTCCTGTAGTATCCAGTCATCCCAAGGAAACTTCTGACTTCCTTCACTGTAGTAGGCCTAGCCCAATCTCTCACTGCCTCTATCTTCTGAGGGTCAGTTGCCACTCCCTCCTTAGAAAGGATGTGACCTAGGAATGCCACTTCAGATTTCCAGAAATCACACTTGGATAACTTGGCATACAACTTCTGCTCTTCCAACTTCTGCAAAACTGCTGCCAGATGCTCAGTGTGCTCCTCCTCAGACTTGGAGTACACGAGGATATCGTCGATAAACACCACGACGAAAGAATCAATAAACGGCCTCAGAACTCTGTTCATCAAGTCCATGAAGATTGCGGGTGCATTCGTCACTCCGAATGGCATAACTAAGAATTCGTAATGCCCATGCCGAGTTCTAAATGCAGTTTTGTGCACATCTTCAGCTTTCACTCGAACTTGGTGGTAACCTGATCGAAGATCTATTTTGGAGAATACAGCTGCTCCTTGTAGACGATCGAACAAGTCATCAATTCGAGGAATAGGATACTTATTCTGAACAGTGACCTTATTCAGCTCCCGGTAATCGATACACATTCTCATCGATCCATCCTTCTTCTTTACCAAAAGCACTGGTGCTCCCCAAGGTGACGCACTAGGTTGAATAAAGCCTTTCTCCAACAGTTCCTCAATCTGCCATTTCACCTCATCCTGTTCCACAGGAGCCATCCTATACGGTGCCTTAGAAATGGGTGCACTTCCCGGTTGAACAGTGATGCTGAAATCTACATCACGATGCGGGGGTAACCCAGGAAAATCTTCCAAGAACACAGTCGGATAGTCCCGAACCACAGGAATCCCTTGCACTTCCACAGGAGTCTCTTCCTTGCGGATAGTTGCCACCAGCTTAGAACACTTCTTCTTCCCTTGGAAAGTGACTTCAGGTCCACCTGGAGCCTTCACTGTCACCGTCTTGGTCTTACACTCGATGCTTGCACTGTACACCGACATCCAATCAATGCCAATGATAACATCAACTCCCAAGATAGTCAGCTCGATCAGATCATTGCCAAAGATTCTATCCCCAATCACAATCTTGCAATCAGCATAATACCGATCAGTGGTTAAAGTTTCCCCTGACGGAGTAGCTACCGCTAAGATCTTGCCCGAAAAAATCTTCGGTTCAACTCCCAACACTTTAGCAAACTTTGGAGACACAAATGTATGAGAGGATCCAGTATCAAACAATACGACAGCTTTCATTCCATTAAGATATAGTTCGCCTGTTACATAATACACACCATTACATAACAGTCTCACTAAACACGGGAAAAGAAATGACAAAAACTCTAAACACCAGCCCTCGTACCAGAGATGACCTGATCTGCCTCATCAGCATCAGCTTCCGTCAAGGCAAATACTCGCCCTGATTGGTACGGCCTCTTCCCAGCCTGTTGCGCTGGTGCGTTGCTGTTTCCACTCTGTAGTTTGGGACAGTGCGATTTGTAATGCCCCGTTTCACCACAGTTGTAGCAAGTCACCGCAGAAGGTCTCACCACATTGTTTCCAGGTCCTCCAGCTACACCAATAGCGTTCGCCCCTGTCGGTTTGAACCTCTGTGCAGATGGTTGCCTTCTGAAACTCCCCGACTGTGCAGGCCTCTTGCCAGTCTGCCAGTTGTTCCTCCGGTTCTGAACAACTTGGAACTGATCCATATCCGCCTCCATCGCTGCCGCCCTCTTGACCAGCTTATCGAATCGCCAGATACCAAAGGGTATCATACGAGATCTCAAGCTAGGCCTCAGACCATGCTCGAACTTGCGAGCTTTCTTGGCCTCATCCATCACCAGTTCTGGAGCATACCTGGAGAGCTGAGTGAACTTGGTCTCATATGCTCTCACCGACATGCTGCCTTGCTGAAGCGACAGAAATTCCATCGCCTTCTTCTCCTGGACGTCGGAGGGGAAATAGTGACTGCGGAATTCTTCCAGAAATTCCTCCCAGCCAAGCAACATGCCTCCCATGGTCCTCTTCATGGATTGCCACCAAACTGCCGCATCCTTCTCCAGCTGCAAAGTCGCCAACTTGACCTTGCTACCCTCCGGTGTCTCCAACACCTCAAAGATCGTCTCCACTTGCCGTATCCAGTTGCCAGCCGCATCTGGGTCTAACTTTCCCTCGAATACAGGTGGTTTCATTCTCTTGAACGATTCCACCAGCTTAATCGCCTCAGGCACTGGATTCGCCGGCCTTCGACCTTGGTTCTGAGCCACTGCATTAAGCGTCTGGTAGACCCTAGCAAGTTCAGTCTCCAGATCCAACCCTTCTCCATTCCTAGCTCCTCTTCTCGACATATTCTGATGCAAGAGATCCGTCAAATTCGAAGTATATGACAAGAATTTAAATCAACTTGCATTTCATTGAATTCCAAAGTTTATACATTCGAATTTAAAAACATTTTTGACATCAGAATGAAAGAAACAGAAGCTACAACACTCTAACTCCTACGGGTCCTCTTCGCTGCTCGAAGTTCTTCCCGCAGTTCTTCAACCTCATCCTTCAGCACATCAGTTAGGTTCTTTTTCTTCTCAAGTTCCCAAATCTGATGACTGAGAACAGAATAGTCGGCCTTCCGCTTCTCCAGCTGAGCCTCCAACAATCCAACTCTCTCCTTCAGGGTTTCCACTTGCCTCTGAAGAGAAGTCACAAGACCACTTGGAACTGGTACTTCTTCTTCGTCAGAAGAAGAATCATCAGATGAATCCGGAGGTGGGGTGATCTCTCGGGATTCAGGCCATTCTTCACCGTCAGAATCAGCTTGCCCAGGGTAGTACTCGTCCTCGGAATCTGCCTGTCCAGGATGGTACTCTTCCTCAATAATATGCCAGTCGTCGCCTCCAGTAGGGTCGAAGTGATCAGCCATCTTAGAAAATGGAGAGGAAGAAGCATAAATCTTAGAGCAACACAAATGTAAGTCACTTACATTTAAATCTCTAGACTCAAACACACACTCTAATGTCCACTACTAGGGTGTCGTTCCCTATAAATTTGTACAAGTGTGAAAGTGTAGAAAGCGTGGCTCTGATACCACTCTGTAACGCCCCGAATCCCAAATACACTGAATTCGAGATGTTCTACAGGATCTTTTCACTTTTTTTAGTACAATTTTACAGGGAAATAAAAACTTTTCATCATACATCAGAGTTTACATCATAATTACATCTTTCTTTTGCACAGCGGAAGTAAAATACAACAATTTAATACAAGTACAACAGCATGATATAATCTTTAAGCATCCATTCCTCTTTAATATTTAACATGACATTCACCTGCATATAAGACTGTGGGTACGTCAGTTTATTCAACCGACGAACATTATATACGGCCATCCTCTCTATGCCGGAAATAGTATAACTCAACTTTCATATTTAACAAACACAAACTTGTCACATTCAAACTAAAGGGACTACCCTATTGATGTCTTGTTGTGATTGTGCACTTAGTCCTTAATGAATTTATATATGTTACATAACACTAATGCGCACTTGTTCGGATTCTATGCATCCCATACTACATAGGTCCGAGGGCAAGCCCTTATTCGTTCTTCATCTTTATAGGGTTCAATCCCCGTTATGATTTAATCTACTACTGTAATTACGGTAAGTATCCTAGATGTTATCTGACCTACGAACTCATGTTTAGGCACTCTGGAGTAGTATCCTCACCCAGACGCATCATGGGAATTCCTGGGATACGCTCTCACCATAAACATGACACCACCCGTAGTCTTCAAACATCCCACGAGCGTCGCCACTGGGACGGTACTCTGGAACAGTATCCTCACCCAGACTCGTCATGGGAATTCCTGGGATACGCTCTCGCCGCTACCCAGGGCCCTCATACTCAATGTTTTTCTCTTACTTTCATCACATCTTCACTATGCACTAGTCCTTAATTTTATTAAAAATCATGAACAAAATTAATCTCTAGAGTTAGCCTCTCCATCAACCGGACTTATTCATTCATTTCATCTTGACCAACCTTGGTCTAATTTCACTTTATTTCATTTCTCGATGCCGGGGAGACTTAGCTACTCTATTTCAAATTTCATTTCACAATCTTCAATTATACAATTTTCATATCGAGTTCTCATACTCATATGTATATTCTCTTTCAATTCATGATTTCACTTTGTTCACTAGTCCATCATTGCACAAAATAGCATATACTTATCAATTGTCACATCATGATAGTTTCTCCTTACCAAATAATATACACACTTCACATATTGTGAGGAAATAATTGCATCATGTCACAAACCACATTTCTTTTTGCCAAGTTAATACTTAATGTTCCAATTCACTTGTTCTTTCAAGTTATAGTTTCATATTAATCATCCACATAGAACCATATGTCTATATATGCATTTTGACTCCAAACCATAGTTAAATTTATTCAAATAATACCCAAATCATTCTATAAAATTCCTTACATTTTTATGAGAATTACCATATTTTTTCCACATTTTTTGGACATCTAAAACTCCCAAAAAATATTTTTTTTATATATGCCGATAGCAAGAATCGAACCCAAGCACAACGGAAAGAGAGCCAAGAGCACCCGCCACATGGCCGAACTGTGCTAGCGATATGAAGGGGGCGAATTTA
This sequence comes from Hemerocallis citrina, assembly GCA_017893485.1. Lineage (NCBI taxonomy): Eukaryota > Viridiplantae > Streptophyta > Magnoliopsida > Asparagales > Asphodelaceae > Hemerocallis > Hemerocallis citrina. Next base: position 289,236,883 of record CM030362.1, read on the forward strand.
GTATATGTGCTTTCGGGTCGAAGTTATATATATATTCTCAAATGGTGGAAAAATTGTTGTGAACACAGGGTTCGAACCGCTCGCTCCAGAGAAGCCAACCGCGGTCAGTGACCGCCTGAGCTAGTAGCTCGGGTTGTCACACTACCCAAATAAAACCCATATGTTTCATATTCGTACTGTTTAAAAGAACAACTCGATGTTCAAATTAACTAGTTTCATATTGCCTTTATAAAAACTACTGGAAAATTCCAGATTAAATCTCCCTTACCTGATCTTCATAACAGCAAGTATAAAATAATTTTTTGTACTAAAAACATAATTTTTCCACACAATTTAATAAATTGTTCATTAAGACTACCATATCTTTTATTTTCGACATTGAATAACCAATTAGTCTTCTAATCCCTTTTTATTCACAAATTTCTTATGATAATTCACTGTTATAAACTTTTATTCACAACACATACATTTTTGGATTTATCCATCCCCATATCAACATAAAGGTTTATTTAGCATGTGAATAGGTAAACTCAAAACTACTAATTTTTGAGTGGTTCTTCTTTAATGACAACAAAATAATTTCATTAGTTCATCTACGCCACAAAGTGTACTATTACTCATTAATTAACATAATTACAACTCAATCATTCAAGAAATCCCTCTTTTCAAATTAAAGTGTGCCATTTTCTTAATCAATTTCATGCTTCAACCATACAATTTACAAGCGATCTAATTGGAAATTTTCATGCATCATGCTAGCAATATTCCACCATCATTCATTCAAACTAATGATCATGGAGAATTCTACATACAATTTAATTTCATGCTAGAATTTCACACAAGTTAATCACATCATTTCAATCAATTCATACACTAACTCTTCAATTTAAGTGTGTTCTTATTAGTATTTTTCATGCATAGTGTTGGTAATTAAAACTAGCATAGATTCCTACATTAGAAATATGAAAGTTTTACCCACCTTGAATGGAGAGAACTAAACAACACAAGCCTTGCAAATGAAAGCACCACCTCCTAGCCAAAAGCGCGCACAAGCTCCAAGCCTCCTAGCACAAACCGAATGCTCCCCTATGTGATAGCCGGCCACTCCAAGCAAGCAAAACCCACACAAACTCTCTATCTTTTATACCTCACACTATTACTACAATAATACTATAGCTTGGAAATATAATTTGCATATGAAAATAGCCATGAGAGGGGGGGGTATTTATACTAGAGAATAGGTGAAATGGAGGGCCAAGATTGAGTGGTTGGTTGTAGAATGAAGGGCCTAGATCAAAGTAGGAGTTAGAAAAACTACCCACATCCATAAAACTACCCCCATGATCACCATGACAAAAATCAAATCTCCCTCCAAAAGAATGCATCCCGGCCTCAAAAGAAGAGTGTGCATTGCACGTGTACGTGTAGTGCACGTGCATGCAACTAGGCCAAAAATTTGTACATTTTAATTTTGTATAAAAATAAATTAGTTAAAAAAAGTCTTCTACATGACAAGTTTAATTAAAAGAGATTAATTCATGGGCTTTCTTTTTGGGCCAAAATGGTTTATTAAGAATAAAAAAATAAAATACATTTTTTGGGCTTTTTAAGAAAAGGCTTTTTCATTAAATTAAAATAAGGCTTTAAAGAAAGGCTTTTTGTACAAAATAATTTGAGAACACATAATTAAATATTTATACACATCATTATAAAAATAATTCAACCCAAAATATTGCACGTGCACACTACGTGCAAAATAAATAATTTTTCATTAATTGAAAAATCAGGATATTACAGTTTGTTCCCGGAAGATATCTCCTCAAAGCCCGGGAGATTCTCGGCTTCTTCAGCCCGAATGTACTTCTCGCTCCTAAGACGGAGGTCGGCGAAATTATGTGGGGGCTTCTTAGCAAGGGACGAGCAAAGGTTAGAATTGAGGACGTTGGATTGGAATGCGACAGTCGCAACCGATTGGTCGAGGGAGGCGATCGATCTGACCTCTGCAGTGAACCTCCTCACATAGTCCCTCAACTTCTCTTCCCTTTCTTGACAGAGGTGGAGCAATGAGAGGCTGGTCTTCTCCATGCGTCTGCTACTCGTGAAGTGGGTGATGAAGAGGGTCTCGAACTGCTCGAAGGAGAAAATAGAAGAGGGGGCGAGGCGGGAGTACCATTCCCGAGCCGATCCCTTAAAAGTGGCGGGGAAGGTTTTGCATATCAAAGCATCGGAAGCTTGGTGGATTAGCATGAGGGTCTTAAAGCTTTCGATGTGGTCCACGGGGTCCGACTCCCCCGAGTAAGTTTCAAACTTCGGGGGTTCGAAACCTCTTGGGATAGGAGCTTCCATGATGGTCCGGGAGAAGGGAGGTCTGCTCGGGCGGATGGTCCTTCCTCTTAACTCCTCATCCTTGTCTATTTGGCCGATGCGCCTCTCCATCTCGTGGAGACGGCGGTAGAGAGCATCGTCCCTTCGACGATAGTCAAACGAGCCTCTGGACTCGTCTTCATAGGAAGGGGAGCGACAACGGTAGCTCTGGGAGCGGCGAGGGCTAGGCATGCGCTGTTGGTTGCTAGGAGCCGGAGGAGGAGTTATGGACCGATGGTGAGGACTTTGGACCCGTGGAGGGGTAGGAGCCCTCTGAGCATTGTTATTGTTGGGTCGGAGGTTGAGGGCTTGCAACACCGTTGCTTGGAACTGCTGGAACTCGGCACGGGTGATGGGTGCCTCATCGTTCCTTGGATGTTGTCGACCGGCAGGGGAATGAGGTCTTCTCCTATGGTGTTCGGGGGACTCTTTCATCCCTCTTCGGGTAGGGGACCTTCTATAGTCTCGGTGGTGAGGATTTCGCTCATCTGGACGTTGCTGGCGGGAGGCTCCCTCTCGGGCCCGCTTTTCATCCAGACGGCGGCGAAGATCCTCATCTTTCTTCCTGTTGAGGACGATATTTCGAAGGTCAGGAGCCTGAGGACTGTGGGAGGCATAAGAGTCCGTAGAGGCATTGTGTATCGAGATGCGGTCCTGATGGAGAGGTTGCTTTTGCTTCTGCGGGTTAGGACCAGCGGGACCGTTAGGGGGTTGCTGACTCAGAAGAGGAGGCTGGTCCTGTTGGAAATGGTCCTCGGCCGGAGGAGGAAGTTGCCCCTGCTGCGGAGCGGGATGGACGGGGACTTCCTGCTATTGATCAACAGGGTTGGGTCCACGGTTGGACCCCCTGGATCTTACTTTTCTGGGAGGCATGGCTGGAGAAGAGCTAGTCGACGAGGAAGAGGCGGAGGCTATTTGTATGGTCTTCCCACAGACGGCACCAATCTGTTACCGCTGAATCTGGTGTGGGGGTAAACAAATAGAATTTGTGGGTTCGTGGAAAAACCTGAATAGCGAGTCCAAACCTGTTCGTCGGAGTTGGGCTGTTGAGCTCCCGCCGTACACCTGCAAGGAAAGTGCGAAACACCGGGGTTGATCCCGGCGACGCACCCTCTGACGCTGTTGTCAGTAACCAGTGATGATTAAAAAAGAGCTTAAGTTGGCAAAAAAGTGATTAACCTGTAGCAGTGGTAGGTGGGGGGTATTTATAGTCGCCGTTGGGATCAGATTAGGAATGTGATTCCTGTGATCTGATAAGGCATAAAATCCTCGTAATCAGATTAGGAATGTAATCCCTTAATTCTCGGTGAGAGGATAGTCGCGAATCAGGCCCGTTGATTTGGTTCAATCAGAGACCCTAATTCTATCCTGTCGGACTGGGTTTGTATCGGGTCGGGACCCGTACCCAGTTGAGGTGGACCCGTTCGCGGGTTATTGGATCTGTGAGAAGGAGACCCAGTACCTGCTTCGGACCCGTTAGTAGGTGAAATTACCGTTTTACCCCTGAGCTTTAAGATTCGTCTCCGATGTGAACGGTCTCGATTTAATCCTATTTTTAGCCATATCAGTGGATATTTTATTTTTTGAACACAAACCCTTTTTTGAACATATACCTTCACACATTCCGGATTTACCAAGGGCTATTGTAGAGAGTCTTGATTTTCCACCACAACCACCACCAACACCACCAACAACAACACCATCACCACCACCATCACCACCACCACTTCAGATTTATGTCAGAAAACGAAAGACTCATTCAGACTCGATCATCTAATGTCAACCACTTTTATCGGTAATATCTCTAACAAAGATGATTTTCCTATTGGTCAACGTAAGGCTAAATGTTATTGTGCTCACTATACGATTGCCAAGTTTATTTCATCTTCTAAACTGACCAGATCTTTTCGAGCTTTTACCTCTTCTTTGAATTCCATTTATATTCCTAACAATGTTCATGAAGCACTCAAGCACCCTGGTTGGACATCAACAATGAACGAGGAAATACAAGCTCTTCAGCAGAATGATACTTGACAGTTGGTTCGCCTCTCTGTAGGTGGTAAGACAGTTTGTCGTAAATTGGTATTCACTGTTAAACATAATCCTGATGGCACTGTTGACCGACTCAAAGCTCGCCTTATCGCTAAAAGATATACACAAAAATTTGGAGTCGATGTACTATGCAAAAACTTTTTTCTTCAGTTGCGAAACTCACGTCTGTTCGTGTTCTAATCTCTCTTGCATCAAATTCTTCTTGTCTCATTTATCAGCTTGATGTCAAGAATGCATTTCTCAATGGAGACTTGAAATAGGTGGTGTAAATGCAGCAGCCTCCTAGTTTTGAGCGACATGGGGAGAATCTTGTATGTTCGCTTAAAAAGTCTCTTTATGGACTTAAACAATCTCATCAGGCTTAGTTTGGAAAAGTCGGCAAAGCTGTGTGCTCTTATGGGTTTTCAAGAAGTAAGGCAGACCATTCTCTCCTCACAAATGGGAAAGGAGGCAAATTGGATACTTTCTTTAATGGAGGAAAAGCATAGGGTTAAAAGTTAAAGCAAACAATAATCAACCAAATTATTAAGGATCGTGATGTGGTGTGCAGACATATATGTCGTTTCATCTATGGAGACGATGTAGCTTTTAATGTTTCCAAAAGCCCTTTATTTCTCAAAATATTGAGTCCGTCGATGCATATGGAGTGGTCTTAAGTTACTTTAACCTCCTTCATACCATGAGGTTAAAGTACTTTCTTGGAAAAGAAGTGCAAGCTACTAAGAATGTGGAGAAAAAATGATACATACAAGGTTGAATGGATGAAGACCAGATGTACTTTGATGTCCGATGGGTGGACAGATGGAAAGTGCATATCCATTACTAACTTTCTTGTTAATAGTCCAATAAGAACTTTTGTCTAAAATTGGAGGATACTTCGGATATTTCAAAGAATGCCAAGAACTAGTTCAAGTTACTTGATTCTGTTGTGGATGATATAGGAGAAGAGAATGATGTACAGGTTGTGACAAACAGTGCATCTTCTTATGTTCTTGCAACCCAAATGTTAGAGAACAAGAGGAAGCTCTTTTGGAATCCATGTTAGACTTGTCTAATCGACTTAAATGTTGAAAGACATTGGAGAGTTGATGGTAATTAGAGATACAAAAGAGACGGTAAAGAAAATCACTGTTTCATCTATCAACATGGTTGGGTTCTCAAAATCATGCGATGACTCAAAATGATATATAATTGGCCCGGTTGCAACTTGTCAATCTAATGGTTGGGTCTACATCTATTAACAAGTAACTTGAACAAGTTCTCGACATTCTTTGAAATATCCTAAGTATCCCCGATTTTAGGGAAAAAAAATCCCTCTTGGACTATTAACAAGAAAGTTAGTAATGGATCTCGACTTCCCATCCATTCACCCATCGAACATAAAAATACATATGGTCTTCTTCCATTCTTCCTTGTATCTATCTTTCTCCACAATCTTAGTACTTTGCACTTCTCCTTCCAAGAAAGTTACTCTAACCTCACTGTATGAAGGAGGTTTTAGACCCTTCCCATATGCATCGCTGAACTCCAACATTTTGAGAAATAAAGGGCTTTTAGAAACATTGAAGGTTACATCGTCTCCATAGATGAAACGACATACATTTCCGCACACCGCATCATGATGATTAACAATTTGGTTGATTATTGTTTGCTTTAACTTTGACTCTTTGCCTTTTCTTCTTTAAAAAAAGTATCCAATATGTTTGGCACTCCCACCCCTAATTCCATATCCACCACCAACTTCTTTGACATACTCAATCTCATCATCATCGTCGATGTCTTTGCAATTTTTTCTTTCCAACTCCTTCAAATAATTAACCATTGACTCTATAATAACATCATTAGGAGCTGCCACACAAGCCCTAACATTACCATGACTCACCGCCAAATGATGCTTTATTCGAATTACGCCTTCCCAATATTCGTTACCACAATATTTGCACCTCAACTTTAGCCTCTTTTTTTTTAATCTTCAAGAACTGTTATACAATGGTCCCTAGCCGAATCTTTTTTCCTACCCATTCTACAAGACAACCATTATTAATAGAAGTGAACAATATTTCAATGCCACCAAAGTCTACAGATTCTACCCATCCAATTGAATATGAATTCAATTAACTAGTAAGTAACTAACAATGAAATAATGCAATAAAAGACAGTATGTATGCAACAATACCAATATACAATCAATTCAATACAAGATAAACAGGCGATCAATAAACATCAACCAAGAACTAATTGACTAGACAACTACAATAAACTACTGATCAACTACAACTAATGCTAATCTACTGTTATTTAATTATCAATTAAAGAATTTGATGGACAGAGACGTAGGGATGGGTGGGTTTGCCGAGAGCAAACACATGGAGGGTTTTGTTGAGTGGTCCACAAGTAATGATGTTAGCCTCATGTTCTTCATTGTATCTTCTTCAAAATATTATTTTTTTAGACCCAAAATCCTCTCTTTCAACCCAGACTCCAGAGTAAACCCAACAAAAAAAAAGAACGGAAAAGAAAGAAAGGACTTTTGACAGTAGAAAAGAACACAAGAAGAAGAAAAGGAAGAGAATAGATGAAAGAAGGGAGGAGAGGATCACACTTGTTGACAGCAAGTGATGTCGAAGTCAAAGTTTTTGTTGGAGTCGATGACGATGGTCGATGCAGAAAACATATATGGCGAGAAGACTAGACGCAAAGGAAAGATAAAACGATGGTCCCAATCTTATTCATTTCTATTCCATTTTTTATTCTTATTTTTTTTTAAATCTCATAAAATTGTATCGTTCTCATCGTGAATCTGGTAATAGTGTCAATACTAATGGTACATTCACTGTATCGTACAATATTTAGTAGTCTGAGATACATGCTTGACATTTGTATTGCTTTCCCCTTGCATCGTCTCATATCATACGATACATATCGCGTATAGTATGATACACGGATTTCCACTCAAAATCTATGATAAGAAATGTTTGCTTTTTTTTATATTTGAGAAACAAGTAGCAATATTTCCAAAAAGAAAGTCATTTAATTGGAGAGATGATCATAACAATGTAAAAGATAAACGAGGGGCCAAATTCTTTGAGGACTACGAAGAACAATAATGACCAAAACATAATGGGAACTAGATTATGTACAGAACATGAACATTCGCTTATCGGCATTGATTACAAATAACAATGAATTTATATAATTGTTGGCTTAACAAAGAACCCTGAAGTTTCATAAGAAAACGAGGGGCAAAAAGTCCTCAAGTTTATCTGGACAATTGATGATTTATAAGTGCATTTTGTGATCAAACATGTATAATTATTTGAATACAATGGTTGGATACTTATAGGTAATTTTAAAGTAAAGATAGAGGTTTGTAACCTATAGGTTGCATACATGTACATCAATTTTATTTTTAAATATAAATTTGGTTGGATTGGAGTTTAGATACCTATCATAACCACAATTTTATCTTAACTTTGACGTGAAAAAAAAGGTAACATACTTCCAAAATATGATCCAAACTGACCAAAGTTTATGTACATACAAGTAGACAAGACATGTCCACTAACCTCCATTTACCTTTACTAACTTCTGTATCTAAATTGAGCCTTAAAGAAAATCACTTCAGAAAAAATAAAATTAAAAAGAATCAATATGATCACTTACTTGCTAGGGTAATAAGTGAACCCCATAGAATGAAGCCAAGTATCTGGAACATAAGCCCACACCAAATGCACCACTGCATCAACACAAACCCCAAATAAACGAAAACCCAACAATTCATTCACCCAAAAAAGAAATTAAACCTATGGCAACGACTGTTGCATGCTGATTTTGGTGGGGAGCAAACAAATGAATTTGTGGATTCTTTTGAAAACAATAAAGGCAAACTTGTTGACTTTCACTGGCATTTGACTGTTTCTTGCCACTGCTGTTGACTTGCAAAAAAGTTCGATACACTGGGATGGATCCCGGCGACCAACCCTCCGACGCTCTTGTCAGTAATCAGGAAGATTATGAAAGAGCTTTATGTGAAAAAAGATTGATTACCTTGTTATGGTGGGGGGACAAGGGTATTTATAGTTGCCTTAAAGACAGTTTAGAGATAATCATTTACCCCTATGTCCCGATATTTTTGGATACGATGTAGAGTTTAAATTGTTTCATGATAAGAGATTTGGTTTAATCCGTCTCTTAGAGATAATCATGAAATTGAATTACTCTTTAAATGATCTGGGCTGATTTGTAATGGGTTGTCACCCTGACCCAGTAGGACAGATCCTTTTATTGGTTATTGGGCTTTGAAGAAAGACCCAGTCCCCATTTCAGACCCGTTTGTAAGTGAAATTACTGTTTTACCCCTAAGAGCTTTAAGATTCGTGCCCGATTTGAAAGATCCCAATTTAATCCTATTTTTAGCCATATCACGAGCTCCCCACTCCCGAAGACTGAGTTTAACAGCATTTGAGGAGTAGCTTTATTGTTCTAATTGCGTACGAGATTTTATCAGAGTTCTTGAGGGAGTTTGGATCTTGCTCGAGGTGTAACGTTGTCAATCTGAGCTTATAAAATGCCCAATTTGTTTATAGAATTTTCTGGACTTTTGGTGATTTTTCCAGATTTTTCTAATTTTTTTCCAATTTTTAACCATTTTTTGAATTTTTTATTCAATTTTCGAATTTAAATAATCAATTACTGAAAATTTTAATTAATTATTATAATTTAATAATTATAATTTTCAGAATTTTAAAATTATTTTCTAAATTTATAATTATTTTTAGAATTTATAATTATTTATAATTAATTTTTTTCGGATTTTTTAAATAATTAATTAAAATAAATAAATAAATAAATATTTACTTGTACACGTGGCCCAATCCTGTGCGTTGATCACGATCAGGCGAGCGCGCATCGCAAAGTGGGTGTTTTTCTCCAATTTCACGTTCGGGGAACGCTTTGCTCGGATCCCGCCCCGACCCACGAGATGGCGCCACATGGCCGGTCAATGTTGACTGTTGACCGCCACGTGGATTTATATATATATATATATATATATATATATATATATATATATATATATATATTTGTTTCTGCACTCTTTCTTTCCCTCCTTCTTCTTCTTTCTTCTGCGTCGTCTTCTTCGACCTCGTCTTCGTCGAGGGCGTCTAGGGAGCTCAAAGGGGGAGCACTGGAGCTCGGTAATGGCGTTCGGCGAGGAAGAGTGGGAGAGAGGACGAGAGGAGCTCATTGATGGAGCTCTTCGGCTAGACGAGGCGAAATGAGCGCTTCAGTGAGCTCGTGAGGAGGAGCTGGAGCTCGTTGATGGAGCTCTTCGGCGAGACGAGCTCTTTGGTCAGCTTGTGAGGAGGAGCTGGAGCTCGTTGATGGTGGTGGTGAGCTTGTGAAGGGGGAGAGGACGAGAGAAGCTCGTTGAGGGAGCTCTTCGACGAGACGAGGCGAAATGAGCTCTTCGGTGAGCTCGTGAGGAGGAGCTGGAGCTCTTCGGTGAGACGAGGTGAGGCGAGCTCATCGGTGAGCTCGTGAGGAGGAGCTGGAGCTCGTTGATGGAGCTCTTCGGCGAGACGAGGCGAGACGAGTTCTTCGGGGAGCTCTTGAGGAGGAGCTGGAGCTCATTGATGGCAGTGGTGAGCTCGTGAAGGGGGAGAGGACGATGAGAGCTCGTTGATGGAGCTCTTCGGTGAGCTCGTGAGGAGGAGCTAGAACTCATTGACGGAGCTCTTCGGCGAGACGAGACGAGCTCTTCGGGGAGCTCTTGAGGAGGAGCGAGAGCTCATTGATGGCAGTGGTGAGCTCGTGAAGGGGAAGAGGACGATGAGAGCTCGTTGATGGAGCTCTTCGGTGAGCTCGTGAGGAGGAGCTAGAGCTCGTTGATGGAGCTCTTCGGCGAGACGAGGCGAGACGAGTTCTTCGGTGAGCTCGTGAGGAGGAGCTAGAGCTCGTTGATGGAGCTCTTCGGCGAGACGAGGCGAGATGAGCTCTTCGGTGAGCTCGTGAGGAGGAGCTGGAGCTCGTTGATGGCGGTGGTGAGCTCATGAAGGGGGAGAGAGGACGAGAGGAGCTCATTGATGGAGCTCTTCGGCGAGACGAGGCGAGACAAGCTCTTCGGTGAGCTCGTGAGGAGGAGTTGGAGCTCGTTGATGGCAGTGGTGAGCTCGTAAAGGGGGAGTGCTTCGACGAGGCTTTGATGGAGGGAAGCTCAGAGTTCAGCGAGACGTTGGAGACGGTGGGTCGAAGGAACTCTTCTGTGTATGGCGGCGAGGGGAGAATGGGTTTTGAAGCTGAAGGTTTTGAAGGAGAGGGATGTGTGGGTCTGGGTCCAAACGGGTTCTGTTGTTTTATCTAGATGATCTAAACTAGACACAAATTAAAAACCTCGCAAGTGTACGAATCGTTTATGGAAGCGTAGTGACGAGCAAGAGTCGATCCCACAGAGATTGTAGTACTTAACTCACTAATCAATAAAACCAAAGAAAAAGCAAATCATAAAGTGTTGTTCTGAAAGTTCTGATTGAAAAAGATGAAAAGATAAAAACCCTAGTTAAGGAGCATCACAAATTGAGTCACGAATATCTATTAAAATAGTTGGGCATTGATTTCCACCTGTAGTCAGTAATGCTAAGTCACCTACTATTCTAATCACTCATGTTTGTTCCTCTAAGGGCATGGTATCTACTCCTTAAAGTTAATGTTTCCCTAAGCCAAGAATTAGGCATGGTATCTACTTTAATTCGTTTCTTTCCTTAAGTATTTAGCATGGTATCTACTAAGTTGTACTTAAAGAAAACATAGGAACTATGGAAACGAACAAACACTTGAAGTTCTAGAAATTGGTATCAGATCTAGATCCTTCAAGTTGATTAAACCAAGAACCCCGAAAGATTCCTTTGTTACAAGATATGAACACGAGATATGGGTCGTCTTAATATGCTCATATAACAGATTCAGATTTATAATACGCAAACTTGATAAACTCAGATTCTGTATGCCAGTCGACTTGCTGTCACCTCAGTCGACTGCCCTTAGAATTCTGAACAAGTTTGATTATTATAAATCTATACCAATTCAATCAGATTTAATCAATAAGTAATAGAGTAGTATTCAGAAGAATATAGCATTACATGACTATGGGTTCAATCTACCCAACTATGAAATTAGTTCCTCATAATAAAACTTTTATTGATTGATAAAATAGAATTCACGACTACAATAAAAATAAGACTCAAAGGAAGAACAGAAGAACACTGATTTGTATGATGTTGAAATTGAGCCCAATCAGCAGTCGACTTGTTCTCCTTCTTTGATGCTTGCTGTCGATGGCTTTTCTTGATCGGTCCAGCCTCTCCCTTTCTCTTAATGCCTCTTGGTTGATATTTATAGAACACGGCTAGAGAATTAGGGTTTCCACTTTTGTTTTATAGAAAGGTCCTCTTCTTTTTTTATTTCCATTCCTCCCTTATTTGATCTGCATTTTATATCTTTCTCTTTTCTTCTTTCCTTCATTATTTGCAGCGTTCCTGATTTCTTATCTTTTAACGCATAAGTCTGAGTCCACCTTCTTAATTAATGACGAGTTGTTACATGCAGACGACCTGGGTTTGGATGAGGATGCATCTTCATCTGCTCTTATCTTCTGACTCCGCCGAAGACCAGTCGACTGGCTTGGGGAGCAGTCGACTGTGCCGAGCAGCTTCAGCCTTTCTGTCCGGTCTACTGTTGGAAGAGTCAGTCGACTGTTGCCCTGTAGTTTCTGTGTATCATCCTCTCAGTCTGTATTAGTCTGGAATCTGCTTCGTTTGTTGCTTTCAGGCTGTTTCCTATGGAAAAGAGAAAAGAAGAGTAAAATACCACATATAGAGCATTTAAATGTCTAATTGCACTAAGATTATTGCTCCTAAATGTGAATATTATTGGGTTCATCAAATACCCCCAAACTTAGCTTTTGCTTGTCCTCAAGCAAAAAGTGAAATTATGAACAAGGGGAAAATAATAGTCTCAACCCATCATACCAAGAAAATGTCTCATTATGCAAGCATCAAAATTTTGCAATCAAAATTATAAACAATTTGCAAATAAAGTAAAAACAAGCATACCCACTTTCTCTAGTGCAATTGTTTATTTATAACTCCAAACTCAACCACACTTGTCATGCAATTAATTATAGTTATAGTATGTAACACTCCATCTGTGATTATCCCTTTTCTCTACTACAAACCGAGTAACAAACTAGAGTTTTTTTTTTTTTTTTTGTTTCTTCTTTAAGTCGTCACTTGCCTTTTGACGCGAATGCAAAACATTTGTGATGAATCCACCCGGTTACTCAACAAGTCACAAACTTTAAGTGCTTTGCTTACTCATATATCAAGTTGCCGTTTGACGTAAAGGTAAACATTGGTGATGAATACCCCTAGTTACTAAGCAACTCAATACATTGGAGTAGATTGACTTTATTCATATATATATTTTCTTTTTTTGTTTTTACTCTATTTACTTAAACTCTGTTTAGGACTAGATCAAAGGGGATAATCACCAGAAAAAGCATCACATTTTTTTTTTTATGTATAATCGCATGACTCATATAATTTTGTAAGGAATTATGAAACTCAACAATCCTAAAGTAAATAAGTATCCTTACTCTTATTTTATAAGAAATTGTTTATCCCAAAAAAAAATCTAAAGACTCCAAATGTAAATAACTACCTCCAAACTTAGATGGAACATTGTCCTCAATGTTGGCAAAAAACTTAAAGTATAGGCATGTGTTACCAACCAGTTTGAAGGAAAAATAAAATAAAGAAATAAAGGAATAACTAAAGAAATGAATAAAGGAAGAGAGTGTAAGTACTCCCCTGAAAAATTGGGTTGCCTCCCAATAAGCGCTGTGTTTCCTGTCTTCAGCTAGACTCGATGAGTTGTGCAATGTATTGAATGGCTCGCGGCTCATAACTCATCTTATTATAAGGTTTCCCCCTCTGCCCATTCACCTTGAATGTTTGATTATTTGCCAACGCTCCATGTGGGGGAAACCTTTGCAACAATTTTATGGACCGTATCATCTTGACATCAGTTTATCAGCAATGGTCCATCTTAATGCACCATTGTTCTCTTGCAAGACTCCCTGCAGCTTCTCTTCTTCCTGCATCCTTAAGTTTGCAGCAACTGTCACAGGTAATGTCTGGTTTTCCCCCAAATATTCATACTTTAGGTGTTCATGTAGTGGCGTCAGCTCCACGTCTGGGGTCCTGGTAGCAGTCGACTTGCTCCATCCACCAGTCGACTGGTCTGAGGAAACACAAGTATTATTAGACACAAGATTTTCAAACACATGTGCAAACTTACCTGCATATGATTTTTCATTTCCAAGGGTAAGTATTTTCTCTGCGCTCCTCCAATCATCATATTCCTGTTCAACTTGAGATAGTTTTAGAGGGTGTGTAGTTGTTGCTTGCGATGGATCAACACCATGTTCCTGAAATGTTTGGTCAAAAATTTCCTGATCATCGTGTGGTGCATCAAACATTTTAAACTCAATATCGTCCTCTAGTGTTGTCACCAATTGGAGCTGTTCTTGTCCTCTAGGGTTAGGTATGGTTTGTAATGGGAGTTCTCCTGCCTTTATTTTACTTAACTCCGTAGCAATTTGACCAGTTTGAATTTCCAATTTTTGAATGGCCTGTCCTTGTTGATTGCTTGTTTGCTGTTGCTGTTGGAGTAATTGAAGAATGGTGGTTTCGAAATCCAACTTCTTCTGTTCTTGTGATGGCTTATCATACCCATTCCCACCCTGGAATTGCTGCGTATGCCCTGGTGCGAATTGATTTCCTTGATGGTTTTGCCACCCTAGGTTATACGTGTTTGAAAAAAAATTGTTCTGGGGCGGGTACATTCCCTGTTCTACGTAGTTTGTGTGCTCCTGATCTGCAAAAGAAAACATGGGACATGAATTAGTTGTATGATTAGAATGAGAACAAATTGCACAAATTTCTTTTGGTTGGTTTTTTACGCCACCCAACGTTGAAATTACATTTACAAACATATCAATCTTTTTGTTCATGGTTTCCATTTCTAATTGCATGTTATTATTATTAGTCTGGGAGGTTGGAGACAAGGCTAACGGCAGTGCACAGGGCTCGAGCGGTAGGTAGCAACAGTGGCGGGGCGTTTGGCGACGCTGGCATTGTGGAGGAGGTCGAGCGGAGCTCGACGGCGAAGGTGGAGCTTTGATGGGTTCTCGGAGTTCTTCGATGGAGGAAGACGAAGGGTGGTGCTGCTGGTGATAGTGGCTCTGGAGGAGGCGAGGGGAAGGAGGCGCTCGACGTGGAAGACGAGCGGAGGGTTGAGCTCGCAGAGGAAGACGAAGGGTGGGGATGTTTTCTGTTGGGTTTCGAAACAACGAAAAAGTGAGAGAGCGGGAGAAAGAAGGAGACGGGAGAGAGAGTGGGTACTCTGTTTTAAACAGAGAGGGAGAGAAGAGTGGGAGAGGGAGAGATAGATGGTGAAAGAGAGTGGGGGAGAGAGAGAGTACGGGGAGATTTAATAAAATAATGAACAAAGAATAAAGTAATGGGGGTGAGAACGTGGGGTAATTATGAGGTGGTGGGGGAACGTGTAGGTACGGGAAACTGAAGAGTAGGGGAGTGTGAAGGAATTGTATACGGGTGGGTGTGTAGGATTAATCTGTACAAATATAGATGGATACTGGGTTTGGATCCAACAAGATGCGCGTTTAAGTTTAGAGTTAGAGTCCAATAGGAGTTGGGTTTAGGTTGGGCTCAAAACATTTTAATAAATCAATTATGGGATTGGGCTTATAATAAACAATTGGGCTCAAATTAGATATATAAATAAATAATGTAGAATGAATAAAATTGGACTTTAAGAATAAATAGTTAAACAATTGGGCTTATAATAAATAGTTAAACAATTGAATAATTGAATATTGGGCTTCATAAAATAGTTTGAATAATAATATTAATATTAGACTGGGTCTAGGCTTCAAGCAATAATTAAATAAAAGGATATATATAATTATAGAATGTAACAAATAATTGAATAAATAAATTGGTTTAAATAATTAAAATAAAAGATTCAACATTTGGGTATCATATCAAAAATCATAGAATTAAGTATAATTTAGGTTGAAAATCGATAATCATTTGAGAAGAATTTGTTTTAAGATACTAAGAATTTAAAATACGGAAAAATACGTGAAAAATACGTATTAACGGGAACAGGGGTTACAAGAATTCAGTTGAAGAATCATCTTTCTTCATGGTCAAAAAAATCCCACAACATCTTTGTCTTCATGAAGTTAAGAAGAGCTTTGTATAACTGTTGAGAAGATCCATTCTTGGAGGCGGGTCTAAGGAGCGTCACGAGTTAGGCTCCGAACCCTCTTAGAAGAAGGCCGCTCAGGAGGTGAGTAGGACGGAGAACATCATTAGGCTCTAAGAGAGAGAGAGAGAGAGAGCCGTTCGGAAAGCGAGTTTGAGGAGCAACTCTAGGGGAGAGTTTTAGCTCCGAACTCGTTTGAAAGAAGGTTGCTCGAGAGGCGAGCAGAGCGAAGAACATCATCAGGCTCTAAGAGAGAGAGCCGTTTGGGAGACGAGTTTGAGGAGCAACTTTAGGGTGGATCTGTGCTCCGAATTCGTAGAGAAGAAGACCACTCCGAAGGCGAGTGGGATGAGGAATCCCCCCCACACTCTAGGAGAGATCCGTTTGGGAGACAAGTTTGAGGAGGAACTCTACGGGAGAGTTGAGCTCTGAACTTGCTTGTTGCAAAATTTAACCAGTAGTGGGAGTAGTATGAATGTTCGTTTGAGCCCCGAAACCGCATACTTGCAAGCTGTAAGGGCAATTTCGAACTATGATTGTGAACTTTGAACTAGTTGTTACGGAGCTATCAACGAGTTGTAGGAGCAATTCTGAATGGTGAGCTACTTCGCACTTTCTCGTTCGCAAGCGGCTAAAGAGCCGTCGAACCAAGTGTTGGACTTCAAACTTGTTGTTTGAGAACTTCAACGAGTTGTAGGAGTAATTTCGAATGGTGAGCTACTTTGCTCTTGCTCGTTTGCAAGCGGCTAAAGTGGCGTCGAACCAAGTGTTGGTGTAGTACCCCGTATTTTCAAATATTATTTTAAAGATTTGAAAATAAATTAAAATGATTTTATGGAGATTTAATAAATATTTCTGAAGGTTTATCTTTTTACACATGCGAAACATGTGCAAATATTTTTGGTGTATTATATTTTTAATAAGTTCTCGTACTTATTATGGAGTATATTCTAAAATTTGGGATTTTTCTGAGTAGAGAAACTATTTTTATAAATATCTCGAAAGAGAGGGGCTTTTATGTAAAAAGCCATTTGGATCTGAAATAAATTATGAAAATTCGTTTTTACTGATTTTTGGGCTTTCCATGATCATCATTTAAATTAAAGTACATTTAAATTTTATTTGGAGTTGATTTGGTAAAGATTTATACAAATATGGTGTTTTTGCAAATATGAAATTTATGTTGGATCTTGTGCAAATATTTTCTGGAAAGTAAAAGTCAAATATTTAGATTGAAAAATATAATATGTATTATTAGATATTATTTCTGATTTTTCTGAATTTTTATGAATATTTTATGATGTATTTGCAAATATTACAAAAGGGAGGGTTTTTATGCAAAATCGCCACCCTGAGTTGTAAATCCAAATTTTTCTTATTTACTGGGCTGTACTGGATTGCTGGACAACTCAGTGATAAAAAGATTTGATTTGGTTTTGATTCAGTTAACCTATTTCAACTAAGAAAGGGGTTATATATGTAAAGTTATATTTGGAAGGATTCTTTTGCAAATATGTTTCTAAAACCCTAATCTTTCAATCCCGGCCTGTATAAAAGAGGGTGTGCAGCCGTCATTCGCTGCACAACACAAGTTTTATTATATTTCTTATTTTCTTGGTGATTGAAGAGGAGATCTTGGACTCTTTGCAAAAGAGGGGATTCTTCATTTTGCTTCGTGATATTCGCTTGATCTCTCCAACTATGTGAGTGACATTGTTTTGTTTTATTTTATTTTGTGTATGTTGTAGGTGAATGACATAATTGTTTGTTGTTTTGTTTGCTTTCCTTGATTTGTGTATGTCATATGAGAATGATATGAATGTTTAGATTGATTTGGATGTTGAATATGTTGGATGGATGAAAAATTGGATCTTTGAGAAGAATCCTAGATATTTGTATGAGAATGATTTTAGATTTGTTAAGAACTTAATATAAATTATTAGTAGGCTAAAAATGTTGGATTATTGCTGATTTGGTTGAGTTTGATAAATGTCATGCATTAATTAAATTAAAGATGAGATTTTTGAATTATTGGTGAGTTGGATAAAAAAAAAAACTTAACCACGTTGAGGATAAATTTGTTTTGTTTATGAATCAACTATAGAAAATAGTTGAGATTGAGTTGCGGAATTTTGTGAATGATTAATGGTTTAGAGGACCATGTTTTGAGGATTTGAGTTATGAGGATTTAAATTGGGGATTTGTGATTTTTGTAAAAGATGTTGTTTGGACTTGGATTTCTCAAATGCTAAGTTTAAATCTAATTACTTTGGTATTAATAAGATTTGGAAAATAATACAAAGTTATTTTGTTATATGACTGATTCTTAAAAACCCTAGTTTTGACATATGTACGACCTAAATTCTTCAGACTGTAGGCCGACAGTCGACTGATACGACCTTTCAGTCGACTGGTATGACCCAGCTGCTATGATCTTTAGTTTCCTTAAAAATCCGTTCTGGACATCGACTTAGACCCTTTTCAGTCGACTGACACACTTAAAATTTATTTTTCAAAATTATCGTAGATTTTTCTCTGGTAACTCGACTTATGTTTTTATAAGTCAACTTATGATCTGGTATGTCGACTTATGTTTTTATAAGTCAACTTATGATCTGGTAAGTCGACTTATGTTTTTATAAGTCAACTTATGATCTGGTAAGTCAACTTATGATCTGGTAAGTCAACTTATGACTTTTATAAGTCAACTTATATTACTTAACTTATTTTCTTAAAATCATGGAACTTTCTTTCTGGACAGTCGACTTATGCTTTCTATAGTCGACTGGTACTGATGTATTTTTATATTTATGAAGGTACTTTCAAATGGTTTATTCTCTAGATATTTTGATCTATAACTACTTATGCCTTATCTTCTATTGAACTTATGTTTTCAAGATGTTAAGTTGAGCAGTTTATGAAGTAAGATTGGTTGAGATATTTGAGTTTGAGTCACTAGAGGGTGTGTGTGACCCTAGTATGCCGGCGTTGAGTTCTTTTGTTGAGGCCTGTTGAGGCATTTTAGTTGTTCAGTTTTGAGTTAAGTCCGGTAGGGTACACCAACTCTAGGAGATTCGTTAAGTAATTAAATAACCTAAAAATGATAAGGACAGGCACTAGTGGTGATATGATGAACGGGAACATGGGTTATGTACCTCAGTATGGCTTTCGGTGTGGGATTTAATCTCCGGAATTATCACGGTAGATTACTTGTGGTGTGGGATATAATCTCCGAAATTATCACGGTAGATTACTTGTGGTGTGGGATTTATCTCCAGAATTATCACGGTAAATTACTTGTGGTGTGGGATTGATCTCCGGAATTATCGGAGTCGAGGCGACGCACATGTGGTATTCATGTGATGATGTGTCAATGTTTCGGTGTAGGATGATCTCCGGAATTATCACGGTAAAGTACCTGTGGTGTGGGATCTATCTCCGGAATTATCGGGCATGGGCTACTACTCACAGTTTATCTTTATCTCGTAGTAGTCATCGTGATAGGATTAGTTGCATAGCGGGGGATTGAACCTTACGATGTGGAGACGTTAAGGGCTTGCACCGAACCTATGTAGAGTGGGATGCATAGACTTCGACAAGTACGCATTAGAGAGTCCGCATATAGGACTTGTGTTTTCTTGACTTGGTTTTATGCATGTGGTTTTCTGTTTCCTACACTTGACACTTAGTTTAGTTCCACTTGTTGTTTACATATTTCTTTGCTACGTCATATTTTAGATATTCTTGTTTATTACATGTTGTTTAAGAATCCATGCTTAAGTTTTATTTATGTTGTTTGTTGTTTTATGTCACTCACACCATTTATGGCTGACCCCTTTAGTTTTGGGGGTTAGGGAACATCTCTAGCTTCATGTGTTACAGGTTGTTGCTTAGAGTTTGGAGGTGTGGATGCTTGAGTTAGTTTTGAGATAAACTGATGTAATAGAGCTTTGTGTAAATTTGTAAAGCTGTGTTGTAAAAAGACTGTGTTGTAATTCAAGGTATTTTTGTATTCCGCTGTGTTTGTAAAGATTGTTGTAATAAAAGTTGGAATAAAATTATTTGTGTTTTTGGGCTATGTATACTATTACATTGAAGTTGATGCTGGGATTGTGCCACGTATTTTCTAAGATATTATATTAGAAATTCGGGGCGCTACAGTTGGACTCCAAACTTGTTGTTTGAGAACTTCAACGTGTTGTAGGAGCAATTTCGAATGGTGAGCTACTTCTCACTTGCTCGTTCGCAAGCGGCTAAAGCGGCGTCGAACCAAGTATTGGACTCCAAACTTGTTGTTTGAGGGGGTTAACGAATTGTAGGAGCAATTCCGAATGGTGAGTTGCTCTGTATTTGCTTGTTTGCAAGCGGCTAAAACGGCGTCTCCAAACTCGTCTTTTGAGCTTAATGAGTTGTGCGAGCAGCCCTGGAGGACAAGCTAGACTATGAACTTACCATTTAACGAGTTGTAGATGTGACTCAGAGAAATAGAAATGAGGCAAATGCAATAGTTTTCAATAGAAAAAAGCTACGTTTTATTGAAACAAACTAAGTGGCCGCTTCAATGGAGCGAGCCATTATTACATGCTTTTTGGCCATGTTATAAACATCGGCCTTATTGAAAACTGAAATCCTACTTCTACGATAAGGTGAAGGCCTTTTGGGAGGAGTTTAGTTCTCCCCCCATTGGACCTCTATGGATAAGGTGGAGGATGGCCCCAGGTTCAGAGTCTTGGAACTCGTTGGGCCTCTCGGTTCGATTGTTGGCTCCTCGGGGTGGAAGATCGGCCCCGTCCTTTCTAACGAACTTGACAAGGTGTCCCCGCTGTATGAGTTCTTTGATCTCCTCTTTGAGAGCCCAACAATCATCTGTGTCATGGCCGTGGTCCCTATGGAAGCGGCACCACTTATCCCTATTTCTTTTCTTGCCATCGGTATTCATTCTAGGGGGACCGCGGAGTAGCCCTTCCTTGTCCAATTCCATAAGAACTGCTGATATGCTAGCATTGAGGGGGGGTGAACTTATCAGAACGGGGAGCTGGGCGGCGCTAGCCATTGCCGTTATTCTGGAATTTGTAGGAGCCTTTTTCGCTTGTATTCCTCCGTTTGTTACCGGAAGATGACCCCTCTTGACTGGGGGGTTAAGAGCTTCTTTGGCTCGGATGTACTTCTCGCTCCTAAGCAGGAGTTCCGAGAAGTCCTGAGGAGGCTTCTTGGCAAGGGACGTCCTGAGGTCGGCGTTAGTGATGTTGTGCCTGAATGCCGCGGAGGCTACTGATTGGTTGAGGGAAGTAATAGACCGGGCTTCGGTAGTAAAACGCTGGACGTAATCTCTTAGGCGTTCACCCTTTCTTTGGCTAAGTGCTAGCAAAGATGCACTTGTTTTCTTGGCTCTGCGACTGCCCACGAAGTGGGTGAGGAAGAGCTCCTCAAACTGTTCGAATGAGAAGATGGAGGCGGGGGATAGACGGGAGTACCACTCTCGCGCTGGTCTCCTCAATGTTGCTGGGAAGGCCTTGCAGTGGACCACATCCGAAGCTTGATGAATCATCATGAGAAGGGAGGTCTGCTTGTGTGGAAGTTGTTGGCCCGTTGTTCTTCTTCATTATTGATCCTGTTGAGGCGCCTCTCCATCTCGTGGAGACGGCGGCAGACCGAGTCATCCCTTCGGTCGGATCTAGTCGACCCTTGGGACTCTCCCTCATGAGTGGCGGTATGGCGAGGGTTAAGGGCATGCTGATCCTGACTTGTGGTAATATTAAGAGTTCGCAAGATATCTTGTTTGAAGTTCTAGAGCTTGGCCTGAGTGACTGGTGCCCCTCCAGCTCAGCGATCCCTAGGTATGGCTCGGCTTACTGGAGTATGACTTCTCTGCCGATGACGTAGAGGGGTTCTCTTCGCCTAATCGCGGGAGGGGATCTTCTGGTCCTTGGTCTACGGGGGGTCCGGACTTTCGAGGCCCCTGGCTGCTCAGGTTGAGAGACTTCCTCAGGGGCTCACCATTTATTCAAGCGAGTTCGGAGGTCGACCCCCTGCTGACGGTTAAGAATTACCTGACGAAAATCTGGCCTTGGAGGACTTTGAGAAGCCATTGAGTCAGTTGAGGGACTGTGGACTGAAACATGGTCATGATGAGGGTGTTGCTTCGGACATCTTCGACGAGAGCCCCCTGAGACCCTGGAGGAGGCTGTTGAGGAAGAGGTTATTCAGGCTGCGTTTGCGGAACTTGCTGATTGAGTTGAGGTAGGACATCTTGGACTGGAGGAGGAGGAGGAAGAGGAGTGGTTCTTCGACTGGAGCCCGCTGCCTTCCCCTTCTCTTTCAGATGCATGGTTTGAAACTGACTTTCGCTGATGAAGGTTGGATTGCTTTTTCTGTTTCCCCCAGACGGTGCCAATCTGTTGCTACTGATTTTGGTGTGGGAGCAAACAGATGATTTTGTTGATTCTTTTGGAAACAATAAATACAAACTTATTGACTTTCACCGGCGTTTGACTGTTTATTGCCGCTGCCGTTGACCTGTAAAAAGTTCGATACACCGGGATGGATCCCGGCGACGAACCCTCCGACGCTCTTGTTAGTAATCAGGAAGATTATGAAAGAACTTTATGTAGGAAAAGATTGATTACCTTGTTATGGTGGGGGGAGAAGGGTATTTATAGTCGCCTTAGAGACAGTTTAGAGATAATCATTTATCCCTATGTCTCGGTATTTTTGGATAAGATGTAGAGTTTAAATCATTTCATGATAAGAGATTTGGTTTAATCCGTCTCTTAGAGATAATCATGAATTTGAATTACTCTTTAAATGACCTGACCTGACCCAGTAGGATATATCCGTTTATGGGTTATTGAGCTTTGAAGAAAGACCTAGTCTCCATTTCAGACCCGTCTGTAAGTGAAGTTACCGTTTTATTCCTGAGAGCTTTAAGATTCGTGCCTGATTTGAACGATCACGATTTAATCTTATTTTTAGCCATATCAACGACGGTGGTGATGGAACCCACAAACCTATAAACCTCTAAGGGTTTGGGTCTGTGATCTGAATTGGGACCCGAAAAGATTGAAACTTTTGCTCCTCCTCTTCTTCTTTCTCTTAAGAGACTCAGTGTTCTTCTCGGGCTACTCGTTGTTAGTGATGGAGAAGAAGGTGAAGTTGGGGAATCCCCCCCCCCCTCTGAATTTTTTGCCGTCATAGGCCACGTTTTGAAAAATATTTGCAATTATGGGCCAGTTTCGAAACTATTAGCGCTCGTGGGATAACTTGTGTCACGTCAGCAGCGGGCGCTATTCTCATTAGCGACCTATTCATTTTGAATGTTGCTAATGGGAATAGCGGCCTATGTTTTAAATGTTTTTGAATTTTTTGTTTGCTGTCGCTATTCTCACTAGCAACCTTAGTATATATGAGGTTGCTGATGGGAATAGCGACATCGAATGAATGTACTGAGACATTTAGCGATTCCTAAAGAGCTTTCTCTAAAAATTTAAAACTGAGGTCGCTATTGGGAATAGCGACCTTAGTATAAGGTCGCTATTCCCAGTATACTAAGGTCACTATTCGCAATACTAAGGTCGCTATTCCCAATAGCGACCTCAGTAGGAAACACAATCTCTTTGTTTTTTGTAAAATTTGCAAAATAGTCATACAACTAAGATCTCTATTCGGAATAGCGACCTTAGTACAATAAAGGCCTATATTCCGAATAGCGACCTTAGTGTTAAAAATAAATTGATTGTCATTTTTCAGAAAGCAAAAGCTCTTTAGATTTTGCTAAGTATTAAAATACAGTTCATTAAAGGTCACTAATCCCATTAGCGACCTTATATATACTAAGGTCGCTAGTGGGAATAGTGACGACAAACAAAAAAAAATTTTAAAAAATAAAACATAGGTCACTATTCCCATTAGCGACCTCGAAAATGAAGAGACCGCTATTGGGAATAGCGGCCGCTGCTGACATGGCACAAAATAGCCCAAAAACACTAAAATAGTTGGGAAATTTGCTCAAAAACGCAAATATTTTCAAAAAGTGGGCTATGTAGGCAAAAAAATGCCCCTTTTTTTGGGTTCATAATTTTATGGCTAAATATAAAAAAAGGACACAAAGTTTTGGGCCAGTTTAAAAAAAGTACACTAAGATTTTTTTGTTTAAAAAAGGACACAAAGTTTTAAAAAACTCCACTGGGTTAGTTAGGATTAGGGTTAGTTCGGGGGGTTTACTTAAATATCTGATTAGTTAAGTAATGTTTTTTTAAACACAAATAAAAGATGAATGTGGTTTTTTTAAACCCTACCCTAACCCAACCCTAACCCAACTAACCCAGTGGAGTTTTTTAAAACTGTATCCTTTTTTTAAACAAAAAAATCTTAGTGTACTTTTTTAAAACTGGCCTACAACTTTGTGTACTTTTTTTTATATTTAGCCTAATTTTATCAAGCAATTGTAGGCTTTTTTAAGTTTCGGATCTTGATATCTATAACGGATCGGGTTGAATTGAAAAGGGTCGAAGACGGGGTCGGGTTAGGAAATTGGGTTTATGTTTGATGTTTCCGTTCAAACCACGCTGTAACGCGTTTTTCAAGAGAGCTTCTAGAAGACCCATTATTATTCATCGATTCCATTCTTAGCTCCTCAAAAACCCACCATCATTCATTCATTCATTCCATTCTTCTCAGATCTCGATCTTGATCTCTAATAATTAAGGTATTGGATCTCGTTATTCTTCAATTTAATGCCTCATTATTGGTTTGGATCCGATGCTCTTTAACTAATTTTTCTTACAATTTCTTTTTGAGATTGCTGCTCCTGCATTAGATCTGCCGATTCATTCGTTGTTCTTTTGATTTGTAGTGATTTCATTCTTTTGATTACATATACAACAATCACAGTTATGTAGCTTCTGTTAATCTTTTGTTGTTGTTGTTGTTGTTGTTGTTTGTGTTTAATTTAATAGCCGTGATCGGAAATCAAATGGAGCTGAATATGAAGAAAAAGGGTTCCATTTGGTTGATCTAGAGATTTGGGATGAAGGGTTTTTTTTTTGTTTTGTTAAATTGTACCACTATATAGTAATGGGCAACAAGTTGCTTACATTGACATGATCTCTGTGAATAGGCACTTGACTTAGGATTTTTTTTTCTACTGAAATAGGTCACTTTTTAAAACTAATTTTCAAAATAGATCAGTTCTCATAGGCCGCAATACCGAACTGCGGCCTCCGTACATGGTATGTAATGCTAAACTCCTAGACTTGGGAAAAAAATTTCTAAGTGTAAAATGTGAAAAATACGAGGCCAAAGTTGGGTACTGCGGCCTCAACATAATATAGGTCGCAGTTCACAATTGCGGACTCAGTTATATATTTCGTAGGACCCAGTTTTCAGCATATAACTTAGGTTGTAGTTGTGCACTGCAGCCTATGTTATATCCCAACTGCGGCCTCAGATTTTTCACATTTTACATTTAGGAATTTTTTTTACGAAGTCTCGGAGTCTATTAGCTATGATATGTACTTAGGCCGCAATTGTGAACTGCGGCCTAGAAATCGAAGAGGCCACAGTTCGGTACTGCGGCCTATGGTATATCGAGACCACAATACCCAACTGCGACCTTGTATTTTTCACATTTTACTCTTAGAATTTTTTTTCCCTAAGTCTAGGAGTTTAGCAGTATATGGCATGTACAAAGGCCGTAGTTGTGAACTGCGGCCTATGAGGACTTGCGGCCTATGAGGACTAATCTATTTTCGAAATTAGTTTCGAAAGTGATCTATCTTCGAAATTAGTTTCGAAAGTGATCTATTTTCGAAATTAGTTTTGAAAGTGATCAATTTTGGGAATTAGTTTAAAAAAGTGACCTATTTCGGGAAATACCTCACTTACATTATATGGTAATTTTCAGTACTAGGTGGTGACACATGGGAGTTGTGTTTGTTTTGTTAGTCGAAAGCATTGGATCTGATCGTGTTCATTTATGTGTTTTATACTATAAGCTCGATTTTGCTGCAAGGCTAACCTGTTTCAAAAAAGAGAAATGACAGCATGCCGCTCCAAATGTGCAACTCCAATTGCAACTCCTTATCACTGGCCCACTTACGAAAAGTTGGTGGTCCTATTTTTTCCTTAAAATGTATGGCTCAATCATGTGAGAGAGTTTCAAATGGAGTTGGAGTTGTATTTGGAGTAGCATACTATCATTTCTCTTCAAAAACACCATGGACTAAAGATTTCTCCAATTGTTCAAATTTATGTTTTTTTTAAAAATCATTTCATATATGCTTATTCTGTCCTCAAGTGACTGATGTTTGTTGGATTGCCTAATTGTTGCCTGACAGATTTTTCTCCTTGAAATCATCAACTAGCATATATGGGCAGCGTGGTTGAATCTTCCAAAGCTTCTGACGTGAATAAGGTGATATTTCGTGAGTAGTTTTATCATTTTATGTTTTTATTCTTCTTCTGTTTGAACTATTTATCTTTGTCTTCAGAATTACCGAGTTTTAGTATGCACATGTATTTGAGAGTAACGTAACCGTCCAAAATATGGAAGTTGTCTTTGTTTAGAAGTTCCATTACTTGATTCTAATGTTGTATGTGAAATACATGGATGGGATGTTTATAGACACAACCATCCTTTGTTTCCTTTTGCATGCATGGATTGTCTTCTGATATATAAAATACTTTTGATAGCAAAGATACCATTTGATTGCAGGATGCCAATGGGAGTTTTTTCAATGATAAGAAAGTCACAGTCGTGTTTGTATTAGGTATGGCCTTGGGTTTTTGCTACAATATTTTGAACCTTTCTCAGTGAACTAAGCTCTTCTATTCAATAATAGTATTATCTACAGTTTGCATAACAAGGTATGATTAGGTTTATGTAATCCCATGCACAGAAGAAATTTGGCAGATTTTAATATGTTCTTTCAGTGGCATTTAATTTTTTGAGAAAACTATTATTATGCCCTCGTTTGCTCCTAGTAATTATGAAAACAGAGAACATCTTCAATTCGTGACAAACATACTAACTAATGCCTCCTCCCCCAACACAACCCCAAGAAACTCGCTTGCCTGTGCCATTTACTTTAATTAGTTAGTTTTATGTGATAAGTGTGCTAAACATTATTCTCTTCTGTTTACATTTTATAATAAGGCCCAAGTATTTTTTTAAAAAGGGGACTAACCCGAAACGGCCACCCTGCTGCATTTTCCGTTTCCATTCTTTTTTTAACCTTTGGAGTTCTTGAGGCAATGGCTTTTTTCACCCCTCAATTTCTTTTCTTTTTGGATCCTTGAACTGTCGAAGACATCACTTCTTGTCAAATTCATTAAGCAAAACGTGAAGGGTTGTTGGATATAAGGTCAATACTCAATGACTACCTCCCTTATGGATCCCTCTAAGAACCTTGTTGATCAATTTCATGCAACTCAATTTATCGTTATTTTCCATCTGGCATGTCTTAATGCGTCATAACTTGTGGTTTGAGTCTCTTGCGAAGGACTAAAGATGAAAGAGACAGGCACTAGTGTTATGACACTGAATAATTGTAAATTCATGTTATAGTAACATATTACAGGTGTTCAATTTTCTAAAGAACCGTCGCATCAGTGCACAACACAATCCAGCGAAGATCTAGTATAGCTCTTTCTTTTGTATAAAATTGGAATTGTGGAAAAAATAATTGAGTAATTTGAGATTCAATTCGGAAGAATTGCAATGCTGCACTATGCTTAAATTAACAATGTGCATGCACTATACTTACATTGACAGTCTCCCTCATAAATAGGAAGACAGTACTGTAGAAAATGAGCATCCTCCAAAAATCTCTTTCATTCAAATCAGAATATTTAAGTTTCATCAAATCATACTATACAATTACCATTTCTATAATCTAAATCTTCAAATGATCGTGAGAGGTACTGCAGAAGAGTGGGTCTAAAAGAGAAGGAGATGAGACAAAAATAGACACTACATTTGCTAGAAAGTAGTGAAGGGTGGACCGTGGATGCTGGGTTTCTTTGCTTATCTTGATCGTAGATATGGAAGAAGTTAAATGAATCTGTTATTGGGGAAGTAAAATTAAAGTACAAATCAAAATCTTTAAATTTCTTGTAGAATTTGAGATATGTGTAGTCATTTTAAGTGCATTTTTTGGGGGTATGATAATTATGATTAAGTATTGTATTTAATTAGTTTGATTTCTCAGTTTAGCACACTTCTTGTTAACTGCTCGATTAACTGTTTGAATATTTGTTCAGGTGGGCCTGGCAGTGGAAAGGGTACTCAATGCGCAAATATTGTCGAGCATTATGGGTTTACCCATCTTAGTGCTGGAGATCTTCTGCGTGCTGAAATTAAATCTGGTTCGGAGAATGGGTATAGAATCTATCTAATTTGACTTCTCTTCTGCTTGGAATTATCTTTAAGCATTATGCAGTATCTAAGTGCCATGTAATGTCTTTGATTACTGCGAACATACAAATTTTACTTAAAAACAATATGTTATTGTGTTATTTTGTCTACAGAACTATGATCCAAAATATGATAAAGGAGGGGAAAATAGTGCCTTCCGAGGTAACTATTAAGCTTTTGCAGAAGGCTATTTTGGATAATGAAAATGACAAATTTCTCATTGATGGATTCCCAAGAAACGAGGAAAACCGTGCTGCTTTTGAAAACGTTGTAAGGCTGCATTCTAATACTAGTTTCATTACGAGCATGAGCTCAAATACCATTGAAGTTTTTATATTTAGTATTGATAATTAGTATAGTAAATTAATCTTTAATAATTGCCCTATTATAAGCCATATTTGGGATCCTCAAATATCTTTCTTGCTCTTACAGACAAAAATTGAGCCTGAGTTTGTTTTATTTTTCGATTGTTCGGAAGAGGAAATGGAAAGACGCCTTTTGAATCGCAATCAGGTCTTATATTGTTTGTTGATTTTTCCCATTCCTTTATCTCTTAGAGAGAAAGTCACTCCCTTGTCAACAGGGTTTTTATTATGAAAAGCTTTAACACTACTTAATCTGGCATTATAGGGAAGAGATGATGACAATATTGAGACAATAAGGAAGCGTTTTAAGGTTTTTCTGGAATCTAGCATGCCTGTTATCGAGCATTACAACTCAAGGGGCAAGGTCCGCAAGGTATTTTCTCAGTCCTATCAAAGATATATAGCTGAAAAAAATTGCTACTTATTCCTTGTCAAAATATTAGTCTACTGAAAAAGACTGGCAACTTCGTATAAAGAATTCACTGGAAAGAGAAGGAACTAGTATGTAACGTTTTCAAGTGTTTTTTTTGTTGTTACATACTTTAGTTATTTGTAATGGCCTATATGATTATATGTAACAATTACGTTGCTTTTGCTTTAAATGGTATGAAATTTGTAAATGATAAGGTCCTCTAAAATTATTGAAATTGTATTAAAAAGGATTGAAAGAGCGTATTGTATATAAAATCTACTACCATTTAATGGGAGAGTTTGTCACAAACAAACATTTTTTAAATATTTTTTGTCACAACAATAGACACCACTTTTTCACCAAACAAACCCGTACATCGCACGTGCAACTCCAAATCTATTTATCAACACGTGCATTGCACGTACTAATAAAGGTTTTTTTTTCTTCTTAATTTTTAAAAAAATGTGTATCGCCCGTTTAGCTCCATTTTTTAAAAAGAAATTAATGCCTTCATCGCCAAATCTATTTATCAACACGTGCATCACACGTACAAATCAAAGTTTTTCCTTCTTAATTTTTAAAAAAATACGTGTATCGCCCGTCTAGCTCCATTTTTTT
The DNA here is from genome assembly GCA_017893485.1 of Hemerocallis citrina. NCBI lineage: Eukaryota > Viridiplantae > Streptophyta > Magnoliopsida > Asparagales > Asphodelaceae > Hemerocallis > Hemerocallis citrina. The sequence goes on from CM030362.1 coordinate 289,266,455, forward strand.
TAAATTTAAGACATGCATCGCACGTGCTAGTTACTACCGAATTACGTGTATTGCACGTTCAACTCCAACTCTTTATCAAAACGTGCATCGCACATGAAAAATACTATCTATTATAATGGGAGAGTTGGAGTTGTCGTTTGTAAATCTACCAACGCACGCATCGCCCGTACATAATTAATATTAAGGAGGTCTTAGGTTCGAAGCCAGACTACGTCAGAGTTTTTATTTATTTAAAAATATATTTATTAAGACGTGCATTGCACGTGTAAATTACTAGTTTGTTATAAGAAGTGTTATATAGCATTTTGTATTGATCAAATATTCACGTAAAGGAAAATAAACTTTTTATATATGTGATGCTGGAATAATCAATTAGGTCGTTCTTCTTAGTGTCACGTTGATCTAATTGAACCAATTCAAGGACTGTAAAACATATTATAGTATTTAGTAGAATGTCGTACATAAGGTTTTGTTTCTCTCTCAAGTTTTAAGTTGATCAAATATTCACGTAAAGGGAAATAAACTTTAATATATATGATACTGAAATAACCAATTAGGTTATTCTTTGTAGTGTCATGTTGAGATAATCTGAACCAATTCAATGACTATCAAACATATTATAGCATTTAATAGAATATGATGCATAAGGTTTTGTTTCTCTCTCAAGTTTTAAGTGATAAAGAGAGTGTAGATATCTATATTACTTTTAATTGGGTTTTGGCAGTGGATTCTTATCTGATATAGATTATAGTCCATTGAATTCCTATGTTGCGGTTATATCTATGGTTATTTTCTTTTTGAAGGCTTGTATCATTGACATGCATTTCTAACTAGCCTTCATGCAAATACTAAGTGATTAAATTTTTGAGCAGATTGATGCTGGCAGGCCTGTAGAAGAGGTCTTCGATGCTGTCAAGAGCATTTTCTCCCAATTTAGTAAGAAGGTAAGAGTACACATATTGTACCCAATTTTCGTTCCAGCATGTACCAATGAATCCTCTGCATGCATTTTTCGTCTCCAAGTGTCATAGGAAAGTTTTGTTGACAGATATGTTTTAATGCTTCAGAAACTTACTTGACAAAATTTCATTTATTTAATTTTGCTAACGATGGTTTCTGAAAGTGACCATCATGAATGTTCATGATGTTTATTATGCCATTCTGAAAACAACTCTTGGCAGCCGCAGCTTTAATTCTGAAAATCCTTTTATTAGTTCAATGTGAATGATCCTGCACCCATATATTAAATTATGAAAAGAGAGTTTCCTTTCAGACATTAAAACCTTGTAACCTGGGAACTGCGTTTACCTACTTTATAACAGAAATATGTTTATGCACTTGTGCATCAACAGAGTATTGCTGCAAGCATTAGTTAACCTTGTTGTTCAATCTTTGACAGGCTGATTAGTTTTACGAAGATGGCAACTGCCCAGCAGTGAACACGCCGACTATAATTTTGATGGTTATGAATATACTTGATATTGAGTAATATTATGCCTTACATGATTTCAGAACAGTACCGTCTCTGAATCTATTTTTTTCTTTCCCTTGATTGTAGTCGAGCCATTGTTTTAATGGTTGTGAAGATACTCTTGTATTGAACAACATTATCCTTTACCTGTTTTAGTAATAATACTTGATATGATTTGACCATCATTTTTGGGTGTTCTTATGTTTTTGACTTGTATTGATCAAGCCGTAGTTTCCGACAACATGATGCCTTATACTTGTATTACTGGACTGTGGTCTCTCCTATCTATATATGTACTTGTTTTGGTCATGTTTTGGAATGGTTATACTATTCTTAAAGCCAGCCAGGTTTAAGCCTTTATTGAGGCACTGGTATGGGTATGCCTCATTTGATCTCTCCGCAATCAACCCCCCCATGGCTCTACATGCATCATTATCGATAAGTGAAGGCAGTGTGTTTCGCAAATCCTTGGCGTTGGTGCCTGCAACCGACATGACTTTGCCGGTTCCCCTGTTCTTAACTTTCAGCGTGAATGAATCTCTTTGAGAAGAATACATAAAGCAAGAAGGGCCTCATATACATGTCTGTTTTTTGTTTCCATGATTTCCTATTGGGTCTCTTTCCAAGTTCGCCTATGGATCTGCGAGTCCATGCAGCATAAACCACACCCACCTGCTATTGCAAACATAAATATTGATGATTATCGACAAGAAAACTTCATCATATAAAGTGATCGTGATAATAGATAGAGCCCAAAAAGAGCTCCAGCCAAAGTAATAATAAGACAGAAAGTATCAGACCAAACAAGAACAGCAAGAATGCTATTGCCACAAGCCAGTAGTTAGCAAATAGTACCAAAAGACTAACCAAAATATCGGACCAAAGTATGAAAACAACTCCCCAGACCCCGTACAATCCAAACTGCACTACAAAATACAGCATAAAGAAAGTCTTCAAGAATTACTACTGCATGTCAAACTTCCTCACAGCTGCTGCACCTTAATGACCATATATCACCATTGCAGTAGAGTTTTCCGGATCATCAGCAGCAACTGCAGTATTTTGAGGACGCGTGTTTGGTTAAATCAGAGTCTTCAGAATCCTCAACACCTTGTACGCCATTATAAGAAGCAGACGTCTGAGTACAACCGAACCAACTTGAATCATGGAATTGATTGCCCCATCAAAGGGATGTAGATCCTACTTAGCCTTTTTTGCAACAGGGAGTAGCTCTGAGTCCACATCATCGTGAATGTGAGGAATGTCCATGTCCCTTACTTGAGCCGGAACAGAAGCTCTATCAGGTACAGGCATAGAAGAGGAGCTCTTAGCAACGATTCCAGCACTGCTTCTAACCATTGCTGAAACTGGTCTCTTCCTATTCTTATTTTATAAAACTTCATTCATATAAAGTGATTGTTAACGCTAGGTGAAGCCATAATCCGAATGACCCATGCCTCGTAGGATGATTGTGGTATGAATCCTTCTCCATTTATCTAACGTCAAGGACCATTTTTTAAAAATTAGATAAACACTCACCAAGTTTTTATGTCATGATCCCATGTTCTTGGACCTTATCACTTGAAACTGGCACATATTAGTCTTTCATGCATATGCTCATTCCATTCAAAGTGATGCACTCTAGTCATATCCTCAAATAAAGCTAATTTTAGCATCACAAATATAAGCTTGTACTTAAACTATCTATAGTTTGCATCTCACGTGTCTAAACATTTCATCTTTAGATGAAACCTCATTTAGTTTGATTGCTAATATAATATCATTTCTTACATAGTTATTCTCCTCAATTGTCAACAGTATAATATATATATATGTATATAAGCGAGTAATATTATATACAACCACCATATCTAAGACTGTCTTAAATCTTTGGAGTCGCCGCATGAATTCTATCTGTAGACACCGTTTGAAGGTTCTCTCCTTCATGATATTAGCAACAACCATACCCTTCTTAATTTATGCAATCCAAATCTGTCAAGGTGTACCCTAAGACCAACTCCAACCCAGCGCCATTTTGGCGCAAAACACCATTTTGGGCGCTGGATGGAGCTCCAATCGAGTGAAATTTCCAGCGCCAAAAATGACGTTTTTGGTGCTGGTGAACAATGTTGCGCCAATTCTGGTGCGGCACTGTTCATCAACGCCAATTTTTTTATTTTTTCTAATTGTACATTTTGTAAAAAAGTCTCATAGTTTTAGATAATTGTATGTTTTGGTCACAATTGTCTTAGTTATATTTTGTGTTTTTGCCAATTTTACTATTTTAACAATTTATAAGTTATTTTGAAAGTGTTCTATATTTTACGTTGGTCTAATAGTTTTAGATTTTTCATTTTAGATCATTTGTTTTCTAATAATAGATTATTATTTTCATTTTATATAATAAAATATAATTTACTCATGATATTTTGTTTAAATTTTTGAATAATTATGAAACTTATCATATGATCAATACGCAATAAAAATTTGTATGTGGTAAATTGATGAAATAGATAAGAAATAAGGATTTTAGTAAAAAAAATATAAAAAGTAGGTACAGAAGAATATTAAGAGAATATTCTTTTTTGGTGTTAGAAATGGTGTTATGGGTTGGAGATGAAGTTATTGTTTGATGTGATTTTTACACCATTTTGGTGTAAAAGTTACACCAAAATGATGTTGTGGGTTGGAGATGGCCTTGACTGCATTCCTATCACTTGTCCTGATTGGCACCATAAGACCAATATAATATGATTGAACAACAGTAATATGAACCTTGTTCTCAACAGTTAGTATCAACCAAACTATTTTCCAACGAGATCGAAAAAGACAACATGCACTTCTATATCAGACATAAGGATTCCCTCTCCAATTCTAGTTGGTCGAAAGATATTTTGCGAAGAATCTACCAAACGGGTGTTTTCCTAACAATGATAAGAAATTTCCACATAATGGACATATCGTTTGTCAAGCTGAAAGAGTGAGCTTCTCAACCTTTCCTACATCCAAAAAATTGGTGTCGGCTACATCAATCCCTCTTTGCCCCTCAACTCTATTGAGGGTCACCTCATTCGTCAAATTAACACTTCTCAATCTTTCCAAATGTTCAAACTCAACTTCCCTTGGATAAGCCTAGAACACTACTACTTAACATTTCATGCTATAAATTATAACACAGACATTCGGTTAAATGTCATGTTTACATACCATGTAATGGAAATTTGTAATTGCTATCATGCATTGAGCTACCGAATGTGGTTATTATTGACTAGAAGTCATCGAGATAAAACATGTACATTGCACGTGCTACAAACTAGTTGCAGACAGTCCCAACATTGCTCAAAATTTATGGGTTGGCTTCAAAATTATCACCACAAATTTCTCATTTAAGCATCATTGAAACAAATGGGTATGAACTCAATCAGGGTTATTTCCAGAAATCCCCTCAATCAAACAAAATAGTTTCTCAAAAGAACCCACAATAAAAATGTGTAAATTTCTGGAAAAGAAGCAACTAACCTGGCGGTTAAGTGAAATGGAAGATGGGGGACTGACGACATGAAGCTTGACATTTGGAATTTGCAAGCCCATGAGAGAGAAGATGGTGATTTTGCAGTGATGGGTTTTGAGAATGAAGAGGAGAGAGAGAGAGAGAAGAGGATGAGGAGGAAGAAGAAGAGAGGGCTGCCATTAAGAGCAAGAGAAGGAACTCCCAAAATCTAGTGGAATTGTGATAAAGATTTTTATCTCAGAAAAATCTACTATTGGGCTTCATGCTCATATAAAAATACTTCATTATTGTTTTATTTATTATATACTAGTTGGAAATATTTTTATACAATTTTAAAATTTAAAATTTAAAATTTAAGGATCTCCATTATTATCGTTTTTGTTTTTTTGGGTTAGGAATCTTTCTAGTAGGTTGATTATTGAAGAGTTTAGTACACATGTTCCAACCATCTATTATTGATTGGAGATTGTGGCCATATTCATTAGGGGTGGACAACTATTATCCGAACCGACTAATCCTAACCAATCCAATCCGAACCGACCGGTTTTTAACCGAACCAATTGGGGGTTTGGATTGGATCGGTTCTTGATCTTCAATAACCAATTGGACCGGTTCGGTTGTTGGATGAAGCTTTTAAATAACCGATGAAACCGAACTGACAAATTAAGATATCTATCAAAGCTTTGACGGATAGTTGGATCATGTACTGGATTCTCTAGTACTGTAGATGAATTAGTTTGAGTTCTTTTTTACGCTCAGTAACTTTTTATAGTAGTGTAAATAAAGGAAACATGATTTTAATGATGTTCGCGATTCTCAATGTGCAATAACTTTACTATTATAACTAGAGAGTTGAAGTTGCTGCGGTCGTGTGAACATGTATTACAACCATGTTTCTTATATATCTTAATTTGTCCTATTTGGAATTAATAGTAATTAGGGATTACCATGACTATGATGAAGACACAACCAAATGCTAGAAGAATGGATTATCTTAATTTGTCTTAGTACATAAAAGCATTGATGGATGGTTGGATCTTAAATGGACCATTCAGTACTAGAAAATTTATAGTTATAGTTTTTAACTTATATATAGTACTGTAAAAAGAAATAATGAACGAATTTAGAGAATTTAAATATTCTCAATCAACTCAATATTTTTATACTATTGTAACTAGAGAGTTGAGGTTGTGACCATGTGAACATGTCATGCAATCCATGTACTACATGTTTTTTTTTTCTAATTTAAAATTTCATATTGAGAATTGATGATTGTTAGGGACCAACATAATGAGACACTTATAAAGTCACTATTCATATTCATCAAAGTAATGATGGATGGTTGGATCATGTACTAGACACTCCAGTACTGAAAAACATCCATTATAGTGTTAATCACTCAATAACTCGTATATAGTATTTTCAGTAAATGAATGAAGATTTTAATGATGTTTGTTATTTTCAACGTACATCTTTATCATTACTATTATAACTAGAGAGTTGAGGTTGTGACCATGTGAACATGTCAAGCAATCTATGTACCATATGCATTTATCTATCTTAATATGTTATATTCTTAGGATTATTTATAGTATCTTTAGCACTAAAGAGTTTTCTTACACATCTCAGGCTATCTCTTACTGTTTTGTGGATCATTAACTGTACCCTTAAGTGGAGATTTAGTTATATTACTCCCAACAACTCATGTCTAGTGTTATGATTTATGAATAAAGAATTAGAATTTTAATGATGTTCACATCTCATAATATACATCAATATCCTTACTATTATAGCTAGAGAGATGAGATTGCGGCCGTGTGGACATGTCATGCAACTCACATAGTAAGTTTACTATTGGAGAGTCTAGTACACATGTTCGAGTTGTTTATTACTGTTTTTAAGGTCTGCAATAGATTTTTCAAAGTATTGATGGATATGATAGTGGATGTAGCATTACTCTATGAAGAAGGGTAATATATAAAGTCAAGTAACCCAAGTGCCCTACCATCTGGCCAGATTTTTAGTTGAGACTTTAGTTGGGGCAGCGAACAAAAAAATACATGATCTTAACTACAGAAATGACTCAAGATTATTATAATAATAATTATTAGATAAGTAGTTGAGCGAATCTTAAGCATTACAAATAGGCATGTAAAATGCTATATACTCTCTAAACAATGTTGTAGGTTTTAATAAGAAAGATAATTGTACGAGTTCATCTTATTTCTCTAATTTAATTTCATATATTACATAAATCTTTATATATACTATTATTTTTGACGTGTGATGCATGTTTTGATAAAGAGTTGGAGTTAAACGTATGATATACGTAAGTCAACAGTAATTAATACGTGCGATGAATGCCTTAACTTAAAAAAAATGGTACTGAACGGGTGATACACGTATTTTTAAAAATTAAGAAGGACAAACTTTGATGTGTATGTAAAATGTTATATACTCGTAAGTCAACAGTAATTAGTGCGTACGATGAATGCCTTAATTTTTAAAAAATGGTGCTGAACGGGCGATACACGTATTTTTTAAAAATTAAGCAGGAAAAACTTTTTTAAAATGGTGCTGATCTTAACTACGGAAATGACTCGAGATTATTATAATCTCTAATATTATAATGGGTGAAGGCATTAGTGTCATTTGTCAATCTATCAACACGTGCATTACACGTGCATAACTAATATGAAGGAGGTCTCAGGTTCGAGTCCGCACTACATCAGATTTTTTACTTAAATTTTTTTAATACATTAAATGTGCATCAGACGTGTAGATTACTATCTATCTATCTATCTATCTATCTATCTATTAATAATATAATATATAATAACTATTATAATGGAAGAGTGGGGGGTTGTAAATCTACCTACTTACATGCAACATACGTGCAACTCCAACTCTCCCATTATAGTCTTCATATTTACTTTTAAAAATATATAATCCTATCTATTAAGATATATATTGCACGTATAAATCAAAATTTTTACATTAATCTTTTAATATAAAAAAATAGTACGTGCATCACACGTATATAAAAAAATAGTACGTGCATCACATGTGTATATTACTATAATATTAATTAGATAAGTAGTTTAGCGAACCTTAGGCATTACAAATAGGTATGTAAAATGCTATATACTCTCCAAACTATAATTGTCATATTTTTTACACTTGCATGCATATGCAAACTTTGATGTGTATTTTAAAAAAATTAAATGTGCGATACACGTAAGTCAACAGTAATTAGTACGTGCGATAAATGCCTTAATTTTAAAAAAAATGGTGCTGAATGGGCGATACACATATTTTGTAAAAGTTGGAAAAACGTTTTTAAAATGGTGCTGATCTTAACTACGGAAATGAGTGGAGATTATTATAATAATAATTATTAGATAAGTAGTTGAGCGATACACGTGTTGAAAAATAGTTTTGGAGTTGCATGTACGATGCACGTGTTTGTTTGGTAACAAAAATGGTATTTCTTTTGTGACAAAAGAATATTAAAAATTGTTTGTTTGTAACAAACAGATAGTAAGTAAATATATTATATTATAGATAGATAGATGGATAATAATTTACACATGTGATGCATGTTTAATGTAAAAAAAATTAAAGTAAAAAATCTGACATAGTGGGGACTCGAACTTGAGACCTCATTCATATTAGTTATGCACGTACGATGCACATGTTGATAGATTTATAAATGACATTAAGACCTTTTTCCATTATAATATATATATATATATATATATATATATATATATATATATATATATATATATATATATATATATATATATATACACAACATAGTTCATAGAGCTTAATTTTGGAGCCCAGTTAAATTATTCTCAGAGCCGAATCAAGCCTACTAACTTGCTATATTTATTACATAGAGCATCCACTATGGTTCATGCTATATTTTAGCTATTTGGATATTTGCTTTTAGAAGATAATTCCTTTCGCCACTATGGTAAAAGCTATAATTTGCAAAAAAAAAATATTAAAATATATAGACAGAAGAAGATCCTCCGTCTGCTCTCCATTTTATTTTTTTGCTTTTAAAAAAAACCCAGCCGGAAGAAGATCTTCCGTCTGGGTTTTTTATTTTTTTTAAAAATGTTTTAAAACACCCAGCCGGATGTTCCTCCTCTGTTGGGCATTTTTTGATTTTTTTTTGTCTTTTAGGAAAAGGACAAAAAAGAATAGGACGAAAAATAAAAAAAGGAAAAAAAAAATGAAAGGGACGGATGTTCATCCTCCGTCTCTTTCAATTTTTTTTAAAAATAATTAAATAAATATAAAGACGAAAGATCTTCTTCCGTCTATACAATTTTGACCGGTCAAATTGTATAGACGGAAGATTTTCTACCGTCTATTAGATTTTTTAATTCGAAAGAAATCAAACTTTTTGGCAGACGGAAGATCGTTTACCGTCTTCTATAATTTCCAAATGCTATTCTACTCTGCTATATATGGCCGACTACTGTTCACTGGTCTGCTATAAAGTAGGAGACCGTAGTGGGGTAAAAATTGCCAAATTTTGCATTTTTTAGGTAAATAGCCAACCATAGTGGATGCTCTAACATAGTTTAGAGAGCTTAATTTTGGAGCCCACTTAAATTGTTCTCATGGCCCAAATCAAGCCTACTAACTAGTTATATTTATGTAAATTCACTTGAACAAGTAATAAGAATTATGTAAATTCACTTAAACAAGTAATAAGAATGATATATATATATATATATATATATATATATATATATATATATATATATATATATATATATATATATATGCGAAATATATTGGAAATGCTCAATTGAAAATGTACTGTAGCGTAGAAAACGTGAAAACAAACCTAAACCGCTGTTGGGAACAACGGCCTAAATTATAATGCATCATAACTTAGGCTGTTGTTCCCAACAACGGCCTAGGTTATTTTTACGGATTTAAGTTGTTCCCAACAACGGCCTAGGTTATTTTTACGGATTTTCACAACATTTAATATATATATATATATATATATATATATATATATATATATATTTATATATTTATTAATGATAGGCTTAGTTTATGAATAAATTAATATATATATGTACAAAAGAGAGCCCCATACTCCTCCAGAAGCCTCTCCTGGCTTCTTTTTCTCCTGTTTGAATCCCTTCCAGAACCAAGACAAAGCAAAATGAAAAGGGAAAGGATAAAAAAAGGAAGAAGATGATGGAGAAATCAAACAAACTATTTAAGGTAGAAGAATCTAACTTTTTATTAGTTATGTATCTACCTTTTTGCAATAGAAATAATAATTATACATCTTCATCTTTGTTAATTAGGATTAAGAAAACGAGTTTCTTGGTGTTGCTAAATGAAAAAGAAAGGAGCTTTATTGACAATGACAAGTGGGTAACTAAACTCTAACCTCTACATTGATTATCATATTTTTCATATGTGAATTATATCCATGTAGTTTGTGTGTATGCATAAATATAAGTTTGCATCTATGTGGTGAATTTATGTTAAGAAATAGTTGCATATGAGGTGTTTGATAGTTTTTCAGGAAAGAGGTGTTTGATATTATATTTGAGTTTTGTTGTATGTATGTAAATGCAAATGAGACAATTTAATAGAAGAATGCTTATGAGAACCAACCTTGCACATAGCGTTTTTGAGATTGTGTGAATGCTTGATTGTATATTGGCATGTATAAGTTAATTTAGTAGTAGAGACAAATATGAATTAATATGATTGTACATGAGAAGTTCAATGAAATGTGTACATGTATGTGATAGACTTGTGTAATGAATGGTTGTGAAACACATCTATATAATAAAACACAAAGAAAGCTATCAAGTGACTCTCATTCAATCCCCCCAAAATCAAAGGCCCAGATCTAACCTTACAAAACACATTTTTCCTCCCAAAAGTTTTTCCCCAAAACTCAAATTCAAATCCCCTCAAAACAACTCCTTTATTTATTTAATTCTCTCTCCATCTCTCTCTCTCTCTCTCTCTCTCTCTCTATATATATATATATATATATACTTAAGGAAACATGGACTTTTATACCCCAATTTATAATTATTGTCAATATATACTAATGAAAACATGAACTTTTATTTACAACTAATTATTGTCATACTTTTCGAACTTGAGCTACATAATTGTTAATTTACTGTTACAAGGCTTTTCATATGCTGTATCGTTCTGAAGACGTGCCGTAGGCACGTGCCCACGGGCAAATCTAGTAATAAAATATGGTAGGTTTGTTAATATGTAAGAATGAAGATGATAATGAAGATGAACGACTTTAGTGACATTCGGAGTGAACCCGAACTGGTCGTCGTTGAATTACTATTACCGTTTAATGGCTCCGATAAACTTCGAGCAAGTTAGTATTGAAGTAGGTGTACCAGTCGGTGGCCTTCGGCTGAGACCGGGCAAGTCGGCGCTGCAAAAGCAAAATTCTTCGATGACCTTCGGAATGAACCCGGGATAGCCATCATTGGATTGCTGGTACCGTTGATCAATGGCACCGGTGAGAATTTTGAGCTAGTCGACACTGAAGTATGTGTACCAGTTAGTGACCGCCGACATGGACTGGGCTAGTCAACACTGGATATTGAATACTTATGTGATTAATTTGTATGGTTGTGCATTAGTGATGATTTTGTACGTTGTTGTTATTATATAATTAGGTGTATGACATAATAAGGCACGGCCGAATGGTGTACTAACACTCTGGCACTCATATCAGTACTACATGGCACAAAACATACTCCATATGACAAATACACTCTCGTACATAAACACGTACGCATGGCCATAATTATGCACACTTGCATGCATTCATTTGGTTGGTAGATTTGAGTATGTAATCATAGTTTTTAATCCCACGGTTAGAGTTTAATTGCACGTCAGTCGGTGGTATGGTTGACGTATCCACAAGTTGTTGTGCAGGTATTGCAAGACGAGCTGATTGTGGATTGCACAAAAAAAAGTAAAGAAGGTAGAGTTGAGTTAAGAAGTTGAGCATAAATATATATTTATGCTCAACTTCTTGAGCATAAATATATTAATTATATATATATACTAGATTTGCCTGTAGGCATGTGCCTACGGCACGTCTTCGGAACGATACAAAACACGAAAAACCTGTAAACAGTAAAACAACAATTATGTAGCTCAAGTTTGAATAGTATGACAATAATTAGTTGTAATAAAAGTCCATGTTTCCATTAGTATATGTTGAAAAATAATTATAAATGGAGGTATAAAATCTAACTTCTTAGAATTTTAAGTGTGTAATTGAAGAGATATTTACTATTTTCAATATAACATGTGCAAAAAAAAAAAACATTAAAAATTTGAAAATCTAAATTTCTAAGTAAATATAGAAATATAGAAAGAATGGGAGAGAGAGATAGGAAGAGAGAAAGAGAGAAATATGAAAAAGTGAAGAGAGAAGAGAGAGATAGTAATAAAGTAATAAGTTTTTTAGTTTTTTTTTTTGGAGGGGGGGGGGGGGGGGTTTTTTTTTTGGAGGGGGGGGGGGGGATTTGGTTTGGGGGTTTGAAATTTTGGAGGGAAAATATATTTTGTGAGGTTTGATCTAGGCCTTTGATTTTAGGGGGGATTGATTGTGAGCCACTTGATAGCTTTCTTTGTAATATATATATATATATATATATATATATATATATATATATATATATATATATCAATGCTCCATAAAAAATGGCTCTGTTTTCATAGACCCGCTGGCCGTTGGATCAAGTTCGATCAAGATCCAACAACCGTGATCAATCCCGCCCATCCATCTCACTTGTTATTAGGGGTAATTTGAGAATTTCGTCCCAAATAACTCTTCGCCTCATTCGCGATAAAATTACGAATGAACCTAGGCTGTTGTTTGAAACAACAGCCTATTATAACCTAGGCCGTTGTTCCCAACAACGGCCTAGGTTATAAAATTTCGTTGTTGCAAACAACCTAGGCCGTTGTTCCAAACAACAGCCTAGGTTCATTCAATGAGCGGGGCTCGATCACGGTCGTTGGATCTTGATCGAACTGATCCAATGACTAGTGGGTCTGTTTTCACAATCTGTGAAAACAGACCCATTTTCAATGGAGCATTACACACACACACACACACACACACACACACACACACACATATATATATATAAGCAATGCTCTATTGCAAACTACTGAAGCCGTTGTTCGGAACAACGACTTAGATTATATCCGGAACAACGGCTTATGTTTATAACCTAAATCGTTGTTTCCAACAATAACTTAAGTGGTTTGTATTCCCGTTTGCACGGGATCCGTTTGCAATGGATCATTGCTCTCTCTCTCTCTCTCTATATATATATATATATATATATATATATATATATATATATATATATAGTAATGTGAGCCTCATATTTGTATGAGGAAATTTTCCTCATACAAAGTGATTATACTCACTTGGTGGGGCCTTTATGGAAAATCCAGTCCGTCCATCATTTTTATCATGCTAATAGATGTATGTGTAGAAAAAATCAAGTGGTTTGTAGGTCATTCACCCATGCATCACGTGGGTCCAATTTGTGGTTCGATTTGTATTACTGTTGAAATCGTTCATTTTTTACCCACATGATGCATGAGTGAATGACCTCCAAACCACTTGATTTTTTCTACACATACATCCATTAGTACGATAAACATGATGGACGGAGTGGATCTTCCATAAGTGCTCCACCAAGTGAGTATAATCACTTTGTATGAGGAAAATTTTCTCATACCCTATATGAGGCTCACTTTTCTCACACACACACACACACATATATATATATATATATATATATATATATATATATATATATATATATATATATATGAGCAGTGCTCCATTGAAAACGCAAATGTTGTGAAAACTCGTGGAAATCACCTAGGCCATTGTTGGGAACAACGGCCTAGGTTATAATGCAGGCCGTTGTTCCCAACAACGACCTAGGTGATTTTCACGAGCTTAACCTAGGCCATTGTCAAGGTGGTTTTCACGAGTTTTCACAACATATATATATATATATATATATATATATATATATATATATATATATATATATATATATATATATATATATATATATATATATGAATTCTCTTCCGTTGTGCACTAGTCATGGTGTGCACATGGCCTTCAGACATTCATATCGACAATCTGAACTGTTCACATTGATCTATATGTCTAATTTAGTTTAAATATGTAAAATCAAGTCATTTGAAATTCATTTGCCCATGCATTGAAGCGTTACAAAATTGTATGGCTGGATACATTTTTTTAATAATAATGACATGATCATGGGCGGATCTGGGCCCAAGCAGCCCAAGCAATTGCTTTGGGCCCCAATTTTATAGGGCCCCAATTTTTTAAGTATTTACAATGTTAAAAAAGTAAAATGTAATATTTTATGATATCATTACACTGTATTAATAGTTGTCTTATTAGCTTACTTGGTTAGAGTATTGTGTTAGTAATGTGAAAGTTGCAGGTTCAAAACTTGCATGAGCCAATTAATTTTTCAATCATTTTTATTTTTAAAACTAATTATTCTTTACATAGTCATACATGCTATTTTACCATTTTATGAATTTAATATTATTTTCACCTAGTCCATGTATGTCACTCATGATATTTTTTCAATGTTCTATGGCATATAATATTTATTTGTTTATGATAAATTTCTAACCAAATTTTCAAGTGCATATGGTTATTCTACATTTTAAGCTTCTAACTAGTATTCTCATATACATATAATCATCATCATTTCATTCTGATCGTATGCTCTAATATATCATATTTACCTCTTTGAGATAAAATATTTCGTTTTTGTTGTTAGAGTTTGTCCGGGTTCTTTTTGTCCACGAAGTATTTCATATAAAAAACGTATGTTATCAATTAACTTTTTTTAAAGCATATATATAAATTTGTTTTCATTTATATAGTTTGGTCTCCAATGCTCAAAATTTGTTTGCATTTAAATAATTATCATTATTATTTTGTTAACTTGCAAAAGGTCCCATTTGAGAATTCGCTTAGGGCCCCTTAAAATTCAGATACGTCCCTAGACATGATGGATGGGTAAATGAATTTCAAATAAATTGATTTTACATATTTAGACTAATTTAAACGTGTAGATTAATGTGAACTGTTCAAATTGTCGATACGAAGGCTCGAAGGTCGAGTGCATACCATGTGTGTGTGTGTGTGTGAATAAAAGGTTTTAGTATCCACAATTTTGCACTTGTGAATTGTTTCCAAAGCGAGATATTGGGAGTGTGTCCACGTATTTCGAGGTATCGGGATGCGAGGCATTACAAAATGGTTTCAGAGCTGACTTTCACCATCGATAGTGGGGCCACAGTAGGATTACACATTGTAAGTGTAATGCCCCTGCCCCTAGCTCAGATAATTTATACAATTTATAAGACAAATTGAATAATATGTAGTACAAATGCCCACCACAGGCTGCCTCTCAAAAGGTTGTTAACCGATTAGGTGACTCTTGATCATAGGCTGTTATATATATATATATATATATATATATATATATATATATATATATATATATATTATTTTGCTCATTTTCAATCCCGATATGGGACAAATACTATTCACTTTTCAACATATATATATACATATATATTATACTTTGAAAACTACGGGGTGTTACAGTAAGACCAAGGACAATATGCTGAAAAAACGACCAGGGCAGTATGTTGGTGGATCAGGATAGTGACATTCATGCGGACCATATTGGCTAGAAAAGAGACTCCGGATAGATGAGGGTTCGAGTTTAGCGAAGACGCTAAGTCTATAAAGATGGGTGATTGTGATACCCTAAAAGTGCTTAGGCTAATAAATTAATATACTGGGCTTAGGTATAATTAATGGACTATTAGAAATTATTAAGGGTCACAAAGACTTGCGTTTCTTAGCTCATCGTAGTGAGTTATAACTAAAACTAGTTTGTATTTAGAAACCTCCGAGTAGTCTAACTGAAACAGATGGAATTGTAAGTTCACAAATTTTGCAACTGTAACACTCCAGATTTATAAGAAAATAATAAAAGAGATATATATGGAGTATTTGTAGCCCCCCGATTTCCCTATACGGAGAATTCATGACACGAGCCAGAAATTTTTCCTTCAATTAGCCTCAATACACAGAAAAACAAAAAATTTTAATACTTTTTATTCAACACCAATGTATTACAAGTACGGATGTTATAAAACTTCAATACATTACATCAGTGTTACAATAATGTCTTACAAGCCCAAGTGTTACAAACTTTGAATAAATTTACATCAGAGTACAACGGATAATAAATAACACTTGGTACTTCACTTGGATGCTTCCCAACATTTAATAAATTACAATTGAAATAATAAACAACACCGTGCTTCACGCTTCACTTGCCTGGAGTCCTCCTGAATCCTAAACCACTGGTACCGCAATCCAATACCTAATTGAGTGACGATGTCTGTACATATACTGACGCAAAATGCTGATTACAAGCAGCAGAGTCTCAACTTTAGAACAACAGATTGATAAAAAGAGAAATATGCATATATAATTTAATGTGTCAGTGTATGATATGACATTAGACTCTAATGTAAGGTCAATTAATGCAAAGATGCACTTATTCTAATGCAAGCGAGACTCTGGACAGTATGCATCCCATAGCTGCATACACCCATATAAAGCCATTTCTTCATATTTAGGGATTTGAACCCGCGCCATGAAATCTACTCTTGTACTCAACCTGTTCCTGGAGATTACAATTTTACAATGCAGACGGTCTGGTGGTCTTTCTCCACTCTAAACGACAGTGATCACCCTGTTCGCTCAGATCTGTGGTCTTTCTCCACCTCCGCTAGGATCTATGGTCTCTCTCCACTCTCGATCAGGCCGGTAATCACGGCTTTACCGAGATCTGTTGTCTTACTCCACTCCTAAACATTAACCTGTGAGGTTGCAGTTTAAAAAAGCTTAGTCCCGCTACTGCAGTCATATGGTGGTGTTCTTGTTTTTCACCATTGCCCAGCGTACCAGACCTCAAATGAACCCAAAAGTCATACGAGTACTTCAGAAATTAACAGCCGCGATACAGATCCCGTGCTCCCAACTCGTGAGAAGGCACATACCGTATCCCTTTAATAGGAAGGGTACAACCAATAACACTACCTAGTGTCGGCCTATAGGATAAGTCGGATCATAAGGTATCACCCCTAATACCAATATTCCCTTCGGCGAAATAATAGATAAAATGGTTAAGTAACAATAGTTACAAATTACTACCCTAACGATGTCACTAACCCTAAACAATCTGAGGGATGACAACACTGTTAACATAACATGCTAGGTCTCAATCTAGATTTCGCAAGATAACTTTGCTAGGTGTTCAACCTAAACTTCCCAAGATCACAATGGATCCCACTCACAGCCTATCGGTCCAAGATCCCGGCAATGCGAACTTACTTGCTTGCTACTACCCTGAACTTGGATTTCATTTACACTCCCAGCCCGCGATCTGCCTACTCCGGGTAAGATCTGACGGAGCACGAGGAGTGACTCGTCCACAGTCCTCGAGGAGTAAAATATATATACGTTTCGATAATCGATGACCCCTTGGGTAACGATATTACCTTAGACGAGCCCAACAAGCCACGTACGAGCTAATAAGCTACATACAAGCCAAAAAAATCACATACGAGCCAAACGAGCTACGTATGAACCAAACAACTATATACGAGCTAATCAAGCTATGTATGAGACAAAACAATGCTAAAAATTAGCACAAGACATTTACCAACATGAAACATGAATCGTGAGCACATAGGAATACATCTAGATCCTAAACGAGTGCTCGAATAGGGAAAAATAACCCGAACACTTCAAACAGCGAATAAACTCAAAGTTAAGCCACTGCTGAAATCTCGTAAAATTCACAACAAATGCTGTGCTAACCAAAATCTGACAAAATTAGACTCTATAGGAAGGTCGAAACCTCTATTATAATTCTCTAGTTGATGACTTTCTCAAATTATGTCAACAAAATGTTAGAAAAGCTCCTAACATCTCAATAGTGAACTCAGCTAAAAAGGCTGCAGACTACTGTTGAACTTGTAAAATTTATAACTCTTGCTACTCTTATTAGAATCCAACAAAAAAAGTTTTTTTAAGAAAGGTGAGAACACCTAATACAACTCTCTAGTTGATAACCTTATTAGATTCAGCCAACAAAAGGCTAGAAAAACTCCAAACTCTCAAACAGTGAACTCAGCCAATAAGATGCTACTGCTGAAACTTGTAAAATTCATAACTCTTGCTACGCTTATTAGAATCTAATAAAATATTGTTTTTTTAGAAATGTGAGAACATCTAATACAACTCTCTAGTTGACAACTTTACCCAATTCTAAGTGTACAAAAAGTTATACTAATTTAAAGTTCAACCTTTTACTTAAAACAAAGCAGCTTTTAAAGAAGCTACCAGTCCGAACTTGTAGAATTCATAACCGATGCTACATTTATCAGAATCTAACAAATATAGACTTTTTTTAAGAAAGGTAAGAACCTCTACTACAACTCTCTAGTTTAAAACTTTACCAAGTTCTAAGTGTACAAAAAGTTATACTAATTTAAAGTTCAACCTTTTACTTAAAACAGAGCAGCTTTTAAAGAAGCTACTGACCTGAACTTGTAAAATTCATAACCGATGCTATACTTATCAAAATCCAAAAAAATAAGAATTTTTAGAAAGGTGAGAACATCTACTACAACTCTTTAGTTGACAACCTTCTCAGATTCAGTAAACAAGAGGTAGAAAAACTCCGAACACCCTAAACATTGAGCACAGCCAAAAAGGCCAGCTGCTGTTCGACTTGTAAAGTTCATAGCCGATGCTACACTTATCAGAATCCAATAAAGTTGGACTTTTTTGAAATCTAAGAACTTCTACTACAACTCTCTAGTTGACAATTTTCTCAAATTCCTTATAGAACTCAAGTTATACATTTTGAACCATCAATTTATCACATTCAACCTAAAAATTGGATTTTTATCGTTTTTGTTATGTTCCTTCACTTCAATCTTGTATGCAAAATACTTATAGTCCACAATCATCCATATGAACATGAAATTAGTCTAAGTTCTTGAGTTATTAACATAATAACAATAATAAACCGTTCAACAACAATTCAATAGTTGAGAAATTCCCACCCAAAATTCGGTTGGAAGAACTTGCTTGCTTCTCCTTCTCCTTTCTTTTTCTTGCTCCTCTTCAAGAACACTCATGAACAACATAACCCATGCTTTTCTTTTGATTTGACCTCTTTCTTTTCAGTCTTTCTTTCTCTTCCAATTATTTTTCTACTCAACAATAAAGCAAAAGAGAAGAAGAAGAAATATGAGAGGATGAGAGGGAGTGAGATGAAAATGAGGTGAGGGTTTTTTTCTTTTGCCTTGAAGACTTGGCCGACTAAGTTATAAGAGAGGGAAAGAGAGCTTGCGGTGGAGAGAGAGAGCCAAGAGTCTCTCTTTTTGTGGCTCAACAATTAAATATTTTGTTTGCAAATGAATATATTGCAATCTACACCATAATCCATTCCTAGCCTTCAATTTGATCCATCATGATCAAAATAAGAGTTATTTTTTCAAAATCACATATTACATGATTTTGTACAAATGTATGAAATCGATACAATACATATACGTACATACTAATATATATACGGATAATTTTTATTAGTTAAACTAAACAATCTTTACAAAAAATATTTTAATTTTGAAATAATAATAAAACTAATAATTTTTAATTTCATACCAGAATATTACAGATATTTTCTCAAAAACGCATATTACATGATTTTGTACAAGTGCACAAAATCGATACGATACATATATACATATACTAGTATATATATATATATATATATATATATATATATATATATATATATATATATATATAACTTTAATTAGTTAAAACTATGTAATTTCCATAAGAAATATTTTAATTTTAAAAATAAAATAATAATAATATAATATCAGACTAGGATATTACAATACTCCCTATAGTTTTGTCTTTAGAACTACGTTCAGTCAGGAGAAATAGAAAACAACCGATACAAAATAACTCAGACAAAAGAATGTGATGAACCACTATTGAACAAACAGTTTTCTGGATTATATATATATATATATATAAATCCATTCGGTTACAAAAAGTGTTACATCATACATTGCTTTTAGTCCAAAAATAAAATTCAAAATACAACTTTAAACTTAGTTGTATCCCCTTCTTCGCACATCGGTGATGATCGTTCGCCCTCATTAGCATCATCTGCAGTAAGTGCGAACACTCGCCCGTGGCAAAGCAGCTCCTTCCCTTTGTTGTTATTCCCTGGGGCTGATATGCCGCTATTCTTTTGAAGTTGTGGGCAAAATGACTTGATATACCCAGTCTCTCTGCAATTGAAACACTTCACCTCCTTCTTTGGGCATCGAAACTTATAGTGCCCCTGCTCACTGCAAAGGAAACATGTTATTCGCTTGGGTGCTCCGGTGCTGGTGTTGACCTTCTTCAGCTTCTGGTTCGAGTCTTGTTCCCCAAAATTTGTGGCTGAAACATGCCGCTTTCCCTTGTTCGAACTCTCGGTCTACCTTCGTGATTCCTGACTTCGATTCATATCCAACTACGTCTCGTTGCTTTTCGGCGAATCAATTTCTCAAACTTTTGAATACACAAGGGTACCAACTTGGTTCTAAGTACAGGTCTGAGCCCTTGCTCGAATCTCTTGGCCTTCTTATAGTCATCTTCTACCATCTCTAGAGCATATCGGGAAAGCTGAGTGAACTTGGTCTTGTACTCCCGGACCGTCAGCCTTCCCTGCTTTAAGTTGAAGAACTCCGTCGCCTTGTCCTCCTGCACATCCAACAGAAAATAATGCTGCCTGAACTCCTCCAAGAAGTCTTCCCAGGCTATGGGTCCTTCACCCATACTTCTCTTCACAGACTGCCACCAGACCCTGATGTCTTTCTCCAGTAGAATACTCGCCAGCCTGATCTTGCTATTGTTGGGTGTCAACATCACTTCGAACACTGTTTTCACCTGACGGATCCAATTGTCAGCTACAGTCGGGTCTGCCTTCCCTTAAAAAACAAGCGGCTTCATCCTTCGGAAGGACTCGACCATTTTGATCAGGTCAGTAGCTGTAACTCCCTGGTTACCTGGTGGTGCTCCTCGTTGCGGGATGTTGTTCCGGCTCGCTTCCATAAAATCCCCAAAAACTTGGTACATACATACGAGCAAACTCCGACCCCACATTTGGACCTGTGCCATTGGCATCACTATCTTCACCCTTAGTTAGGTTGTTCCTACCACTCCTGGTTCCGCGAGACATCTGGTAGAAAAGTAATAAACATGGGTATTAATCCAGATATAGAAATAAATTATAAAACATAAGTTGAATGAACAAAGATATGAATTATAATTATCTACAGCTAGCTAACCCGACTTCTATAAGGCATCTAAGTCTAATTTTCCAACTGTGTCGGACTATAAATTGAAGTCGACTCTGATACCATTTTGTAACGCCCCGATTTTCCTATACGGAGAATTCGTGACACGAGTCACACTCTTTTCCTTCAATTAGCCACAATACACAGAAAAATAGGAAAATTTAAAACTTTTTATTCAACACCAATGTATTACAAGTCCGAATGTTATAAAACTTCAATACATTACATCATTGTTACAATAATGTCTTACAAGCCCACGTGTTACAAACTTTGAATAAATTTACATCAGAGTACAAAGGATAATAAATAAGACTTGGTACTTCACTTGGATGCTTCCCAACATTTAATAAATTACAATTGAAATAATAACAACACAGTGCTTCACGCTTCACTTGCCTGGAGTCCTCCTGAAATCCTGAACCACTGGTACCGCAATCTAATACCTAATTGAGTGGGGACGTCAGTACATACATTGACGCAAAATGCTGATTACAAGCTACAGAGTCTCAACTTTAAAACAACATATTGATGAAAAGAGAAATGTGTACATATAATTTGATGTGTTAGTGTATGCTATGACTTAGACTCTAATGCAAGGTCAATTAATGCAAAGATGCACTTATTCTAATGCAAGAGAGACTCTGGACTGTATGCATCCCATAACTGCATACGCCTATATAAAGCTGTTTCTTCATATTTAGGGATTTGAACCCACGCCATGAATTCTACTCTTGTACTCAACCTGTTCCTGAAGATTATAATTTCACAATGCAGACGGTCTGGTGGTCTTTCTCCACTCTAAACGACAGTGATCACCCTATTCACTCAGATCTGTGGTCTTTCTCCACCTCCTCTAGGATCTGTGGTCTCTCTCCACTCCTGATCAGGCCAGTAATCACGGCTCTACCGAGATATGTGGTCTTACTCCACTCCTAAACAATAACCTGTGAGATTGCAGTTTAAATGACCTAGTCCCACTACTGCAATCATATAGTGTTGTCCTTGTTTGCCACCATTGCCCGGCGTTACCAGACCTCAAACGAACCCAAAATTCATACGAGTACTTCAGAAATTAACAGTCAAGATACAGATCCCGTGCTCCCAACTCGTGAGAAGGCATAGACCGTATCCCTTTGACAGGAAGGGTACAACCAATAACACCACCCAGTGTCGGCCTATAGAAAAAGTCGGATCATAAGGTATCACCCCTAATACCAACTCTTCCCTTCGGTAAAATAATAGATAAAATGGTTAAGTAACAGTAGTTATAAGTTACTACCCTAACGATGTCACTAACCCTAAACAATCCGAGTGATGAAAACACTGTTAACACAACATGCTAGGTCTCAATCTAGACTTCGCAAGATAACTTTGCTAGACATTCAACTTAGACTTCTCGCGATCACAATGAATCCCGCTTAGAACCTATCGATCCATGATCCCGGCAATGCGAACTTACTTGCTTGCTAATACCCTGAACTTGGATTTCGTCTACGCTCCCAACCCGCGATCTACCTACCCCGATTAAGATCTGACGACGCATGAGGAGTGACTCGTCTACACTTCTCGAGGAGTAAAATAAATACACGTCTTGATGGTCGATGACCCCTAGGGTAACGATATTACCCTAGACGAGTCCAACAAGCTACGTACGAGCAAATAAGCTACATACGAGCCAAACAAATCACATACGAGCCAAACGAACTACGTATGAACCAAACAACTACATACGAGCTAATCAAGCTATGTATGAGACAAAATAATGCTAATAATTTGCACTAGACATTTTCCAACATGAAATATGAATCGTGAGCACATAGGAATACATCTAGATCCTAAACGAGTGTTCGAACAGGGAAAAATAGCCCGAACACTTCAAACAGCGAATCGGCTCAAAGTTAAGCCATTGCTGAAATCTCGTAAGGTTCACAACAATGCTATAACCAAAATCTGACAAAATTATACTTTATGTGAAGGTAGTAACCTTTACTATAATTTTCTAGTTGAAGACTTCCTCAAACTCAGTCAACAAGAGGTTAGAAAAGCCCATAACATCTCAACAGTGAACTCAGCCAAAAAGGCAGACTACTGTTGAAGTTGTAAATTTATAACTCTTGCTACTCTTATCAGAATCAAACGAAATAAGACTTTTTAGAAAGGCGAGAACATCTATTACAACTCTCTAGTTGACAACCTTCTCAGATTCAGCCAGCAAAAGGCTAGAAAAATTCCAAACTCTCAAATAGTGAACTCAGCCATCAAGAAGCTACTGCTGAAACTTGTAAAATTCATAACTCTTGCTACACTTAACGAAATTCAACAAAATAAGACTTTTTAGAAAGGTGAGAATATCTACTGCAACTCCCTAGTCAACAACTTCACCCAGTTCGAAGTGTACAAAAAGTTATACTTATTTAAATTTCAACCTTGTACTTAAAACAGAGCAGCTTTTAAAGGAGCTACTTACCTGAACTTGTAAAATTCATAATCGATGCTACACTTATCGGAATCTAACAAAAATAGACTTTTTAGAAAGGTGAGAACCTCTAATACAACTCTCTAGTTGAAAACTTCACCTAGTTCTAAGCGTACAAAAAGTTACTAGTTTAAAGTTCAACCTTTTACTTAAAATAGAACAGCTTTTAAAGAAGCTACTGACCTGAATTTGTAAAATTCATAATCGATGCTACACTTATCGGAATCTAACAAAAAAGTACTTTTTAGAAAGGTGAGTACCTCTAATACAACCCTCTAGTTGATAACCTTCTCATATTTAGCCAACAAAAGGCTAGAAAAACTCCAAACTCTCAAACAGTGAACTCAGCCAACAGAAAAACTATTGCTGAAACTTGTAAAATCTAACAAATGCTACACTTATCAGAATCCAACAAAATAAGAATTTTTAAAAAGGTGAGAACATCTACTATAGCTCTGTAGTTGAAAACTTCACCCAGTTCCAAGTGTATAAAAAATTATATTAATTTAAAGTTCAACTTTTTACTTAAAACATAGCAACTTTTAAACAAGCTACTGACCTGAACTTGTAAAATTCTTAATCGATGCTGCACTTATCGGAATCTAACAAAAATAGACTTTTTGGAAAGGTGAGAACCTCTACTAAAATTCTCTAGTTGTAAACTTCACCCAGTTCTAAGTGTGCAAAAGTTATAATAATTTAAAGTTCAACCTTTTACTTAAAACGGAGCAGCCTTTAAAGAAGCTACTGACCAGAACTTGTAAAATTCGTAACCGATGCTATACTTATCAGAATACAACAAAATAAGACTTTTTAGAAAGTTTAGAACATCTACTAAAATTCTCTAGTTGACAAACTTCTCATATTTAGTCAACAAGAGGTCAAAAAACTTCGAACACCCTAAACAGTGAGCTCAGCCAAAATGGCAAACTACTGTTCGACTTGTAAAATTCATAACCGATGCTACACTTATCGGAATCCAACAAAATTTAGAATTTTTAGAAAGCTTAGAACTTATACTACAACTCTCTAGCTGACAACTTTCTCAAATTTAGTCAACAAGAGGTAGAAAAATTCCGAACACCCTAAATAGTGAGCTCAGCCAAAAAGGTCAGCTGCTGTTCAACTTGTAAAATTCATAGATGATGCAAAACTTATCGAAATCCAACAAAATTGGACTTTTTAGAAAGCTAAGAACTTCTACTACATTTCTCTAGTTGACAACTTTCTCGAATTCCTTATAGAACTCAAGTTATACATTTTTAACCATCATCAATCTATCAACATTCAACTTAAAAATTGTTTTTTTATCGTTTTTGTTCAGTTCTTTCACTTCAATCTTGTATACAAATTACTTCTAGTCCACAATCATCCATATGCACATGAAATTAGTCCAAATTCTTGAGTTATTAACGTAACAACAACAACAATTAAATAGTTGAGAAACCTTCACCAAAAAATCGGTTGGAAGAACTTGCTTGCTTCCCCTTCTCCTTCCTTGTTCTTGATCCTCTTCAAGAAAACTCATAAACAACATAAACCATGTTTTTTTTTTAATTTGATCTCTTTCTTTTCTCTCTTTCTTTCTCTTCCAATTATTTTTCTACTCAACAATAAAGCAAAAGAGAAGAAGAAATACGAGAAGATGAGAGGGAGTTAAATGAAATGAGGTGATGGGTTTTTTGCTTTTGCCTTGAAGACTTGGTCGGCCAAGTTATAGGAGAGGGAGAAAGATCTTGTGGGGGAGAGAGAGCCAAGTGTCTCTCTTTTTGTGGCTCAACAATTAAATATTTTGTTTGCAAATCAATATATTGCAATCTACACCCTAATCCAATTCTAGCCCTCCAATTTGATCCATCATGATCAAAATAAGAGTTATTTTTTCAAAATCACATACTACAAAATTTTGTACAAACGTACGAAATCGATATAATACATATACGTATATACTAATATATATACGGATAATTTTTATTAGTTAAACTAAAAATCTTTACCAAGAATATTTTAATTATGAAATAATAATAAAAATATAATTTTTAATATCAGACCGGAATATTACAAATATTTTCTTAAAAATGCATATTACATGATTTTGTACAAGTGCACAAAATCGATACGATACATATATATACATTCTAGTATATATATAGATAACTTTTATTAGTTAAAACTAAGTAATTTGTATAAGAAATATTTTAATTTAAAAATAAAATTATAGTAATCTAATACAGATCGGGATATTACAGTATTGGAGTGACCTATAGAATATGGAATAAATGGATTAATTAGGAGGCCTATAGAAAGATTATGGTGCTTAGGAAATAATGGGGCATTAAATGAAATGAAAGAAATAAAGGAGCAGGGGGTGACGTGTAGCGCCCCGAATTTCTAATATGAGAGCTTAGAAAATACGTGGCGAAATCCCAGCAATCCACTTCAATAGAACAATAAACACCAACAACACCACTAAAATTTTTCTTTCTTTATTACAACAATTATTACAAATCACAGCGGAAGTCTAAACATCTCAACCCAAATATTTCTTTACATTTACAACTCAATAACCACACAATATGTCTTTACAAATTTTACACAAAACTAAATAGTCCAAATAGTCTCAAATGCAACATTAAGTATCCAACCTCCCACTCTAAGCAGTAACCTGCAACAAGTGAGGCTAGAGTTGAACCCTAACCCCCAAACTAAAGGGGTCAGCCATAAAAATGGTGTGAGTGGCAACTAATCAAACAAATGACATAAATGAACATAAAACATAATATCCAACAAATAATAATCAACACTAAAGTATGAAGTAACAACAAAGAATAAGGGGTGATACCAAAACCAAAAGCCAAGTGTGTGCCGAAAACAGGAAATCCAAATGCATAAAAGTGTTTCAGGAAAACATCATGACTACATGCTGACAACGATGACTACTAAGAGATGAAGATAAACTATGATAATTTGCCCATGCTTGATCATTCCGGAGATTGATCCCACATCACAGGTATTTTCCCTGGATAATTCAGGAGATCATCCCACATCTAAACATAGACTCATAATCACAAGAATACCCCAAAAGCGTCGCCTCGACTCC
Organism: Hemerocallis citrina; assembly: GCA_017893485.1. Classification (NCBI taxonomy): domain Eukaryota; kingdom Viridiplantae; phylum Streptophyta; class Magnoliopsida; order Asparagales; family Asphodelaceae; genus Hemerocallis; species Hemerocallis citrina. Next base: position 289,293,600 of record CM030362.1, read on the forward strand.
GATCATTCCGTAGTTCAATCCCACATCTCAAGATAATTACTTGGATAATTCCGGAGAAATATCTCACATCTCAGGTTAATTACCTGGATAATTCCGGAGATAGATCACACATCTCAAGTTAACTACTTGGATAATTCAGGAGACTAATCCTACATCAAAAGTCATACTGAGGTGCGTAACTCAAGTTCTCATTCGTCATGACACTACTAATGCCTGTCCTTATTAGTTTGGGTTACTGAACAAATCTCCTAGAGTAGCGTACCCTACCGGACTAAAAATCTGAATAACTGAAAATTCGCCTCAAAGGGCCTCAACAAAGGACTGAACAAATACCGGTATACTAGGGCCACGTACCTCTAGAGACTCAAAACAAATATCTGAACAAATTCCACTTAACAAGTGGCTCAACAAAATATTTCCAAAATCATGTTCTTAATTGAACATCTCAAAAACCAATACTTAACTGAACATCTTAAAATCAAACACTGAACAAATATCTCAACATCAAATACTGAACAATATCTCAGAATCAAGTACTAAACAAATGTCTCAAAATCAAACACTAAACAAAATATCTCAAATCAAATACAAAGATCCCACAGGACCAGTCGACTGTACAATGGACCAGTCGACTGTTCAGAGGACATATCCCAACATTTTACGAAAATGATCTAAGGCATGTCCAGTCGACTTACCCAAGAAGTCAGTCGACTGCCCCGAAAGAACTGAACAAAACCACAAGCAGAGGGTCAGTCGACTGACCACAGTCTAGGTCGACCGTCCGAACAAATCTCAAGACTCAAAAGTACACTGTAAGCTCGTACCAGTCGACTGCACATCAGATCAGTCGACTGACGGCTACAGATCTGAACACAAAATCATCTTGAAGTTTTCTAAAGAATTACTGATCATAAAGTTAATTTATATTCGGGCAAATGAACAATTCTCAACAATCTCTATCATGGTTACATTACTCAATCAATCAATTTCTCCAATCTCATATTCTCATGATCTAAATTCTCAATTCTCCCATTAGGGTTTTCTCAACCTAACTAAATGTCTTCCTCAACACATAATCAAAATTGGCTTGCAATCACTAGATCCAGATGTTTAATATCTAAGTTTAACATAATCAGTTCTAAATTTGCTTTCTAACAACATGATCTCATAAATCAACATATCCTCAACAAATCTAAATCTTTTCTCATCATGGTCCAAATATCAAATAAAAGTTCTCATCATCCATATCGAATTAAAGATTCATGTCCTACATACAATGGGACTAACAAAGAATGGTATAATGATCACAAACAAACATAACAAGATCTCACGTCATCTTCCAATCAAAACAAACAAAACAAAGCAAAACAAACAAACCAACTCACCTGATTTGAAGAAAAGATCCACAAACTTTCTCCTTGCTAGATCCAAGAATTCTCCTCTTGTTCCTCAAAGAAATCTCAATATTCTAAATATTGTGAATGACGGCTGGGAAAGGGATTTCCCTTATATATGCCGGATTAAAATATTAGGGTTTTCACCCAATTTGCAAAATAATCCTTTTAAGAGTACATCTTACATATATAATTGTATCCTTGAAAACTAAATCAAATATAATTTAAATTAGGGTCTAATAGAAAAATATGTTTCTAAACTTCAACAAATACTGATCGGAATGCCCAGAAATTATAATTTGCATTTTAACCCTTGAAATTGTCAATTTTGCAAATAAGTCATTCTTTTCTCAAAAATTGCAAATACGCATAATTAATTTCAGAAAAATCTGGAAAAATACTACATAATTCCAAAATAATAAATAATGATTTTTCATAAAGAAAACTTAAATTTTCAAACTTCTAAAAAGTCATTTGCACGTGTTTTGCACGTGTACCAAAGAATAAATTTCTTAGAAAACATTTATTAAATCCTCAAAAATCATTTAAATTCATTTTCAAATAATTAAAATAATATTTGAAAATACGGGGTTCTACATCACTCCCTCCTTAGAAGAGTTCTGTCCTCAGAACTACTACTAATGAGTTCAAACACATACCAATCAAAAGGAAACAATACTTCATAAATAGATCATCACCCAAACAATTTCATATAACATCACAATCAAAATAAAGGAATACATCATTTGTCAATCGACAATACAATCATCCAAAGAATTCCATTCACATACAAGAAGTACATTCATACAAACAATTCAGGAAAATCCTTCAGCATGCGATCCTCTGGCTCCCAAGTAGCCTCCTCGAACTGCTGATTCCTCCACAATACCTTGACCATAGGTATCACCTTGCTCCTAAGGACTTTCTCCCTACGATCAACGATCTCAACAGGCTGTTCCTTGTAACTCAGGTTCACCTGTAGATCTTCGGGAACTTCCACCAACTGGTGCCTCTGATCGGCCACATACTTCCTCAGTAGCGACACATGAAACACGTCATGTACTTGTGCTAACTCCTCTGGAAGTTTCAATCTGTAAGCTGTCTTGCCAATCCTCTCCTCGATCTTGTACGGACCAATATACCTCGGCGCCAACTTGCCACCCTTACCAAATCTGATTACTCCTTTGGTCGGAGAAACCTTGAGAAAAACTGAATCCCCAACCTCAAATTCCAAATCTCTCCGTCGAGTGTCAGCATAACTCTTCTGCCGACTCTGAGCTTCAACTAACCTCTTGCGAATCAGCTCAATCTGCTCTGACGTCTGCTGTACGATCTCAGGACCATACATCTGCCTCTCGCCAACCTCATACCAACATACAGGTGTCCTGCACCTCCTGCCGTATAAAGCCTCATACGGTGCCATCCCAATACTTGCATGGTAACTATTGTTATAGGCAAACTCAACCAATGCCAAGTATCTCTCCCAACTACCACCAAAGTTCATAACACAAGCTCTCAACATATCTTCCAGTACTCGATTCACCCTCTCCGTCTGACCATCTGTCTGCGGATGAAATGCCGTACTGAAATCAGTTCTGGTGCCCAAAGCTGCCTGTAAACTTCTCCAAAACCTTGATGTAAACCTCGGATCTCTGTCAGACACAATTGAAACAGGAACTCCATGAAGTCTCACAATCTCTTCAATGTACAACTCAGCCAATTTCTCCATCGACCAAGAAATCTTCATGGCTAGAAAATGTGCCGACTTAGTCAATCGGTCCACAACAACCCAAATCGAGTCATTTCCCTTCGAACTCCTCGGCAAACCCGTGATAAAGTCCATGCTGATATTCTCCCACTTCCACTCCGGAATGGGTAAAGGCTGCAACAAACCTCCAGGTCTCTGATTCTCTGCCTTGATCTGCTGACAAGTCAGACACCTTGCCACAAAATCTGCTACATCTCGCTTCATGCCAGACCACCAAAAATGCGGTTTGATATCCCTGTACATCTTCGTACTTCCAGGATGAACTGACAATAAGGTACTGTGTGCTTCCTGCAAGATACTCTCCCTCAACTCTGCGTCATCTGGAACACACAACCTCTCACCCAACCAAAGAACTCCATCTTGGACACGAAATTCTGATAACTTGCCCTCAGCAACCTGCTGCAACATCTTCTGGATCTCTGAATCTGATCTCTGACCTTCCACAATCTTCTCTCTCAAAGACGGCTGCAGCCTCAACTGAGCCAAAGATGCCCCTAAACCTCGCAGTACAACCTCGATACCTGCCTGATCGATCTCTGCTGCCAACTCTCTTCGAGTAGTGATCAACCTTGCCAAACTACCCTTTCTGCTAAGTCCATCAGCCACTACATTCGCCTTGCCTGGATGATACTTGATCTCAGGACGAATGTCTTCCAAAACTTCCAACCATCTTCTCTGACGAAGATTCAAATCCCTCTGCTGATAGATATACTTCAGGCTCTTGTGGTCCGTGAACATGCTAACCTTCTCACCATAGACATAATGCCTCCATAGCTTCAAGGCATAAATGATAGCTGCTAACTCCAAGTCGTGCGTCGGATAATTCTTCTCATGCGGACGCAACTGCCTCGAACCATAAGCAATGACCTTGCCCTCCTGCATCAACACACATCCCAAACCTCTGAGAGATGCATCGCTGTAGATATCATAATCTTTTCCAGCTTGCGGCAATGCTAGTATGGGTGCGGTAGTCAACCTTTCCTTTAACTCAAGGAAACTCTCCTCGCACTTATCTGTCCATACAAACGCCACACTCTTCCGGGTCAAACCTGTCAATGGAATAGCAATCTGAGAATACCCCTGAATAAACCTCCTGTAGTAACCAGCTAATCCCAAGAAGCTTCTCACTTCCTTCACTGACGTCGGCCTGGGCCAATCCCTTACTGCTTCCACTTTCTGAGGATCAGTAGCCACTCCCTCCTTAGAAAGAATGTGACCAAGAAAAGCTACCTCAGATTTTCAAAATTCACACTTCGACAATTTGGCATACAAGCTGTGCTCTTGCAATGTCTGTAATACCGCTGTCAAGTGCTTAGAATGATCCTCCTCCGACTTCGAATATACCAAGATATCATCGATGAAGACCACCACGAAGGAATCAATGAATGGCCTCAACACCCGATTCATCATGTCCATGAAAACTGCTGGCGCATTCGTCAACCCGAATGGCATCACCAAAAATTCATACAACCCATGACGAGTCCTGAACGCTGTCTTACTCACATCTTCCTCTTTGACTCGTACCTGATGATACCCTGACCTCAGATCAATCTTCGAAAACACCGCTGCTCCTCGAAGCCTGTCGAACAAATCGTCAATCCGCGGCAATGGATACTTGTTCTGAATAGTCACCCTATTCAACTCCCTGTAGTCAATGCACATTCTCATTGACCCATCCTTCTTCTTAACCAACAACACTGGCGCTCCCCACGGAGATGAACTCGGTCTGATAAGTCCCTTGCTCAAAAGCTCTTCAATCTGCTTCTTCACTTCATCCTGCTCTACAGGTGCCATCCTGTACGGAGCCTTGGAAATCGGCGCACTCCCCGGCTGAACATTGATGCAAAACTCCACATCTCTCTGCGGCGGTAATCCTGGAAAATCATCCAAGAACACCTGAGGAAACCTTCGAACCACCGGAATGCCCTTGACTTCATCTGCAATAGACTTCTTAGATACCATTGCAGCCACCTGCGGGATCTTCTTCTTCCCTTGGAAAGTTACTGCGGGTCCACCTGGTGCTTTCACCAACACCTCCTTCTGCTTGCAATCAATCGTGGCATCATAAATAGCCATCCAATCGATGCCCACTATGACATCCACTCCCAACACTTGTAGCTCGATCAAGTCGATGCCGAACATCCTTCCACCAATCTCGATATCACAGCCCTCGTAATATCGATCCGCTACCAGCTCCTCACCTGACGGCGTTGCCACCGACAAAACTCTGCCTGGAAATAATTTAGGTTCCAAACCTAAGCCCTTTGCAAAACTTGGCGATACAAATGTATGCGATGATCCAGTGTCAAACAAAACCTTTGCTTTTATTCCATTTATTAAAACAACCCCTGTTACAATAAGAATGATACTCAATCTTAAATTATTCTGAAAGAAAAGCTTTTATTCATTACACTGACTCAAAATGAAAGAAATCAAAATTCCTGCATACCCTGAATTACATCTTCCGAGTTTCTCGCATCCTCCTCGGTCAATGCAAATACTCGCCCTTGCCTCTTCGGGAACTTGCTTCCACCCGAATCATCTTTCTTCAGTTGTGGACAATGGGGCTTTGAGTGTCCAGTCTGCCCACACTGAGAACAAACATGCTCTGCCAACTTCGGACATGCTGACCTGTAATGTCCTACTTCCTTGCAGTAGTAGCAGGTCACTCCCTGAGCTCCAGATGCCTTCTGCACCGGTCCACTGAACTTCGCCTGCTTCGCGGGGAATCCCTTCCCACTCTGGCCTGATGCTGGCCTCTTGTTCCGGTTCCAAGAATCCTGCTTCTTCTGAAACAAGTCCATATCTTCTTCAGTCATCGCTGCTCTTCTGACCAGCTTCTCGAATCTTCGGATGCCCAACGGAACCATCCTTGACCTCAAGTTCGGCCTCAAGCCCTGCTCAAACTTTTTGGCCTTCTTTGCTTCATCCATGACCAATTCTGGTGCAAACCTCGAAAGTTGAGCGAACTTCGTCTCATACTCCCGAACAGTCATGCTCCCCTGCTGAAGGTTCATGAACTCAGTCGCCTTCTTCTCCTGAACATCAAGAGGAAAGAAGCGATCTCTGAACTCCTCCAGAAAACCTTCCCATGTCAGCTGCTGATCTCCCAAGTTCCTCTTCAATGACTCCCACCATACACCAGCATCTTTCTCCAGCTGCATCGAAGCCAACTTCACCTTGCTAGCTTCAGGAGTCTCTGACACTTCGAAGATCGTCTGCATCTTCCGAATCCAATCGTCTGCTGCTGTTGGATCAGCTTGCCCCTCAAAGACTGGCGGCCTCATCCTCTTAAAGGATTCAATCTGCTTGATGGGGTCGGCATTCACCAATCCATGCCCAGCTCCATGATTGGGCGGCGGATTCTGCTGCTGCGCTTGCTGCTGCGCCACATTGAGTGCCATCAGCGTATTCAACGTCTGATAAACCTTAGCAAACTCAGCTTCAAGGTCGATCCCATTACCTCGGGAACTACCAGAACCATCCTCATTGTTGCCACCATTTCTACCTCTGGGTGCAACCATTTTGAATACTGCAAAACGAGAGTAAAGTTAGAACAACACACTCACAATTTAAACTCATACCAATGTCCTATGGCAAAGTCAAACCATAATTTCAAACCAAACATCATATTTTAAATTCTATGTGATACTCACACTCAGATGTCCACACCTAGGTACTCACTCTCTAGTGTCCACACCTAGGTTGGTTGTCATACTAAGTCTATTATTACATTGAAGCGGAGCTCTGATACCAATCTCTGTAGCGCCCCGAATTTCTAATATGAGAGCTTAGAAAATACGTGGCGAAATCCCAGCAATCCACTTCAATAGAACAATAAACACCAACAACACCACTAAAATTTTTCTTTCTTTATTACAACAATTATTACAAATCACAGCGGAAGTCTAAACATCTCAACCCAAATATTTCTTTACATTTACAACTCAATAACCACACAATATGTCTTTACAAATTTTACACAAAACTAAATAGTCCAAATAGTCTCAAATGCAACATTAAGCATCCAACCTCCCACTCTAAGCAGTAACCTGCAACAAGTGAGGCTAGAGTTGAACCCTAACCCCCAAACTAAAGGGGTCAGCCATAAAAATGGTGTGAGTGGCAACTAATCAAACAAATAACATAAATGAACATAAAACATAATATCCAACAAATAATAATCAACACTAAAGTATGAAGTAACAACAAAGAATAAGGGGTGATACCAAAACCAAAAGCCAAGTGTGTGCCGAAAACAGGAAATCCAAATGCATAAAAGTGTTTCAGGAAAACATCATGACTACATGCTGACAACGATGACTACTAAGAGATGAAGATAAACTATGATAATTTGCCCATGCTTGATCATTCCGGAGATTGATCCCACATCACAGGTATTTTCCCTGGATAATTCAGGAGATCATCCCACATCTAAACATAGACTCATAATCACAAGAATACCCCAAAAGCGTCGCCTCGACTCCGATCATTCCGTAGTTCAATCCCACATCTCAAGATAATTACTTGGATAATTCCGGAGAAATATCTCACATCTCAGGTTAATTACCTGGATAATTCCGGAGATAGATCACACATCTCAAGTTAACTACTTGGATAATTCAGGAGACTAATCCTACATCAAAAGTCATACTGAGGTGCGTAACTCAAGTTCTCATTCGTCATGACACTACTAATGCCTGTCCTTATTAGTTTGGGTTACTGAACAAATCTCCTAGAGTAGCGTACCCTACCGGACTAAAAATCTGAATAACTGAAAATTCGCCTCAAAGGGCCTCAACAAAGGACTGAACAAATACCGGTATACTAGGGCCACGTACCTCTAGAGACTCAAAACAAATATCTGAACAAATTCCACTTAACAAGTGGCTCAACAAAATATTTCCAAAATCATGTTCTTAATTGAACATCTCAAAAACCAATACTTAACTGAACATCTTAAAATCAAACACTGAACAAATATCTCAACATCAAATACTGAACAATATCTCAGAATCAAGTACTAAACAAATGTCTCAAAATCAAACACTAAACAAAATATCTCAAATCAAATACAAAGATCCCACAGGACCAGTCGACTGTACAATGGACCAGTCGACTGTTCAGAGGACATATCCCAACATTTTACGAAAATGATCTAAGGCATGTCCAGTCGACTTACCCAAGAAGTCAGTCGACTGCCCCGAAAGAACTGAACAAAACCACAAGCAGAGGGTCAGTCGACTGACCACAGTCTAGGTCGACCGTCCGAACAAATCTCAAGACTCAAAAGTACACTGTAAGCTCGTACCAGTCGACTGCACATCAGATCAGTCGACTGACGGCTACAGATCTGAACACAAAATCATCTTGAAGTTTTCTAAAGAATTACTGATCATAAAGTTAATTTATATTCGGGCAAATGAACAATTCTCAACAATCTCTATCATGGTTACATTACTCAATCAATCAATTTCTCCAATCTCATATTCTCATGATCTAAATTCTCAATTCTCCCATTAGGGTTTTCTCAACCTAACTAAATGTCTTCCTCAACACATAATCAAAATTGGCTTGCAATCACTAGATCCAGATGTTTAATATCCAAGTTTAACATAATCAGTTCTAAATTTGCTTTCTAACAACATGATCTCATAAATCAACATATCCTCAACAAATCTAAATCTTTTCTCATCATGGTCCAAATATCAAATAAAAGTTCTCATCATCCATATCGAATTAAAGATTCATGTCCTACATACAATGGGACTAACAAAGAATGGTATAATGATCACAAACAAACATAACAAGATCTCACGTCATCTTCCAATCAAAACAAACAAAACAAAGCAAAACAAACAAACCAACTCACCTGATTTGAAGAAAAGATCCACAAACTTTCTCCTTGCTAGATCCAAGAATTCTCCTCTTGTTCCTCAAAGAAATCTCAATATTCTAAATATTGTGAATGACGGCTGGGAAAGGGATTTCCCTTATATATGCCGGATTAAAATATTAGGGTTTTCACCCAATTTGCAAAATAATCCTTTTAAGAGTACATCTTACATATATAATTGTATCCTTGAAAACTAAATCAAATATAATTTAAATTAGGGTCTAATAGAAAAATATGTTTCTAAACTTCAACAAATACTGATCGGAATGCCCAGAAATTATAATTTGCATTTTAACCCTTGAAATTGTCAATTTTGCAAATAAGTCCTTCTTTTCTCAAAAATTGCAAATACGCATAATTAATTTCAGAAAAATCTGGAAAAATACTACATAATTCCAAAATAATAAATAATGATTTTTCATAAAGAAAACTTAATTTTCCAAACTTCTAAAAAATCATTTGCACGTGTTTTGCACGTGTACCAAAGAATAAATTTCTTAGAAAACATTTATTAAATCCTCAAAAATCATTTAAATTCATTTTCAAATAATTAAAATAATATTTGAAAATACGGGGTTCTACATGACGTGGCGTGGCACACTGGGTGCATGGGCTTAGTCCCACATCGTTGAAATAAAAGAGAGAAAGAGAGTATAAATAGTAAAGCCAATGATCAAGAGGCACTGAATAGTCCGGACACCTTTTGTGAGGCTAGCCTGTGGTAGGCAATGGATTAGAATTTATTTGTGTGCATACGAGTTGGGTACGGGCGTTACAGATAGTATCAGAGCCAACTTTCGACATGTAGATCTTGGTGAAATGTACACCTGAAAAAGTACTAAGGGTAGTACGCTGGTAAAAGAGGAAAAACCATGGCAGTACATTAAAGTTGATCAGGGTACAATTTACATTCGACTAGAAAGCTGATCCTGTATTAGGTTGCACATCCCGTATTCAGTGCCTGAAAAAGTACTAAGAGTAGTATGCTGGTAAAAGAGGAGAAACCAGGGCAGTACGCTAAAGTTGATCAGGGTACAGACTATATTCGACTAGAAAGGTGATCATGTATTAGATTACATGTCCCGTATTCAACGAGGACGCTGAATGCTTAAGAGGGGATGAATGTAACACCCCAGATTTATAAGAAAATAATAAAAGAGATATATATGAAGTATTAGAGTGACCTATAGAGATTTCTATGAGCTAAGGAATAAATGGATTAATTAGGGGGCCTATAGAAAGATTGTGGGGCTTAAGAAATGATGGGGCATTAAATGAAATGAAAGAAAGAAAGAAGGAGCAGGGGGTGACGTGCCGTGGCACAGTGGGTGCATGGGCTTAGTCCCACATCGTTGAAATAAAAGAGAGAAAAAGAGTATAAATGGTAAAGCCAATGATCAAGAGACACCAAATAGTCCGGACACCTTTTGGGAGGCTAGCTTGTGGCGGGAAGAGGATTAGGATTTGTTTGTGTGCGTACAAGTTGGGTACGGGGTGTTACAACAACTCTTTTTAGCTGGTCTAACTTTGCAAGCCATCCATTTGTAATAAATTTAGGTTGCGGTAGATTTTGTGAATGGAGTTGTGACTCTGTACAAACTAAACGTACACTATGTTCACATTTAACATCCAATATAATCAATCATACAAGGAGAGAGTACACCCAACTTATTACGGAATATTAAAGCATCTATAGTCGTTAAGACTCAAAATTTTCATATTTGGGTTTTAGAAATAGAAATTTTGAATTGGGCTTGTAGTCGTTGAAACCTAAAATTTGGTCGAATGGTGAATAGAGAGTTGTTTGTTGAATCTCCAATTGATATAAATTATATATATAAAAAATTCCAACACATTTGTAAAAAGAAAATTGTACACAGAGGTACTCATAACAATTTATATAGGCCCATTCCATCTCAGCCCTTGATAACAAATTCACACCAATCTCAAATTTAGTTTATATGCATAATAATTCTATAGGCCCTATTCTATAGGAAAAAAATAAAAAGTGGAAGGATAAAGTTGAAGGACGGAAGAAAGTTCCATCCGTTCCCCTTTTCTTTTTTTTTAAAAAAATTTTGATCGAACGAAAAACCTTCATTCGTCCGATCACCATTTGGATCTTTTTCTTCTTAATTTGGTCAGACACAATATGATATTGCGCCCGACACACTTTTAAAATTAAAATTTTTTTTAGAACGAACGAAAGATCATCTTTCGCCCGAGGAATTTTTTTTCAAACGGCCGAAAGCTGATCTTTTGATTCCTATATTTGGGAAATTCCTATATCGTCGCTTAAATATAGATAACTACTGTTCCTATATTTTCAAAATTTGAAAATATAGGAAACAACTACAGCATCTCGTTCCCTATATATTTCAAATTATGGAAATATAGGGAACGACTACAGATGCTCTTATGGCTATCTTATATACATACTACTCATTAATTGAACAAGATGGAAATCTTTGATTATTTTTTTACTCCAAAAAGTTACTCGTTTCAAATTATTTTCCAACGTGAGCTCAAATCGCCAGATCTAATTGGTTACCTTCTTTGGAAAATTTGTCAAAACTTTGTTGTAGCTGACCGCACAGGTGAGTCAATTTCAGAAATAGGGTTTTTTAGGAAAATATTTGCAAATATAGAACACCCCCAAACTATTTATAAAAATAGGACAGTTGAAAGTAATTTTCTAAGAAAGACGCTACCTTTAGAGATATTTACACAACATTAAAACTAACAATTCACATATTTCACTACCTTATTTAAAAACTGGATATTACATATAAAAAAAAGAAGTTAAGACTAAAAAATCTCTCAAAATTTAAAATTAGATACATTGATAGAAAATTAACAGAAAGAAAGCATATAATTGATAAAAAAATATTAAAATATTTAGTAGTAACAAATAGAATCATTCAAAACTGTCTAAAGAGATACAATAAGAAATAGCATACAAGGTATTAGATTATAGAAATGAAGAAGCAAGTTAGTATTACCAACTCTTGCTAACATATAGAATAATTGTTAATAGTCCAAAAGCAGAAATATTAAATTTAAAAATAGAATCAGAAATTTATATGATAAACATGCAAGAGTTGGAAGAAGATTACAATGGTCCAGAGTTTGTAGGAACTATAAGAAAAGATTTAAAAACTATAAATAAGAACATAAAAGAACTAGGTAGATATATCACCGAAGACACAGAAGAAGAACTAGGCATAACAGAAGAAGGCATAAAAAAGTTAGAAGCCATAACAAAGCATGATATAAATATTTTAGAAATAGAAAATTTAATGGCAAATCCTAATCTAGAGAAAGTAGAGGAAACCCTAAAAAATCTAGATATAACAAATGAAGAAATAAAAATGGATCAAGAGAAAGAAAAGATTATAGCAAAACCATCAGAAAATCAAGACCAATTGATGATAAAAGAATGGAAGAAAACTCAGCACAACAAACCTTAGGACTAAAACAAATAGTTAAAAATTACGAAATAGCAATAAGAACAAAATTCAGTATCTACGATAAAGGAGAAAAATACACTATATACAAAATGAACCAAGCAAGATGGTAAGCAATTTAGAAATATGCGACATGTGTTATTTTGACAACTATGCTTGTGAATTCCGAGAATATTTTCAAGATAGTTATTACACAAAAGAAAAGCGGAGTCCAATCTTGAACTCATTATTTTTAAAACTACCCGATCCATGGAGTATAAACATATATATTGCATACATAAGTGAGAAAGTAAAACCAGAAGTAGATACTTTAGGGTATAGAACACAATTTGTAAAAGATTATAGGGATAATGTGTGCTAGGAAGCTAGAGCAACAAAGAAATACTATAGAGCATATAAACAAAGAGACTGAATCATTGAGGATGTAATAATAACTATAATTATACAAAGAAGAGTAAACACAAATTCCAGAAACATAAACCAAAATATAGAAAAACTTTTAAAAGATATAAAAATCCCTATAAAAGATACTTCAAAAGAATAAATAAAAATAGACAATATCCCTAAAGAAATGCAATAGTTATATATGTGGAGAAGTATGATATATATCACCAAATATTTCTAGGAGAATGAAAAAAGAAAATGTAAAATACGTAGAAGAAATTGAAGAAATGAATAACATAAACTATGAACCCATAGAATATGAGGAAGCATGGTCAGAAATTAGTGAAGATGAAAAAATAATGGTACTGGAAGAAGATAATGGAAGTAGTGAAGGTGAAACAGAAGAATGTGAAATAAACATGATGGCAAAAATAATAGAAATATGAGAACAATTAGAAAGAAAAGAAAACGATGAAGAAGTAAGGAAAAGAATGTGCTTTGACATACAAAAATACGATAAAATAAGTGCAACCAAATTAGATATAAACTCAAATAAGATATTTAAACTACCAATATTTGAGAGGACTATACCAAATTTATAATGTATCAAAAGATAAAATTTACGATTAAACCTAATTTCTCTATAAGTATGACTGAAGAAAATAAGGACAAAAGTTTAGTCATGTACCACAGATTATTAGGAATAGAAATGATAGAGAAAAGCAAAGTTATGAGTATACAAATAAAAAATATTTATGATTTCACTAGTAAGCATGCAGTAAAAATATTCAGCAAAATTATAAGATACAAACCAGCTAGAGAAAGCCCTGAAATGACTATACCAAATTATATAGAATTTGACTTTAATAAAGCAAAAGAAATTACAAAAGGAAAAGCACCACAAATAATGTTCGAAAAGATATCACTATCAATAAAAAATAAACAAAAAACATTGGAATTAATACCAATAATAAATACATTAGACAATCAAAATAATAACCAATTTAAAATAGAAATAGAATATTATGACAGTGGAAAATAGAATAAACAAGTAGCCCTGATAGATACAGGAGGTACTAATTCACATATTAAAGAAACAAATATAAAGACAGCAGAATTAATACCATTAATCTATATTACTGCCTAGACTATTACAATAATAAACATTCAATTGTACATAAAATAATACTGCCACTGAGGATAAATGATAGAAATAAAATGCTATTACATTTACACGTATGATATGGGTAAAAAGAGCCCAACCTAATCAGGACTGTTTGATCCCCTAATGATCTGCCCCTCCATGATCATCAAGTCAAGCAGGTCCAACGAGTTTCTGCCAATTCAAGCCCACAGGTTAACGGGTCCGACTCGGGCGGTTAGGATCTGTGACCCGTTAGCCCCTGACAAAAATACCAGACCCCCTTTTCCTTGTACAAGGTAATAAACTTTTCTCCACCTGAACCCTAGCTACTGTTACTATTCTAGTGACCGACTAGATCGTCAGAGGGCCCATCGCCGGGATTTCTCCGGGTGTTTCTAGGCATTCTGCAGGTACCAAGACTCGAGCCGAGCCAAGCACTCAGCTTCTATCTCTCTCATGCTAGACCCGAGCCAAACATACAATCTGAATATCGGTCCGAGGCCTAAACATGTTCCGGTGCCGCTCCTTCCATTACAAAATTACAAGAACTCACACATGTTGCCCCTAAACTCAAAAAACATCAGCATCAGGTTGGCACTGTCTGTGGGAAAAGCTACGTCACTGAAACCGATCCGACCCCGTCCTCGGACCTCTCTTGAAGCCAAGCCCTCCCATGGCTCCCAAAGCCAGAAGAGCCTTCACCGCTGGACGTCGTCCAGACCCTCCTCCCTCTCACAGCCATGCGAACTCCTAGGGCTCTAAACGACCAGAAGCCAATGGTGCAGCAGGACCCAACCCGAGCGCTTCACGCTCGGTCGCCCGTGACTTACGACACGTCATTAAGCACCGACAGCTCAGCCTATCGATGAGAGGGGCCGCTTCCAACTCGGCTCCGACTCATGGCATCCCGCCGACCCAAGAATGGGAACAAGGGCACAACCACTCACCTCGGGAGAACCCGCCTCCGCGTGGCCAAGACGAGTAGACCCCGGTCACGAGAGCCGAGTTCCAAAACTTTAAGAACGAGGTATCCGGGGCGACCCCAGGACCGAGACGCGCAACCAAGCCGGTCCTCGACAAGAAGCCCAGGGCAGCGAATCTCACAGTTCGATTCGCCCACAGGGACAAGATGAGGCCGTCCTTTGGTGCCTCCAGGAGATGGAGAACTGTCTCGCCCATATCGGCGATGGCGGACCCCAATCGGGGAAGGGGTACCGACTGAACCGACCTCCGTTCTCCCCCAAATTCTAGACACTGAGATTCCTTGGAATTTTAGGCCGCCCCAGTTCGAGACCTACAATGGAGAGAGTGATCCAGCTGAGCACATTGAAAGGTTCAAAAACCGTCATGTTGATTCACAGCACATCAGATCCTCTTCTATGTCGTGCCTTCCTTGCCACCCTGCATGGTTCGGCTCGAGAATGGTTCTCAAAGCTCACCCTCGGCTCGATCTTCCTGTTCGACCAACTCGAAGCAAACTTTCTCTCCCTTCGTGACCAGTCGGAAGGTCGAGAAGACAAGCGCGTTCCTTCTGGACCTCAAGTAGATGGAGGGAGAACCCCTCCATGAGTTCATACGAAGGTTCACCATTGAGGTAAGGGCGGTCTCCTCCCTCAATGCGGGCATCGCTTCTGTAGCTTTCCGTCACAATGTTCGCCACGTCAAGTTAAAGGCTTCGTTAGCCAAGAAACTGCACCTAGACTTTCCCGACCTTCTTAACAGGGTTGAGAAGTACATCCGGGCCGAGGGTGCCCTGCACCTTGAAGGTATTAAACAAATTACTACCAAGGGAAAGTGAAAAGTGGACGACTTCGAGCCCGCCAAGAAGGCCCTGAAGGACACGTCTGGTTAGATTCAGCCACCTCCAGTTCCCCATTTTGAAAGGTACACGCCGCTGACCCAGAACGTGTCAGTCATCCTCTTGAAGATCGTGGATAAAGGGATCGTCCAACACCTTCCCTGAACGAGCAACAACAAAAAAGGTACCAAAGGTTCTACTGCCGATTTCACCGAGACCATGAGCACGGAATAGATACCTACCGCGCCCTTAAAGACGAGATCGAAGCCCTCATCTAGCGAGAGTATCTAAGGGAGTTCACTCGGACCAACCCAATAGACTGGAGGGACCTGAGGAATCTGAGGCCTTCACCTCCTCCCCGAACGGTCAGCAGGCAACCTGAGTAGGAACCTGAGCCCGAAGAAATCGGGGGGCCAGCCATCCTACACTGTGTCTATGGCGGGCCTATAGGAAGGGACTCCAACACCTCCCATAAGGACTTCTTGCGGGAAGTGAATTCGGTCCACGACCAACTGCCTCCCAGGGTTCAGCAGCAGGCGGTCTCCTTCTCAGGGGAAGACCTAGAGGACATTCGGCTCCCACATTGTGATGCCCTCGTCATCAGCCTCGGCATGGAGAGCCACGAATTTCGCCGAATCCTTGCAGACAACGGAAGCTCGGTTAACATTCTCTTTTTGGCCGCTTTTGAAAACCTTAAGTTTCCCCGCGAGAAGTTAAAGCCAGCCGGGTACACCCTTCACGGTTTCTCCGGCATTCCCGTCCAAATTGAAGGGATCGTCACACTTGATGTGATGGCCAGGACGACCCCGATTATGCGAACTGAATCTATGGACTTCATGGTGGTCAATATCAAGGTTGTGTATAATGTCATTCTGGGCCGACCCGGCCTTTGCTTTTTTCAGGCAGTCATCTCCGCCTACCATCTGAAACTGAAATTCCCCACTGACCTTGGAGTCGGTGTTGTCCGGGAAAACCAGGAGTCCGCACGGTCGTGTTATATGATCGCAGTAGGGGGCGGAGTATTCCCCCTTGATGCAGTGGAACTTCTGTTTGAAAGGAACCAACCCGAGTCGGAGCCCGTGGACGAAATGGAAGAGGTATCTTTCGGTGCAGATGACAAATCTAAATGGTTCCGCGTGAGCCGATCTCTGTCTCCATACCTGAGGCGGACCATCATCGAATGTATTCGCTAGAATGCCAACCTCTTCGCATGGATGCCATCAGATATGACCGGGATTTCTGAAGATCTCATCATGCACAAACCGAGTGTCCACCCAAGCCCCAAGCCAATCCAACAGAAGCGACGTAAGTTTGCTCCCGAGAGACAACAGGCAGTGAAAGCAGAGGTGGACAAACTTCTGTTCACCCAGTTCGTACAAGTAGTCAGTTATCCCGAGTGGCTAGCTAACGTCGTAATGGTCAAGAAGGCAAACGAAAAGTGGAGGATCTGTATAGATTTCACAGACCTCAATAAGGCATGCCCTAAAGATCCGTTCCCCCTCCCGAGGATCGATGCTCTGATCGACATGACATCAGGCCACAAAATACTGACCTTCATGGATGCCTTCTCAGGCTATAACCATATCAGAATGTTTCCTTCGGACATCACCAAGACAGCCTTCGTAACCGACTAAGGTCTCTATTGTTATCGGGTCATGCTCTTCGGGCTAAAGAACGTCGGTGCCACATATCAGAGGCTCGTCAATTGGGTCTTCAAAAAATAAATCGGTCGAAATATGGAGGTATACGTTGACAATATGCTCGTCAAGAGCCGTCGAGGGCAAGATCATGTGGCCAACCTCGAGGAAGCTTTTGGCGTCCTATGATTCCACAACATGAGGCTTAATCTCGCTAAATATGCCTTCGGCATATCCTTGGAGAAGTTTCTCGGATTCGTTGTGAGCCAACGTGGCATAGAGGCAAACCCCGAGAAGATCCAGGCCATAATCGATATGGACCCTCCAAGAAATGTAAAGAAAGTTCAACGGCTTACGGAGCGACTAGCGGCCATTGGCCGCTTCCTCTCCAAGTTTGGGGAGAAGTCGCTTCCCTTTTTTAAGGCCCTACGAGGGGTGAAAGGTTTCGAATGGGGAGAATCTCAACATCAGGCGTTCGATCAATTGAAAACTTACCTCGCCATCCCTCCACTTCTAAGCAAGCCCGAACCGGGTGAAACCCTCTTCCTCTACCTGTCGGCCTCGGAACACGTGCTCAGCGCCGTATTGGTCAGAGAGGAGGACGGGGTTCAGATTCCTCTCTACTACGTCAGCAAAGTTCTACTCGCGGCCGAAACCTGTTATGCAAAGATGGAAAAGGTTGCTTATGCTTTGGTTATGGCCCCACGGAAGCTCCGTCCGTACTTTCAAGCCCACTCGATCCAGGTCCTCACAGACCAGCTCCTCAAGGCGGTCCTCCACAAGCCAAAGAATTCTGGCCACTTAATCAAGTTGTCGATCGAGCTGAGCCAGTGTGACATCAGCTATCAACCCAGGAAGGCTATTAAAGGACAGGCCCTTTCCGAATTCATCACGGAGTGTACCATTCCCGAGCCTTCTGAAATTCAAGAGGCAGAACCGATCTGGGAGGTTTATGTCGACGGCTCATCCCGCGAGGTTGGAAGCGGTGCGAGAGTCATACTTAGAGACCCCGACAACTTCATTCTTCAGTATTCTCTGCGGATAAACTTTTCTGCGTCCAACAACAAGGCGATATACGAGGTGATGATTGCAGGGCTCACGTAGCACACAAGGCGGGGGCAAGGCAAATACGAGCCTTCAATGACTCCCAGCTCGTGGTCAACCAGATCACCGAGGATTATGAGGCTCGCGACGCCCGGATGGTTCAACACTTAGCACTAGTCCAGCAATTCTTAACCGCCTTCGACGCTGCTTCGGTAGAGCGAATCACGAGAGAGCAGAACGCTTAAGTTGATTCTTTGTCCAAGCTCACCTCATCGTTCTTCAAAGGCCTCAACCGCACCCTCTTAATTGAAGTCCTCTTAAAGCCTAACATCGACATCTCTGAGGTCCGTTGCCTTGCTCTTGAGGCTCACACAGACACTTGGATGGCTCCCATCCAAAAGTTTCTGGCAGAGGGCGAACTTCCTGAGGATCGGACCGAGGCAAGAATGACCAGAATCCATTCAGAGAGATTCACTATGATGGAAGGGACACTATTCAAATGCTCGTAAACAGGGATGGGTGGAAGGCCTTATCTCCGCTGTTTGTGTCCAGTGAGGCCAAATACACGTTGAATGAACTACATGAGGGGATCGGAGGATGCCACATGGGGAGCAGGTCACTCACTAGAAAAGTGCTAAACCACGGCTATTATCGGTGTAGTGCCTCGAATTTTTAATATAATAAACTCAGAAATACGTGGCACAATTTCCCGCATCTACCTCAATGTAATAGTAAACATAGCCAAACACAAAAAAAAATTTCAACTTTTATTACACCAATTCTTTACAAAGCACAGCAGAAAAATAAACACCTTTAATTACAATTTCTTTTACAACACATTCTTTTATAATTTGCATAAGCCACATTATCATTCTACCACATGCATCCAAATTTTAAGCTATATGTACTTATCTGTAAAACATGAGGCTAGAGATAATTCTAACCCCCAAAACTATAGTGGTCAGCCATAACGGTGTGAGTTACATCAAAAGAAATGCAACATAAATAAAACATAAAGAATAAAGTCATAATCAACACATACCAATAGCAGTAACGAATGGAATATGAAATAACAATAAATAAAGCATGAAAACATCAAGTGAAACTAGGCTAAGTGTCAAGTGTAGGAAAACAAAAAAACAAACATGCATAAAACAAAGTCAAGAAAACACAAATGCAATATGATGACTTTCTAATGCATACTTGTCGGATTCTGTACATTTCATACTACATAGGTCCAGTGCAAGTCCTTATCGTTATCCACCTTATAAGTTTAGATCCCTCGTTATGCAACCAATCCTACTATAGTGATAGAAACAAGATCCAAATTACTCAGTGAATAGGCCTGACAACCTTCGACACGCAAGCATTATGTAAGCATAGCTCAAAAACCAGAGAATCACCTCCCTGCCGTGTACCCCACGAATAGGCCTGCCGACCCTCGACGTGCAGATACACAGTACATCCCGTGAATAGGCATGCCGACCCTCGACACGCAAATGCACCGTAAGTTCCGTGAATAAGTCTGTCGACCCTCAACATGCGAACATACCGACTGTCCTTTCGGGACAAAACAACACACAGTCCTGGAACGCATCTGTTGGACTAACCCCTAGAGCATATACTTACGTTTTTCAAGTTCTATCACATTTCCACTAATGTCTATCCTTAGGTTGGTTATTATTAAAACACAAATTTCCTCCTCTCTAGAGTTAGTGTATCCTACCGGACTTAATTCCAACAAAACAACCCCAAGACCCAACTGGTCAAAATTCACAAAATCTCATCTGTCGGTTTACAGGAAATCTACTCAACTCCTAGAGACTCACAATTCGAATATCAACACAAATTCCTTAATAAAACTCTTAATTCCATCATCAAAACATTTATATTAAGAAAACTTCTTTAATCAACAAAATCTAAATTCATCTAATATACTCTCAAATTCCCAAAAATGAAATAAGATATTAAATCCACTAAATAATTGAGCTTCGTATTTTGAAGTCGTAGAAAAATCATAAAACATCCATATCTTGAAATCCATATATATTTCTCTTCTTAAAGTCATAGAAATACAAATTAAATTCTATAAAAATCAAAATATAACTCTGTAAAATATAGTAATCTGTAGTGAAAACATCGTCTAAAACAGTAGATCAATAATTCATAAGTTCGAAGAAATAATCGTTCAAGAAAAACGACGAAAACTCAACAAAACAGCACATACAGCAGTTGTCGGTCGACTGTCAAAACAGTTCAAAAATACGACGGTCGACCGGCATGCAAAAAATTGAAAATCTCGCAATTGACAGTCGACTGTCATTTTAGTGTAAAAAGTGGACGGTCGACTGTCGACTGATACTCATACAACTTTAAAATTCGTGCACTTTAATTGATACTTTGATTATAATCTTTAAAAGCATAAATTTGTAAAAACAAAATTCCTGAGATGATCAAATACAACTTTTCTAACATACTGGAGTTCATAAAACATATCAAAATCTCATCAAGTTCATAAAAGAGCAATTTTTCATTAAACTTCTTTAAAACAGAAATAAAGAAGTGTATATGTGCATATATGGGTCTATATATCAGTTTAAAGCTTCAAGAAACATTGTATAAGAGTAGTATAAAGTTTATTTCGATCTCAGTATCAATACAAAGCAAGATTCAATCGAAAACTTCATAATACATCCAAAAATCAATTTCGGATGAACAAGTCAGATCTGAAAAATACCCATGTTCAAATCATTCAAAAATTGATTCTTTGATCTCAAAATCCTCTTATAAATTATTTAAACACATATACAAACTAGTTATATCAAAATAAACCAAAAGTCTATTTGAAAACTTCACAAAAACCAACTTTCTCCCCTTCGGGCTGCACATCAGATCCGAACTCAAACCCCAAGCTTTCAGTGTATACAAACTTAATCTTTTTGATTCAAAAGTCTCTTTACAACTTGTTATCCATATATACAACTAGTTAGATTAGTTTGTCCATGATTATATGCATCTGCAACTTCATTTAGTCAAGATCTTCTCCATTAAAATCAGATCATACAAACCCTTAATAGTAAAGTGTTCATCTACATTCAATTTTTGTGCTTCTCAACTTGTAATCTCAGTATATATACAATCAACAGCAAGAATAATAAAGAAACAGCATACCCATAATTTCTATTAGGTTCTTAACAATCTCAAGTCATCTATATAGAATTTTAATAATCAATTGCTTAGTTTACATTAAAGGTTCTATTTTTATTCATTCATCCATCAATATCTCATTATATCATCATGTATAACATTCATAGAACAACAAGAAATCAAATATATGTTACTCACCTTATTGAAGAATCAACCGAAAATAATAAAGAATAAGAAAAATCCTTCCTTTCGCAAAAATTCAAGATCCTCGTTTCGAAACTCCAAGAAATTAATAATAAAGAAAACCCTTTTTTTATAGTGCAGTAAAGAGATGGCTGCTACCTCTCTTTTAATAGGCCGAAATCTGGTTTCTAGGGTTTTGAGAAGATTTTGCAAAATATTCATTTAGAATATATCTTTACATATATAAATCCTTATTCTAGGAAATTATATTAACCAATTCATTTGAGATTTAAATTCAAAAAATCCACCCAGATCTGGCCGACACTGGTTTCAAACCCAGAAAAATAAGTTTTGTAATTTTGGCCTCTTAGTGGCAATTTTGCAAAAAGACCATTCTTTAATAAATTTACGAAACAAACCAAATCTATTAGAATAAAAAGTAAAATCTTTACATCTGAGTTGGCTAGCCATCATACTCAGCCTAGAAAAATGAAATTCTAGAGTTTTTACTCAAAGTGGTAATTTTGCACAAAAGCCCATCTTTTTGTAATATTTGCAAATATGCCAAATAAATATCAGAAAATTTATAAATAATACCTACTAATAAATATTAGATTTTTTCCAAAATAATTTCTGACTTTGAGCTTCCCAAAAAAATATTTGTACATGCAAAAAGATAAATTTCAGAAAAATATTTATTAAATCACCAAAAGTCACTTTAATTCATTTATTAATCTCAAAAACATTATTTAAAAAAAATAAGGTATTATAATTGGCCTACCAAGCTACAAGACGCCCAGGACCTCGTCAAAAGGTGTGCCCCTTGCCAGAGGTTCTCCACTGTTAAACTACTTCCACAAGCTGAACTCAAGTCGCTGGCTAGTCCGTCCCCCTTTGCCATGTGGGGGATGGACTTGGTCGGCCCCTTCCCAAAAGCCACTGGCCAAAAGCGATTCCTGGTCGTAGCCATCGACTACTTCACCAAGTGGATCGAGGCGGAACCCTTAGCCACAATTACGGAGCATCAAACCCAACAATTTTTTCGGAAGCATATCATCTGTCGGTTCGGGATCCCACAGGTGCTCATCACCGATGAAGGAACCCAATTCGCAGGCAAAAACTTTTGGAAATTTTGCGTAGACATCGACATTCAGCAGCTCTTCTCGTCGATATCTCAACCCCAGTCAAACGGCCAAACAGAAAACGACAATTGCCAAATCCTCGACGGGCTCAAGAAACGGTTTGATAATTCTCCTAAGGGACTGTGGGTTGACGAGCTGCAAAGCGTTCTTTGGTCGCACTGAACAACCCAGAGAATCCCTACGGGCGAATCTCTGTTCAACTTAACCTACAGAACCGAGGCAGTCATCCCCTTGGAAATTGGGCTCCCCTCGCCCAGAATCATGGGCTTCAATGAGGAGACAAAATCAACCGATCTCAGAGCAAATTTGGACCTGATCGACGAACTCAGAGAAAAATCCACCGTCAGAAGAATCATATACCAGCAGCGGATCGAGAGATTCTACAATAAAAAGGTCCGTCCCACCAATATCAAGTAAGGAGACCCCGTGCTCAGGAAACTAACTATTTCTGACCCCAACAAGAAGCAAAAGCTGGCCCCAAATTAGGAGGACCCATATAAGGTCTCCAAAGTGGTATGCCCCGGCACATACCGACTTGAAGACCTGGAGGGCAGGGTAGTCAAGAGGACCTGTAATGCAGAGTACCTCATCAAGTTCCTCGAGGGGGAGGACTAGACTTCTTGTGTAATCGGTCCTATGTAATAGGCAGTACGTGCCACCTCTTGTATGCAAACATAAATAGTAAAAAGAATGAAAATGTAGTCTTATTCTTTTCCTTTTTTGTTCAAATTTTTATGTATTCTCACAAGATGATAGGGCTCGACGCTCGGTACTGACTGCGAGCAAAGCACTAGATTTTTCACAAGCTGGAGATGCTCGACGCTCGACAGTGACTTTAAGCAAAGATCTAGCTTTTTCACAAGCTGGAGACGCTCGACGCTCGACAATGACTTCGAGCAAAGCGCTAGTTTTCTCACAAGCTGGAGACGCTCAACGCTCGGCAGTGACTTCGAGCAAAGCGCTAGCTTTCTCACAAGCTGGAGACGCTCGATGCTCGGCAGTGACTTTGAGCAAAGCGCCAGCTTTCTCACGAGCTAGAGACGCTCGGCAGTGACTTCCCAGTTCCACGTCCTCGCTACTTGGCGGGGACTACGAGTGAAAAAAAATGGAGATTCCTCAATCTCCCAAGCCCTCGACCCTCGGCTCAGTTCCTGAGTCAAACGGGGTTTTCCAGCCCCACGTCCTTGCTACTCGGCGGGGACTACGAGCGAAAAAAATGGAATATTCCTTAATCTCCAAAGTACTCG
Organism: Hemerocallis citrina; assembly: GCA_017893485.1. Lineage (NCBI taxonomy): Eukaryota > Viridiplantae > Streptophyta > Magnoliopsida > Asparagales > Asphodelaceae > Hemerocallis > Hemerocallis citrina. The sequence goes on from CM030362.1 coordinate 289,317,851, forward strand.
ACCCTCGGTTCGATTCCTGAGTCAAACGGGGATTCTCAGCCCCATCCTCGCTACTCGGCGGGGACTACGAGCGACAAATGGGAGATTTTTCAATCTCCCAAGTCCTCGACCCTCGGTTCAGTTCATGAGTCAAACGGGGCTTCTCAGCCCCGTCTTCGCTACTTGGCAGGGACTACTAGCAAAGGCCTAGCTTTCCCACATAGTTAGGGACGGTCGATGCTCGGCATAAACCTCGAGCAAACTACTATATTTCTTCCAAATGTAGCTTCTCCGACCCACGTCCTGGCAAGACCAGGAATAAAGAACTGGTTAAGGCAGATCGAAAAGATCATTTTTATTATAGCGCCTTGGGAGGCCATGATACAATAAGTTTTTATTACAACGGTTATGACCTCAGCCTAAGTTTTTTTTCAGGGGCCCTTGGGCTAACACAGACCAACTCGAGCCCGCCGAGCGGGTTTGCTCCCCGACGAGCTTACCTGGCCCCGTCGGCATCGCCAAGGTAGACGCTCCGGAAATAGAGTTCTGGGCGTCTCCCGGACTTGCCATTTCCACGCGAAGGGTTGGGGATGGACCCATAACGGAGGGTTGACCTCCCCCAAGAGAATGGAGTCGAGATCCGTAGGTACCAAGCATGACCCTCATCCTCTGAAACTCCAACTTCTTCTCCACTATGACCTCACGAAGGAAGGACTCCGAGGTCGGTAGCCTGGTGGAGGTATCAGACATCGACCACCCCGTCTTGGCACTCCCAGAGTCACGATCGGTAATCGCCTTCCTTAGGCATGCCGCCTCCCAGCTCAGCTCCTTAGACTTATTCATGAAGTAGGAAATAGCGGCTTCCCGATCACGGGCCTGTTTTCGATAGCGAATCAATACAGACTCCTTGGACTCTAGCCTACCCCGAAGGCATTTCACCTCAGCTGAACTGAGGTCGGCTCCGAGGTCTCATCCATCTGACACAAAAGAGAAAACGAGGGTTCACTCCAAGCTCTCAAAAGATTGAGACCAAGTACTAACCAACAAGTCTTAGGGTAAAAAAGTAAGGCCAAAAATATATTCATTATCCCAAAAAATTCTTACAAAAAAGCGGTGGCCAGTCCGCACTTGGAAAATACAAAAAGAAGAGGGGGGGGGGGGGGGAGATCATTAAAACTACTTCTCAGAAGAAATCTGCACCTCTTCGTCGGCCGCCTCTTGAACATCGGCGTCTGCCGCTCCCCCCGTGCCCTTTTCAAGGGTCGGCCCTAACTCCGTCTCCTCGCCTTCCCCCCCCCCCCCCCCAGGCATCATCAGATGGTCGGGCAACTTGAAGCCGTAGTGAAGGTCGTCAATCTTAGACTCGGGGTAATAGAATAAGAAGTGCTCCTTCGCCCGATCATACGCCTCGTCCACGGCCGCGATTACCTCGTCCATGGTAGCGGCCTCCAGCTCCTGGTACTTCACGGCTGTCGCCGCCTTAGCGTCTGCCACGACACGAAAATGCTCATGGGTTTGAGTTGCGAGATCAGTTTGAAGGGCATGTTCGCACCCCTGAGATGCCTCCAGCTCCAGCTCCAGCTCCAGCTGCTTCATTTGAAGCTCATATCACTAAGCGTTCCTCACCTACCTCTTGAGGTCCTTTTCGTGACACATCTTTGGCTGGGCCTCGACCATAAATGCCTGCGAATGAAGAGCCAAAAGTTGTTATTTTTAAGATAAAACAATGCCACTAAGGATGAAGCTAGCAGACAAGCAGAACCTTACCATCACGTGGGCCTGAGCCCACCTCATGTAGCACGACTCGGTAGTCTCAGTTGCCAAAGTCTCCCGGTCGCGCCGCGTGGAGAGGAAATCCACCACCTCGACCGCCACTAGCCCCTCGCCAGAGTGTCGGCCACTTTTACCGACCAATCAGGGGCCCACGACATCAGCCCCTCCTCACCTACCATCTCACGGGCATCGGGGCGAACTGGAGGGACCCCGCTCTTTAGAGCCTCGGCAATCCTACGGTTACTAGTGCTCGGTTCCCGCTCTCATGCCCCTCCAACAGAGAGGGTCTTCGCCCTTTTAGGAGTCCGTTCTGAAGGGCCTTCGGAACCTCCCTGAGTGGGCCTCGCCTTCTGCTTAGGCTTCTCGGCCTCCCTCTTCTTGGCTTTGTCATTCAGATCCCTTCTTGCGTCAATCTTGGCCTTGTCTATCGCTGCAGAGGAAAGAGGAGACTGTTAACACGAAGGCAGAAAATTAAATAAAAAAGAAACAAAAATGTACAATGGTCAACGGGGCTCAGTCTGATCCGAGCCAAGTGCAACTCGGTCACATTGGGCCAGCCGATGTTGTGGCCATCTACGACCCGATCGACATCAGCCCACTCCTCTTCCATCAACTCTCTTCGCCTTGGAGGCTTGTGGTTCGGCTTGTAAAAATTCAATGCGGTGGAAATTCCCCAAGGCACCGGGCTTTGGATGACGAAGTATTTTTCCGTCCACCCTTGTATAGAGTTCGGATGTCCGTGCACCACCTTCTTGTGAGGGCGAGGCGATATGTAATATATGCCTTTCTGCTCTCCCAACGAGCTTACCCCCAGGATGGCCCGGAAGTACTTCAGCTTCAAAGGCACTCCTCTCTCCTTGCGGAGTAGAATAAAGCAAACAAACTGCTTTGAGGAGTTGGGACCATACTGCATCGGGTAAAGGGCCCCCCCAATTTAGCACCTTCTTGATGAACGGGTGCGTCAACAGCCTTAGCTCCGAGCTGAAAGCATCTTCAGGAAACATGCAATAGTAGGGTTCCAACTCGGTCGTCAGGCAGAGGCCAGGGCTAGGAATCAACAGCTCGTACTCCAGCCCTATGAAATAATTGGCTCTTATCAAGGGCAGGTAGTTAGCCGCCAAAACACTTTGAATCTTGTCCATTTGAATATGGGTTTGACTCGGCGAAGAGATTCCCACTCCATACCGAGCCAAATCTTCGACGTCATCCTGGTACATCCTAACAGATCTGGGCTGCTTGAAGTACGGGACGTCGAGCCTGTGCTTAGGCATATACTCGTCTGGCGTCTCCGGACTGTCCGAGAGATGCCATTTTCTCCTCCTCATTCGAACGCGAGGACCCCTCGCAGGAGACAATTTTGCCAGAGGCGGAAGAGTACGGTCAGCTTCCACGGTATCATCCCCACTATCCCGATCAAGGGCACTCTCAGCTCCCTCATCCACTATGCCTTCCTCCACATCCTCATCCGCTACCACCACCTCGCCATCAGAATCGCTCGACTCCACCACTAACGACCTGCAATTGCAGAGCAGCGCTACATCATAGACCTTCTCACTCGTATCCCAGGACGTGGAGGCCGAAAGGCGACCCTCATCGTCCTGACTAGAGGAACTCGCTGCAGAACCAGACTGAGACCACAACATAACAATAACAATACTAACCTGGTTTTCGTTAATGGAATGGTTCACAGGAAAGGATGCCGCTGGTTGCTAGAGAGAAGCTCCAAGAGTTAGAGAGAGAAAGCAAAGTGAAGAAATGATAAGGGGGTGAGGGATTTATAGGAAAGTTGTCGACGCCTCGAATTCCTCAAAGGGATCCCAAACAGTCCAATCTTGATCATCAAAATTTAACGGTTGATAAGATTTTGATGCCTCGATTCTCCCCCTGGCATCAGCATCACACATGTAGTACACGTGCCCCCAACCAGGTGGTGGGGCTCGATGCTCAGCAGTGACTTCGAGCAAAGCGCTAGCTTTCTCGCTTTCTCACAAGAAGGAGACGCTCGACGCTCAGCATTGGCTTCGAGCAAAGCACTAGCTTTCTCACTTTTTCACAAGCTGGGCAGGCTCGACGCTCGGCATTGCCTTCGAGCTAAGCGCTAGCTTTCTTACAATCTGGAAACACTAAATGCTCAGTAGGGACTTCGAGCAAGCGCTAGCTTTCTCACTTTCTTACAAGCTGGGTAGGCTCGACGCTTGGCATTGACTTCGAGCAAAGTGCTAGCTTTCTTACAAGCTAGAGACGCTCGACGCTCGACAGTGACTTCGAGCAAAATGCTAGCATTCTCACAAGATGGAGAAGCTCGACGCTCGGCAGTGACTTCGAGCAAAACGCTAGCTTTCTCACAAGTTGGAGACGCTCGACGCTCGGCAGTGAATTCGAGAAAGGCGCTAGCTTTCTCACAAGCTGGAGACACTTGACCCTCGGCTTTGCCTTCGAGAAAAGTGCTAGCATTCTCACAAGCTGGAGATGCTCGATGCCCAGTAGTGACTTCGAGCAAAGCATTAGCTTTCTCACAAGCCAGAGAAGCTTGATGGTCGCCGTTGACTTCAAGCAAAGTCCTAGCTATCTCACAAGCTGAAGGGTCTCGACACTCGACGTTTGATGCTCGGCATAGACTTCGAGCAAGGTGCTAGCTTTCTCACAAGCTGGAGGCGCTCGACGCACGGCATTGCCTTCGAGCAAAGCGCTAGTTTTCTCACCAGCTGGAGATGCTCGGCACTCGACAGTAACTTCGAGCAAAGTGTAAGCTTTCTCACAAGCTGGAGGCGCTCGACGCTCGGCAGTCACTTCGAGCAAAGCGCTAGCTTTCTCACTTTCTCACAAGCTGGACAGGCTCGACACTCGACATTGACTTCGAGCAAAGCACTAGCTTTCTCACAAGCTGGTGGGGCTCGACGCTTGGCAGTGACTTCGAGCAGAGCGCTAGCTTTCTCACTTTCTCACAAGCTGGAGACGCTCGACGCTCGGCATTGGATTTGAACAAAGTGCTAGCTTTCTCACTTTCTCACAAGCTGGGCAGACTCGACGCACGACATTGACTTCGAGCAAAGTGCTAGCTTTCTCACAAGCTGGAGATGTTCGACACTCAGCATTGGCTTTGAGTAAAGTCTAGCTTTCTCACTTTTTCACAAGCTGGGTAGGCTCAACGCTCGGCATTGCATTCGTGCTAAGCACTAGCTTTCTCACAAGCTGGAGATGCTCGGCGCTCGGCAGTAACTTTGAGCTAAGCACTAGATTTCTCACAAGCTGGAGGCGCTCGATGCTCTGTAGTGACTTTGAGCAAAGCGCTAGCTTTCTCACTTTTTCACAAGCTGGGCAGGCTCGATGCTCGGCATTGTCTTAAAGCAAAGCGCAAGATTTCTCACAAGTTAGAGATGCTCGACACTCGGTAGTGACCTCGAGCAAAGCGCTTGCTTTCTCACAAGCTGGAGACGCTCGACGCTCGGCAGTGACTTCGAACAAGGTGCTAACTCTCTCACAAGCTAGAGACGCTTGATGCTCGGCATTGCCTTTGAGCAAAGCGCTAGCTTTCTCACAAGCTTGAGATGCTCGGTGCCCCTTGACTTCGAGCAAAGCACTAGCTTTCTCACAAGGCCGAGAAGCTCGATGCTCGCCATTGATTTCGAACAAAGCCCTAGCTTTCTCACAAGCTGAAGGGTCTCGACGCTCGATACTCGACGCTCGGCATAGACTTTGAACAAGGTACTAGTTTTCTCACAAGCTGGAGGCGCTCGACGCTCGGCATTGCCTACAAGCAAAGTACTAGCTTTCTCACAAGCTAGAGATGCTCGGCGCTCGACAGTAACTTCGAGCAAAGTGCTAGCTTTCTCACAAGCTGGAGGCACTCGACGCTGGACAGTGACTTCGAGCAAAGTGCTAGCTTTCTTACTTTCTCACAAGCTAGAGATGCTCAACGCTCACCAGTGACTTCGAGTAAGGCGCTAGCTTTCTCACAAGTTAGAGACGCTCGATGCTCGGCATTGCCTTCGAGCAAAGCACTAGCTTTCTCATAAGCCAGAGAAGCTCGATGCTCGCCACTGACTTTGAGCAAAGCCCTAGCATTCTCACAAGTTGAAGGGCATCAACGCTCGACGCTTGACGCTCGAAGCTCGGCATAGACTTCAAGCAAGGCGCTAGCTTTCTCAGAAGCTGGAGGCGCTTGACGCTCGGCATTGCCTTCGAGCAAAGCGCTAGCTTTCTCACGAGCTGGAGACGCTCGACGTTCGGCAGCGACTTCGAGCAAAGCGCTAGCTTTCTCACTTTCTCACAAGCTGGAGATGCTCGATGCTCGGCATTGGCTTAGAACAAAGCGCTAGCTTTCTCGCTTTCTCACAAGCTGGATAGGCTTGACGCTCAACATTGACTACGAGCAAAGCACTAGCTTTTTCACAAGCTGGAGAAGCTCGATGCTGGATGCTCGGCATTGACTTCGAGTAAAGCTCTAGCTTTCCTCACAAGCTGAAGGGCTCGATGCTCGATGCTCTACATAGACTTCGAGCAGAGTCCTAGCTTTCTCACAAGATTTAGGGTCTCGACGCTCGATGCTCGGTACTGACTGCAAGCAAAGTCCTAGCTTTCTCACAAGCTAAACGGTCTCGACGCTCGACGCTCGATGCTCGGCATAGACTTCGAGCAAAGTCCTAGCTTACTCACAAGCTGAAGATGCTCGACGCTCGGCACTGACTGCGGGCAAAGGACTATCCCTCTTGGCAAAGCTGAAGGGGCTCGATGCCCGGCGTTCGATGCTCGGAGGTTGAGGGTTCTGACTCCTTAACGGTTGGCCTCAGCCCAGTTTTTTGCTCTCCAAGGGATCTTCCATCCTGCCCCCGTAACCACTCCCTATCGATCTTCCTACATGGACGAACTACTCCTCGACGGCTGGTACATACAACCCTACAGGAGTGGGGGGCCTGTGATATGGGTAAAAACAGCCCAACCTAATCAGTACCGTTTGATCCCCTCAAGATCTGCCCCTTCATGATCATCAAGTCAAACAGGTCCAACGGGCTTCTACCAATTCAGGCCCACAGTCCAACGGGTCTGACCCGGTCCGTTAGGGTCTGTGACCCGTTAGCCCCTGCCTATATATACCAGACCTAGCATTGGTATCGGGTCGGGTCCTTCACTACCCGGACCCGGACTTGGTCCCCTACGGGTCTAAAAATTGGACCCGGACCCACACCCGTGAGGATCGGGTCCGGTTCTGGGTCCTATTAAAATATTTTACCCATTCGGGTAGGAGCGGGAGTGTTAGCGGCGAGCGGAGGCGGAGAGTGAAGGATTTAGAATAGAGGAGAGAAGTAAAAAACATGAGTTTTGGGGTTGGAAGAGGAAGATTTAGAATTGAAGAGGAAGGAGGGAAAGGATGATGAAAGAATATTTATTTTTATGTTGTTTTTTGGGTTTTTTTAACGGGTCCGCGTCCGGATCCGGGTCGGGTCCGGGTCGGGTCTCTTTTGAGCGGACCCGGACCCGGACCTGAAAGTACAATGGGTCCCATTTTAGGATCCGGACCCAGATCCGGATAGGCCGAGTCGGTTCCGGTCCAATGCCGGGTCCATTTCGGGTCCGGATCAGATCCGGGTTTCGGGTATTTATATCAATGCTAACCAGACCCCCTCCTTCTTGTCCAAGGTAATAAACATTTCTCCACCCAAACCATAGCTACTGTTACTATTACAGTGACTGACTTGATCGTCGGAGGGCTTGTTGCCGGGATCTCTCTCGGAGTTTCTAGGCATTTTGCAGGTATCAAGACTCAAGCCGAGCCACAAGGATCCGAGCACTCAACCTCTACCTCTCTCCTGCTAGACCCGAGCCAAACATACAGCCAGAATATCGGCCCGAGGCCCAGATATGTTCTAGTGCTGCTCCTTCCTTTACAAAATTACATGAACTCACACCTGTTGTCCCCACACTCAAAAAACAGCAGCATCAACGTAGATCCAGAACATCATGTTAATAAAATGTTATTATGAACTGACATCCTTACATCCGTACAACCTTACTCAATTCAAGAAAAAAATATCACAATAACAATAAATAATGAAAGTATAGTAATGAATAGAGTATTGTATAAATAAATCCATTAAGGGCAACAAAAAGCACATTATACATACTAACATAATTTGTCTACAAAGGATACAAATAAAGAAATTATCATAGTCTATTAGACACCGGAGCAGGTACTAGATTATACCGCAAAAATATACTACCAAGATGGAAACAAGATGAATATAATAAAAAGGCGATAACCGGATTAACTGGGCAAACCGTTATACTTAATAGGTATCAACGAAATGTTAATATACAAATAGAAAATTGTGTACTAAAAATACCAATAATATACCAATTTGATGATATTAATAATGATGTACTATTAAGAAATAACTTTTTTCAACAATACTATCCTATAACTATATCACATAAATCCGTTATATTTACAACACCTTGTCAACACCAAGCAATAGCTATTAGAATAACACAACCTTATTCTAGGACCGACTTGCCGCATATCAGAGTTTCTTCAACCCAGTGTGGTAATTATCAATATTTATCAAACAAAACTAGAATACAACAAGTCCAAAAAATAACTACAAAAGAAATTTTACAAAAATAATTAGAAGATCTGTGCGGAGAGGACCCTTTAGAAAAATGGAATTTAAGTAAACCCACAGTACTTATAGAATTAATAGATTACAACAAAATAATAAAAATTAAACTTATAAGATACACTCCAATAGATTTAGAAGAGTTCAAAATATATATAAAAGAACTAATAAAAAATAATTACACAAGAAAATCACAAAGTCTATATTTATCACCATCATTTATAGTGAGAAAACATTCAAAAGAAAAAAAAAGGAAAAGCGCGCTGTAGTTTAGGTAGGATTCGCCGACGGACGATGAGCGACCTGGGATAGGAGTGGATGGACGAAGCTAGTGTTCTTTTTGGTGTGTTGCGTCAAGGCACCAAGAGCAGTAAATATCGAATGGTAGTAAATTATAAAAAATTAAATAAAAATACTAGGAGATTTGGATATCCACTACAAGATATACAAATACTACTTAACACAGTAAGAACAAAAAATATATATTCAAAATTCGACTGTAAATCAGGATTCTACCACATAAAACTAACAGAAGACTCAAAACAGTTAATAACATTTAGTACACCACAAGGGTTCTATGAATGGAATGAATTACCATTCGGATATAAAAATAGCTCATGAGTATTTCAAGAATATATGGATAAGATATTTGAAAAATACAATAATTTCATACTAGTATATGTTGACGACATTCTAATAGAATCCAAAAATAAATAGCAATATAAAGAACATTTACTAAAATTTATAGAATAGTAAAAAATACAAGTATTATGCTAACAAAAAAGAAAATAGAATTGTTCAAAACTGAGATAGAATTCTTAGGAACAAAATTATCACATGAAGGAATAGAACTAAAATCACATACAACAAAAAAAATAAAGACATTTTCTAATGTCCTACAAAGAGAAAAGAGAAGTACAAGCCATAATTGGATTATTAAATAAGATAAAAGGATACATACCAAATCTATCGGCTAAAACAAATTGGTTACCAAAAAAATTAAAAAAAAGTTTAAGAAATGGGAATGGACCTCAGAGGATGAAGAAAAACTTAAAATATTAAAACAACAAATTTCAGGATTAAATAAATTAAGATTACCTGTTGAAAAATGTTCATGGATAATATAAATAGATGCATGTGAAAATAATTGGGGAGCAATATTAAAATTCGTTGAAATGTGTAAAAAAGAGGAAAGACTAGCCAGATACACCAGTGGATTATTCACACAAACCCAACAAAATTATCACATAAATGAAAAAGAACTACTAGCAATACTAAAAGCTATGAAAAAGTTTGAATTATTCATCATACATACAAAATTCACAGTAAGGACAGATAATACACAATCAAAGAGTTGGATTAACAAAATAATAGATCTAACTATAGTAAATAAAAGATTGATAAGATGCCAAATGGAACTAGCAAATTATGACTTTACAATAGAAAACATAAAAGGAAATAGCAATATTTTAGTCGATTTTCTATTAAGAAATTAACCATTTCATTTGTTGTAGAATGGAAACTAGAGTTCAGCAAATAGAACATGATATAATTTTCCTCAAGGGAACCATGGAACAAATAAAAAGAGCATTAATCAACTACAACTTTAAATATGCGAACTCCAAAGTCTGTTCTGCCAGCATGTAAGCCATCATGCAACTACAGAAAATATGATGGACAATACTTGCAAAAAAAATGAGTGCGATAGGTGAACCTACTCATTCGCTAAAAGAAGAAGCAATTATATCCTCAAATAAGACCACATACAAAGAGACACTTCTTACTGAGAAGTCTCCTATCAAAGTATCAAAGAAAATATTATTTTTATAATATATTGAAAAATTATGTCAAGTAGCCAAGGTGAACCAGTTCATCAAAAAAATATCACAATAATATATGAACAAGGCTATCATCCTACCAGTGACTAATCCAAGAACAACCAGGGCATTGTTTGAAAGATGACTTATTCATTGCATTTATCCATCCAGAGAATGTGAAGAATTGGTCCACTGCCAAGAGAAATTTATAAAGCAGTCAAGAGTTATTTTGGCCTCACAAAAGCCTCAAAAATATATGTCAGAATGTATTCAGTAATCCCTGAATCTTGAAGAAAACAAAGAGCTTCCAACAGAACACGTTATAAAAAATAGGAATGACTAACCAAGTGACCTATGAAGCATCTAACATTGTACCATATAAGGCTGAGGAATTTGAAAAAATAATCCTAGAAAGAAGAGCAATGAGATTCAGAAATATGTATTGCGAGCTAAAAGTCATAAAAGTAAGAGACAGCAACATATGGATCTATGATAGCCCCGACCCAGAAAAAATAATAATGTATAGTATAGCAAAAATAAAACAGTCACAAGATAAGCATGAGCTGTTTGACAGTTGGTATCGGATACTATCTACAGGAGTAATGATAATGACGGAACAGACAGCTAGATACTACTGTACCTTGATGAAGACAGAACATCAACACAAATGTAGAGCAAGTAAAGATGTCGGTCAGGAGGAATCTCGTTTTCTAGAATAGTCCATAATGTAATCAAAACAATTATTACAGGCTGATGTAAGCAATTACGTATTTGTAGCAATTATTAAACATATGATGTAAGCAATGATGCATGAAAACTTGTTGTAAGCTGATTCCTTGGTCTATGAAATGGGAAGCTAAGTAAGGGAGAAGGCAGAATATCTAAGAAGGATAAATTCAATATAAGTTTGTAGGAGAGTTTGTAAAGAAGTGTAGCGCTTCGAATTTCTAATAAGATATCTTAGAAAATACGTGGCACAATCCCAGCAATCCACTTCAATATAATATTAAACACAACCAACACCACTAAATTTTTAACTTTTATTACAACAAACTTTTACATAGCACAGCGGAAATTAAAAACATCTCAATCATGGTTTTCTTTTTATTTACAACACAAAACTATCTCAAATCTGCTTTTACAAATTTACACAAAACTCTTTCAAAGTAGATAATCTCAAAACTAACTCAAGTATCCAAACCTCCAACTCTAAGCAACAACCTGCAACATATGAGGCTAGAGATGATCCCTAACCCCCAAACTAAAGGGGTCAGCCATAAATGGTGTGAGTGACATAAAACAACGATCAATATAAATAAAACTTAAGCATGGATTCATAAGTAACATATAGTGAACCAAAATACATAAAATATGAGATAGCAAGAATGTAACAACAAGTGATACTGAACCGAGTGTCAAGGGTAGAAAACCGGAAAACCACATGCATAAAACTAAGTCAAGAAAACACAAATTCTATATGTGGACTCTCTAATGCATACTTGTCGAAGTCTATGCATCCCACTCTACATAGGTTCGGTGCAAGCCCTTAACGTCTTCACTTCATAGGGTTCAATCCCCCGCTATGCAACTAATCCTATCACGATGACTACTATGAGATAAAGATAAACTGTGAGAATTAGCCCATGCCTGATAATTCCGGAGATAGATCCCACATCTCAGGTAATTTACCTGGATAATTCCGAAGATCATCCCATACCGAGACATTGACACATCGTCACATGAATACCACATGTGCGTCGCCTCGACTCCGATAATTCCGAAGATCAATCCCACACCGCAAGTAATTACCTGGATAATTCTGGAGATATATCTCACATCGCAGGTATTTTACCTGGATAATTCCGGAGATAAATCCCACACCGCAAGTAAGTTACTTGGATAATTCCGGAGATTAAATCCCACATCTAAAGCCATACTGAGGTGCATAATTCATGTTCCCGTTCGTCATATCACCACTAGTGTCTGTCCTTATTATTTTTGGGTTATTTAATTACTTAATGAATCTCCTAGAGTGGTGTACCCTACCGGCCTAAATTCAAGACTGAATAACTGAAATGCCTCTACGGGCCTCAACAAAATAACTCAACACCGGTATACTAGGGTCACACACCTCTAGAGACTCAACTCAAATGTCCAAACCAAAGTTCCACTAAACAAAGTGGCTCAACTGAATATCTTAGAATCAAATGCTTAACTGAATATCTTAGAACCAAATGCTTACTGAAGGCAAAGTATAGACTGAATTATCTGAAAGCCATTCATTCGAAAGAACACTCAAGTCACAAAAATCCATCAGTACCAGTCGACTCATACTGTGGTAAGTCGACTGTCCAGAGGACAAATATCCAAAATTTTACAAAAATAAACTAAGTCATACCAGTCGACTTGAAAGCCATCAATCGACTTATTCGAGACAAAATTCCAATAATTCTCAAGAAAATATTCTAAGTACATAAGTCGACTTAAAGATGATAGGTCGACTGTCCAGAAAGGACTGAAATAATTTTACAAAATAAAGATCTCAGGACACCAGTCGACTGCTTAAGAGTCTAGTCGACTGTCCAGAGGGGATTTCAAAAGAACTGAAGATACAACAGTAGTAGGGTCGTACCAGTCGACTGAATAGTAGACCAGTCGACTGTCGGCCTACAGGTTTCATAAATTAGGTCTGATTACAAAATCGAAACTGGAGTTTTCTAAAGATTCGTTGTTTATGAAAATAGTTCGTATTCAGGAAAAATGACAAATCTCAAATAATCTCCATTGTGGATACATTACTCAAAACATCAAATACCTCAAAACTCAAGTTCTCATGTTCTATATTCTAATTCTTCTATTAGGGTTTCTCAATTCTAAATTTCTTTCACAACTCTTAATCAAAATCTGATTTACAAATATAAGATCCAGATGCTCATCATCCGATCATAACCATGCTCAAATCTTAACATGCTTTTAGCAATACGATTTCATAACTCGAGATCTACTCAATATTCTTAAGTTCCACATGCATGGTACAAATAACAAACTTTGCATCATTATCATGCAAAAATACTAAATATCATACATGTCAAACCAACAACATAACAATCGATCACATCAATCAACCACCATACAAAGTTCATATCATTCATACAACAAAACAAAACAATTTCATATCACTCACAAAGCAAACAAAACAAAACAAAGTCACTCACCTTGAATTGAGAAGATCCAACGAAAAGCTTTCCTTTTGCTAGATCCAAAAACTTCTTCTTGCTCCACCAAAACGAATCACCAAAATTCTGTATATTCCAGTAATGACGGCTGGAAAAATCCTTTTAAACAATCCGGAAATAGGTTTAGGGTTTTACCCGCACTTTTGCAAAATAATTCCCTTCAAAAATACAACTTTACATACATAGGTCTAGTCTTGGAAACTCAATAAAATTCATTTAAATTTGGATTTAAAAGTAAAATATAATTCTAAATCTCAACCAATATTGTTCAAAACGTCCAGAATATACATTTTTACATTTTAACCTTAAAAATGTCCAATTTGCAAAAAGGTCCTTTTCTCAAAAATTGCAAATAGTTCCAATTAATTTCAGAAAAATCTGGAAAAATACTAAATAAATCCCAAATATTAAATAATGATTTTTCATGAAGAAAACTTAACTTTCAAATTCCTCAAAAGGTATTTACACGTGTTTTGCACATGTACAAAAGATAAATCCTTTAGAAAATATTCATTAAATCCTCAAAATTCATTTAAATTTATTTTCAAATATTAAAAATAATATTTGAAAATACGGGGTTCTACATCACTCCCTCCTTAAAAGAGTTCTGTCCTCAGAACTACTACTAATGAGTCCAAACCACATACTCACAAAAGAAACGATATCTCATAAATAGAATATAGTCCAAACAATTGCATAGGACAACATAATCAAAATAGAAGAATTATAACTCAATCAATGGTACAATCATTCAAAAGAATTACAATCACATAAAAGAAATACACTCATACAAAAAGCTCAGGGAAATCCTTCTGCATGCGATCCTCTGGCTCCCAAGTAGCCTCCTCGAACTGCTGATTCCTCCACAGCACCTTGACCATAGGTATCACCTTGCTCCTAAGAACTTTCTCTCAACGGTCAACGATCTCAACAGGCTGTTCCTTGTAACTCAAGTTCACCTGTAGATCTTCAGGAACCTCTACCAACTGATGATTCTGATCTGGCACATACTTCCTCAACAATGACACGTGGAATACATCATGCACTTGTGCCAACTCCTCTGGAAGCTTCAATCTATATGCTGTCTTGCTAATTCGCTCCACGATCCTGTATGGCCCAATATACCTTGGCGCCAACTTGTCTCCCTTACCAAACCTGATCACTCCTTTGGTCGGAGAAACCTTGAGGAAAACTGCATCCCCAACCTCAAACTCCAAGTCTCTTCGTCGAGTATCAGCATAACTCTTCTGCCGACTCTGAGCCTCAACCAATCTCTTGTGAATCAGCTCAATCTGCTCCGACGTCTGCTGTACGATCTCAGGACCATACATCTGCCTCTCGCCAACTTCATACCAACAAACAGGTGTCCTGCACCTCCGCCCGTACAAAGCCTCATACGGTGCCATCCCAATACTCGCATGGTAACTGTTGTTATAAACAAACTCAACCAATGCCAAGTATCTCTCCCAACTACCACCGAAATCCATAACACAAGCCCTCAACATGTCTTCCAGCACTCGATTCACCCTCTCAGTCTGACCATCGGTCTGTGGATGAAAAGCAGTACTGAAATCAGTTCTGGTGCCTAAAGCTGCTTGTAGGCTCTTCCAAAACCTTGAAGTAAACCTTGCATCTCTGTCGGATACAATCGACACAGGAACTCCATGAAGTCTCACAATTTCACCAATGTATAACTCAGCCAATTTCTCCATCGACCAAGTAATCTTCATGCCTAGAAAGTGAGCCGACTTAGTCAAACGGTCCACGATAACCCAAATCGAGTCATTGCCCTTCGAACTCCTCGACAAACCCGTGATGAAGTCCATACTGATATTCTCCCATTTCCACTCCGGAATGGGCAACGGCTGTAACAAACCTCCAGATCTCTGATTTTCTGCTTTGATCTGCTGACAAGTCAGACACCTTGCCACGAAATCTGCCACATCCCGCTTCATACCAGACCACCAAAAGTGCTGTTTGATGTCCCTGTACATCTTCGTGCCTCCAGGATAAACTGACAATAAGGTACTGTGTGCTCCCTGCAAGATACTATTTCTCAAATCTGCATTATCTGGAACACACAACCTCTTACCCAACCAAAGAATTCCATCTTGGACACGAAACTCTGATAGTCTGCCCTCTGAAACCTGTTGCAACATCTTCTGAATCTCTGAGTCTGATCTCTGACTTTCCACAATCCTCTCTCTCAAGGATGGCTGCAGCCTCAACTGAGCCAAAGATGCCCCTAAACCTTGCAGCACCACCTTGATACCTGCCTGATCAATCTCTGCTGCCAACTCTCTTCGAGTAGTGATCAAACTTGATAAACTACTCTTTCTGCTAAGTCCATCAGCCACCACATTCGCCTTGCCCGGATGATACCTGATCTCGGGACGAATGTCTTCCAAAACTTCCAACCACCTTCTCTGCCGAAGATTTAGATCCTTCTGTTGATAAATGTACTTCAGGCTCTTGTGGTCAGTGTACATATTAACCTTCTCACCATAAACATAATGCCTCCACTGCTTCAAGGCATAAATGATAGCTGCTAGCTCCAAATCATGCGTCAGATAATTCTTCTCATGCGGACGCAATTGCCTCGAACCATAAGCAATAACCTTGCCTTCTTGCATCAAGACACAACCCAAACCTCTGAGAGACGCATCACTGTAGATATCATAATCTTTTTCAGCTTGTGGCAAAGCTAAGATAGGTGCAGTAGTCAACCTCTCCTTTAACTCAAGGAAACTCTCTTCACACTTATCGGTCCATAAAAATGCCATATTCTTCCGGGTCAAACCTGTCAAAGGAACTGCAATCTGAGAATAACCCTGGATGAATCTTCTGTAGTAACCAGCTAAACCCAAGAAACTTCTGACTTCCTTCACAGACGTTGGCCTGGGCCAATCCTTCACTGCTTCAACTTTCTGAGGATCAATGGCCACTCCCTCTTTAGAAAGGATATGACCAAGGAAAGCTACTTCAGACTTCCAAAACTCACACTTCGACAATTTGGCATACAAGCTATGCTCCTGCAATTTCTGTAATACCGCTGTTAAGTGCGTATAATGCTCCTCCTCCGACTTCGAATACACCAAGATATCGTCGATGAAGACCACCACGAAGGAGTCAATAAATGGCCTCAAAACCCGATTCATCATATCCATGAACACTGCTGGCGCATTCGTCAACCCGAATGGCATCACCAAAAACTCATAGAGTCCATGACGAGTTCTGAAAGCTGTCTTACTCACATCTTTCTCCTTGACTCGAATCTGATGATACCTTGACCTCAAATCAATCTTTGAAAACACAACTGCTCCTCGAAGCCTGTCGAACAAATTATCAATCTGCGGCAGTGGATACTTGTTCTGAATAGTCACCCTATTCAACTTCCGATAGTCAATGCACATCCTCATTGACCCATCATTCTTCTTGACTAAAAGCACTGGCGCTCCCCACGGAGAAGAACTCGGCCTAATAAGCCCTTTGCTCAACAGCTCTTCAATCTGCTTATTCACTTCATCTTGCTCTACAGGTGCCATCCTGTACGGAGCCTTGAAAATCGGCGCACTCCCCGGCTGAACATTGATGCAAAACTCCACATCTCTCTGCGGCGGTAATCCTGGAAAATCATCCAAGAACACCTTAGGAAAATCTCGGACAACCGGAATGCCCTTGACTTCATTTGGAATAGCCATCTTGGATACCATTGCAGCCACCTTCGGAATCTTCTTCTTCTCTTGGAAAGTCACTGCGGGTCCACCTGGTGCTTTCACCAACACCTCCTTCTGCTTGCATTCAATTGTGGCATCATATATTGCCATCTAATCAATGCCCACGATGACATCCACTTCCAAGATTTTCAGCTCGATCAAATCAATGCCGAACAACCTCCCACCAATCTCGATATCACAGCCCTCGTAATATCGATCCGCAATCAACTCTTCACCTGACGGCGTTGCAACCGACAAAACCCTGCCTGGAAACAACTTAGGCTCCACACCTAAGATCCTTGCAAAATTTGGCGATACAAAAGTATGCGATGAACCAGTATCAAGTAAAACCCTTACCTTTATTCCATTAATTAAAACAACTTCTGTTACAATAAGAATGATACTCAATCTTAAATTGTTCTCAAATAAAGGTTTTACTTATTACATTGATTTAAAATAAAAATCAAAATTCTTGCATACCCTGTATTACATCTTCCGAGTTACCCGCGTCCTCCTCGGTTAATGCAAATACTCGCCCTTGCCTCTGGAATTTGCTTCCACCCGAACCATCCTTCCTCAATTGTGGACAATGGGGCTTAGAATGTCCTGCCTGCCCACACTGGGAACAAATATGCTTCGCCAACTTCGGACATGCTGACCTGTAATGTCCTGCCTCCTTGCAGTAATAACAAGTCACTCCCTGAGTTGCAGGTGCCTTCTGCACCGGATCACTGAACATGGCTTGTTTCGCTGGGAACCCCTTCTCACTCTGACCTGATGCTGGCCTCTTATTCCGGTTTCATGTATCTTGCCTCTTCTGGAACTGGTCCATGTCCTCCTCAGTCATAGCTGCTCTCCTGACCAGCTTGTCGAACCTTCTGATACCCAACGGGATCATCCTCGACCTCAAGTTTGGCCTCAAGCCCTGCTCAAACTTTTTGGCCTTCTTCGCCTCGTCAATGACCAACTCTGGTGCATACCTCGAAAGCTGAGCAAACTTGGTCTCATACTCCCGCACGGTCATGCTACCCTGCTGAAGGTTCAAGAACTCGGTTGCCTTTTTCTCCTGAACATCTAGGGAAAAAAGCGATCCCTGAATTCCTCCAGAAAATTTTCCCAAGTCAACTGCTGATCTCCCAAAGTCCTCTTCAGCGACTCCCACCAGACACCAGCGTCCTTTTCTAGCTGCATCGTAGCCAACTTCACCTTGCTGGCTGTCGGAGTCTCCGATACCTCGAAGATTGTCTGCATCTTCCTAATCCAATCATCAGCTGCGGTTGGATCAGATTGCCCCTCGAAAACTGGCGGCCTCATCCTCTTAAAGGATTCGATCTGCTTGATAGGATCGGCGTTAACCAATCCCTGTCCAGCTCCATGATTTTGCTGCTGATCCTGCTGTTGATTCTTAGTTTGCGCCAAATTAAATGCCATCAGCGCATTCAGCGTCTGATACACCTTGGCAAATTCAGCCTCAAGATCAATTCCCGTTCCTCGAGAACTACCAGATCCATCCTCATTGTTGCCACCATTCCTGGGCCTGGATGCAACCATACTGAATACTGCAAAACGAGGGAAAAGTTAGAGCATCACACACACAATTCACACTCACATCAATATCCCTTGGCAAAACTTCAATTGTATCCCAAAGGTAAAACATCATGTTTCAGTCCTATGTGATACTCACTCTTTAATGTCCACACCTAGGAACTCACACTCTAGTGTCCACACCTAGGTTATTTTTATGCTATGTTTAGTATTACTATTGAAGCATGCTCTGATACCAATCTCTGTAGCACCCCGAATTTCTAATAAGATATCTTAGAAAATACGTGGCACAATCCCAGCAATCCACTTCAATATAATATTAAACACAACCAACACCACTAAATTTTCAACTTTTATTACAACAAACTTTTACATAGCACAGCGGAAATTAAAAACATCTCAATCATGGTTTTCTTTTTATTTACAACACAAAACTATCTTTAATCTGCTATTACAAATTTACACAAAACTCTTTCAAAGTAGATAATCTCAAAACTAACTCAAGTATCCAAACCTCCAACTCTAAGCAACAACCTGCAACATATGAGGTTAGAGATGATCCCTAACCCCCAAAACTAAAGGGGTCAGCCATAAATGGTGTGTGACATAAAACAACAAACAACATAAATAAAATTTAAGCATGGATTCATAAGTAACATATAGTGAACCAAAATACATAAAATATGAGATAGCAAGAATGTAACAACAAGTGATACTGAACCGAGTGTCAAGGGTAGAAAACCGGAAAACCACATGCATAAAACTAAGTCAAAAAAACACAAATTCTATATGTGGACTCTCTAATGCATACTTGTCGAAGTCTATGCATCCCACTCTACATAGGTTCGGTGCAAGCCCTTAACGTCTTCACTTCATAGGGTTCAATCCCCCGCTATGCAACTAATCCTATCACGATGACTACTATGAGATAAAGATAAACTGTGAGAATTAGCCCATGCCTGATAATTCCGGAGATAGATCCCACATCTCAGGTAATTTACCTGGATAATTCCGGAGATCATCCCACACCGAGACATTGACACATCGTCACATGAATACCACATGTGCGTCGCCTCGACTCCGATAATTCCAGAGATCAATCCCACACCGCAAGTAATTACCTGGATAATTCCGGAGATATATCTCACATCGCAGGTATTTTACCTGGATAATTCCGGAGATAAATCCCACACCGCAAGTAAGTTACTTGGATAATTCCGGACATTAAATCCCATATCTAAAGCCATACTGAGGTGCATAATTCATGTTCCCGTTCGTCATATCACCACTAGTGCCTGTCCTTATTATTTTTGGGTTATTTAATTACTTAATGAATCTCCTAGAGTGGTGTACCCTACCGGCCAAAATTCAAGACTGAATAACTGAAATGCCTCTACGGGCCTCAACAAAATAACTCAACACCGGTATACTAGGGTCACACACCTCTAGAGACTCAACTCAAATGTCCAAACCAAAGTTCCACTAAACAAAGTGGCTCAACTGAATATCTTAGAATCAAATGCTTAACTGAATATCTTAGAACCAAATGCTTACTGAAGGCAAAGTATAGACTGAATTATCTGAAAGCCATTCATTCGAAAGAACACTCAAGTCACAAAAATCCATCAGTACCAGTCGACTCATACTGTGGTAAGTCGACTGTCCAGAGGACAAATATCCAAAATTTTACAAAAATAAACTAAGTCATACCAGTCGACTTGAAAGCCATCAGTCGACTTATTCGAGACAAAATTCCAATAATTCTCAAGAAAATATTCTAAGTACATAAGTCGACTTAAAGAGGATAGGTCGACTGTCCAGAAAGGACTGAAATAATTTTACAAAATAAAGATCTCAGGACACCAGTCGACTGCTTAAGAGTCTAGTCGACTGTCCAGAGGGGATTTCAAAAGAACTAAAGATACAACAGTAGTAGGGTCGTACCAGTCGACTGAATAGTAGACCAGTCGACTGTCGGCCTACAGGTTTCATAAATTAGGTCTGATTACAAAATCGAAACTGGAGTTTTCTAAAGATTCGTTGTTTATGAAAATAGTTCGTATTCAGGAAAAATGACAAATCTCAAATGATCTCCATTGTGGATACATTACTCAAAACATCAAATACCTCAAAACTCAAGTTCTCATGTTCTATATTCTAATTCTTCTATTAGGGTTTCTCAATTCTAAATTTCTTTCACAACTCTTAATCAAAATTTGATTTACAAATATAAGATCCAGATGCTCATCATCCGATCATAACCATGCTCAAATCTTAACATGCTTTTAGCAATACGATTTCATAATTTGAGATCTACTCAATATTCTTAAGTTCCACAAACATGGTACAAATAACAAACTTTGCATCATTATCATGCAAAAATACTAAATATCATACATGTCAAACCAACAACATAACAATCGATCACATCAATCAACCACCATACAAAGTTCATATCATTCATACAACAAAACAAAACAATTTCATATCACTCACAAAGCAAACAAAACAGAACAAAGTCACTCACCTTGAATTGAGAAGATCCAACGAAAAGCTTTTCTTTTGCTAGATCCAAAAACTTCTTCTTGCTCCACCAAAACGAATCACCAAAATTCTGTATATTCCAGTAATGACGGCTAGAAAAATCCTTTTAAACAATCCGGAAATAGGTTTAGGGTTTTACCCGCACTTTTGCAAAATAATTCCCTTCAAAAATACTTTACATACATAGGTCTAGTCTTGGAAACTCAATAAAATTCATTTAAATTTGGATTTAAAAGTAAAATATAATTCTAAATCTCAACCAATACTGTTCAAAACGTCCAGAATATACATTTTTACATTTTAACCTTAAAAATGTCCAATTTGCAAAAAGGTCCTTCTTTTCTAAAAAATTGCAAATAGTTCCAATTAATTTCAGAAAAATCTGAAAAAATACTAAATAAATCCCAAATATTAAATAATGATTTTTCATGAAGAAAACTTAACTTTCAAATTCCTCAAAAGGTATTTACACGTGTTTTGCACGTGTACAAAAGATAAATCCTTTAGAAAATATTCATTAAATCCTCAAAATTCATTTAAATTCATTTTCAAATATTAAAAATAATATTTGAAAATACGGGGTTCTACAAGAAGTTTGGAGAGAGTCCCCCCGGCGGTGGTCGGGTGGGCCTCGATTCTAGGAGAAAATATCTAAAAGAGAAATTCCATATATGTCACGCTCCGCTTCCCAAAAATACGAAATACAGGTATATAATATTGGCCCAGCGAATGACTAACGTCACTCATAAGCTGTTTATCCGATCAACTCTACAATATAATCAATACAGAATAATTGCGCAGACAATAATAATAATCTCATGAATAATAATAGTTGGAATAAACAATATGAGATAACCAAATATAATAATAATTCAATATTTGGAAATAAATAATAGCAATATTCGGGTCAAAAGTACATAATACAATGAAATAACAATAGTCCAATAATTAAGTCTTCATGATAAAGTAATAATTTATTAAGCAGCGATACTATCAATTCCTTCACCAATGTTGTTCTCCCAATCCATCAGGCAATTCTCCTTCATTACCTGTGTACACTTCATCCAAAAAAAAAAAATTGTCCTTAGAGTAAGTCATATACAACAAGTAGAGAAAGCAAAGAACAATGGAATAAGGATATAACAATGAATTCAATGGATCAATAGGAATCAATAACATGGCACGATAACAATAGTTAATATCATGATAATCGATGTGATTCATACAAATAATGATTCAATATTCGGTAACAATATCAATGATCAATAAAAATAATACTTAGTCAATATTCGATATCAAAAGAAACAATGATGAACAATATGCAGTGTTGATGTCGTGTCAAGTCTTAGTCTGTTATGCATTTTAATCCTAACCAATGCATGTACTACTGCATCCCATTCTACAGGTTCGATGCATACAATTAATTTTGTTTAGACTTAAGTGGTGTACTCGGTAGATCATGTACTTAGCAACGGTAAATACTATTCACCTTTCGGTGCATAATACGGTCTTCGACAACGATACAGTACATGATGGATTGGGTTATGGCCGTAATCCACAATCACACGATAAAATACTAGCCGGAACATTATTTAGGGAAACACGAGTCCCTCCTCCAAGTACAGGCTGTACTTTGTTCACTACTTAAATCACTATTTAAACCCCAACTTGTTAATTATTTTATCGGTGCAACAATACAATATACAATTAAGGGACATTTCGATGAACAATAGTATCAATAGGGGAGCAGTAGGACGATAAATTAGATAGGAAAATTAGAATGATGACAATGGGACATTAGGATCATGCAATGCAACATAAACACTTTAATTCATACAATACTATGATATAGAAACAATTAATTTATTAAAAAAACTAGAAGATAAAATTCTGGACAGTAAGAGTAGTCTGTAGAAAAAACGTAATTTTCTGCTGTTTCAGAACTCGAAAACTGAATCTGTCAAAAATTCTAGAAACTAGACTTCCACACGGTTCCAACGTATATTTAAAATTCAAATTCCGACAAAAGTAGCTAAGTCAAGCACATCGTTCTTTACAGATTATAAGTTTAGGTAGAAATCAACATCAAGTTATTTTATTTTTAGAATTAGTAAAAACTCAAAATAAAATTCATTAAAAATATTTATTAGACTCTTAAACATGATTACTAATAATTTGGAAATTATCAGAGTAAAATTTTAACATATGACCAGTCTTTTAACAGTTTAAATATCAAATATATAAGAATCTGAAAATCTGAAAATAAAAACACAGCTGCAGTAAATGGGCATAACTTTTTCTACACAACTGGGAATTCAGTGATTCAAGATATTCTGAAAACTAGAAAGATAAGACTACAATTCTTATTCAAAAAGTAATTTATTTCGAGATCATTTAATGGGTCGAAAATAACAGACAATATACATTCAGCAAGCAAGATACATGTTTTAGGGTATTTTTCATGAAATAATTTAATTACGCATGATGGATATGAATTCCATTAGTCAATGAACTTTATAATCAGCATGATGATGTAATAACATGATCAATAAAATTAAGAACATACACATACACTAATTTAACCTCAATCAAATAACAAGCGATCAATCAAACATACAACCTAGCAATTATTTCTACAATAGATTAGTGTCGTGAGAAGCATGAAAAATTTCTATCATCAATACTATATGATGTATGCAAGATTCTTTATTTTTGGAGTCAAAGTGGCACGAAGTCAAGAATATGAGGGTTAACTCGTGTAAACCCTAAAAAAACCCAATGAAAGATAATCAATATAACGATATGATAAACGATTAGGATCTACTTGCGGAATTTCAATAAAACTTGAATTTGATACGATGTTCAATTCAAGGGAAAAGTGACTTGCCTTATAGACGGTGAAATTGAATACCAAGAATAACAGGATGAGAATTCTGAAGCAACGAACACTAACCCGCAATAACACGTGCACACTACGTGCACAACCAAAACAACATAGCAAGGATCGGCAAAGTAGTAACAGCTAGATTGAACGAACGGTCGAGATCAAAGGATCAAGAAGATAATGATCATGATCGGATCAAACGGATGGCTGATGATCAAGGCCATGATCAAGCTCAAGATCTTGATGATGATCACGATTGCGATGGCGATCAGACGGCCCATGATCAAAATGATCAAAACCAACAGCAACATTAAAGGGTTTCGGCTTTGGCTTAGCTCCGACGGCGGGCGGCAGTGGGGGTATTCGACTGGCAGCGCTTCGATGGCAGGGTGGTTGTGGTTGACAGCGGAGAGCAGGGTGACGATGAGGGCGAGTGCAGAGGTTGACGATGGTGGACTAGATGGAGATGAGGAGGTTTATGGTTGCGGCGCGAAGCGCGCACGCGAGGAGAACAGGGGGTGAATGGGGCGATGGGTTGATGAAGATGAA